>CM029276.1:18341603-18941603 GCA_016920895.1 Vaccinium myrtillus
TATGATAAGAATGAGATAGTGTGGGTGAATTTATAGATAGTGAAGAAGTGTGTAGAAGAAGGAAGAAAAAAAAAATTTGAAATTTGAATTTTTGAAAGGAGTGAAGGCCGCGCCGGATAGGACAAATAAAAAGAAAGAAAATTGTGTCCGAGTATTTATTGCTATGTCCGTATGACGCCCCCAAAAAAAATCCAGCAATCAAATCAAGAGATTGAAATATGTTTGGAGTAAAATTTTCTTAAACATTATAATGTAGCTACTCCGATTTGAAAGTGATGAAACAAGTAATAATTGATTCAGCTAAAAATCCCCCAAAAATATATTTAAAATGGATTAGACATCCCGAGTTCTCTTCGGATAAAACAAAATTGTTCTTCAATAAGGGGTTTTGTAAAAATGTCCGCCAATTGCTTGTCGGTACTGATGAAATCAAGAACAATATCCCCTTTTTGAACATGGTCACGAATAAAATGATGCCTAATTTCAATATGTTTTGTTCGGGAATGTTGAATGGGATTTTTCGTTAAATTAATCGCACTTGTGTTATCACATTGAATTGGAATATGATCATAGTGTAAATTGAAATCCTCCATTTGCTGTTTGATCCATAATAATTGAGCACAACAACTACCAACAGCTATGTATTCAGCTTCGGCAGTTGATAAAGCAACTGAATTTTGCTTTTTACTAAACCAAGAAACCAAAGAGTTTCCAAGAAACTGACAAGTACCACTAGTGCTCTTACGATCAGTTTTACTACCGGCATAATCAGCATCCGAAAAACCAATTAAGTCAAAAGAAGTATTTCTAGGATAAAATAACCCCAAATTAGGAGTTCCCGCAAGATATCTAAAAATACGTTTGGCAGCTACTAGATGTGACTCCTTTGGATTAGATTGAAAACGAGCACATAAGCAAACACTAAACATGATATCGGGTCTACTAGCAGTAAGATAAAGAAGTGATCTGATCATACCTCGATACATCTTAGTATCTACTGATTTACCATTTTCGTCTTTGTCGAGTTTAGTGGCTAGACTCATTGGAGTCTTCATGATTTTAGAATCTTCCATCTTGAATCTTTTGAGAAGTTCTCTTGTATATTTTGCTTGATTGATGAAGATCCCATCCTTTGATTGTTTGATTTGAAGCCCAAGGAAGAAATTGAGTTCTCCCATCATGCTCATTTCAAATTCACCTTGCATACACTTTTTTTTTTTGGGTAAATAAGCTTGAAAATAAAAAAGGCTAACCGAATATACAGCCTACAAGGGGCATACCCCAGGGAGGACAAAGAAAAGAAAAGGAAGGAAAAAATTGCATGACATAAATAGGGAAGGCCACAAGGGCTACATGAGGCTAAGTGGGAAAACACTCTTAAGGGAAATAAGGAATTGAGTCTAAGGAGAAACACTCTCCAAACACAGATGGCAATAAAATTTTGAAAATTTCGCCATGACCCATTCGTAGATGGAGCACCCTCAAGGTGCCAGCCACTGCGTAAACAACAGCAGTAGCTGAAAAAAGAAAAGGAAGGGGAAGAAGAAGAAGCAACAAAATCAGAAGATCAAGGATTGCCTCCATCCTTGGAGACAAATAATAAAATCAAGGGTTGCCTCCACCCTTGGAGACAGTACAACTTGGTATAATGAATCTTGAAATGATATTATGCTTGAACCTTGAAGCTCATACTTGGGATAGGACTACGGAGTAACTTGGAGTAGAGCACCTGCTGGAGCACCACTGCAGATGAACTTGATGCTTGACCATGATGCTTGGCATAATTTGGAAAGGATTCACTGAACTTCAAACTGCTGCTGATGTTTGCAGCTGTTGTACCTGAACTGCTGCTGCATCAACTGTATGAACACAGAGCTGCTGCAACTGCTGTATCAACACAAAGCTGCTGCAACTGCTGAATCAACACAGAGCTACTGCAGCACTGATCTGATAACTGCAAACTGCTGAAACTGCTGCTGCAGCAACAGATGTAGAACTGGAGAAATTTGGGCAGCGTAACGGCTGCTTTTGGTACAAACCCATAAATCAGATGTCTGCCCAGGGACTGGCAGCCCATAAATACAGAGATTTACATAGAAAATAGTCCACAACATGATGACTTAGGAAGCAAACAATGTGCAGAGCAACTGAATGTTCAGTGACAAAGCATTATCAAAGTGCAGCAGTATGCAGTAGCAGATGAGTGCAATGCAATGAGCACAGAATCAGAACAGAAGTGCAGTAGCAAAGTCCAAAGTGGAGTATCCATACAAAGCAGCAGTAGCATAAGAGTACCACAGTAGCAAACAAGCGCAGTGACATATAAGATCTGGATAAAAAGAAACCTAACTATGAGGCTCACACTACAACTCCCTCGAACACTCACAACTTCTATATCCCTCTACTAAGGCTCCATACTCCCTCAACAACTCACTTGATAAGCTCCAGAACAACACTCACCACTCAAAAGGAAATTCTGAGGCCCAAACACTCATCTCACTGGATGCACACAATATAAGTTGGTCGCACCCATACAATAGAAATGAACCTCCTGATACCCACTATGGAAAGCAAAGAGCCTGTACCTGCACTCAAAACTCCCAAATGGGAAGTTAGTAATAAAAACTTTCTGGAGATACTGGCATAGTAATATCATCAACATAGCAAACTCTTTGCAAAGTTTTTCATTAGTAGCACCGAAAATAATATCATCAACATAGATTTGAACAATAAGCATGTCATGATTTTCGGTTTTTATGAAAAGAGTAGTATCTAATTTTCCTCTAGAAAAACCATTTTCAAGTAAAAAAGTGCTAAGTCTATCATACTATGCACGTGGTGCTTGTTTTAAACCATAAAGCGCTTTTGAAAGTTTAAAAACGTGATCGGGAAATTCATGATTTTCAAAACCAGGAGGTTGTGCTACATAAACTTCTTCTGAAATAAAACCATTTAGAAAAGCACTCTTTACATCCATTTGAAAAAGTTTAAAATCTTTTTTTTTTTTTTTTTTTTTTTTTTTTTTTTTTTGGATAAAAATCTTGAAATAGAAAAAAGGCTAACCGGATATACAGCCTACAAGGGGCATACCCCAGGAGGACAAAAAGAAGAAAAAAAAAAACAAAATGAACCGGAAGACCGGAATGGAAAGAAATGGGGAGGCCAAACTTGGCTACATGGGGGAACTTAAAAGCAGGGATCTTTTGCAACAAGATATAATAAAATATGAAATATGACAAATATGATACAAGTGTTTCTAGGCCATCTAGGGAGATGGAAGAGAAACACTCAAAATGAATCTAAATGATTGACATTGATGCTTGATATTGAGGCATGAGCATAGCAAAAGGTGACACATCCCGTTGGGGGCATGAAACTTGATGCTTGAACAGGCTTGAAGACATGAGACTTATCATTGGAGAAGACGTGATGCTTGATGCTTGAAGCCCATATGACTTGGGTTGCTTGAACATAAATCTTGGTGCTCAAAGCTTGACCTTTGAACAAGAGACTTGAACATGAAGATTGTAATAGGACTTTGGTTAGGAACATAAGGTCCTATGTTTCACTGGGACAACCCCCCAATGATAGGTCTTGGGAGGAAGCCCCCTCCCAGAAGGGGATCAAACATGCCAGGGACAACCCCCCATGGCTAGGACAACATCCATATTTGGAAAACTGCTGCAACATTTGGGTGCAAAAGCACAACAGAGACATTGATAGATAAAGATTAACAACACAGCAAGGTGCCAGCAAGGTTGGGAAGAAATTTTTAAAAAATTTCGCCATGACCCGTTCGTAATTGGAGCACCCTCAAGGTGCCAGCCACTGCTTATACAACAGCAGCAGCTGAAAAAGGAAAAAGAAAAGAAAGAGGAAGAGATAGAGGTAGAACTTCCAACAGCAGTACACAGCAACAGGTAGCAGTGGCTGGCTGGCACATGCGGATGGCTTCTAATCTAGCAACAGGAGCAAATGTCTCATCAAAATCAATGCCTTCTTCTTGATTATAGCCTTGTGCAACTAATCTAGCTTTATGCTTGGCCTGCTTTTCTCCCTAAATATACTTTGAGTTTCCCAGAGAGATGAGTGCTTGATCCTTCTTCTTGTGAGGGGTAATATTTAGTGAATGGAGTTGTGTGAGTTCTGAAGGCGTAAGGCACCACAACCTATATGAAGAATAACTTGATTATCTCTGACAGCCCAATTAGGGCAGTTTGTTTGCAGGTTTCCAAGGTTCACAATCCTTAGCAGGTGTGCTTTATTAGTACATGACTGGTTACAAAGAACAACTTGATTTATAATACATTTGTTGATTGATTTGTGGACTGCCTTTACATGGGCAGAGCTGACCCGAGGGGGTATGTTACTGTAAGTTGTGTGACCTACTCCAATATGTGTGTGCCTAGTGAGGTGCGTGCTTGATCTGCTACCTTTTCTTTGTGAGTGGAGGTAATAGTGAGAGGGGGAATCTTGTAAGGAAAGCTGAGGGAGTTCGGACCCTTAGAGTGTGGTTGAAGTGGTGAGCCTTCGAGGGAGTTGAAGTGTGAGCCCGTAAATTCTAGGTTTTCATGCTATTGGCTGTCAAGTTTTCATGCTATTGAATGCTGCATACTTGTTATTTAGCTGCTGCTGCAACGATACATTAGCATACTTGTTATTGCTGCTGCTCATAGACAGAGTTTGTCCAGATTCTGTTCGATCTTGTTCTGTGGTTACTCCCGTGAGGCAGTATGCTGCTCATATTAATGCTACTGATTGTTCCTACTGTGTTACTGTTGGTTTCTGCTGAGCTGGACAGTTTCATTATTCTGGTTCCCCAATTTCCAGACGAAGTGCTGTCCATTTGCTGTCCCATGTTCTGGGCAGTTACTTTCTCTTTCAGGGGTAATGTAGCATTGAGCTGCTACTGCATAGCTGCATTTCCCACGTTATGGTTACCATGTTACTGCTGCTGTTACGGTTCTTTTTGCCCAATGATCATGTCTAATTTCCATCTCACGGTTGCTGAACTTCTCAACATCTCCAAGCTCCATCAAGCTCAGGCATTGTTCAATTGTTGTCCACTGGAGACAGAGTTGCTGTGATTACTGCTGCGATTGTTGTTCACTGATGCTCTTTGCTGCCATTTCAATTGTGTTACATTTCTCACTGTTTGAGTACTGCCGATTGCGGTTGCTGTTGAGTACTGCTTATTCTACCTCTATCTCTCCCTCTTTCTTTTCCTTTTTCAGCTACTGTTGTATATGCAGTGGCTGGCACCTCTGAGGGTGCTCCAATTACGAACGGGTCATGCCGAAATTTTGAAAATGGGCTCCTAGCTGGGTGGGGGATGTCTTCCAGCATCTCGGTTTTATACCTTTTGTAGTTGTCCCTCCGTTGTAGCCTTTTGGCCTCCCCATTTCCTTTTTGTTTTGTCCTCCCTGGGGTATGCCCCTTGTAGGCTGTATATTCTCTTGCCTTCTTTTTATTTCAAGCTTGTTTTACCGAAAAAAAAAAAAACCCATTTAGTACCAATAATGGTGTGATCATGAGGTCTAGGCACTAAATTCCAAACCTTATTCCTCTCAAATTGACTCAATTCTTCTTGCATAGCTAAAATCCAATTTTCATCATTTTCAGCTTCTAAAAAATTTTTAGGCTCAATTTGAGAAACAAAAGCTAAATTACCACAAATATCCTTAAGAGAAGATCGAGTAGATATACCTTTCGAAAGATCTCCAATAATTAAGTCCTTTGGATGATTTTGCACAAATCTCCATTCTTTTGGTAGATCTTCATTGCTGACAGGATTTATTGGTTGATCGAGAACCACGTCATCCCTTAATTGAGTGCTCTCATGTTGGCTTTCGCCATTTTCCTTAGTAATGGACAAATCTTGCACTCCCTTAATGATATCTACCTCATCATCATCATTAATAATAATCTTGGGAGTAGATGGGTTAGATTCATCAAAAGAAACATTAATAGATTCTTCTACAAGTTGAGTACGTTTATTGTAGACTCTATATGCTTTGCTAGAAATAGAATAACCAATAAAAATTCCTTCATCGGATTTTGAATCAAATTTTCCCAAATGATCTTTTCCATTGTTTAAAACAAAACACTTACATCCAAAAGCATGAAAGTAACCAATGTTGGGTTTTCTACCATTCCACAGCTCATATGGTGTCTTTTTGAGGATGGGTCTAATCAGGACCCGATTTAAAACATAGCAAGCGGTATTGACAGCTTCTGCCCAAAAATATTTAGGTAGAGAATTTTCGCAAAGCATTGTTCTTGCCATTTCTTCAAGAGTTCTATTTTTCCTCTCAACTACCCCATTTTGTTGAGGCGTGCGAGGTGCAGAAAAGTTGTGATCTATACCATGATCATCACAATATTTTTCAAACAAAGAATTTTCAAGTTCTCTACCATGATCAGTACGGATGTTTGAAATGACGAAACCTTTTTCATTTTGAACTTTTCTACAAAGTTTAGTAAATGATGGAAAAGCCTCGTCCTTATGAGCTAGAAACATAACCCATGTAAATCTAGAGAAATCATCAACAACAACAAGACAATAGTATCTGCCGCCAAGACTTGGAGTTCTAGTAGGTCCAAATAAATCCATGTGTAATAGTTGTAATGGCCTTGTAGTAGAAATAACATTTTTGGATTTAAAAGAAACTTTGGTTTGTTTACCTTGTTGGTGCTCAAGTTTCATAGACTTTGAGGGTGCTTGTGCTTTGAAGAGTGCTGACCATTTCTGTGCATTGACAGGTTTAGTGGTGACCTTAAGGTCAGCACTGTGAGTTTGGTGTGAGGGGTTTCCAGATTCAACAAATTCACCACCAAAATTAACATCAACACTGGAGGGAGCAATGTTATCATTAGAATAGTCTTCACGTACCTGAAGAATATGGGTTTTGAGTCGAGAGAAGTTTATGTTAACCCCAGAATTGTGCATTTCATCCTCAAGTGATTGCACCAAGGACGAGATTCGATCTCTACTAGTCTGATCATCCCCCTTCTGTTGGAATACACCTTGTAAATTACGCGCAGAGCTGGTACTAGACTGGATAGGGTTTGGTAATTTGGGTTGATTTGGTGCTGGAGATTTAGAGCTACCTGTGGGAGAGTTAGGGCTGTCGGTGGGAGGGATTTGGTTTGGTTTAATTGCAGAAACTGTATCAGAGAAGAGTATCTCCGAGTTAGGGTTTGCTGAGATTGGTTTTGCCCCTCGATCCGAGCTTGAGACATCGAGCTTCTGGTTGGAAGGGTACAAGTCAAGCGGTCTGAAAGGACTGAACTTGATGGGTGTAGTGTATGTGGAGCCTGGCACAAGAAGCTTACTGTGGATCTGGCGCTCGACTGTTGGAGTGCTTGTGTTGAGAGTAGAGGTAAATGTACCCCTGTGGCCTGGGGATTCATTGGAGTTTCGATTATGTCTGTCTTGTGCTTCTGGGTTTGATGCTGGGCCTCGAGAAGATGAGATGCTCGACCCAGATTCAGCAATCCGTGGGTATACTGCAGATTGAACAAAGCTAGGCTTTGATGCAAGAGTGGGTGAACCCATGGGTGTATCCCGAAGATCAGGACACAGATCGGAATAGTTTTCCGGAGTGGCTATTGAGGACTTTGAAACCCCCGAAATAGGGTTCTGTAGAGACCGTATACTGGGTTGAGGATTCTTGAGACCTCTATTTTTCATGCGAAGCTCATGCGAATCAACTGTCTTGTAACCTAGCCCTTCTGCCATTGTAGTCGATGTATTGAAGTCTTCCTCCATCTAGGGCTTCACGATGAAATCGCCTAAATCGCAGGAGAGAGAAGCTCTGACATTCACCTTGTTGTTTTCTATGTTCTCAATAATGCATTCAGATTTTTCAAAAGTAACTCGATTACCCTTATCACAAAGTTGACTGATACTTAGAAGATTATGTTTTAAACCATCAACAAGTAAAACATCTTCTATGATTGGAAAGGGGGTTTTACCGATGTTACCTATACCAATGATTTTTCCTTTGCTATTATCACCAAAAGTTACGAATCCTCCATCTTTTGGTGTTAGAGAGTTGAAAGCTTTTTCATTTCCCGTCATATGCCGTGAACATCCACTATCGAGGTACCATTTTCCTGCTGTTGATGTGGACTTGAGGCATACCTACAATAGCAAGTCAAGACTTGATTTTTGGTACCCAAATCATCTTGGGTCCATGAGGGTTAGCTCGAGCAGAATATGTTTGGTTCTTTTGAACCCAAGTCTTGTTGACATAACCAGATGAATGTCCCTTCATAGGACAAGAAGGTGAAATATGTCCTAATTTACCACAATAATGACATGTGAGATTAAAATGTCTGGATGAACAATTTTTCTCAAAAAAGTTCTTATAAAAATTATTGTGCTGGTTTGGGTTATAGCCAATTCCAGTTTTATGAAAAGAGCATCTTTGTTTTCCAAGAAGTAAATCCAGACCTTCTTTTCCATTGGTGAATTTTGAAATAGACTCAGTTAAATCATGAATTTGTTTATGCAATGAATCAACATCAGACTTTTTCTTTAAATCATCATTTTCTTCTTTCAAAAGATTTTTCTCTTTAATCAAATCTCTATTTTGTTCATGTAGAACATCAGACATCTTTTTCAAATCCTCATTTTCTTCTTCTAAAATGTTTTTCTGTTCAATCAAATCTTCCAACTCTTTTGAAAGATCTTTTGCAAGTTTCTTAAGACTAATATTTTTGGAACTAACTTTTTCAAAATTATGTTGCAAACTTTTAAAAGCATCTAATAATTCATCAAAAGATAGAGAAGAGGGATCATGATATACCTCATTTTCTTCTTTTGCCATAAAGCACAAATTTTTTTTTTGGGTAAATAAGCTTGAAATAGAAAAAAGGCTAACCGGATATACAGCCTACAAGGGGCATACCCCAGGAGGACAAAAATAAGTGAAAAAAAACAAAATGAACCGGAAGACCGGAATGGAAAGAAATGGGGAGGCCAAACTTGGCTACATGGAGGAACCTAAAAGTAAGGGATCTTTTGCAACAAGATATAATAAAATATGACAAATATGATACAAGTGTTTCTAGGCCATCTAGGGAGATGGAAGAGAAACACTCAAAATGAAATGGAGACCACCTCACTTGGTTGAAATCAACCTTGAGCTGATTTTAAGAGTTGAACCGAAAGCCAACTGTTGCGTGTAAGGGCCCAACAAAGGACCATTGAACCATGCCCAGATGCCACATCCCGTTGGGGGGCATGAAACTTGATGCTTGAACAGGCTTGAAGACATGAGACTTATCATTGGAGAAGACATGATGCTTGATGCTTGAAGCCCATATCATCATCACTGTCAGAGCTACTATCATCACTATTGTCCCAAGCTGCTAACATAGCTTTTCTTTTGTCTTTCTTTGAATATTTTCTTGCTTGAGGACATTCGGATTTTATGTGCCCGGGCTTCTTGCATTCGTAGCAAATGATTGGATCTCTTTTGCTAGTTTCTTCCTTGCTCCCATCTTTTCTTGAAAACCGTCTATTTTTCTGACCATTCTTGCTCTTGAGAAACTTTTTGAAGTTCCTGGTGATGAGAGCCATATCTCCATCTTCACTTTCATCGCTTGAATCATCATTACTCTTTGATTTGCTCGTTGTTCCTTTTAGAGCAATGCCTTTTCTTTTCTTTTCATCCTCCTCATTCATATTGCGATGCATTTCCTCCGTTATGAGGGTTCCCATAAGCATATCCATTGTATAAGTTGAGAAGTCCTTTGACTGCAGAATGATGGAAGTTGTAGTATCCCATTTCGTTGGCATAGATCTAAGAATCTTCCTTGTCATCTCTGATTCAGTATAAGACTTACCAAGAGATTTCAAACCATTAGTAATATTGGTAAATCTAGCAAACATTTGAGATACAGATTCATCCGGTTGCATTTTAAAAGGCTCATAGCTATGAACAAGAATATCTATTTTGGACTGCTTAACTTGAGTATTCCCTTCGTAGGCTATTTCTAATTTATCCCAAATTTCTTTAGCAGTTTCACAAGCAGATATTCTATTATACTCATCAGTACTTAGTGCACAATAAAGAAGGTTAATAGCTCTAGCATTCTTTTCCATTTTGGCTTTTTCGGGTTCATCCCACTCATCTTCTGACTTAGGGGCAGTAAGATCTCCGGACTGTTTAGTCGGGATATTAGGACCTTTGGTAATAATTTTCCACAAGTCGTAATCAGTAGATGTGATAAAAATTCTCATTCTATTTTTCCAATAACTATAATTTGTTCCAGTGAACAAAGGAGGTCTATGTGACGATTGTCCCTCTAAGCTAGATACACTGCTCACGGTTGCCATGGATCGCTCTTAGACTGTTAAGTCACAAGAAAAAAATAGAGCCGAGGCTCTGATACCAATTGTTACCCAAAAAGGCAACCTAGAGGGGGGGTGAATAGGTTTGCTAACAATAATGCCCAAATAAAAAATTACTAGTCAAAGCAAATAAATAAATAATTTGCACAGACAAAATATAAAGGAGTTAAGGGAGAGAGATATCACACAGAGATATATAGTGGTTCGGTCTGAGCTTTGTCCACTGCTCAGCCTAGTCCACTGGCCTAAGGAGTCGCTGTTTTACTAATCCAACAACCAGCTTTTGGTGCCGATTAAACCTTACAACCGCAACGCTAACTTTCCCGAGGAGTTAGCCAAACCGCTAGAGTTTATCTCCCAAACTCTAAAATCACCCACAGAACAAAACCCCGTTCTATGGTAGCTCACTGAGAATTTTTCTAACTCTCAATACAACACTGATAAGAATTTTTGGTGTTTGAAAATAAATCTCTCTCAAAGAGTAGATACACAAATTTGCTCTCCAAGCTCTCAAACAATAATATGAAAATGAAGTATGATTGCTCTGTATTTCTAAGACTCTGAAATTTCTCTTGCTCTGGTGTAGCTTAGTACCTCTCTTTCTTCATCTGCAAAACCTCTACTTTTATAGACAAAAATATGACCGTTTCATATTTGTCCGTTGAGTCGCATATCTTCTTGAGCAGCTAGAAGAATCTTCAGTAGTTGCAGAAAATAAAACATTGGGCTGCATATCTAACGAAGATTTTCTTTGCAACGTTCAGAAACCTTAAATGCAAAGCTTCATAGTCAAGAAATTGCAGAGTAGTAATAAGAGTTGGTCTGCTGAAATAAGTTTCTAACGTTCATGGCATAATTATGAAGCTTGAGAAGTCAACATTTGCAGACCATTTCTGAGACTCATGTCGAAGTGGGAAACCACGTGGCTTTTAGCAAGTGCACTGGAACTTTTGAAACAATATGAAAACTTGTCACTTTCGAAATAGTACATATATTGACTTGTATGGCAAAAGGACAAAAGGCTTGAAGAAATCTAACTTATGAGTTTGTCCATTTGAAAAGATTGACTTTTCGAATGCTACGTGGTTCACAATTTTTCCACAGCAAACACCAATTGTATGGAAAATGATTCCATACAACCACAACATAGGCTATGTATGTACCAAGTGCTAGAATATAAAATGAATCATTCAAGGGCCAATAAGAATTTAGCAAGCCTAAAATATTTGGACCATTAATTATAAAGGAAAAATGTGAACAAGATAAGTCCAATGTCAGTGCGAGACAAAATATATAAAAAGGGGTCTACACGAGACACGTCAAAAAGATATTGGGTCACGCAAATATCTCTCTTGTACATATGCATTATTTTGGTGCCAAGGCAATTATTAGAAAATGAATTTTCTAATGGCTGAACATGTATGAGTGATAGGATATAAGAAAATATTTTTAACTTTGTGTTTCAAAAATCAATTTTGTGATAAATCAAAATCAATTATTTCTAACAGTTTTAAAATATGTTAATTTATTTTTAAACATTTCTATATTTACAATAATTTTATACATGTAATGTTGTAATAATTTTAATCAATTTTATATTAATATTGTAATTAAAAGTATATTTAATAACGTATAATATTATAATATTATTGTTATATTAATTTAAAATATAAATAATATATTTACACATATAATATTACATCATATTTCAAAATTTTAATTTAAATTATATTGTTAAAACGACAATACTTTTATTACTTATTTAAAATACGGTATTTAAAATAACTCTTTAAATTGTTTATTATAAAGTATGTAGTTTTAAAATATGTTAATTTATTTTTAAACATTTCTATATTGACAATAATTTTATACATGTAATGCTTGTAATAATTTTAATCAATTTTATATTAATATTGCAATTAAAAGTATATTTAATAACGTATAATATTATAATATTATTGTTATATTAATTTTAAATATAAGTAATATATTTACACATATAATATTATATCATATTTCAAAATTTTAATTTTAATTATATTGTTAAAACGACAATACTTTTATTACTTATTTAAAATACGGTATTTAAAATAACTCTTTAAATTGTTTATTATAAAGTATGTAGTTTTAAAATATGTTAATTTATTTTTAAACATTTCTATATTTACAATAATTTTATACATGTAATGTTGTAATAATTTTAATCAATTTTATATTAATATTGTAATTAAAAGTATATTTAATAACGTATAATATTATAATATTATTGTTATATTAATTTTAAATATAAGTAATATATTTACACAT
The DNA here is from genome assembly GCA_016920895.1 of Vaccinium myrtillus. Lineage (NCBI taxonomy): Eukaryota > Viridiplantae > Streptophyta > Magnoliopsida > Ericales > Ericaceae > Vaccinium > Vaccinium myrtillus. Next base: position 18,354,274 of record CM029276.1, read on the forward strand.
ATAATATTATATCATATTTCATAAATTTAATTTACATTATATTGTTAAAACGACAATACTTTTATTACTTATTTAAAATACCGTATTTAAAATAACTCTTTAAATTGTTTCTTATAAAGTATGTAGTTTTAAAATATGTTAATTTATTTTTAAACATTTCTATATTTACAATAGTTTTATACATGTAAAGTTGTAATAATTTTAATCAATTTTATATTAATATTGTAATTAAAAGTATATTTAATAACGTATAATATTATAATATTATTGTTATATTAATTTTAAATATAATTAATATATTTACACATATAAGATTATATCATATTTCAAAAATTAAATTTAAATTATATCGTTAAAACGACAATATTTTTATTACTTATTTAAAATACGGTATTTAAAATAACTTTTTAAATTGTTTATTATAAAGTATGTAGTTTTAAAATATGTTAATTTATTTTTAAACATTTCTATATTTACAATAATTTTATACATATAATGTTGTAATAATTTTAATCAATTTTATATTAATATTGTAATTAAAAGTATATTTAATAACGTATAATTTTATAATATTATTGTTATATTAATTTTAAATATAAGTAATATATTTACACATATAATATTATATCATATTTCATAAATTTAATTTACATTATATTGTTAAAACGACAATACTTTTATTACTATATTTACAATAATTTTATACATGTAATGTTGTAATAACATTAATCAATTTTATATTAATATTGTAATTAAAAGTATATTTAATAACGTATAATATTATAATATTATTGTTATATTAATTTTAAATATAAGTAATATATTTACACATATAATATTATATCATATTTCATAAATTTAATTTACATTATATTGTTAAAACGACAATACTTTTATTACTTATTTAAAATACCGTATTTAAAATAACTCATTAAATTGTTTCTTATAAAGTATGTAGTTTTAAAATATGTTAATTTATTTTTAGACATTTCTATATTTACAATAATTTTATACATGTAATGTTGTAATAACTTTAATCAATTTTATATTAATATTGTAATTAAAAGTATATTTAATAACTTATAATATTATAATATTATTGTTATATTAATTTTAAATATAAGTAATATATTTACACATATAATATTATATCATATTTCTTAAATTTAATTTACATTATATTGTTAAAACGACAATACTTTTATTACTTATTTAAAATACCGTATTTAATATAACTCTTTAAATTGTTTCTTATAAAGTATGTAGTTTCAAAATATGTTAATTTATTTTTAAAAATTTCTATATTTACAATAGTTTTATACATGTAAAGTTGTAATAATTTTAATCAATTTTATATTAATATTGTAATTAAAAGTATATTTAATAACGTATAATATTATAATATTATTGTTATATTAATTTTAAATATAATTAATATATTTACACATATAAGATTATATCATATTTCAAAAATTTAATTTAAATTATATCGTTAAAACGACAATATTTTTATTACTTATTTAAAATACGGTATTTAAAATAACTCTTTAAATTGTTTATTATAAAGTATGTAGTTTTAAAATATGTTAATTTATTTTTAAACATTTCTATATTTACAATAATTTTATACATATAATGTTTTAATAATTTTAATCAATTTTATATTAATATTGTAATTAAAAGTATATTTAATAACGTATAATTTTATAATATTATTGTTATATTAATTTTAAATATAAGTAATATATTTACACATATAATATTATATCATATTTCATAAATTTAATTTAAATTATATTATCAAAACGACAATACTTTTATTATTTATTTAAAATACGGTATTTAAAATAACTCTTTAAATTGTTTATTATAAAGTATGTAGTTTTAAAATATGTTAATTTATTTTTAAACATTTCTATATTTACAATAATTTTATACATGTAATGTTGTAATAATTTTAATCAATTTTATATTAATATTGTAATTAAAAGTATATTTAATAACGTATAATATTATTGTTATATTAATTTTAAATATAAGTAATATATTTACACATATAATATTATATCATATTTCATAAATTTAATTTACATTATATTGTTAAAACGACAATACTTTTATTACTTATTTAAAATACCGTATTTAAAATAACTCATTAAATTGTTTCTTATAAAGTATGTAGTTTTAAAATATGTTAATTTATTTTTAAACATTTCTATATTTACAATAATTTTATACATGTAATGTTGTAATAACTTTAATCAATTTTATATTAATATTGTAATTAAAAGTATATTTAATAACGTATAATATTATAATATTATTGTTATATTAATTTTAAATATAAGTAATATATTTACACATTTAATATTATATCATATTTCATAAATTTAATTTAAATTATATTGTTAAAACGACAATACTTTTATTACTTATTTAAAATACGGTATTTAAAATAACTCTTTAAATTGTTTATTATAAATTATGTAGTTTTAAAATATGTTAATTTATTTTTAAACATTTCTATATTGACAATAATTTTATACATGTAATGCTTTGTAATAATTTTAATCAATTTTATATTAATATTGTAATTAAAAGTATATTTAATAACGTATAATATTATAATATTATTGTTATATTAATTTTAAATATAAGTAATATATTTACACATATAATATTATATCATATTTCAAAATTTAATTTAAATTATATTATTAAAACGACAATACTTTTATTACTTATTTAAAATACGGTATTTAAAATAACTCTTTAAATTGTTTATTATAAAGTATGTAGTTTTAAAATATGTTAATTTATTTTTAATATTTTATATTTATTTTTAAACATTTCTATATTTAATTAATAAATTTTATATAATATTAATGTTGTAATAATTTTAATAAATAATATTTAATTAATATTATATATTTTAAATATTAATATTTAATTTAAAATATATATTTAATATTTATATATTTCATAATTTTTATTATATTAATTTTAAATATAAGTAATATATTTACACATATAATATTATATCATATTTCAAAATTTTTATATTAATATTGTAATTAAAAGTATATTTAACAACGTATAATATTATAATATTATTGTTATATTAATTTTAAATATAAGTAATATATTTACACATATAATATTATATCATATTTCAAAAATTTAATTTACATTATGTTGTTAAAACGACAATACTTTTATTACTTATTTAAAATACGGTATTTAAAATAACTCTTTAAATTATTTATTATAAAGTATGTAGTTTTAAAATATGTTAATTTATTTTTAAACATTTCTATATTGACAAAAATTTTATACATGTAATGTTGTAATAATTTTAATCAATTTTATATTAATATTGTAATGAAAAGTATATTTAACAACGTATAATATTATAATATTATTGTTATATTAATTTTAAATATAAGTAATATATTTACACATATAATATTATATCATATTTCATAAATTTAATTTACATTATATTGTTAAAACGACAATACTTTTATTACTTATTTAAAATACATATATTTAAAATAACTCATTAAATTGTTTCTTATAAAGTATGTAGTTTTAAAATATGTTAATTTATTTTTAAACATTTCTATATTTACAATAATTTTATACATGTAATGTTGTAATAACTTTAATCAATTTTATATTAATATTGTAATTAAAAGTATATTTAATAACGTATAATATTATAATATTATTGTTATATTAATTTTAAATATAAGTAATATATTTACACATTTAATATTATATCATATTTCATAAATTTAATTTAAATTATATTGTTAAAACGACAATACTTTTATTACTTATTTAAAATACGGTATTTAAAATAACTCTTTAAATTGTTTATTATAAATTATGTAGTTTTAAAATATGTTAATTTATTTTTAAACATTTCTATATTGACAATAATTTTATACATGTAATGTTGTAATAATTTTAATCAATTTTATATTAATATTGTAATTAAAAGTATATTTAATAACGTATAATATTATAATATTATTGTTATATTAATTTTAAATATAAGTAATATATTTACACATATAATATTATATCATATTTCAAAATTTAATTTAAATTATATTATTAAAACGACAATACTTTTATTACTTATTTAAAATACGGTATTTAAAATAACTCTTTAAATTGTTTATTATAAAGTATGTAGTTTTAAAATATGTTAATTTATTTTTTTCTAAACATTTCTATATTTACAATAATTTTATACATGTAATGTTGTAATAATTTTAATCAATTTTATATTAATATTGTAATTAAAAGTATATTTAATAACGTATATTATATTATAATATTAATGTTATATTAATTTTAAATATAAGTAATATATTTACACATATAATATTATATCATATTTCAAAATTTTTATATTAATATTGTAATTAAAAGTATATTTAACAACGTATAATATTATAATATTATTGTTATATTAATTTTAAATATAAGTAATATATTTACACATATAATATTATATCATATTTCAAAATTTAATTTACATTATGTTGTTAAAACGACAATACTTTTATTACTTATTTAAAATACGGTATTTAAAATAACTCTTTAAATTATTTATTATAAAGTATGTAGTTTTAAAATATGTTAATTTATTTTTAAACATTTCTATATTGACAATAATTTTATACATGTAATGTTGTAATAATTTTAATCAATTTTATATTAATATTGTAATGAAAAGTATATTTAACAACGTATAATATTATAATATTATTGTTATATTAATTTTAAATATAAGTAATATATTTACACATATAATATTATATCATATTTCATAAATTTAATTTACATTATATTGTTAAAACGACAATACTTTTATTACTTATTTAAAATACAGTATTTAAAATAACTCATTAAATTGTTTCTTATAAAGTATGTAGTTTTAAAATATGTTAATTTATTTTTAAACATTTCTATATTTACAATAATTTTATACATGTAATGTTGTAATAACTTTAATCAATTTTATATTAATATTGTAATTAAAAGTATATTTAATAACGTATAATATTATAATATTATTGTTATATTAATTTTAAATATAAGTAATATATTTACATATATAATATTATATCATATTTCATAAATTTAATTTAAATTATATTGTTAAAACGACAATACTTTTATTACTTATTTAAAATACGGTATTTAAAATAACTTTTTAAATTGTTTATTATAAAGTATGTAGTTTTAAAATATGTTAATTTATTTTTAAACATTTCTATATTTACAATAATTTTATACATGTAATGTTGTAATAATTTTAATCAATTTAATATTAATATTGTAATTAAAAGTATATTTAATAACGTATAATTTTATAATATTATTGTTATATTAATTTTAAATATAAGTAATATATTTACACATATAATATTATATCATATTTCATAAATTTAATTTACATTATATTGTTAAAACGACAATACTTTTATTACTATATTTACAATAATTTTATACATGTAATGTTGTAATAACTTTAATCAATTTTATATTAATATTGTAATTAAAAGTATATTTAATAACGTATAATATTATAATATTATTGTTATATTAATTTTAAATATAAGTAATATATTTACACATATAATATTATATCATATTTCATAAATTTAATTTACATTATATTGTTAAAACGACAATACTTTTATTACTTATTTAAAATACCGTATTTAAAATAACTCTTTAAATTGTTTCTTATAAAATATGTAGTTTTAAAATTTGTTAATTTATTTTTAAACATTTCTATATTTACAATAGTTTTATACATGTAATGTTGTAATAATTTTAATCAATTTTATATGAATATTGTAATTAAAAGTATATTTAATAACGTATAATATTATAATATTATTGTTATATTAATTTTAAATATAATTAATATATTTACACATATAAGATTATATCATATTTCAAAAATTTAATTTAAATTATATTGTTAAAACGACAATATTTTTATTACTTATTTAAAATACGGTATTTAAAATAACTCTTTAAATTGTTTATTATAAAGTATGTAGTTTTAAAATATGTTAATTTATTTTTAAACATTTCTATATTTACAATAATTTTATACATATAATGTTGTAATAATTTTAATCAATTTTATATTAATATTGTAATTAAAAGTATATTTAATAACGTATAATTTTATAATATTATTGTTATATTAATTTTAAATATAAGTAATATATTTACACATATAATATTATATCATATTTCATAAATTTAATTTACATTATGTTGTTAAAACGACAATACTTTTATTACTTATTTAAAATACGGTATTTAAAATAACTCTTTAAATTGTTTATTATAAAGTATGTAGTTTTAAAATATGTTAATTTATTTTTAAACATTTCTATATTGACAATAATTTTATACATGTAATGTTGTAATAATTTTAATCAATTTTATATTAATATTGTAATTAAAAGTATATTTAATAACGTATAATATTAAAATATTATTGTTATATTAATTTTAAATATAAGTAATATATTTACACATATAATATTATATCATATTTCATAAATTTAATTTACATTATATTGTTAAAACGACAATACTTTTATTACTTATTTAAAATACCGTATTTAAAATAACTCATTAAATTGTTTCTTATAAAGTATGTAGTTTTAAAATATGTTAATTTATTTTTAAACATTTCTATATTTACAATAATTTTATACATGTAATGTTGTAATAACTTTAATCAATTTTATATTAATATTGTAATTAAAAGTATATTTAATAACGTATAATATTATAATATTATTGTTATATTAATTTTAAATATAAGTAATATATTTACACATATAATATTATATCATATTTCATAAATTTAATTTAAATTATATTGTTAAAACGACAATACTTTTATTACTTATTTAAAATACGGTATTTAAAATAACTCTTTAAATTGTTTATTATAAATTATGTAGTTTTAAAATATGTTAATTTAATTTTAAACATTTCTATATTGACAATAATTTTATACATGTAATGTTGTAATAATTTTAATCAATTTTATATTAATATTGTAATTAAAAGTATATTTAATAACGTATAATATTATAATATTATTGTTATATTAATTTTAAATATAAGTAATATATTTACACATATAATATTATATCATATTTCAAAATTTAATTTAAATTATATTATTAAAACGACAATACTTTTATTACTTATTTAAAATACGGTATTTAAAATAACTCTTTAAATTGTTTATTATAAAGTATGTAGTTTTAAAATATGTTAATTTATTTTTAAACATTTCTATATTTACAATAATTTTATACATGTAATGTTGTAATAATTTTAATCAATTTTATATTAATATTGTAATTAAAAGTATATTTAATAACGTATAATATTATAATATTAATGTTATATTAATTTTAAATATAAGTAATATATTTACACATATAATATTATATCATATTTCAAAATTTTTATATTAATATTGTAATTAAAAGTATATTTAATAACGTATAATATTATAATATTATTGTTATATTAATTTTAAATATAAGTAATATATTTACACATATAATATTATATCATATTTCATAAATTTAATTTACATTATGTTGTTAAAACGACATTACTTTTATTACTTATTTAAAATACGGTATTTAAAATAACTCTTTAAATTTTTTATTATAAAGTATGTAGTTTTAAAATATGTTAATTTATTTTTAAACATTTCTATATTGACAATAATTTTATACATGTAATGCTGTAATAATTTTAATCAATTTTATATTAATATTGTAATTAAAAGTATATTTAATAACGTATAATATTATAATATTATTGTTATATTAATTTTAAATATAAGTAATATATTTACACATATAATATTATATCATATTTCAAAATTTTAATTTAAATTATATTGTTAAAACGACAATACTTTTATTACTTATTTAAAATACGGTATTTAAAATAACTCTTTAAATAGTTTATTATAAAGTATGTAGTTTTAAAATATGTTAATTTATTTTTAAACATTTCTATATTTACAATAATTTTATACATGTAATGTTGTAATAATTTTTTTTTTTGGGTAATTCAGCTTGAAATTAAAAATGGTTAAGCGGATGTACAGCCTACAAGGGGTATACCCCAGGGAGGACAAAACAAAATAAAAAAGAAAAGAAAAATGCGTACTCCCCGGCACAACCCGCCGGGGTGGGAAAATAGGGGGTCCAGCACAACCCGCTGGGATAGGTATAGTAAGCATAAATAACCACAAAAAGTGTGTACAATATTTGAATCCCACATAGCTGGCACGCCAGATTTGAAACATCTCAAGTTGATATGAGTGCACCTCCGAAATTGATTAAAATTTGCGCCGAAAAACTGTGGCCCTTGATTTGCCATCAACTTTACCCTTGATTGCTGTGTAAATAGTGGGCCCATGGAGAGGACCAAAAACCCACTTCACGTGTACACCATCGTCTGCCCTTTGTAAAAGACAAACACTTCCCTTTGCGTTAAATGAGGAAGGGGTGGGCCCAAAAACCATTTTCCATAAAGAAAATCAGTCGGTGGGCACCAACCACTGTTTATGCTTGAAATGTGGTAAAATGAAAGGGCCCCACTAAAGGCTCTATCAGCAACATACATCAATTGGATACAGCTGTAGAGACAAGCTTTGCCCTATTGACCATACGTGTAACCCTCTTATCCTTTAAACAATGACCAACAGCAAATAGAGTAGCTAGCAATAATGCCCCAAGTGGGGTCCCTTTACCCAGCAAATAGTATAGCAATAGTCAACGCACCCCATTTCCGTGAGCAACCCATGTGCGCAGCTGTGGGCCACTGAAAGCACCGAATGTTTTAGCCCACTCTCACAAAGAGAGTGGCTCTCACTCCATCTTCTCCAATTTATTATGGAAACCAAGGAATTCTGGTAGACCTCCATAAAAACCCAGGCTACTACCGATGATTAACAAGAATGATATTTTGGAAACGTTAAGAAAATAAATCCAACATATTACTGACCGGATTTACTTGCTGGAATTTGGTGTGAAACTCAGCACTTGTTGGTCAAAACCATTCTTATCAGATCCAAAGGAAGACAAACCCCAATATGAGCATTGAACACCTCTGTGAAACCAGGAACCAATTCGGTATTACCCCCTTCGCCGTGACATCAGGACACATAACAAAGGTGAACTGCTCGGAAGGAAGAACAGACTCGTGTATGAAGCTAGAACCCCAGATCTGCAAACGGTTCTGCGTGAAACGCACACGAAGGCTTGAGTTTTGATAGTCGAACTTCATGATTTTGTGAAATAAGGGATCAGAGATCAGATCCCATTGCTTAGATTGCTTTTCCTTTCGAAGAACCCACATAGAATACAAAATGGGTATGCAGAACATGTGATTTTTACCCAATAAAAGTGATAACATGTAGGATATGGGTGTTTAATCAACAGATTTGTCCCAAATGGAGCAAAGATTACCTCCAATCTGGTCAAATCCGAGATAATCAGCTAAGGGGGAGTGCATTCTCTCTCTAGAAAGGAGAGAGAAGCTCTCAACCCCTTGTGTACGTAGTCGCTTTGTAATAATTTTAATCAATTTTATATTAATATTGTAATTAAAAAGTATATTTAATAACGTATAATATTATAATATTATTGTTATATTAATTTAAAATATAAGTAATATATTTACACATATAATATTATATAATATTTCAAAAATTTAATTTAAATTATATTATTAAAACGACAATACTTTTATTACTTATTTAAAATACGGTATTTAAAATAACTCTTTAAATTGTTTATTATAAAGTATGTAGTTTTAAAATATGTTAATTTATTTTTAAACATTTCTATATTTACAATAATTTTATACATGTAATGTTGTAATAATTTTAATCAATTTTATATTAATATTGTAATTAAAAGTATATTTAATAACGTATAATATTATAATATTATTGTTATATTAGTTTTAAATATAAGTAATATATTTACACATATAATATTATATCATATTTCATAAATTTAATTTACATTATATTGTTAAAACGACAATACTTTTATTACTATATTTACAATAATTTTATACATGTAATGTTGTAATAACTTTAATTAATGTTATATTAATATTGTAATTAAAAGTATATTTAATAACGTATAATATTATAATATTATTGTTATATTAATTTTAAATATAAGTAATATATTTACACATATAATATTATATCATATTTCATAAATTTAATTTACATTATATTGTTAAAACGACAATACTTTTATTACTTATTTAAAATACCGTATTTAAAATAACTCTTTAAATTGTTTCTTATAAAGTATGTAGTTTTAAAATATGTTAATTTATTTTTAAACATTTCTATATTTACAATAATTTTATACATGTAATGTTGTAATAATTTTATTCAATTTTATATTAATATTGTAATTAAAAGTATATTTAATAACGTATAATATTATAATATTATTGTTATATTAATATGGTTACCAATGTTCATGAATTTCTCCAAACAGCTTATTTGCGTCATAAAATCATATGTATGAGCATTGGTTAGCTATTTTGGATAATAAAAAAAAACAAAATCTTTGCAAAGTTTCATTTTTGAATGCAAAACAGTGACTAGATCATCCTTCAATTACTTTTTGTTTAAATAAGTTTAAGGTCCTGAGAATCATTAAAAATACATTTTCAAGTAAAAAACCAGGAAGCCAGATTATGGCTTGAGCGCTCAAGGAAATGCACTTGAGCGCTCAAGCTGTTCTTGAGCAGTTTGCTAATTGCTGGTTATTTCGATGATGGATCTTGGTCTTGCATATTTCTGATGTGTGTGAGTTGTTATCACTGTGTTTAGGATCTGGATCCCTCTCTCACTTCTCCATTTAAAAGCATTTCCTTATTAATCTGTGGTGATTCTACTCTCTTCCCATTCTTTTAGGGATCAATCCATCTGTTTTATTTGATTTTCTTTGGAAAAATGTTTGATAAATGTTTGATCTTGTAAAGAATGAGAACCGAAGAACCAAGGATTAGAGCCAAAGAACCATAGAACCAATCATAGCCCGCTTGAACTTAGAACCAAAGAACTGAGTCCTTCTAACTTGAGCATGCGCATGGACACAACTAGCTTTAATTAAGAACCAGAGAACCGTAGAATGCTAGGGATTACATGACCATAATCTCCAAGGGACAACCCCCCAAGGATAGGTGAAAATCTGGAGAAAATTGGACAGCATTTCGTCTGTTTTTTGACAAACCCAGTAATTCAGATGTCTGCCCAACATTGGCAGCCCAAAAGAAACAAAGAACAAGCATGTAAACTAGACATTTTTTTTGGGTAAATAATGTAAACTAGACATAATCACTGGAATAAGCAAGTACATCAATCTGCCGAGATATGGCAGTCACGGTACTGTCCAGAAACAGAATAAAACAAGCCCAGAACATCAACCGAGGTACGTGATGGCGGCATTTACAAAGAATGGATGTAGGAAATGTCCCGATTGCAACATCGGTGACTCGTAACACGCTTGGCAAAGAAGAATTCAGTCAAGCACCCACTACTATATACAATGACAATAGAACTACAAAGATCCCGAAAAATGAACATAAGTATGGGCAACAAATGCCTGCAAAGTATCAATTGTTGTACCTACTGAACTATGTGAAGACTAAGAATGAGGGTCCTTCAAGCAAAGAGTACTCGGGACTTAGATCACACAAGGCATGAAGATGTGACCCCATTTGTTGAAAAGCAACACACCAATGAAAACCTAGGGAATATCTGACTCACACTTCAACTCCCTCAAGATCTCACCACTTCTAACCACTCTCTAAGGCCCCATTCACCCTCATTTAAACCTCACCAAACTCCCCACTAAATATTACCTCCTCTCTTGAACAAATTCTGAGGCTCAAGCACACAACTTTCGGGGGAAGACTCTCAATTATATAGTTCACACAACTCAAGTACTCAAACGTTGAGACCAGCAATAAAGCTAACCCAAATGAAGAGTAATACTTCCCGATAGGTCCTTGTGAAGAGACAAAAAGATGATGCATAACTCACCTATCTTGGGATTATAGGACCCGCAAAAACATTCTCCTCAATTGGGCATTAGAGATTTTAGCTTGTGCATCCATGCAATCTAATGGAGATCTCTACAAAGAAACAAATCAAGAAGAGATACAAGTACAAGAGCATTATTTGAGGCAGTATGCAGAATGCAAAGGTTTTCAAAACATTAGGCCAATAGTTCAAACTTCAAACTTCAAACTTCAAACTTCAAATGTTCCAAGCGTTTAGAAGTGAATTAGCTCCTTTAGGAATTTTGTGGAGGGACAACAGTCTATACCTAATATCGTGAGCGGATCTTGTGAACCAAGGAGGGTACACTAAGCTGAATATTCTGGAATTTCCTGAGGTTTCTCTCTATCCAGATATGGTATAGAGAGACAGTAAATGTTAATTTAGTAAGGGTAGCTTTAAGATCCTTCCCTCTTAGAGAAGAAAGAAAATTGACCAAACTTGACAAATCCTGAGGTTGCCAAGTAAGCTGAGATTTGTGGGATACAGCATCCCAGACTTGTTTAGTAAATGGGCAATTAAAAAACAGATGGTCATGGTCTTCCTCCCCAGGGCAAAAACTGCAGCGGGAATAGGCCTTGATGCCAAAAAGAACCAGTCTATCCTCCGTAGATAATCTGCTCTGAATAGCAAGCCAGCTAATAAGGCTGCATCTGGGGATATGAGAGGGGAACCATACGACGTGGTTCCACTCAACCGTGGGAAACTTGACTCTAAGCTGATTCCACAAAGAAGAAATGGAGAACAAACCATTCTGGGTGAGAGTCCAGACACAAGAGTCAGCAGTAGTGAGAACTTGGTTATTGAGGGGAGGTAAATGAGATCTGATCTCATTCAATTCCCAAGTTTGGGTGATTGGGAAATTCCATAGATTAGACCCCCGTAAAATGGTTGAGACCTTGGCATCAACTGGTAAACCAGCATCATAAACAATACGATCGCCAAACTTCCCAACTAAAGGACCCATGGGATGCCAATTGTCATACCAAAGGGAAGTGGACTTTCCATCACCAATATTATAGATAATGAAGGATTGGATGATAGGACGAAGTTGGAGTAACTTCCGCCAAGTCCAAGATGGACTACTGGGGATTTTAACCTTCCAAAAGCTATTACCCTTTAGTAAATAGGATTTTACCCACTGACACCACATGGATTGCTCCCCTCCGGAGATGATAAACCAAATGTGCTTAGCCATTTTTTTTTTGGGTAAATGAGCTTGAAATATAAAAAAAAGGCTAACCGAATTTACAGCCTACAAGGGGCAGATTCTTTATACTAGGATCTCAAAAACATAGGAGGGGTTGAGAGCTTCTCTCTCCATTCTAGAGAGAGAATGCACTCCCCCTTGAAAATCAGCCTTCATTTTTGGATTTTTTCCTCAAACAATCTGTTTGCAGGAACTATTTTCTACCTATTGTACTCTATCTAAAGTCAGATTTGCCATGAAAATTGGTCAAGCATCAACAGGAGCCTCCAAGAAAGTACCAAAGTCAGTAAGGGAAAGGGTTTTCATGAAGATCTTCACGCATTTCATCTTCAGATCTGGGGTCCACTATCCGAAATCTAGCTCTTCCTCTGCGGTTCAGTTCTCATTCGTTATGTGTCGATGGTGTCACGGCGGAGGGGGTAATACCATTACGGGTTTCTGGCACTGCGTAGGTGTGGCCATATTGGAGTCGGGTTATGGAGCTGGTGTTCAATTACCAGCCTGGGTTTGAAGGAAATCTGGAAGAAATTGGTAATTTGAGGGGCTCAAGTGGGTATCATTCAAATGGGGTTTCATTGCAGTCCTTTGAAGCTTTTATTGCAAATGGGGATCTGGAAAATGGTCTTCTATCAATCTGTGTCTCCGTGAACACAAAGGGTTGGCTGTATTTCTCACCCGTTTGGGAGGTATTTTTTCGATCCTTGTTATTAATAGTTTCCTAGAGATTAAATCTTGCTGGTAAGAAAAAATTGCTGGTTCATGGCTACGAAGAAGATGAAGTGCGTGTTGTTCACGCGACAGAGAATATAATTTTCATTATGTCTCTATGAGAGTGGTCTTGTTTATTGATTGGGGGGTCGGAGTGCACCCACCTGGGTGCACATGGGCTGCAGAGTACTACTTCAGTTTATATTACTATAATGGATTTTATCATCTCAAGATACAGCTGTAGCGCACACACATTATTTTGAGCAAAGTACAAACCAAGGGTCCACACGTTTTGTTGTTCTTCACCGAGTAATTGCGGTCAAACCTATCATGGTGGGGCCCATTCATTGTGTACTACGTAATTCACCACAAACTGTTTTTACTAGTGGCAGATTATAAGCTACAGTGTTGGTATATGGGCTACTATTATGTTCAATGTGGACCAGTGGGCCAATTTTTTGTTGGCCGGCCAATTTGGACGTGGACTTTCAAACGGTAACTATTAGGGTCCTTTTGTGGGCCGTATAAATGAACAAACCAGTTGGGGAAATATGGTGTGCTGAATATATGGGACCAACTTGGATGACCTCTGAAACTGTGTTTGGATGGTGACTTTGGAGCTCGGATGGGGATGTTTGGAACTATTGGTGTAGTAGGCATGTGTTCAGCGTACGGGTTCTTGGGTGGAGTTCCCTTGGGATTTCTTGCTTGCCGAGCTACCAGAGGTTTATCTCATTTGATAAGAGCTTCTCTGCTTTGTTGTCCCATTGTTGAGGAGTTGGATGATGACTTTGGAACTCGGATGTGGATGTTGGGAGCGTGTGACGTAGTAGGCATGTGTTCAGCGTACGGGTTCTTTGGGGAGTTCCCTTGAGTATTCTTGCTTGCCGAAATGACAGAGGCTTATCTCATTTGATCTGAGTTACTCTGTTATTGTTGTTTCCACTGTTGGGGAGTTGGTTGATGGCTATGGACTTGGATGTGGATGTTGGGAGCGAGTGGTGTAGTAGGCATGTGTTTAGCGTAAGGGATTTTTGGGGAGTCCCTTGGATATTATTGCTTGTCGAATGCTAGGGGCTTATCTCATCTGACCCAAGTTTCCCTGCCATTACCAATCCTCCCGTGTATTTGGTCACCATGACAAATGAGGCTGCCACTAATTCTGCAAATTATTCTAATTATGGATGGACGATGACTTCAGAATTTGGATGAGGATGTTAGGAGCGAGTGGTGTAGTAGGCATGTGTTTAGCGTAAGGGATTTTTTGGGAGTCCCTTGGATATTATTGCTTGTCGAATGCTAGGGGCTTATCTCATCTGATCCAAGTTTCCCTGTTGTTGTTGCTTCCTTTTCGAGACTGGAATTGCTTTCAGGTAAGATACATCATGCAAAGGGAGGTTGTATTTCAACTCAATTCAAATCAAGACTGGTCTACCAAATGCCCATTTCCGGTGGGTTGTTTATTCAACATTTTTTTTTTTCGGTAAATAAAGCTTGAAATAGAAAAAAGGATAACCGGATATACAACCTACAAGGGGCATACCCCAGGAGGACAAAAGAAAAGGAAAAAGAAAAAGAGAAAGAAAAGAAAAGAAAAGAAAAAGAAATTATGCCAAACGGCAAAAGGTAGCCACAAAATTTGTTTGCTTGGTAATGGTAATGACATTAATACATTACTATAATGAATAAAAGGTTCTTCTCTGAACCGCCCTTTGATTTCTTCAACTCCAGTCTTCAATAGTACATAGCAACAAGGCTTCAATACTTGGTTACCGGGGACCTCCTCCATGATCGAGTAAAATTGCCATTTAAACAGCCACTGAGGTTACAAATAGGAGGACACCCCCTCCCGAGAGGAAACAAACATTATTCCCAAGGCTAAGTCATACACATGGAAATGTGTGAATTTGCCAACTTGAATCTGCCACGGCAAATATTACAACATTGTAAATTTTGAAAATTTCCCTATTCGTAATTGGAGCACCCTCAAGGTGCCAACCATTTTACAACATTAGAAGTTACAACCAACGGCAGAAACATAACACAATGAAGTCAAGTTAATTCGGTATGGCATTTTGAGCAAAATTATGAAGCATCCAATGAAGCACACGGCTAATAGAAGGGCCTAACTAAGCATCTACAAACTCGAGAGAAGCACACGACTATCGAGGGCTAAATTGGACATTGAATCGTGCATAAAATGGTGGTACAATGGCAGCACACAATAAGTAAAGGCTTGCGCTCCTAATTGTTTGTGGCTCACCTCCAACTCCCTAGGAACCTCACAACTTCATACTCTCTCTATGGATCCAATCTTCCTCAACTCACCCTCACAAGATTCCCCCACTACATATTACCTCCACTCATGAAGGAATTCTGAGGATCAATCACACATCTCACATGGGTGACACACATTATGGTAGATTCACACAACTCAAAAACGATATAGATATAGAAATCCAAGGAATGCCTCCTTCCTAGGAGACAGTACAACAAATTAACAGATTCCAAGGAATGCCTCCTTCCATGGAGGCTTATAAACAAGCACCTGCTACAAAACTCTAACTGCAGCCCCTGTGACTGAGGTCCTTTTGGAAAAATAACCTCCAACTGCAGCACTCATGAGCTTGTGAGCTAGTAAGGACCTGCACAAACCACATCTATACATGGAGAATGTTAGTAACATGGGAAGATCAATCCTTTAAACCCCATTTAGTTAGCAACCACTGTGATTGGTGTCCTAATGGGAAATTGTCCAAGGACAAAAGTCTGCTTTTAACCATTGAAAAAATCTTGCTAACCACAGTGGATATGGGGCAAGAAGTACTTTGGAATTTGCGTGAATTTCTTTCAAGCCAAATCTGATAGATTGACGAGGTGAAGGCAAGCTTAATGATCAAATTTTTAAGAGTTTTGCCTCTGATTGTTGACATTAGATTAATCCAATCGGCCCAAGACTTGGAGGGCCAGAAGACATTGATATGAGCAAGGATCTGGGACCACACCTGAGAGGTGAATGGGCAATTGAAGAACAAATGGTCATGATTCTCGGACCCACATTATGGTGTTGCCATATGATCCTTTGGGATGCAGAGGGCTTTAATTTTGTTATTTATCCTATCTTGCGGGTTGTGCAAGGCATTTGTTAACCCATTTAGCTACGCCAATTGCTTTATGCATATCTATACCTCACCCCGGCGGGTTGTGCCGGGGATCGCGCAATTTTTCTTTCTTTTTTGTTTTATTTTGTCCTTCCTGGGGTATGCCCCTTGTAGGCTGTATATTCGCTTAACCCCTTTTAATTTCAAGCTGATTTACCCAAAAAAAGCCTACAAGGGGCATACCCCAGGAGGACAAAAAAACAAAGAACAAAATAAAAAGGAAGAACCTACGCCAACAGGCTACAATTATCTAGAATGGTAAATCTGAATGTTTCCTAACCTTCTAGAAAGATGATTAAGAAACATACAAGTAGCATATTGATGCAACAACCAAAAAGACTTGGACTGTTGGAATTTAAAACTTGATGCTTGAAGCTTGAACATGATAATTGAAGGATGAATATGAGACTTGAAACATCATATGTGACTTGGCTGCTTGGACATAAACTTGATGCTTGAGGCTTGGGCCTTGAACATGAGAACCACTGCAATCGGCTGCTGCTGCACCAAACTGCTGCACCAACACATAGTAATCTGCATCTACTATGAACTGCCGCAGCTGGATAGCAGCAGCAGGATAGTAGAATGGAATGGATGGGTCCATGGCAGAGCACTGTGGCATTGAGAAGAATGGAATGGATGACTCCATGACAAATATTGTACCATGAATCCTAGTGACAAGGCTATGAGGCTGGCAATGCATCATGCCATCATGCCGTGAATCCTAACAATGCATTGTGCCAAGGGACAACCCCCCAAGGCTAGGTGCGGGAGGAAGCCCCCTCCCAAAGGGGAACATACATGCCAAGGGACATCCCCCCCTAGGCTAGGCCCACTCTACCACTGAATAGCTCACCCCAACCTTTTGTTGCATGAGATCCTAGTAGAATTTGGACAGCATCTTGTTTGAAAAGGTTATATCCCATGTGAAAGTGACCCTATCTAGCACATCCCCAACAAACAACAGTATAGCACACTGCTAAGTGGCCTAAACAGCAGCTCTGCCCATAGGATGGCAGTCCTCAAAGCATAACAAAATAACAATTCCAAGGAATGCCTCCTTCCAAGGAGACAGAGTAACAAAATAACAAAATAACAATACCAAGGATTGCCTCCATCCAAGGAGACAGGGTAACAAAATAACAATACCAAGGATTGCCTCCATCCAAGGAGACAGAGTAACAAGGAAACTTTAGCACCTGTGTGCCTGAGATCTGAACCAGTCCAGAAGAATGATCTAAGAATGGTCTCAACTTCCTTAACAACTTTCTTAGGAAGCAAGAAAATGGAGGACCAATAAGTCTGCATAGAGAAAAGCACAGACTTAATTAATTGAATCCTCCCAGCATATGAGAGATATTTGTTAGCCCAGGATTTAGTCCGACTAGTGATTTTATCGATGAGAATTTTGCAATCAGCATACTTGAGTTTAGTGGAGATGAGAGGGACACCAAGGTATCTCACAGGGAGAGTGCCCTCTTGGAAACCCAATTTCTCAAGAATTGCTTGTTTATGGGAGGTGGAGACACCAGAGAAAAAGATATTGCTCTTGGTTGGGCTAGGAGATAGACCAGACAAGGCCTCAAATTCAGAAAGAGCATCTTGAATGCATTGAATGGAGTCCATGTCTCCTTTACAACGCGCTTATGCTCACTCACTCAAAGTTTCATCAGTTTACAATGTCCGGACATTTTACAATGTTCCAATTTCAAGTTACATTTTGTTTTGTTGTGGGCTGTATGTTCCCACCTTTTCCCTATCTAATGTAGCCTTTTGGCCATCCCATCAAACTTAGTCGTTTTCTTTTTTCTTTTCTTTCTTTTCTTTTGTTTAGTCCTCCCTGGGGTATGCCCCTTGTAGGCTGTATATTCGTTTAGCCCCTTTTATTTTCAAGCTTCGTTTACCGAAAAAAAAAAAAAACTCATAGAAGCCAGGAACTGATTTGAGCGCTCAGTCCATGAGCCTTGAGCGCTCAAACTGGTTTGAAGAGGTTGAGCGCTCAAGCCTTTGTCTTTGAGCACTCAATCCCTATTCTGGGATCCAGTTTGTAAAACAGTTTAATTGGGCTTCATGTTCATAATTTCTGGAATTGCTGTACACTTTCTGTAATTCCTCATTTTCTGTAAATATTTGTGGCAATTTCATTTGTTATCATCATCACCATTCATGTCAA
Source organism: Vaccinium myrtillus (assembly GCA_016920895.1). Lineage (NCBI taxonomy): Eukaryota > Viridiplantae > Streptophyta > Magnoliopsida > Ericales > Ericaceae > Vaccinium > Vaccinium myrtillus. The sequence continues at coordinate 18,373,707 of CM029276.1, forward strand.
TTATCAAGCACAAGCATCCACTTTAGACATACATTTTATGTTTTTATTGTTTATGTGATTCCCATTCCCGATCCCCTATTTTCATGAATAAATTGAATTTCAAATATTTCTAAAATCCCACAAAATATCGAGTAGAGACCGGTTCACGGACCGGGCGAGAGGGGTGCCGTAAAACCCTTCCCCTCTCGTAACCAAACCCCCGAATCCGAGAAATCTTTGGTTTCATCATGACTAGTAAAATCTTTTTCAAATGGGCAACGAGTCATATTTTTATCGGTTTCTCGGGTTCGGACCTAAAATCCGGGTGGCGACTCAAACTGTAAGGACCCGTATTTTTCATATTATTTTCCGGAAATAAAGTTGGGGAAATATGAGAAACTAATTAAAATGCTAAAGTGTTGGATTATTAAGTGTTGTGAGTGGGATTGGACCTATTTGCATTACACAAACCACATTTGGGCTTGGAGTGTAATTACATGATATATAGGTGTGTGTGGTGGGAGAGGAGAGGGAAAGTCATCTTCCTTCCCCAAAAAAAACAGCCGTCCCTCTCTCTCTCTCCTCCATGGCTCTCAAAACATCTCTCTTCACAAATCTAGCCAAAACTCAAGCTCCAAACTTAGTCCCTTCACAAAAGCTTCTCCAAATCTCGTGCTCTACGCGTTGGTATGCTCATTTCACTCCGGTGTTTGAAGAACTTTTCTTGGATCTTGAAGGTTGAGTGTGGGTTTTGCTTCTCGGAGGTTTTTTTCAAGCTAAATCATTGAGGTAGGGGACGAATTTCTACTCCCTCTAGTTGTATTTTGTTGATTTGTTGCATATGTTGTTGGGTTGCCTACCAATTTCTAGCTAAACTTGTTTATCACCATGAAAATGGGTTTTTGATCTTGGAATCATCATGAAGATAGGTTTTGATCTTGTTCAATCTTTGGTTGTTACTCTCTCAAGTGTTTGGGTAGTGTTTTGATCCATATTTTGATGAATTTCTAGTTGTTTTTGCTTGGGTTGAAACCCCATTGAATCTGAAAATCATCAAAAATTTCACGAAATGGCCCGGTATCAATACCCCGCGTCCGGGTATCAATACCAGCGGGTTCTGTTTCTTTTTCTGTGCCTCTGGTATCAATACCCCAATTCTGGGTATCAATACCAGACAGCTTCGAACCTTATTTTTTGTTTAGACTTTCCCTTGACTCTTGGACGTCTTGGGACACCTTTAAATGTTTTGTTCACTCAAAATATTACTTATTACCAACCACTTAGTTGATCGGATTGGTTGCTTGGCTATCCTTTGACCCCCGGTCGGGTAGTTTGACCATGTACTAGTTTGGTCCCTAAACGCGTAATTCGCTTGTATTAGGATATTTTCCACCTTAGTAGCATTCTTGGAATCAAATGATTATGGAGATTACTTAGTGTCACTTATTTCTTGCTATCTATTGGATTTGGTGAGGTCTTGGTGCATTTATTAACACTTGTCGTACATTCGGGTTGAGTTGGGATTTCGGGATACATGTAAATGGACACTGTGGCATGTGAGTCACATATGAGACTAAGTTGAACTTGTATATTGATAAGTGATGATATGAGTATAAGACGATTGATACGGGGCCCGATAGGGTATGCCGGAGTGACACGAGGCCTATATGACATGCCCGGAGAAATATCAAACGTTTAAGAGGAAAGTGATGTAAGTGGTTAACGCTTAGGACACATGTTGCGAGTCGGGTGTGTGTCGAACATAAGTTGGATATGAGAGACGAGATGGAGGGGATCTAGTTGATTATGTGTTACTTTCGAGCCCTTTTACTTTTCAAACTCTCTTAACTCTCGTTTTTGTGATTTTATTAGTTATAAATCATCCTATCGGTTTCTCTTAACACCCCTTATATTTCTTTATGTATTACCCTTGTTCATTCGTTTCACTTGTAACTAGCGTTGGTCGTACATGGATACATTTAGTGCAAATGGACACATGAAATATGTTGGATGCTTTAGAAGTGCTCGATCGGGTGACATATATTCTTTAGTAAGCATGCATTTGATCTTTGACTTGACTAGTATGAGTTAATGGATATACTTGATGAAATTAAAGAGAATGTTAGAATGTTTCCGAGTTAACGTACACATTAAAATAGTGGTTACCAGGAAGGAAATAGAACGTGGATATATATATATATATTTATTTACAAGTTTTGTTGATGTGAAATTATGATTTTGTGGAGACGGCCTTTGTGAGGGTCGTTGGATACGAATGACTAGACCACTAGTAAACATACTGAAGATCAAGTTGGTGAATAGTGACATTTTTTTTGGGTAAATAAGCTTGAAATTAAAAGGGGTTAAGCGGATGTACAGCCTACAAGGGGCATACCCCAGGGAGGACTAAATGAAAAGAAAGAAAGGAAAAGTGCGTGGTCCCAGGCACAACCCGCCGGGGTGGGAAAATAAGAATTACTGGCACATCCCGCCAGCATAGGTGTAAATAAGCAAAAGCTATAAGTGAAGTAGATAATTGTTTAATGCCAAGCACAACCCGCAAGGCTAGGATAATAGCAAAACATGCACATAATTGGGTAATACGTAGTGGGTCCAGGAAGGCCCCAATGTATGAAATGTGATTTCGCCCGTGCTCACGCCCCATTCGCCTAGCTATCCTAAAGGAAAATGAGGCATCAAGGACATGAGCAAGGGCAATGCGGAAGAACCATGTGTAAGTGATGAAAATGTCAAATGCCACCCCAAAAGGGAGATACGAAGAGCGATGAACACATCAACTCATATGCTTAAGAACCGCCTAATCTCCACTACGGTAGTAACAGCAACATAGAACTCGGCGCCAAGGGTATGAGTCTCTAGTGGAACACCGGCAAAAGTCCAAGGGAACCCCCCATAGAACCCTACACCGAACACAAGCCTAGTCCACCCGAAGCTGCAGACACCCTCATCCAAGCTCCACAGTCGCCAATAACCCATAAGAGATATAGCAAGATCATGAACATAAAAGAATTGTCCGCGGTGTTATCAAACACAAGGATAGGAGTAAAGATTTAGGGCTTGAATGAAAAATTGGGGCAAGGGGGTTGAGAGCTTCTCTCTCTAGAGAATGCACTCCCCCTCCCCCCCAAAAGCTACTGATATTTTTTGCTAATCTGCCCTAACATCTGTCTACAGATTGGGTTTACACCATCAAATCCTTTTGGATTCACATATTTCGGGTTAAATCCCACAAACCAATCTCTTCAATTTCTGATCGCACCTTTTCACCATAACCTCTTAATTCTAGATTCTCTTTATGGGTCATCTTTGATCCACTTGCAAAGTTCAATCTACCACATCATTGAAGACAGAGGAAGCTATTGGCTTTGCTTCCTCAGAAAATCCAGAAATCCCATGGGTTTTTTGGGTTTCTCAATGGACAGTTCTTGCTCAACAGTATGGGGGGTCGTCCTCAAACGCAAAGGATCTATTGAGGGGATGTACACGACAGATTTGGAGCTTGGTTTCTAGCACTGCTGTTGTTCTTCCTCGCGTATCAGTTCTCTTCCGCTATGTGTCGATGGTGTCACGACGGAGGGGGTAATTCCATTACGGTTCCTGGCGCTACATAGGTAAGTCTAAGGCAGTATTGGATCTGAGCTTCCTTTCTTATGCGTGTAAATCTGTTTCTTTGGAGTTCTTGAAGTTCCATTTAGGGGCTGTTCTACATAAAGAGGGGCATGATTTTGTACCCTAACTTCAATAGTAATTTCGGATTTCCTGGATTTCGGTTGAGGGGTACTTCGGTTGAGGGGAAGCAGTAGGTTCTGTTCTTCATTTTCTGGGTTCAGATGAGTCTGGAGAAGATGAGAGTGGAACTCACGCTCCACTCGCGACTGGGCAATCTCTGGACAGGAAACCATGGGGTTTGTAGCGGGCAGACCATGTTTGGGGCAGCCAAACATACCCACAATCGAGAAAGTATGGAGTAATGTGGGGACCACGGTCCTTGCTTGGACTATTGCACACAAATTTTATCGGGAAAAGGCTGGGGACACAGCTGTACCGCAAGGTTTTGTGGATATTATTATTGTGTCAAAAGGTAATGACCATAGCTGTACTATTGCAACAGCCTTTGGTGGAGCCTTTTCAATATCTTTTGGTTCCAAGCGGTGAGCCTTAGTGCTCGAAATGTAAAAGAAAATGTTGGCATGAGATTGCTTCACGTGATGACCCAAGTGGTTGGGGTCCACAACATAGCCAGCATTTTGTTGGTCAAAATCCTCTACACGGTGGTACTTTTAAAGAAAGGGTGGGACCAGATCTCACACACCTTTTGGGGTACTTCTCTATTGCGCCAGTGGGCCATGTTTTTTGTTGCATTATGGTTATTTTGTTCAATTTTCCTACTCTAGCAGTTGTGCTAGGACTTTCAAGTTGCCCACCCGGCGGGTTGTGCCGGGGAGTACGCATTTTTTCTTTTCTTTTCTTTATTTTGTTTTGTCCTTCCTGGGGTATGCCCCTTGTAGGCTGTACATTCACTTAAACCCTTTTAATTTCAAGCTAAATTACCCAAAAAAAAAACACAAGGATAGGCTAGGGGTAGGTGAGTTCCCCAACCAAGCTAAAGATCATGAAGGACAGAGCCAGCCCCAAGGAAAATCCTCAGATCAGAGAAAACCAGGTCACCACTATGTAGAACACATCTTGTGGCAATCTACGCCGTCGAGCTCTGTACATACACAATCACCCAAACGGTGCAGCTATCCTAATTCATAATCCCCACACACGGTAAACGTAAAAGTGCCTCCTGTAATGAAAATGGTACACGCAATAGGAATACGGGGTCAGAGGTGGATGAGACCTCCGAACCGTGCTAAGGCAGAACCATGACAAAGGCCAGCCCTAGAGTAAACTCCGTCCCCTTCGGAGAACCCTAGCCCGCAGAAACTAGGCCCATCAAACCTAAGTAACCACGCCCTCGGACCAAAGTCAATCTCCACCAAACGCCGAAAACCAGCCACAACCAGATTCCAATTGCACAACCATTTCCAAGCCAGAGAAAATAGAACAAAGTGCACCCTGTAATGATAGCAGTACTCGCAAATGGAACTCGGGGTCAGAGGTGGATGAGACCTCCGAGCCGTGCTAAGGTAGAACCAAGACTAGAGTCAGCCCTAGAGTATACTCCCCCCCCATCGGAGAACCCCAGCCCGTAGAAACTTGGCCCATCAAACCTAAGTAACCACGCCATCAGACCTAAGTCAAACTCCACCAAACGCCGAAACAGCCACAACCAAACTCCAAAAGCACAGTATAGTATGGGTTGAGAGCTTCTCTCTCTAGAAATAGAGAGAGAATGCACTCCCCCAAAAAACATTTTTGGATTTCTCAAACAATCTGTCTACAGATTGTTTATCTATCTACCCACTTCTCTCACGTTCTCTCACGATTGGAGTTACTAGCTGTCCGATTGTGATTTCATCCAACCTATGGAGATTTTCTCCACATATCGATCAAAAAGAGTTCCACACAGGAATTTGTTGGATCCCCATGTCCAAGAGTTCCATGCAGAAATTGTTCGGGTCACCACACACATGGGGGGCTGTTCATATCTCCACAACAACTGGCGTGTCATTTCTCCACAACGACGGTATCTAATCGGAGCCTTAACCCATGGATTTCGTACACCAGCTGAACACCCTTTTCCGGGTGAGTTTCCTTTCAGATACACTTTAGATCTGGGGTCTATTTTCCGTTTTGGCTATCCCTCTGCGTTTCAGTTCTTTGTCGTTAAGTGTCGTTGGTGTCACGGCGAAGGAGGTAATACCATATGGGTTCTGGATCAGCTATGGTGAGCCAATAATGAAGATGGTCCTCGTCGGTCTATTTGCGTCTGCCTTGGAGATGGTCGTAAGATTTTCTAGGATCTGGGTTTCGGTATTTAAGTCCTGATCATTTTAGGACTGGTCTTGGAGGTTCTGTTCTTGAGCTCCCATGTTTGGGAGGGAAGAGAGTGGGCCTCACGGCCTTTGCCTGAGCGTGGATAATTCACTGGTGCTAAGACGTGATTGCACTTGTATAGAGGAAGTGGTACAGCTGTTTGACTAAGGGCAGTGTGCCTGCATAGTTTCACGAGTAAGGGCAGTGGGCCCATGAACTCACACGCATTAAGGCAGTAATGTTTTTGTTCAAAAAATATTGTTACATTTTTAATCTGTTGTTGCAGCGGTACATGGCAAATTCTTGTACTGCATGTTTGTCCAAGTGGGGCTGTATGCCCGGAAGCAAATTGTCCTTTAAATAATGTGGGACCACAAGTTTTTTTTTTCGGTAAACCTGGGACCACAAGTTCAAGTGGCCTTCCTCTCAAAATCTGATGGGTTACAAGCAAAGTGGGTGTATTCTCTTGAAATGCACCGCATGACTTGATTGGAAAAAGTCCATGGGGCCACGCACATGGGCTCTTGGGGAAACACATCATACGCCATATGCAAATGGCAGTGTGCAACTGATGGGTACACTACCATTACACGCAAGTGGTCTCTTGGTCCCACCATCACAACGTGGGATTAATGGGTCCACAGCTGTATGAAAATTGCAGAGTTACTTCTTTACAGCTGCATATTTACATTGTCCGAAAATTGGCAGTGCACCTTTATTTTTACCGTGTGAGGTGGTCCCCACCTTACTAATCTGATATTTTTTGTATTAAATGTACGTATCCCTACTCCGGCGGGTTGTGCTGGTTTTCACATTTTCCCATCCCGGCGGGTTGTGTCGGGGAATACGCAATTTTTATTTTATTTTCTTTATTTTGTTTTTGTCCTCCCTGGGGTATGCCCCTTGTAGGCTGTACATTCGCTTAGCCCCTTTTAATTTCAAGCTGAATTACCCAAAAAAAAAAAAAAAAAAAAAAAAACTCCAAAAGCTAAACTACTACCAAGCAGGAGAAATAGAACAAGTGTTGTGTGAGCCCATAAATATGGGTCACCTAAGAGAATCATAATAGGACCTCGAAAACTTCAACAGTAGCACACTAGCAGAACCAGAACCAATACGGAATTACCCCTTATGTCGTGACAACAATGACACCTAACAAAGAGAACTAGAACGCAGATGTACGATCGGAAGCAATATCGAAGGACCCAAAATGAAGCTGTAAGGCCCGAAGCCAAGTACCATAGGGATCTTTCCCGAATACCAATTTTGTTACTGTAGGGATCTTTCCCGAAATTGGTGTCCTCATCCACGAACCCAGATGAATAAAAATTAGTATGGTTGGGAACAATTCCCTCCCCCCAATTTGATCTTGTCAACATCTGGAAACATACCAGATTACAACCAGATGCCATGATCTCAAGTAAGAACCCAGATGAACCCAGATTATAGCAACACCAGGGTAATATCAACAAATAACTAGAGTTACCAGTTAATCAACAAATAATTATCAATACCCAGTGGTAAAGCGACCAGATCTGGGTTTACAATTTCGAACCCAGATGAACCTAGATTATAGCAACACCAGGGTAATAGCAACAAATAACTAGAGTTACCAGTTAATCAACAAATAATTATCAATACCCAGTGGTAAAGTGACCAGATCTGGGTTTACAATTTCCAGAAGCACCAAATGAAGTGTTATTGTTGGGTCGCTATAATAAATTGATATGCTTGGTGGCTTACTTGCTATTTGTCAATCGTATGATATGTTTCTCGTTCATTATATCTTGTTGTGAAATTTTTTTTGTGTCTGAAACAAAAAGGGGATACCTACTGGGCGAAGTGAATGCTCACCCCTTTGCTGTTTCAGGTTTCGCTTGAAGTGCAAGATGGAGTGCGTGGCGTGCACGACATAGTCAAATCATGGCATGAAGGATGATTTGAAACATTGTAACCCTTTTTCCTTGTAAAACAATGAAATTTTTAATGTAAAATCCGATGGGGCATTGGGTGACGAGGTTGAGATTGTTACAAAAATGTGAGGAAATGTTTTTTTGGGTAATGTTTCTACGGAAGTCTTGACTTACCTCCTAAGGGAGAAAACATCCAACCCAGGCTTTCACTTTCACTGGAGATGTAGCAAGAGCAAAATAATTAATCTATGTTTTGCTGACGACCTTATGATCTTCTGTAAGGGAGACATGGGGTCTGTTCAGCTCATCCAAAGCTCACTTCAGGAATTTGAAGCTTTGTCTGGGCTTTCTCCCAGCCCTGGCAAAAGTAATATCTTCTTCTCTGGTGTTCACCCCACCATTAGAAGAGACATCATCCAATTACTTGGCTTCAATGAAGGGGACTTGCCTGTGAGATACCTTGGTGTCCCTCTCTTGACCACTAAGCTTAGACACTTAGATTGTAAGTCTCTGGTTGACAGAATTACTTCCAGAATCAAAACTTGGACAAATAGGGATCTAACCTATGCTGGTAGACTACAATTAATTAAAAATGTTCTATTCTCAATGCAGACATACTGGTCCTCTCTTTTCATACTTCCTAAGAGAGTCATTAAAGAGGTGGAATCCCTCCTCAGATCCTTCCTGTGGTCTGGACCTGACCTCAAGAAATCTGGGGCCAAGGTATCTTGGGAGCATCTGTGCTCCCCCAAACAAGAAGGTGGCCTTGGCCTCAAAGCACTCCAAATTTGGAACAAAGCTGCTGTTGCAAAACACATATGGTTCCTTATCTCTGGTGGGGAACAATCCATGTGGTGTCAATGGGTAAAATCGTATTTACTAAAGGATAAGAGCTTCTGGGAGGCCAAAGTCCCCTCTAATCCATCTTGGGTTTGGAGGAAACTCCTCTCCCTTAGGCTCATCATCCAGCCCCTCATTAAGATCAAAGTTGGCAATGGCATATCTACCTCTCTTTGGTATGATAATTGGCATCCCCTAGGCCCCCTTGCTCCAAGATATGGTCCCAGGATCTTCTATGACTCTGGCCTTCCCAAGGACTCCAAGGTCTCTGCTGTCATTAGGGATTCCACTTGGGCTTTTCCATGTACTCAAACTCTTGAGCTTATGGAGGTCAAGGACAATCTCTCTCTCCTCCCTTCTCCTTCTGGTAATGTTAGTGACCTCCCCATATGGTCCCTCACATCCAATGGGATCTTCACTATCAATTCACTGTGGGACCATCTTAGAACACCTTTTCCCAAGGTACATTGGCATCACAGTGTGTGGTTTCCTGGTCACATACCCAAGTGTAGCCTCATCACTTGGGTTGCTATCCAAAACAGGCTCTACACTGGAGATAGGTTAGTCCTCTTTGGTACCATTCCTATCTCCAGCTGTAGTTTTTGCTCTGATGAGGAAAGCCATAATCATTTATTCTTTAACTGCCCTTACACATCCCAAGTATGGACCCAAGTCCAAGGTCTTGTTGGCAGATCATGGCCATCCAGACCTTGGTCCAATTGGGTATTGCTCATGTCTTCCTTTAGGGATAAATCTCTTAAGACACTAGTAGCTAAACTGGCTTTTACTTCATCACTCTACCACATTTGGATTGAGAGAAACACTCGCAAATTCCAAAGCTCACCAAGTCCTAGTTCTGTGGTGGTAAGCAAGGTTCATTCTATGCTTAGATGCAAACTATTAACCATGGGAGACCTGCCACAAGATCCCTACTCACACTGGCTCTCAACAAAATGGAACATCTCTTAGCTTTGGTTTATCTACGCCTTGCAGCTGTTGTTGCTTATCTTTGAGTGACCTACTATATGTGTGCACCTGTAAGTTGAGTGTTTGGGCCCCTACATTTTTTTTTGAGAGGAGGTAATAGTGAGAGGGAGATTTTAGTGAGAAGTGAGAGGAGGGAGTATGGCAGTTTCTCCACCTGAACCCATTGTAAATCTTAAAAAAGTTGGAGAGGGAGGGTGAGCTCTTGAGGGTGTTGGTGAGTGAGGACTTTGAACAATGGGTTCATACACTTTCACACTCCTGCACCTTTACTGTTGTTCTCTTTCTCATGTCTTATCCTTATCTATGATTACTGAGATAGCTGTAATCCACTAATTACTGCTTCTCTGATCCACTGAGTGTTGATGCTATTTGACTCATGTTAGTACTGCTGTTACATAATCTGAGTACCGTTACCACAACTACTGTCTATGCTACACTGGACCTAGGAGTTATGGCTGCTACTTTGTCTGATGTTAGTCCTGTTACTACATTGTCTGAGGTGCTGCTGCTGCTGCTATGGTTCTATGGTTTTATGGTTGATGCTTCTGCTTCTCTGTTCTCTGTTCCTAGGAGTTAATGCTGCTACTTTGGCTGCTGTTAGTATTCTTACTGCATTATCTGAGGTGCTGCTGCTACTGCTATGACACTATTGCCATTTGCTATTTACTGCTACTTGCTTCTACCTGCTGATGTTGCTGTGTATTCTTCCTCCCTCTTTTCTTTTCTTTTTTTCAGCTACTGCTATTGTTTAAGCAGTGGTTGGCACCTTGAGGGTGCTCTAATTACGAACGGGTCATGGCGAAATTTTTAAAAACTCTTTCCCAATAGTATATGGAGAGTGTTTCTCCTTTGTTTCAGATATTGTTCCCATTTGAGTGTTTCTCCTCCCTCTCTCAGATGGTCTAGAAACACTTGTTCCCCATTGTTGCCTTTTGGCCATCCCTCTCTCCCCTCCCTGGCGGTTGTGCTAGGGAGGAAGTTAATTAGTTACTGTCTTTCTTTTAATTTTGTCCTCCTGGGGTATGCCCCTTGTAGGCTGTATATTCGCTTATTCCTTTTTATTTTAAAGCTGGTTTATCCAAAAAAAAATGTGAGGAAATGTTGTAAGGTGATTTCGCATTACACTATGAGTTCTTTAATTTAGAAATTTCTTAAGAAAATGTTCATTTATATTGAAAATCGAGGGCGTGACAACTTGGTATCAGAGCAATAGGTTTCGAAAACTTAGGAACCGTGGGGAGACTTTTGGTCTCGGGGCTTAACCTATTGCATTATGTTCACATGAAAATCTTTTTCTCATGCATTGTGTGTGCTTGTGTGACATTCATGGACACGATATCGTTATAGTGGAGTGCATTGGTAGCATATGAGCATGGCGTTGAGTTGTACCTGTGTAGGGTTGGCGTTAGAGACTTTGACTTCCTATGAGATAGTGTGGGGACTAATAAGTTTATTTATTTTTATTTTCTTATTAGAATTATGCCGCCAAGACGCGAAGTTAGACGGGGTGGGAACTCTCGAAATGTGGGGATTGAACCGGGACAAATCGCTAGGGAAGTCGTTGCGGCACTCGCCGAAGCCAACATGTTGAATCAAACGCCTAGGGCTAACGCCGGTAACCAAAACTTCGAAGTTGTAAGAGAATTCCTCCGTTTAGACCCTCCTAAATTCTATGGGAACAATAGTGACCACCTTGAGGCTTATCATTGGTTATTCGAAATATGTAAGTGTTTTGAGGTGTTAGCTATAACCGAGCATAGTGTGAGAGTTCGCTTGGTAGCATGTCGATTAGGCGGGGAAACGAATGTGTGGTGGAAATCGGTTCTCGGGGAACGTCGGGATGCTAGGAGAGCGGCGAGGATGGCTCGACAAGTGAGTGAGCCAAACGTAGAGGATTTGACGTGGGTTGAGTTTGAGAGACTCTTTGAGGATCAATACTTTCCAGAATCTTGTCGTGATCAATTTAGAGAAGAATTTGAACAACTAGAACAAGGTGAAATGATCGTTTCTGAATACGCCATTAAATTTCAAACTTTATCTCGTTTTGCACCCGAGTTGGTAGCCACCGAAGAAAGAAAGTGTAGACGTTTTGAAAAAGGGTTAAATGAATGGATTAAGAGGCATGTCATGGGTCAACGTATTAAGAGATATTCCGAAATAGTTGAACTTGCAAGGCGGATTGAAAATCTAAGTGGGAAAGAAAAAGAGGTAAGAGAATGGGAATCAAACGAGCAAGTTAAGGGTGTAGATTCGTCTCGGGGAAGTCCAGGGAATCCGATTAGGAAGCGACAGAGAGAATCGTCTCAGTCTTTATTGGGCCAACAAAGTCGCGGGCCTCCAATTTCTTCGGAAGCGTCGAGAATTTCACGAGAACCTCGGCATGTGCATATTCCTAAGTGCAGCTTAATCAGTTGGATTGCCATTCAGAACAGACTGTCTACTGGTGACAGGTTAGTTCAGTTTGGTGTCATTGACTCCCCTAGATGTAGCTTTTGCACAGATGATGAGTCACATGATCACCTATTCTTTAGTTGCCCATTCACCAAACAGGTTTGGGAGTCTGTATCCCTTAAGTCCCATCTCACTTGGCATGTGCAATCCTTAACTGGTCTGGTTTCTCATCTTACCAATTTTAAGGGGAAAGGATTGAGGAGCACCCTTGCCAAACTTTCCTTCACTGTTACTCTCTATCATGTCTGGATTGAGAGGAACAATAGGAAGTTTCAAAATTTGCACCACCCTATCCCATGTGTGGTGGCCAAAATTTGTAATGATATCAGGAACAAGCTAATGTCCCTACCTAAACTACCAATTGGCCCAGTTGATTTGCTGGATTCTTGGAGCATTTCTACTGGCAGATAATGGACTTGTCTTTGCATGTCTATTTGCTTATATTTCCTGAGGATAATTACTAATGACTGTTTCCAGTGGCAGGTTCCAATCAGGTTCCAATTGGGAAGTGTGCTTGCAGGTTTCTCTACTAGGATCACAAGAGCTCCTTTATACTCTAACACCCATTTGGGATATCTGCTGCAGGTATTACATTATCTATCTGGTGGTTATTATGCATGTGTGAGTGGCTTACATAAAATGTGTGATCCTGTGAGCTGTGTGTATTGAGCCCCAGAAATTCTTCTTGAGTGGAGAGTGATAAGAGGTTGGTGAATCATCAGGTGAGTTCTGAGGGAGTTTGGAGCCTTAGAGAGTGATATAGAAGTTGTGAGGATCCAAGGGAGTTGAAGGGTGAGACACCATATCTAGGATTCTGTATGTTAATGCCAACTGCTTATGGCTATGGTGTTATTTGTATGCAAGTGGTGCAAGTGGTGCTTCTCCAATTAATCCTCTTGCATGATACTTTGAGTATGTGATATTTGTATGGGTAGCTCACACCTTCTGGCTCTTACTGCATGTGTGGCTCATACCCCACTTGTGTGGTTCATACCTTGTGCTGCAGTGAGCTAGTTGCATTCTGAGCTGCTAGTGCTTTCATTTTCTAGAATGTTTGAATTTGTGGGCTGCCATCGTTTGGGCAGAGCTGCTGGACTTAGTACATTTAGTACCTTTACATTACTCCTGTTGTGAATCTTATTTGTTAAATTCATGCTTGCTGAGCAGTGGATGATTTTATGTCTTGATTAGTTACTTGTGGACTGCCACTCTATGGGCAGAGCTGTAGTATTCACTGTGATGTTAGCTTATGCTGTTCTTCACTTTGGTGAAGTATTTGGAATTCTAGCCTATCTTAGGGGGGCTGTCCCTTAGCCTCTAAGAATCTCAATCTGGCCAGAAGTCTGCTACAGCAGCAGTCCCAACAGTCTGCAGTAGCAGTAAACAACAGCAGAGGCTATTCATATTTTGCTGAAGCCCATCACCACACCAGCAGCTGCAGTAGCTGGTGGCTATCCAAGCCCCTTCTGCCTCCAACTCCAAGGTTCAAAGTTTGCTCCCAGCTAGCTCAAGTGTCATCCCAAGCATTTTGCTGCTCCATCTCTCCCTCTTCCTCCTTTTCTTTTTCCTTTTCAGCTGCTGCTGTTGTTCAAGCAGTAGTTGGCACCTTGAGGGTGCTCCATTTACGAACGGGTCATGTCAAAATTTTCTAAGGCTCGTGCTATTTTGCGTGTTTCTCCGCCCTCTTTCCAAGATGGTCGAGAAACACCTAGAGTAATTTATGTTATATGTTTGCATTTAGTTACCCCTCCCCAAATGTTGCCATTGTGGCCATCCCTTTTTATTTCCTTTCTTTGTTTTCTTTTCTTTTCTTTTGTCCTCCCTGGGGTATGCCCCTTGTAGGCTGTATATTCTGTTGTCTTCTTTTTATTTCAAGCTTATTTACCCAAAAAAAAAAAAAAAAGTGCAGACAGCCGGGACAGACAGCCGGGACATGTTCGCTCCCAATGTAATCGACCTCCAAAGTCTTGCCACCGTTGCGGCCAACTGGGCCACCTAGAGAGGAATTGCCCACAGAGGGTAGGGAGGCGTAATTAGTTGCATTCTTTAGTGTTTGACCAACACGACGAGAGGTAATTTTTTCTATGCCCGGATGTTAAGCTCTTTTAAATTTCGAAATGTCGTAAATGTTTTCTTATCTTATTGTTTGATATGTTGTGTGATTGGACATCAATGTGTTGGAATCTTGTAGAGGTGTTTGAACTTTGTTACGGTGAAGTGTAATGGTTTAACTTGATACTTGAAATGTTAGATGACAAAGAACTTATGAGGAAGGTTGTTGTATGTCAAGAATCATCGCGATGAGCATGACTGTTAGAACTAGATTTCAACCGTAGTTGATTTTGGAGTTTTACATCATCGGTGAGCTTATAGACATTTGTGGTAGTCACGAATTGACATAAAATGTATCTTATTTGGGGATGCTATGACATGGGCGGTGGACTACGTAGAAGTCTGATTGGAAAGCACGCCTGATCAACGTGGTTTCTAATGAGAACTCTATTGTGTCTCGAGGTCATGGAGTAGTCCTTACCAATACAATCATTTTGTGTTTAACGCGATGACTTTTCTTTAAACTTATATGATAATGAATATCTTGTAGCACCGGACCATGTTTGTGAGTGTACTTTTGTGGGAAAATGAAAGAAATAGTTGGATATATGTGTTGATACTGAACATTGAGAAACTATGGAGAAATTCGACCAAGGGACACCGAAATGGTGTGTACTTGTATGGCAATTCGACCAAGGGACACCGGATGGGTGTGTACTTGTATGGGAACACGACCAAGGGACACCGGGAGGGGTGTGTACTTGTGTGGCAACTCGATCAAGGGACACCGGGAGGGGTGTGTACTTGTGTGGCAACTCGATCAAGGGACACCGGGAGGGGTGTGTACTTGTGTGGCAACTCGATCAAGGGACACCGGAATGGGGCGTGTACTTGTGTGATAACTCGGTTAAGAGACACTAGATGGGTATGCACTCAAAGTATGAGGATGTTTGTAACTTGTTATGGGAAGATGAACATCTACTTCGTACAGTTAATGTGAACTTCTTGCTCGAGATTTTGCATTCGTGACTGTTGATATCTGGTTAGTGTTTGGATACTCGATATGCGAATATCTTAAATTTAAGCTAGAGGTCGACCAGCTTGTGGACTAAACCGACGCATGTGCTAAATGTAAAGGGGTTTTGAAATGATTTGTGTAGATCCACTGATTTAACTTTTGTGTTTGTTAAATTGTGACCTTGGAATAAGATATATGTATGTCCATAATGTATTATAAGGATTTAAACTCGAAGTAAAAAAAAAAAAAGTAGGACGATTTTGGTAACACGGAGTTGATGTAAGAAGTATCCGAAATTATTGACTATGTGATTCATGCAGAGAAGGGATAGATACACTATAGATCGTGGGGGTTACCGTGTGTCCTTGTGACTTTCCGGGCATATTTCGGAAGAGTTACCGGGTTTGTTACCCGAGCGGGAGATTACGATATTTTGGTTTGCGGTAAATTCGAATAAGATAGATACGTTGAGTGCAAAAAAGTTTTCGAACGCGGGGTTGGTTATCTTGATTGGCCATGATGCGTTGTGAGAATAATTTGGATACATAGTAGCACGTGATTTTAATCACCGATTCGGTGGGGACACTTAGTAGGTTGTGCATTTGAAGTGTGTTCGTTAGTATGAGATTTTTTTTTTTTGGATAAACCAGCTTTAAAATAAAAAGGAATAAGCGAATATACAGCCTACAAGGGGCATACCCCAGGAGGACAAAATTAAAAGAAAGACAGTAACTAATTAACTTCCTCCCTAGCACAACCGCCAGGGAGGGGAGAGAGGGATGGCCAAAAGGCAACAATGGGGAACAAGTGTTTCTAGACCATCTGAGAGAGGGAGGAGAAACACTCAAATGGGAACAATATCTGAAACAAAGGAGAAACACTCTCCATATACTATTGGGAAAGAGTTTTTAAAAATTTCGCCATGACCCGTTCGTAATTAGAGCACCCTCAAGGTGCCAACCACTGCTTAAACAATAGCAAGAGCTGAAAAAAAAAAAAAAAAGAGGGAGGAAGAATACACAAAGAACATCAAAGCAGTAGAAGCAAGTAGCAAGAAATAGCAAATGGCAATAGTGTCATAGCAGAGCAAGAAGACCTCGATAATGCAAGAAGAATACTAACAGCGACCAAAGTAGCAAAGATTAACTCCTAGGAACAGAGAAATGAGAAGCGAAGCATCAACCATAAAACCATAGAACCATAGCGTGCAGCAAGACCTCGAACAATGTAGTAACAGGACTAACATCGACAAAGTAGCAGCCATAACTCCTAGGTCCAAAGTGTAGCATAGACAAGTTGTGGTAACGGTACTGATTATGTAACAAAGAAGACTAACATGAGTCAAATAGCATCAACACTCAAAGGTGGATCGGAGAAGCGAAAGAATTAGTGGATTACAGGCTATCTCAAGAATCATAGATAAGGATAAGACATGAGAAAGAGAACAACAAAAGGTGCGGGAGTGTGAAAGTGTATGAACCCATTGTTCAAAGTCCTCACTCACCAACACCCTCAAGAGCTCACCCTCCCTCTCCAACTTTTTAAGATTTACAATGGGTTCAGTGGAGAAACCGCCATACTCCCTCCTCTCACTTCTCACTAAAATCTCCCTCTCACTATTACCTCCTCTCAAAAAAAAAAAAAATGTAGGGGCCCAAACACTCAACTTACAGTGCACACATATAGTAGGTCACTCAAAGATAAGCAACAACAGCTGCAAGGCAAGATAAACCAAAGCTAAGAGATGTTCCATTTTGTTGAGAGCCGGTGTGAGTAGGGATCTTGTGGCAGGTCTCCCATGGTTAATAGTTTGCATCTAAGCATAGAATGAACCTTGCTTACCACCACGAACTAGGACTTGGTGAGCTTTGGAATTTGCGAGTGTTTCTCTCAATCCAAATGTGGTAGAGTGATGAAGTAAAAGCCAGTTTAGCTACTAGTGTCTTAAGAGATTTATCCCTAAAGGAAGACATGAGCAATACCCAATTGGACCAAGGTCTGGATGGCCATGATCTGCCAACAAGACCTTGGACTTGGGTCCATACTTGGGATGTGTAAGGGCAGTTAAAGAATAAATGATTATGGCTTTCCTCATCGAGCAAAAACTACAATGGAGATAGGAATGGTACCAAAGAGGACTAACCTATCTCCAAAGATGTAGAGCCTGTTTTGGATAGCAACCCAAGTGATGAGGCTACACTTGGGTATGTGACCAGGAAACCACACACTGTGATGCCAATGTACCTTGGGAAAAGGTGTTCTAAGATGGTCCCACAGTGAATTGATAGTGAAGATCCCATTGGATGTGAGGGACCATATGGGGAGGTCACTAACATTACCAGAAGGAGAAGGGAGGAGAGAGAGATTGTCCTTGACCTCCATAAGCTCAAGAGTTTGAGTACATGGAAAAGCCCAAGTGGAATCCCTAATGACAAGAGAGACCTTGGAGTCCTTGGGAAGGCCAGTCATAGAAGATCCCGGGACCATATCTTGGAGCAAGGGGGCCTAGGGGATGCCAATTATCATACCAAAGAGAGGTAGATATGCCATTGCCAACTTTGATCTTAATGAGGGGCTGGATGATGAGCCTAAGGGAGAGGAGTTTCCTCCAAACCCAAGATGGATTAGAGGGGACTTTGGCCTCCCAGAAGCTCTTATCCTTTAGTAAATACGATTTTACCCATTGACACCACATGGATTGTTCCCCACCAGAGATAAGGAACCATATGTGTTTTGCAACAGCAGCTTTGTTCCAAATTTGGAGTGCTTTGAGGCCAAGGCCACCTTCTTGTTTGGGAGCACAGATGCTCCCAAGATACCTTGGCCCCGATTTCTTGAGGTCGAGTCCGGACCACGGGAAGGATCCGAGGAGGGATTCCACCTCTTTAATGACTCTCTTAGGAAGTATGAAAAGAGAGGACCAAGTATGTCCGCATTGAGAATAGAACATTTTTAATTAATTGTAGTCTACCAAAGATAGGTTAGATCCCTATTTGTCCAAGTTTTGATTCTGAAGTAATTCACAACTTGAGAGACTTACAATCTAAGTGTCTAAGCTTAGTGGTCAAGAGAGGGACACCAAGGTATCTCACAGCAAGTCCCCTTCATTGAAGCCAAGTAATTGGATGATGTCTCTTCTAATGGTGGGGTGAACACCGAGAAGAAGATATTACTTTTGCCAGTATCGGAGAAAGCCCGACAAAGCTTCAAATTCCTGAAGTGAGCTTTGGATGAGCTGAACAGACCCCATGTCTCCCTTACAGAAGATCATAAGGTCGTCAGCAAAACATAGATTAATTATTTTGCTCTTGCTACATCTCCAGTGAAAGTGAAAGCCTGGGTTGGATGTTTTCTCCCTTAGGAGGTAAGTCAAGACTTCCATAACAATGACAAAGAGGTAGGAGGAGAGAGGATCTCCTTGCCTAAGTCCTCTTTTGCCTCTGATGAACCCAGTAGGCTCCCCATTGATACTAAGAGAGTAATTGGCAGTGGAAACACATGCTTTGAGCCAATTAATCATCTTAGGGTGGAAGCCCATGCTAGAGAGGACATCCCAAAGGAACTCCCACCTAACATTATCATATGCCTTCATAATGTCAACCTTCATAGCACACTTAGGGGTGGGTGAGGATTTGTGATAGCCTCTCAACAATTCCCGGATAGGAAGATGTTATCAAGAATCCTCCTCCCCTTAATAAATCCAGTTACAAGGATCTATAAGTGAGGGAAGGACTAGCTGAAGTCTCCTAGCCAGGATTTTAGCAATGCATTTATAAACAATATTGCAAAAGCATGAAATTGGTCTGTAATCACTAACTTTAGAAGGATTAGGAATTTTGGGAACAAGAGCAATAACTGTGGCATTGGATTTGGTAAGAAGCTGGCTGGATCTAAAGAAGGTTTGAACTGCTACAGTTATATCATGGCCAATCACAGGCCAAGCTTTTTGAAAAAAACCAGCATTATACCCATCAGGCCCAGGAGCCTTTTTGGGATTAAGAGCCCAGATTGTGTCCTTGATCTCTAAGTTGGAGACCCCCTGGATCATGGACACACTCTGCTCAGATGTTAGTTTTCTGGTTACAAGGTGATTAATCCTGTCAGACCCAGCATAATGTGACATGTGGGGCTTGCCAAGGAGGTCAGTGTAGTAGGTGACAAAAGAATTTTTAATGGCAGCCATGTCATATGTAACAGATGAGCCATCAGTGACCAAAGAGGTAATTGTGCTTCTGTTCCTGTTATTTGCAACAGACTTAAAGAAGAAGGATGTGCACTGGTCTCCTAATTTTAGCCATTGAATCCTAGATTTTTGCCTAGCAAAGCTTTCCTCAGCTCTGGAAAGAGTGAGGAAAAGCTTGTAGGCTTTTCTTTCTTCAATTTGTGTAGTGATGTTGGAAGGATTAGAGCCCATATCCAATTGAAGTGATTCAAGTTGTTGTTTAGACTGCAGGACTCTCTCAGATATGGCACTAAACTCCTTTATGTTCATTTTCTTAAACTCAGCTTGGAGGAGTCTAAGCTTTTCACAGAGACAGAACATGGGATTACCAAGGACAACAGTTCTCCAGACCTTCTGTACAGTAGGTAAGAACTGTGAGTGATCAGCCAGAAAGTCAAAAAATCTAAAAGGTCTGGAGTTTGGCTTGGGAGTGGGTGACAAGGAGACAATTGCAGGGGAATGATCTGAAATCCCTGGAGTAGGGAAAAAAGCAGAGGAGTAGGGGTACTCCTTGAGCCAGGGTCCATTAATGAGAACCCTATCTAACTTAGAAGAAATATGGTGGGGGGGCTGCTGCCTATTGGACCAAGTAAAGTAATTTCCAGAATATCTCAGGTCTTCAAGGCCATTAGAGTAAAGGCAGTTGTTAAAGTCAGCCAAGTGAGTGGGACATTGAGGGTTACCTCCAGATTTCTCAGAAGGAGATCTAATGACATTGAAATCTCCAAGTATAATCCAAGGGGATTGGCACTGAATTTTGCCAATGTCTCTCCATAATTCTTGCCTCTCCATAGGGTCATTGGACCCATAGACAAATGTAACATAGAAAACAATATTATCTTGTAAGGAGGTAACCTCACAATGGATACATTGGGTGGACTTACTGATTATTTGGATGGACAAAATGTGTGGATTCCAAGCCAAGAGGATTCTGCCACAGGGGGAGTACACACTATTGTGGGCAAACTGCCAGTGGGGGCAAATGTGGGATAAAACCCTACTGAAGTTAGGCTCTTTAATTTTATGCTCAAGCAAACCAATTAGGGATAACTTCTTATTAGACAAAAAGGTTTTAGCAGCCCTTTGTTTGAGGGGATCATTGAGACCTCGCAAATTCCAAAAACCAAAACATACACAAGGGCTAAACATGGTGATCAAGGAGGTTGAAACCATCTTGAGAGAGTGATCAAGGAGGTTGAAACCATCTTGAGAGCCTTCTTTTGGTCTGGTCCTGATTTAAAAAAATCTGGAGCCAAAGTCTCATGGGATCATCTTTGCTCTCCAAAGCAGGAGGGTGGTTTGGGTTTTAAGTCCATCCACACTTGGAACAAAGCTGCCATATCTAAACATATTTGGTTCCTCATCTCAGGTGGCGAACAGTCCATGTGGTGCCAATGGATCAAATCCTACTTATTGAAAGGGAAGAGTTTCTGGGAAGTTAAGATGCCTAGCTCCCCATCTTGGGTGTGGAGGAAATTGCTGAACCTAAGACCTATTGTTCATCCACACATCAAATCCATAGTGGGTAATGGAGAGAGCACCTCTCTATGGTTTGATAATTGGCACCCTCTTGGACCACTTGTTGAGAAATTTGGTTCCAGAATGCTTTATGACTCTGGACTTCCCGGGGATTCTAAAGTTTCTGCTATCATTACGTACTCTCAATGGAATTTCCCAGTTACTCAAACACTTGAACTCAATGAGATAAGATCCACCTTGTATTCACTCCCTGACCCTAATGGGACTGCTGACAAGAATAGATGGCTTCTCACTCATAATGGAATTCACAGTATTGCATCCATGTGGGAACACCTGAGATCCCATTTCCCTAAAGTTCATTGGCATCAATGCTTGTGGTTTCCTGGGCACATACCCAAATGTAGTCTCATTGTGTGGGTGGCTGTCCAGAATAGATTGTATACGGAGGACAGACTGGTCACTTTTAGGACCAAAGCACGCTCATGCTGCAGTTTCTGCCCAGACCAAGAGAGTCATGACCATCTATTTTTCAACTGCCCTTACACCTCTCAGGTGTGGAATCAAGTCACTGCCCTTCTTAATGAGGCATGGCCTTCCAAGTCTTGGTTAGATTGGATTTCCTTTATATCTTTTTTTTGTTTTTTTGGGTAATTTAGCTTGAAATTAAAAGGGGTTAAGCGAATGTACAGCCTACAAGGGGCATACCCCAGGGAGGACAAAATAAAAATAAAGAAAAGAAAAGAAAATTGCGTGTTCCCTGGCACAACCCGCCGGGGTGGGAAAATTAGTGGTCCCAGCACAGCCCGCTAAGATAGGAATAAAGGGCACAAAAGGCAGCTTTACGTTTGCATAAAATAAAATATCGTGAGATATGTTGGTTTTCGGGCTCAAAGGCCATGATTTCCCAGGCATCCACTGCCCAATTTTTCATTGCGTGTAACCTTGAACCAAGGTGATTTGAAGTTCACCGTTGATCTGTAAATGGTGGCATGGTGGGCCGTGCTTTTCGTTTGCAAATACAGCTCCATTGTGTAAATAGTGGGCCCATGGAAGAGTCTTCACTGCGCCAATTCCTCATGACTTTTGCGCACAATGGTCCAGCAAAGGACCAAGAAAAGAAGGGCTGTGGTCCCCACAAAAGCACTTCCCACATCCTTCTTACACTTAGATCACGTGCAGCATATCAAGTGCTATCACTTCCCAAGGAAAATAGCTGGCATTTTGCACCGAAAAGGCTGTGGGGCCATGGAGTGAACTACTACCCCAGATTTTACAAATCCCGTGGTCAGTTTAAATTATAAAACTGGGGTAATAAAATCCCCGAATACAGGTGATCACAAGGTAGTGGGACCCTTACTTTGTGATCTCAAAATCTGCATCATGCGATACAGCTGGGTGAGACTTGGACCGTGATTTGAACTTTGCAGCCAAAAGGCTACTGCTGCTACTTCCATTTGACCGGAGAATGCCCACTTGCCATGAAGAGTGTGAAACACACTCTCCTCTTCTCCATTGAATTTCCGAACAAACTCAGGGGAATACCTACAAAAAAAATCTAAAATTGCAAGGGCTGAGCCCACTCTTTTCTTCTCCAGGAAGAACACGAAGAACATTTTGAATAAACCTAAAAGAAAACTCAGGCCAATCGAGGTTTGCACAACACAGACGCATAGGGGAGGATGGGGATCTCCTTCACGGAACCCTCCTTAGCAGCCAGAGACCAGTTGTGGTATTACCCCACCGCCGTGACACCGACGACACTTAACGGCAGGAACTAAGCCGCATATGAGAGCCAGATGAAATATGGACCCCCGGACCTCAGTTTGCCTCTGTGCGGGGAACCTTTCTTGATGCTGGGTAGTTGGTTGTTGATAATGGGAACTGGGTATGACCCATAACCCCAAAAACTGCTGTTTGTACATCTTAGAGATGATATCCCCCGAAGAGGGGTATTTCCTTTATATCTTCCATGAAGGGCAAATCATTAAAGGTTCTCATGACCAAATTGGCTTTCACCGTATCAATTTATCAAATTTGGATTGAAAGAAACTACAGGAAATTTCAAAATGTAACATGCTCTGAGCAGGTTGTAATCCATAAGATCCGTACTCTGATTAGACAAAGGCTGATGTCCCTGAGGAAACTTCCTCAAGGGCACCAAGCTCAATGGCTTCTCAGAGATTGGAATCTTCAATCTTAAAATCCAAATTGAAATCTAATGCTAACTTCAGTTCCAGCTGCTACAGGACACTATGCTTGCAGGTCATTGTGCAATCAATCAGTGCAGTGGTTTCAAGATGAGAGTGGCAAGACCTCCAATTGGGGGAAGGCATTCTACCTTCCAGTACTTTTAGCATCAGGTAGTATATCTTAATCTCAGTGCCTCATGGTCCTTTCATGCTAGTTGTGAGTTGTGTGAACCACCAATATTGAGTGCCTATGAGAGTGCGTTTGAGCCCCAGAGTCTTTTGTGAGGGGAGGTAATACTTAGAGGGGGCATATGGTGAGGTCTAGTTGAGGGAGATTTGGACCCTTTTGAGTGGCTAGAAGTGTGAGTTCTTGAGGGAGATGAAGGGTGAGCCACTATACTATAGAACACACTGTTACTGATAGTACTGTTTCTGCTGGAGCATTTGTATGCCAAGTGATTTTACTGCTGCTGCATTTCAATTGTCCTTGTCTCTGAACAACCAAGTGGGTTGCCATACTTTGCATGCTGTTCATATGCTGTTGATCCTTGTTACTTGTTACATCTTCTGTTGCAAGTGCATTCAATTATAGAGTGCAAGGGCTGTTGCACCCTGTTTTTTTTTTTGGGTAAATAAGCTTGAAATTAAAAGGGGTTAAGCGAATGTACAGCCTACAAGGGGCATACCCCAGGAAGGACAAAATGAAAAGAAAGAAAGAAAGAAAAGAAAAGTGCGTGGTCCCCGGCACATCCCACCAGCATAGGTGTAAATAAGCAAAAGCAATAAGTGAAGCAGATAATTGTTTAATGCCATGCACAACCCGCAAGGCTAGGAAAATAGCAAAACATGCACATAATTGGGTACAATGTAGTGGGTCCAAGAAGGTCCCAAATTATGAAGTGTGATTTTGCCCGTGCTCACGTCCCATTAGCCTAGCATAGCATCAAGGACATGGGCAAGGGCAATGCGGAAGAACCTTACGTAAGTAGTGAAAATGTCAAATGCCTCCCCAAAGTAAGGGAGATGCGAAGAGCGATGAACACATCAACTCATATGCTTAAGATCCGCCAAACCTCCACTACCGTAGTAACAACAACAGAGAACACGGCGCCAAGGGTACAAGTCTCTAGTGGAACACCGGCACAAGCCCAAGGGAACCCCCCATAGAACCCTACACAGGACACAAGCCTAGTCCACCCGAAGCTGCAGACACCCTCATCCAAGCTCCACAGTCGTCATAATAACCCATAAGAGATAGAGCAAGATCATGAAAGTAAAATAATCGCCCGCGGTGTTATCAAATACAAGGATAGGCTAGGGGTAGGTGAGCTCCCCAACCAAGCTAAAGATCATGAAAGACAGAGCCAGCCCCAAGGAATAATCCCCGGATCAGAGAAAACCAGGTCACCACTATGTAAAACACATCTTATGGCAATCTCCGCCATCGGGCTCTGAACACACACACAATCACCCAGACGGTGCAGCTATCCTAATCCATAAATCCCCACACACGGTAAATGTAAGAGTGCCTCCTGTAATGGTAATGGTACACGCAAAAGGAATACGGGGTCAGAGGTGGATGAGACCTCCGAACCGTGCTATGGTAGAACCATGACTAGAGTCAGCCCTAGAGTATACTCCGTGCCCTTCGGAGAACCCCAGCCCGTAGAAACTAGGCCCATCCAACCTAAGTAACCACGCCTTCGGACCTAAGTCAATCTCCACCAAACGCCGAAAACCAGCCACAACCAGACTCCAATTGCACAACCAAACCAAACAAGAGAAAATAGAACAAAGTGCCCCCTGTAATGACAGCAGTACTCGCAAATGGAACATGGGGTCAGAGATGGATGAGACCTCCGAACCGTGCTATGGTAGAACCATAACTAGAGTCAGCCCTAGAGTATACTCCGTGCCCTTCGGAGAACCCCAGCCCGCAGAACTTGGCCCATCAAACCAAGTAACCACGCCTTCGGACCTCAGTACCACGCGCTCTAGGGGTGTGAGGCTCACCTCTTCCTTCTTCAGATCATGGCCATGGCCATACCAGAGAACTAACAGCTGAAGCATCTAAAAATTCTGGCATTTTGGGTACATGCAACCCAGATTTAATTGGTCCAATACCAACATATTTCAGTATAAAATAATCTCCATGGAACCAATAATAACAAAAACATCAGAAAATACCTCTCAAAGAAAGGATCAAGATGAGAAGACCCCAGCTTGAACCTACACAACTCTGATTTGGATATTAACCCGGCCAAACTTGAAACCAGATCGCCTTTAATAGTATGAAACTCTCGAAGCCCACGGCAGAAATCATTTCCCCAGGACACCTCAATATGTACCCGTTGTGCTAATGTTGACCTCTTTGAGCAGATTAAGAGGCCGACTTAAGAGTAGCCTCCAAAATCTGGTTGAGAAGGTCTAACAATCAGAGATTGGATGCCAGACCCCCCCTTCCCTATGTTGTTGTTGTCGGTCCAGATTCACCTGGAATGAACCTCGAAAGAGAATTTGAGACACCTTCAATCAGGAAGATTGAGGGCTTTGATCGAAAAAATTGGGTAGATTTGAGGGAGGGGAGTGCATTCTCTCTCTATTTCTAGAGAGAGAAGCTCTCAACCCTCACCTGTGTTTTTGCACCCTGTTTGTGTTTGTGTACTTGTGGATTGTGTACTGCATCCTATTTTATGCTGTTGCACCGAATCTTGCTTGATTGTTCATGCTCTGTGGAGTTGTATGATCAGAATTGGTTAAATTTTGGAACTTATGATATTGTGGACTGCCATTATTTGGGCAGAGCTGATATAGTGCATTTTTTTTTTTTTTTTTTTTTTTGGGTAATTCAGCTTGAAATTAAAAGGGATTAAGCGAATGTACAGCCTACAAGGGGCATACCCCAGGGAGGACAAAACAAAAAATAAAAAGAAAAGAAAATTGCGTACTCCCCGGCACAACCCGCCGGGGTGGGAATGTAAATAAGCATAAAGCCATAAAATAAATCTAATACACTGCGTCTCTAAACATATCAGCCTACAAAACACGGAACACAAGTGTATATCAAAAATTGTCATGATAGAAGGGCCCACGAGGACCCTGGTGTTGGCAGAAATGGGTTTTATCCCATTGAGTACTTGGGGTACAGCTGTACCAATTTGGCCCACAAGCCAAGTTAGGCGTGTGAGATGGCTCCAGCCTTGGACGGCTACTTCTGCATAAAATATCCTCATGTGAATCAAAGTCAGCCTTTTTTATTTAGATCTAGCGGACAGCTGGAACAGCTGGGTTAGCACTAGGCTCGTTTGGAAGCTTCCTGCAAGGTTACACGCAGTTGACCCCGTGAACGGTTGTTGACCCCGTCAATACCCCTTTGCGTGAAATGGTTTTAAATACAGCTGGTGAAACCCACTGGCATGGCAACGTGTAATGATCAAAGTTGATTTTTTTGAAGGTCACACCGAGTAGACTACCCTTCAACTTTTTTCCAAGGAGACCCACTTGCATGTAAAGTACAGCAGTCGGTGGGGTGGCATTGGAAAACTCACTTGGCGTGTAACCCATCAGATTTTGGGAGGAAGGCCACTTGAACTTGTGGCCCCACTTGGACAGACCCACTGCCCTTAGTACCGCTGACAACCTTTATGAAACCCATTTCTCGAGCCAACAGTCTGGTAATGCCCAACAAAAGTAAAGCCCAGTTGCATGAAGAGTGTGAAACACACTCTCGTCTTCTCCATTTGAATTCCGGATAAACTCAGACAAGTAAACCGAAACCCAGAAACACGACAGGGTCATGAATAAATTGGATACTAGAAATTTTGGTTTAGATAAAAAACAGAACCTCAATGTTACGATTTGGGTGGTGTTGTAGCTCCGAAGACCACTCCATAACAGACACACAATAGAAATGAGGACCAACTCCAACATAGACTCACCTTAGCATAACCAGGAACCAATAATGGTATTACCCACACCGCCGTGACACCATCGACACCTAACGGTAAAGAACTGAGTTGCAAGGTAGAGTTAGTTCCCGGAAATGGGACCCCAGATCTCAAGCGTAACTGTGTGAAGTTTTTCTGGAAAATGGTGTTCGAACAAGATGGTAGACTCCATGTCTGAAGTCAGCAGCTTGCTCTATCTGGGAGAAACCTGCTCGCCATTAATCCATGGCTGGATTTACTCTGGAACAAGATGATAAATCACCCCTTGTGATTTATAACCCCATGATGAAAATGGGGATCTTCTGCCCAACGGCTTGTTGGGTTTGTAGCAGCTGAAGTTGAACCGAGAGACTCAATAGAAAAGGATCCGGAACCATTTGGTAATAGAAGCTGCAAGTAGCTTCAATGGGAACCCAGATGATTGATGAAAACCGCCAGGAACCACCAAATAAACTACACGGATCAGATACCATCCAGTCATCACGACCCATGATAAACCAAACAAAATGTTTGGCAGATTTGTAAAAATTAAGATAGGAAAGGAGGGGAGTGCATTCTCTCTCTAAATTTTAGAGAGAGAAGCTCTCAACCCTCTCCATGTTTTAACTTCCAGAGCTATGATATAGTGCATTTTGGTTTCACCTAGCCATGGGGGGTTGTCCCTAGGCTCGTTTGATCCCCTTCGGGAGGGGGCGTCCTCCCATTTAGGTGCTCCAAACATAGCTGTTACTGCTGCTGCACTAAGATGGAGCATCCCACATTGCTGCTACCTTCTCACTACTGCTGCAAGCTTAAGCTGTACATGCCCATGCAGTCGATCGTCCCACTGCTGGTCAGAATTCTGCTGTTGCTGTGGCGAACACTATAGCTGCTGCACCATATAACTGCTGTGGCAATTTTGCTGCCTCTTCTCTTCCTCTTTCTTTTCCTTTTTTCTCTTTCAGCTGCTGCTCCTGTTTTCGCAGTGGCTGGCACCTTGAGGGTGCTCCAAGTACGAACGGGTCATGGCGAATTTTTTCTAAGGCCCAAGTGGTTTGCAGTGAGGCTCCCAAGTCCCTAGCTGCCGTCAACAAGCAAGTCCCCTTTGTTATTCCAGATTCAGACAAATGGTGAAGCATGTGTATTTTCTAACAGCCCAATTGCTGCTCGTACAATGCTGCCCAAGGTCCATGTTCAGATTGCAAATCTCGTGTACTGAAGTTACTGTTGAATGTTTCTATGCTCATGTTCATGATCCAATTGAGAATCTTAGTTGTTGTTTTGACTGTTTCTCTGCCCTCTTTCCAGATGGCTTAGAAACATTTTCTTTAATTTTGTGTAATCGGTATGAATTCCCCAGTTTTCCTTGTTGCCATTTGGCCATCCCATTTCCTTTTCTTCTCTTTCTTTTGTTTTGTCCTCCCTGGGGTATGCCCCTTGTAGGCTGTATATTCGTTTAGCCTCTTTTTATTTCAAGCTTGTTTTACCGAAAAAAAAAAGAAAGGAGAGGGAAGTAAAACCAACACATCCCGTTGGGGAGGAAGGCCTAAGCAATGTGTACAATAAGTATAGTGATCTAAAGATGTTTCTCTCCCATCTATCCTTGTTAGTTAACACTATTGAGGAGGAAATGCTTCATTCTGGAGTTAATGTGAGTTTCTCTAAATTTAAGGAGCACCTTCTACAGCTACAGGATACAGGGCTAGTCGAGATTGCAAAAATCGATGTTGAAGGGGAATATGCTGATGTTCCCCCCAAAACCAAACTACTTCAACCTCCTCAGGGTGTGCAAACAAGGAATTGGAACTCCCTATTTAAGGCTCAGGCTCCATCCAAATCCATGAAATTGGTTCATTATCCAGACACTCGCAAGGGGAAGGATGCCTATGTGAGTTTTGACGAATCACAGCTTGACGATGGAGTTGGCAAACACTGTCTTATTGGGAATTTCTTGGATGGAAAGATGTCACTTCCTCTGCTAGCTGCTACTGCTCGTACTGTATGGAAAGATCACGGGAAGTTTACGGTCAAACAGCTGGGCTCTTGCTATTTATTCGAATTTGAAGATGAACCTTCCAAACTTGGGGTATTAGAAGGTGGTCCGTACTTCTTCTCACGAAGATATCTGGTGTTAAAGGAGTGGAAAAGAATGCTTGTTCCGAGCAAAAACCACCCATCCTCTATCCCAGTATGGATCAAGTTACATAGGTTGCCTTTGGAGTTTCGGACACATGTTGGGTTCAGCAAAATAGGGAGTGCTATTGGAAAGCCCATTCATGTCGACGAGGCCACAGCAAATAGGAGAAGGTTAGACTTTGCTCGGATTTGTGTGGAGATAGAGGCGGGTGACGATCTCCCCACTGATATAGTTATTTCGGTAAATGCAGAGTCTGTCATGGTGGGAGTTGAGTATCAATGGCTCCCTCCAAGGTGTGACAAATGCAAAGTGTTTGGACACTCTTGCAGTTCCAAAATAACTTCTAAAACAACCAATGAAGATTGGGTTGTTGTGGGCAAAGGAAAGCTATCTTCCGACATTTCCAAAAGGATTGATGAAAATGGGGAGGTCCCCATACCGTCTCAGCACGTACCAGATCCAGAGGTTAAGGTTAGTGACCCCCTCTCAACTCAGGCAGCAGTTCGGGACTGTACAGAGACTTCATCGGCCCCCACTAACACTACAGAGGTAGCTAGTTCTTCCCATCCAGAAGGACCTGTTATTATGAAGCCTCCACCTTCTTCCTCCCCACTCACTCTTCACTTGCTACCAACTCCTCCTGTCTCTCAACCTTCTGATTCTGTTGATGACACATCCAGTGAGGCTATGGATGAAGAGTTTCTGGTTAATGACAGAGGAGTGACAAAGATGCCTAAGTTACAGGATAGTTTGGAGGGGGGTCACTCAACTAGCAGGGGGCTCATAAACTCCAGCTCAGGGGGACTTAGATCTCCTGAATCCAACAGTTCCAAGAAGAGAAGACTCAAAAAGGAGCGCAAGCTTCGCAATCAGGGGCGCTTCTAAACCATTTTCTTAATATATGTGTCTATGTATTTATTTATATATAAGTTTTCCTTTGCATCTTTTGTGTTTTCCCTTTGGTTAGTTTTCCAATGCTTAGCTCATCTATACGTTTTGGTTGTTGGAATTTGCGCGGACTTAATGACCCTATTAAGCAAAAAGTAGCAAAGGTTTTTGTGAATAAAAATCAATTGTCTATGGTTGGGTTGATTGAGCATAAAATTAAAGAACCCAACATTAAGAAAATTGTCAATTCTAAACCCAAAGGGTTGAGAGCTTCTCTCTCTAGAAACTAGAGAGAGAATGCACTCCCCTCAACTCCTGCAAAAAAATTTATACATCAACCAAACATCTGTTTGGTATATCATGGAGCAGATTCCAGGCGTCTCTCTCCCAATCTATCCAGTCTACTTTCTCGCACGTTCTACCTCAGAGTGGATCTGTTCAACATCAGGGGTTGTTCGATTCCTCAATCAACAACGCGAATCACAAAACTAGATGAGGTTCGTCCTCATCTCTCCTAACCGTACAAGAACCATCTTCTGATGGTGTTCACAAAGCTCCAGCCATGGAGCCTCAGCCATGGCATTCACGCTCAGAAAATCCTGAAACTCCGTGAGTTTGGGGTTTAACAATGTGGATCCTCCTCAATCGCAAAGGTTCTAGAGGGAATACACAAATGCACTACAGATGGGGGGTTCGTTTCTAGTACTGCTGCTGTCTTCCTTGCGTATCAGTTCTCTCCCATTATGTGTCGATGGTGGCACGGTGGAGGAGGTAATACCACTTCGGAACCTGGCGCATAGGTGAGACTATAACAGTATTGGAGCTGAGCTTCTATTCTTGTGCATTTGAACCTTTTCCTCTGAAATTCCTAGCGCCCATTTGGGGTTGTTCTACTCAGCGAGTTACTTCTGTTGGGAATTAACTCAGGGATATTTTACCCCCAAGTTTATTAGTAGTTAATTTGTGTTCTGAATTTCTGAGCATTGCTTATCTCTGTGTTCAAATTTTCTGGGTTACACCTGCAAATCTGGGTTGATGTTGAAGCTAATGGAGTTTTCGAGAAGGAAAACCAAGTGGGTCCCACGGTTGCTTGTGTATCACACGCTGGCAAGTATTAAAGGTTGGGGCAGTGGCTACTGCTGCCTAACCCATACGTCTGAAAAGTATCAAAAGGTCGGGCAATGGCTTACTCCATACGTCCAATCAATGCCAGCTATTATAATGCTGTGCCGTTTGAGAGGCAGTGTAACGTGATTCCCTTGGTGGGAGAGAGCACATGGGCAGCATCATTGCACTCAATGGGTAAAACAAGTGAGCTTTGCACGCACATGGGTTTAAACTTTAAAGAGCATCTTTAATTATCCAAGTAAAGAGGTTGTGGGCCTGAATTGGAAGGTACAACACCGCATGCTTCAAATCCAAGTTTGGGGCCCACGCACATGGGTTGCTGGTGCACCCGAAATCAAATTTCGAAAGTATCAAAATCTGGCGTAATGGCTATGGGAGATGCTCACTTTTTCATCTTCCACGCATTAATTTTGTTTTAATTCATATGTTTCCCTATACCAGCGGGTTGTGCTGGATTTCATATTCCCCCGGCGGTTGTGCCGGGGGTACGCAATCTTCTTTTCTTTCTTTTTTCTGTTTGTCCTCCCTGGGGTATGCCCCTTGTAGGCTGTACATTCGCTTAACCCCTTTTAATTTCAAGCTAAATTACCCAAAAAAAAAAAAAAAAAAAATTGTCAATTTTATATGCCCTCAATGGCATACCATGAACAACAGCTTGCATGCCCCCACTGGTAGGATCCTTTTAGCTTGGAACCCCAGTTTATTGGCTGTCACTGTTTTATCCATGTCCAGTCAATATGTGCATTGTGAAGTCCTTGCCATCCAAGAGGGGCATGTTTTTCTTGTCACGTTTGTTTTTTTTTTTTTTTTTTTGGTAAAATAGCTTGAAATAAAAAAGAGGCAAAAGAATATACAGCCTACAAGGGGCATACCCCAGGGAGGACAAAAAAAAAGAAGAAAAAATGACAAGAAAATTGCGTGAAATGTAAGGAAATGGGGAGGCCAAACTTGGCAACATGGGGGATTTAACAGTAGGGGAAATCTTCTCAAGAAGATATAATGAAAATAATAAGAGTGTTTCTAAGCCATCTAGGGAGATGGATGAGAAACACCCAAAATGATCTTGATGATTGACAATGGAGCTTGACATTGAGGCAAGAAGCTTGTACTTGGACTGGATGAACTTAAAACATGAAGCTTGAAGCTTGAAGCTCAGACATGGGAAGAAAATTTTGAAAATTTCGCCATGACCCGTTCGTAATTGGAGCACCCTCAAGGTGCCAGCCACCGCAGTATAACAAAGAAAGAAATGAAAAGAAAAGAAAGGAGATAGAGGAAGAACTCTCAATAGCAGAACACAGCAACAGATATCAGCCATAAGCATAGTAGAAGAGTAACCAGTGAAGCAAATATGTAGCAGCAGCAGTATGCATATCAATAAGGTGCAGCTGCACCTTATATGGGAGGACGCCCCCTCCCCAAGGGGATCATACATGCCATGGGACAGCCCCCCAAGGCTAGGCCAGAAATCTCAACATCGTGGATGCTGATCAGACACACAGCAGTCCAGATGATACCAAACAACTCTAAGCAAATTAATAAGCAAGTGCAAGCAAGTAAAAGTAGGTTGCAACAGCCCTTGCAACCTATGTAATGAGCATAATCGAAATGCGAGCAGGTAAAAATCTATAGCAACAGCTCTTGCTATAGATAACATGAACTTCAAGTGCAAGCAAGTAAGTATGCTTTCATGAGAATGAGCAAAATCATGAGCAAAACATAAGAACCTCCCTTTCATGCAGAGATCCTTTGTGTTGCAAAAGATCTAATCTGCTGCAGAAGCCCCCGACAAAGAATCGACTGCGGTAACAGAACAACATGCAAGAAAGACCCCGGAGAATTAGCAAGATAAGCAAACCGATGCAAAGCAAGCCCCAAAGAACTAAAGCCCGAAATACAAAGGGCAACATCAGTCCATGACAAAGCTCTGCTGCCCAGAATTACTATAGCAGCAACATGTTCACAATAGCAGAAGTATCAGGAGACCTACAATATATAGGGCTCACTCTTCATCTCCCTAGAGACCTCACCACTTCATATCACTCTCTAAGGTCCGAGCACCCTCATCTAGACCTTACTTGACTCCCCCTCTACGTATTACCTCCTCTCACAAGAAAGTCAGAAGCTCAATCACACATGTCACATGGGTATTCTCACATTTAAGTAGATCACTCATCTCAGTAGGTCACATAGCAAAGTGATAGCAGCTCAAGGAACTGCAACCAGAGAAGCCCAACCATCATGATCCAGTCCTACAGACACAAACTACCCAAGTGGGTTGTTAGATTATATGTAGACCACACCACTTGTCTGGATTATCTGGGACAACCTGCCACTGGACATCAATTAGTGCATGATGATAGTAAAATAAATGGAAATCAAATTAGTGCACCACTTTGATTAAATGCCACTTAGCCACACATTTACTACTCAGGTTCAGAATTAATTTGCCATGCTTCGCACAAATATAATGGGCCCTCAGGAATTTTATTAAGTGACAAGAGCCTGCTCCTAATATCAGAACATACCCTATTCACCACAAATGGAATTGTGTGTTGGGTATTCTGAAATTTCCTAAGGTTCCTTTCAATCCATATGTGATAGAGTGTGACAGTGAAGGATAGTTTGATGATAGTGCTCCTAAACCCTCTCCCTCGATACACAGATAGGAAAGAAACCAACTGTTGGAGAGACTGGGACTGCCATGTGAGATGTGATTTGAGAGAGACCTCATCCCAAACCTTTTGGGTAAAGGAACAGTTAAAAAAGAGATGACTGTGATCCTCTTCCTCAGGATAGAAACTGCAGCAAGATCTATCCTTAATGCCAAAAAGTACTAATCTGTCCTCCGTGGACAGTCTACTTTGGATGGCAAGCCAACTAATCAGGCTGCATTTGGGTATGTGGAAAGGAAACCAGACAAGGTAAAATAGATCCAACGCAGCAAACACAACTACCAAATGGGTTGAGAGCTTCTCTCTCTAGAAATAGAGAGAGAATGCTCTCCCCAACCAAAATCACAACCAAATGGGTCTGATCCTAACAAATTTTTACACGACTACCAAACTTCTGTTTGGTATATCACGAAAGCAAACTCCAGTCTTAATTATTGGATTCATCTGTTGAAGGGATACAAGGGGATCTGAGTTTTAGTGGATCATCTTCACCAAAATGAGGTTTGTATCCATGGAGTTCGTCTCATCACGCAACTGCAGACAGAGGGAGATCGGATTTGGAGGCCGTCTTCCCTATCCTCATGGTTCATCCTTGGCTATCCCCTGATGAGGTTCGTCCTTGAGGTTATCAATCATAGGGGTCTGGTTTTGTTGGGTTTTCCACTCCAAAAGATCCAGGTCCCTTATCAAAACTCCATACCGGTTGGTGTTGGAGTACCAATTTGCAGAAATCAGGCAGCAACTACTTTTTACCCAAAAAACTACTTAGGTACCAACTCTTAGAACGATTTGCACTGAAGCATTTGAGATCTTGGGGGTCTGAAACCGGCTTGTCCTATGCGGCCTAGTTCCCCCCGTTAGGTGTCGTCCGTGTCACGGCGGTGAGGGTAATACCACAACTGGTCCCTGGCTGCTAAGGTGTGTCCGATGATATAGATCCTCATCTCCTCTTCTACGCGTCAGTTTGAGTTGTTCTTAGTGTTGATCTGTGCGTTCCATGTTCTGGTGTTCAGAGAAGATGGAGAGTGAGTTTCACTCACTCCATCCTGCAAGTGGGATTTCTGCCGTTTAGAGGTGCAGTTGTACAGTTGTACCGCAGTTATCCATCCCAACATTTCAAAAATCGACCAATATTTCAATGCTGTCCCATTTAGTGACCGCTATACCACAAGCATGTGGGACCCAACCTTTGCTGCTGTAGGTTCATTCTATAGCAAGGGCTACAGGTAATTGATCCTTCTTGTTAAACTATAGCAAGGGTTGTTGCTATAGTTGCTTACTTGATTACTAGCACTTGGAGTATGCTTATTAAGTGGGTTGCAAGGGCTGTTGCAACCTACGTACTTACTTGCTTGCACTTGAACTATCATGTTAAGCTATAGCAAGGGCTGTTGCTATAGTTACTTACTTGCTTACTTGCAATTGGATTATACTTGGATTATGCTCTTTTAGTGGGTTGCAAGGGCTGTTGCAACCTACATTCTTACTTGCTTGCTATCATCTTTTGTGGGTTATTTTGTTTTAAAGCTTGTTTTAAGGGCTGCCAACTTCTGGGCAGACATCTGCTTTTTCTGGGATTGAAAATACAGCTGTTATGCTGCCCAAAATTCAAATGGAACCTTGCAAAATTTCCAGAAATTGGATGCTCATATGCTAAGTCATTGGTTTAGTGTCACTGGATTCTTCTGGACTGCTGTGTGTCTGATCGGCATCCATGTTGATGATATGGCCTAGCCTAGCCTAGGGGGGTTGTCCCTTGGCAAGTTTGATCCCCTTTGGGAGGGGGCTTCCTCCCGTACCTAGCCTTGGGGGGGTTGTCCCTTGGCATGCTGCTGCTGCTATCTGCTGGATAGTGATTCCTTCTAGACTGCTGCTATCTGCTGCTGTTTACAGCACTCTAATCTTGAGTGGCTGCACTATTATGATACTCACCTCATGGAGTCAAATCCAGATTGGTAATTCCCATGCTCAAGTGCTTCCAAGTTGGAGTCCAAATCAAGATGTGATCAAAGTCTACATCAAGTTGGCTATTGGTTTTAGCTTCAAGTTCTAATACTAAGTGTAGAGCTACTACTCCGGTGGTTCTTTGGTTCTGCATTTTGTCTTCTATATTTCCTAATGCTCAATGGGGGTTGTCCCATTTTTGTACCTTCATTCCCATATGTGTTTCCCTCTCATCTAACAGATGAGGGAGAAACACTATAATATCCCTTCCCATGTAGCCAATTGGCCTTCCCCACTTTCTTAGGCAAGTCTGCCTTAGAAGTTTTATTTCATGCAATTTTTCCCTTTCTTTCTTTTCTTTTCTTTTCTTTTCTTTGTCCTCCCTGGGGTATGCCCCTTGTAGGCTGTAAATTCGCTTAGCCTTTTTTTAATTTCAAGCTTATTTACCCAAAAAAAAAAAAAACTTGTCCAAGCGTGGGACCACAGTTCTCCTAGAGATGCACGTGTAAATGGCAGTGTGTAGTCCACTCGGTGGACTAAAAAAAAAAAGAGACTTCAATGGGTACACTTTTACACGTGATTTGCATAGGTAAAGAGGAAAAGTGGGTAAGCTATTGACTAAAGGCAGTGTGCCTACAAAGACTGTGCGCCTTTTATGGAAAGGGTCTGTAGTGCTTTTGTTTGGTGGGCCCATGAAATACACACAATCAGATGTAGAAAAGGGGGCCACGGGTCCTGTACTTAGCATATTTTGCAGTTGCTAATTTTAGTTATTTACCTATGTGTATTGCTTTACGCATAATTATCCCTATCCTAGCGGGTTGTGCTAGGACCTCCTATTTTCTCACCCCGGCGGGTTGTGCCGGGAGCACGTAACTTTTGTTTTTCTTTCTTTTTTTTACTTAGTCCTTCCTGGGGTATGCCCCTTGTAGGCTGTATATTCGCTTAACCCCTTTTAATTTCAAGCTGATTTACCCAAAAAAAAAAAAAAAACCAGACAAGGTGGCTCCAACCAACATTAGGAAAATGGGTTCTAAGTTGCTCCCATAGAGAGGAGACAGTAAATGAACCATTATTGCTAAGGGTCCATCTACATGTATCCTCAATAGGGGAGGGGTGATTGAGCATTGGAAGGGCAGCCCTGATTTCATTTAGTTCCCAAGTTTGGGTGATAGGGAATTTCCAATGATTGGTCCTGGTGAGAATGGTGGAAACTTTGGCATCCTCAGATAAACCAGAGTCATAGATGATGCGATTACCAAATTTCACAACCAGTGGACCCAAGGGATGCCAATTGTCGTGCCATAGAAAAGTGGAAGCTCCATCTCCAATTTGATAAAGGATGAATGGTTGAATGATAGGACGCAATTGAAGGAGTTTCCTCCATGTCCAAGAAGGGCTACTAGGCATTTTGATTTTCCAAAAGCTCTTACCTTTAAGTAAGTACGACTTCACCCATTGGCACCACATCGACTGCTCACCACCAGAGATGAGGTACCATATATGCTTGGCCATGGCAGCCTTGTTCCATACTTGGAGGGATTTAAAACCAAGACCCCCTTCCTTTCTAGGAGAGCACAAATGTTCCCATGAGACCTTGGCACCAGTGTGCTTGAGGTCAGTTCCCCATTAATACTTAATGAATAATTAGCAGTGGATACACAAGCCTTGATCCAGTTGATCATAATAGGATGGAAATTCATGGAGTATAGGACATCCCACAAGAATTCCCATCTGACATTATCATAGGCTTTCATTATATCCACTTTCAAAGCACATTTGGGAGTAGGAGAGTGTTTGTGGTAATCCCTCATAATTTCTTGAGTGAGGAAAATATTGTCAGCAATTCTCCTACCTTTGACAAAACCTGACTGAACATGATCAATGAGATGGGGTAGGGCAACTTGAATCCTATGAGAAAGGATTTTTGCAATGCATTTGTATATTGTGTTGCAGCAGGAGATAGGTCTATAATCCCCAACTTTGGAAGGATTGGGGACTTTAGGAACAAGGGCAATGCTGGTGGCATTGGCCTTGGTGAGTAATTTCCCGGACCTAAAGAAGTTCCTCACAGCTGAAGTAATTTCATGGCCAACAACATCCCAAGATTTGTGAAAGAATCTTGCATTGTAGCCATCAGGGCCAGGGGCCTTATTAGGATTCAAAGCCATAAATACTTCCTTAATCTCCTGATTGGAAACTTCAGAAATCATGGCATTTCTCTGAATATCAGAGAGCCTAGAAGCAACCAAATGGTTAACTCTAGAGCCCCCTGAATACAAGGAGGTATGGGGAGTACCAAGTAGACTAGTGTAAAAGTCAACAAAGGTATCTTTAATAATGTCAGGATCATTAGAAAGACTGCCATCTGAAAGCATGAGACTTGTGATTCTACCTCTATTCCTCTTTTGAGTTATGGATTTAAAGAAGTAAGAGGTACATTGATCTCCCAATTTCAGCCATTGGATCCTAGAATTTTGTTTGGCAAAACTTTCCTCAGCTCTTGCAAGCTGATTATATTGCCTAAACAAGAGCCTTTCCTGAGTTTGATTGGAAATATTGCTAGGATCAGAGCCTAGCTTAGCTTGTACAATTTCCAATTGTTGTTTAACACCCAAAGTTCTAGTGGAAATATCACTATAAGCCTTGGTGTTAAGCTTTTTGAGCTCCAGTTGAAGTAGTCTGAGTTTTTCACACACCACAAACATAGGATTGCCAATAATGACCCTGTGCCAGATCCTCTGAACAATGCTGAGGAAATCTGGGTGGTCAGCAAGGAAGTTGAAGAATTTAAAAGGTTTGTTGGATTTCTTAGGAGCATGATTCAAATATACCACCATAGGAGAATGATCAGAGATGCCAGGTGTAAGAAAGTGAGCATTGGAACAAATGTGAGTATTCATCCATTGCTCATTAACTAAGACCCTGTCAATCTTAGTGGAGACAAAGTGTGAAGGGTCCTGCTTGTTTGCCCAAGTGAAGTGACAACCAGTGTATCTCAAATCATCAAGTTCATTGTAAGAGATACACTTGTTAAAGTCCTCCATATGAGAAGGCCAGTGGTTATCACCACCCACCTTATCAGTAGGGTGTCTCAGGGCATTAAAGTCACCTAAGATAATCCAAGGGACAGTGCTCTTCCAGAGGTTAAGAGACTGCCACAATTCTGATCTCACAACATAAGAATTGGAGCCATAGACAAAAGTGGCAACAAACTGAGTATTATTAACGATAGAATCCACTTGGCAATGAATGGCCTGACTGGATTGATCAATGATACTAATGTTCACATCAACAGGATCCCAAGCAACAATAATTCTACCACTAGGGGCTTGGACAAAATTGTGAGCAAAATTCCAAGAGGGAAACATGGAGGTCAATATTCTAGATGCATTAGATTCCTTTATCTTGTGTTCCACCAGGCCCAAAAAAGATAGTTTATTAGTGTTAACAAAAGATCTTACCTCTTTTTGTTTAATGGGATCATTAAGACCCCTCATATTCCAGCACCCAAAATGAAGAGGATTTGTAGACAGACAAAAGTGGCAGATAATGGAAGTATTAGTGTGCTGCCAAAAGAACTTACTGTACATTTACCTCTTAGCAGGTTGAGTGGAGCTTCCTGAATTGCTCCTTCTCTTTTGCTTCTTTTTACTGGAGTTGCCTGCTATTTTTGGTGAATCCTGAGACTTTGACACCACTTCCCCCCTTCCTGTGCCTTCTTTCTCAGTATCCTTGTTAGGGCTGCTCCCAGCACTTGCAATAGTAGTGCAGCAATCAGTTGGTATATTGGGAGGTTTTGGCTCTGGTTCCTTACTGTCATCCCCTTTTGGGACATCACTTGCATTGGATTTCACAAGAGAAACATCCTCTCCTACCTTGCTGGAGGGAAACAGTGAAAAGTTTTCTATTTCAATGACCTCATCCACTGTCTCACTAGCATCATCATCTGAATGTTCATAATCAGAGGGCTTGACAACAAACTGGGCACCAGTAGAATTAGGAACATTTACTGTCACTGCCTCTAAAGCATCAATTCCTCCTAAGCATGAGGAAGTAACCTTGCCTTTACCACCCATTAGGCATTCCTCTTGTAG
The DNA here is from genome assembly GCA_016920895.1 of Vaccinium myrtillus. NCBI lineage: Eukaryota > Viridiplantae > Streptophyta > Magnoliopsida > Ericales > Ericaceae > Vaccinium > Vaccinium myrtillus. The sequence continues at coordinate 18,413,575 of CM029276.1, forward strand.
AGTGGCAGGCTCCAAAGAACTCCCTTTATCAGGGGGCTTACCTACCACTTGCCAAGTAGAAGGAGCATATCTTGAGGTATCAGGTTTAGATCTGCCAACAGTTTGCCAAATATCCTTGGAATTCTCACCTTTCTCCCTGGTACTGATATTTGAAGTTTCAGGAGCAGTTGTAATGGGTTTGGCAGAGCAAGAGTGACCAAACACTTTGCATTTTATGCATTTTTGGGGAAGCCACTGATACTCAACATTAACAACTACTGAACCTCTGGCCGTGGTGATTTGAATGGTAGTTGGAGGATCTGAATCAGCTTCAATCTCAATGCACACCCTTGCAAAGGCTAATCTCTGTTGCTTGGCAGTAGCTACATCTACATGCAGGGGTTTGCCTATTGTACTAGCAATACGGCTTAATCCTTCCTCTGTCCAACATTCAAGAGGTAGTTTGTGAATTTTAACCCAAGCGGGAATAGTGGAAGGATGTTCCGGAGAGGGGACAAGCAACCTTTCCCACTCCTTGAGAACAAGGTATCTTTTAGAAAAAAAGTAAGGGCCTCCTTCCAATACTTTATTCTTAGACTCTTCGTCCTGGAATTCAAAGAAAAAACAGGCCCCCACCTGCCTAATTTTGATGGAGCCGCAGTCCTTCCAGACTCTTCTAGCAGTGGAGCTCAAGAGGGGAAAGACCATTTTTTTTTTTTTTTTTTTGGGTAAATAAGCTTGAAAATAAAAGGGGCAAAAGAATATACAGCCTACAAGGGGCATACCCCAGGGAGGACAAAAAACAAAAAACAAAGAAAAAGGAAATAACCAATAAGACAATGCCCCCATTTTTTATCATCAAAATGAGATTCATCTAACTCTACAACTGCATCAGAGTTCTGCTTAAGATCAGGGTAGTGCTTTAGCTTCATACCTGTGGAAGGGCCTTGAGCTTTAAAGAGGGAACCCTAGTCTTTTTTTTTTTTTTTTTTTTTTTTGGGTAAATAAGCTTGAAATTAAAAAAGGCTAAGCGAATGTACAGCCTACAAGGGGCATACCCCAGGGAGGACAAAGAAAAGAAAAAGAAAAGGAAAATTGCGTGAATTAAAGGGATGGCCGTAAGGCTACATGAGGGTAAGTGGGGTAGAGAACAAGATACGCAAATACATGCTAAGCAACTAAAGTAATAACAATGGAGTAAACCTTGAATGGAGGGAGTGGGTTGGCCAAAAGGCTACAATTGGGAACGAGTGTTTCTAATCCATCTGAAAGAGGGAGGAGAAACACTCTTAAGGCGCCAACCACTGCTGGGAAGAATTTGAAAATTTCGCCATGACCCGTTCGTAATTGGAGCACCCTCAAGGTGCCAGCCACTGCTTATACAATAGCAGCAGCTGAAAAAGAGAAAAAAAAGAGGGAGAGGAAGATAGAGGTAGAACTTCCAATGGCAGTAGTATTCTATAAGCTGTCCAGCAGTGAACCGAGTAGCAACAAGAGTGCAGAAGGTAGGGCAGCAGCAGTAAGAGAGATGCTGTGTGCTTTCAGAGGTGAGCTTCAAGTTGGTGTAACGCACCTCATATGGGAACCCCAGTCTTCAACTCAGTTAATTGTACCGTAACCCCAGTCTTCTGCATTTCCTCCTCCAATGATTGAATCAACGAGGTTACACGATCTTTGCTAATTTCACATTCTTTTGCTTTCTGGAAAATCTGTTGAAGCTTACGGCCAGGACTGGTTTTGGTAGGACTGTGTGGACCAAAAGAGTGGGAAGGCGATTTAGGGCTTTCATCCAGCGGACGAGGTTGAGATAGATTTGAGATAGAGTTTTGTCCGTTGGTGGATATCTGTGACTGCATGTTCTCATGTGAACTTGATGATCTCAGATTTACTAGGTGTCTTTACACCTGGTCAAATAGGCAAGATGCTCCTAATTGCATCTCCTCCAAATTAGATAGAGTCCTGGTCAATGATATATGGATTAGGTCCCACACATGCTCTAGTGCCCATTTCCCTACTCCAGGCATATCCGACCACTGCCCTGCTATTGTTCATGTAGCACCACCACCTAAATCAACACCTAAGGCTTTTAAATTCTTTGATTTTATAGCTGACCATCCCATGTTTCTAGCCACTGTCCAAGGTATATGGAGGAGGGTTATAATAGGTAATCCTATGTATTGTGTTTATGAGAAGCTATGGCTTCTTCAGGCTGAATTTAGGAAGCTAAACAAGCACGAGTTTAGTGCCATTTCTGACAGAGTTATCCAGACTCAGTGTCTTCTTGATTCTCTTCAGAATAAGCTGGGTACTAATCCTTCTGATACTGTCTTGCAGAAGGAGGAGAAGCTTGTATATAAACAATTCCTCACTCTTTCTAGAGCTGAGGAGAGTTTAGCAAGACAAAAGTCTAGGATTAAATGGATGAAGTTGGGGGATCAGTGCACTTCATTCTTTTTCAAATCTGTCAGTAATAACAGAAACAGAAGCAAACTAACCAGCCTTGTCCTAGATGACACCACCATCACACATGATGTAACTGTCATAAAAAATGCCTTTGTTAATTTTTACTCAAACTTGTTAGGCAAACCTCACAGTATTGTTTACTTGGGGAGTGATAGGGTCAATCATCTTATCAGTAGGAGATTGACCAATATCCAAAGCCTAGCCATGGTTCAGGATGTCACTGATATGGAAATAAAGGACACCATGTGGGAGCTTAATCCCCACAAAGCCCCTGGTCCTGATGGGTACAACGCTGGTTTCTTTCATAAAGCTTGGCATGTTGTTAGCCATGAGACCATTTCAGCAGTCAAGAACTTTTTCAGATCTGGGCAACTCCTTAGTAAAGCTAATGCAACTGTGGTAGCGTTGGTTCCTAAAATCCCCAATCCTTCCAAGGTTGGGGATTTTAGACCCATCTCTTGTTGTAATACAATTTATAAATGCATAGCTAGGATCTTGGCCAAAAGACTCCAGAATGCCCTTCCTGCTCTCATTGATCCGGTCCAGTCCGGTTTTGTGAAGGGCAGGAGAATCGCAGATAATATATTTCTTACCCAGGAATTAATGAGAGGATATCATAAATCCTCCCCTTCCCCCAGATGCACCCTGAAAGTAGATATCATGAAGGCATATGATAATGTCCGATGGGATGTTTTGTGGGATATCCTTAAGTCCATGAATTTTAACCATAAAATGATAAAGTGGTTGCATGCTTGTGTTACTACTGCAAGTTATACCTTAAGTATTAATGGTGAATCAACGGGTTGCATCAAGGGTAAAAGGGGCCTAAGACAGGGGGATCCACTCTCCTCCTATCTTTTTGTCATTGTTATGGAAGTCCTAACATGTATCTTGAAGGAGAAAGCTAACTTGTCTGACTTCCAATTCCACTGGAGGTGTAGTAAGAATAAAATTATTAATCTCTGCTTTGCCGATGATCTTATGATCTTCTGCAAAGGAGATATGTGCTCCATTGAGCATATTCATGCATCCCTCCTTGAGTTTGAAGCGCTTTCAGGATTATCTCCTAGTCCTGGGAAGAGTAGTGCTTTTTTCTCCGTAGTTGATCATTCCACGAGAGAGGGTATCCTTTGTTTGCTTGGCTTCAAGGAGGGTACCTTACCTGTTAAATATCTTGGTGTTCCTTTGCTTACCACCAAGCTTAAACATGAGGATTGCAAAAATTTGATAGCAAAAATGACAGCTACTAAGGAAAAATTATTCTCCGGGAGAGGGATGACGTCAGCTCTCTTCACTGGCGATTAGGCGATTTAGGCGATTGAAACAGTCGACTCCTACTCAAAGGCGATCATCGAAGCCCTAGATATGGAGGATTCATCTGTAAATGCCAAGGTTTCTCCTGCAACAACCAGGCCAGATCTCGGCTCCATAGCAACGAACTCTCATGAGTTGTACAGAAAAAACCGCAACCTGACCTTTCCACAGAAAGGTCGTCAATCCTCGAGTTCTCCTCCTCAATCAAAAGCTGGGGTAGTTCGTCCAAACCCCTCCAGCTTATCTCCATCTACCCCCCTAGATCTTCACAACCCAATTCTTTTCCCAAACCTACCCTACTCGGTTCACCCAAACTCCACTCCTGCCTTCTCTGCGGTGGAAGAGTCTAGCCCTAAACCCGGTAAGACTGTTACTCCTCTCGGAATTCATGTGCAGGAAACCAACAAAACCCTCCCCCCAAAAATCACCCATATCTCCTCCACCAATTCGATCTGCTCCTATGGAATCCACAGCCCCAAAAACTCCAACTCCAACCCACCTAAGGAACTACATCAAGCTTTTCAACAGGAGGGTCATCTAGCGGAGAAGAGGGTCAGGTGTAATGAGGTACCTCCTTTCGCTGCTAATCAAGCCCCAAGATTTGGGTATCTCTGCTGCGTGCTCAAAGCCCATCACAAGCCATGCTGCTTGAACACTTCCCAGATCTCCAACAAGGTAAAAACGCAATTCTTGAAATTGATGAAGATTTGGCTGATGATAGCAAATGGAACAATTGTTTAGTAGGTTATTTTTTGGATGGTAAGATGAATGTAAACCTCCTTAAATCCACTGCTCATAAAGTTTGGGATTCTATGGGCTTAGTGTCTGTTACTCCAAATGTGTCTGGGCAAATCTTTTTTGAATTTCGTGATGAGGAAGCAAAGCTATCCGTTTTGGAAAAAGGGCCATGGTTCTTCTCAAAGCGATATCTTGTTCTGAAGAATTGGCACCGAATGATGAACCCTTCTAAAGAACATCCCTCCAAAATGGTTTACCGAAAAACATCCCTCCAAAATACCAGTTTGGGTTAGAATCCATAGACTCCCTTTGGAGTTATGGAACCAAGAATGTCTTAGTCGCATTGCTAGCGTCATCGGCCGTCCTATCCATGTTGATAGAGCAACAGCTGAGAAATCCAACATTGCGAATGCACGTATTTGTGTTGAAATTGATGCGAGGAATGACCTTCCGGATGAGGTAATGGTTAAGCTTGGAGGAGAAACAGTGATGGTGGGGATTGAATACCAAGTGCTCCCCCCAGCTTGTAGTGGATGCAAGGTGTTTGGGCACTCGGATGCCCAGTGTACTAATAAGCCAATTCAGCCCCTAGAATCTTGCAAGGCTGATGTCCAAACTAAAGCTTCCTGTAGTCAACAACACACTATCAATACCCCCCATCCTGATACCAGCTGGCAAGCAGCAGGGAAAAGGAAAGTCATGGCCGCTTCTGCCCAACCATCATATGCCAAGACAGTTCAATGTACTAAGCTAAGGGATGTTGGTATTTCTATTGACCAACCTTCTTCGATGCTTGGTACACTCTTATCCAACTCCTTTCATGTCTTTTTTTTTTTGGGTAAATAAGCTTGAAATAGAAAAAAAGGCTAACCGGATATACAGCCTACAAGGGGCATACCCCAGGAGGACAAAAAGGTGAAATAAACAAAATGAACCGGAAGACCGGAATGGAAAGAAATGGGGAGGCCAAACTTGGCTACATGGAGGAACCTAAAAGTAAGGGATCTTTTGCAACAAAATAATAAAATATGACAAATATGATACAAGTGTTTCTAGGCCATCTAGGGAGATGGAAGAGAACCACTCAAAAAGAATCTAAATGATTGACATTGATGCTTGATATTGAGGCTTGAGCATAGCAATAGGTGACACATCCCGTTGGGGGCATGAAACTTGATGCTTGAACAGGCTTGAAGACATGAGACTTATCATTGGAGAAGACATGATGCTTGATGCTTGAAGCCCATATGACTTGGGTTGCTTGAACATAAATCTTGGTGCTCAAAGCTTGACCTTTGAACAAGAGACTTGAACATGAAGATTGTAATAGGACTTTGGTTAGGAACATAAGGTCCTATGTTTCACTGGGACAACCCCCCAATGATAGGTCTTGGGAGGAAGCCCCCTCCCAGAAGGGGATCAAACATGCCAGGGACAACCCCCCATGGCTAGGACAACATCCAAATTAGGAGAACTGTTGCAACATTTGGGTGCATAAGCACAACATTCGGGAAGAAAAAAAAATTTTTTTTTTTTAAAAATTTCGCCATGACCCGTTCGTAATTGAGGCACCCTCAAGGTGCCAGCCATTGCTTATACAACAGCAGCGGCTGAAAAAAGAAAAGAAAGAGGAAGAGAAAGAGGTAGAACTTCCAACAGCAGTACACAGCAGCAGGTAGCAGCATAACAGTTTAACATGAAATTTCGAGTGCATGCAAGTAAGTATGTAGGTTGCAACAGCCCTTGCAACCCACCTAAAGAGCATAAAACAAGCAAGCAAGTAACTATAGCAACAGCCCTTGCTATAGTTTAATATGAAGTGTAAGCAAGTAAGTATGTACCAGCAATGAGGGTGCAACAAATTCCTTGTTGCAGCAAATACCATTGAGAGTTCATCTGTCCTTTGAAACCTTCCTCTGTCCTTTGAGAGTTACCCAAGTGAATGTAACCTCACTGCCCTATAAAGTCCTGAGCTGCCCCTTTATTGTCGGCATCATCAAGTGAAACTCAGCGACCAAGGCTTCTCTGTAGTATGTTTGCTCCTGAAATGACTTGAAACAACAGCAAGCAAACTGCTGCAACAATAGTGAGCATCCGGAAACTTCTATTCCTCCGGATAAGGAAGACCCTCCTTCTGAAGGGATTAGTGATACAAACCTTGAGGATGGGACAGATTACGAGAGTCCCTCCACACCAGTCTCACACCCCATTGATTTTCTATCTGATGACTTACTAGCATTTGGAGGATCTAGAAAGCAACAGAAAAAGGCTGCCAAAGCTGATTTTGGAGGATCTAGAAAGCATCATAAAAAGGCTACCAAAGCTGAGTGGAAAAGGTCCTCTAAACATAAAGGGGAGTTCTAACTCCCTCCTCCTTCTGTTTTGTAGCTCTACATTTTTAATTATGCTCTAGTTTCATGCTCGGTTCTTTCATTTGCTAGTCTCTCTGATTCTGCTGCTGATTATTCTGCATTATTTTGCTGCTGCTGCTTTTCTGCTGCTGTGATAATCTGCTGTGATAATCTGCTTGCTGTAGTTGGAGTGCATGCTTGAGGCCTCTTTAGTTGCGTAGCATTGCTGTCAATTTCGGGGCAGATTGCTCTATATTTGTGATTCATTTTGTATGTTGTGGTTCTATGCTGAATCTTCTGTTGTGGTTCCTGTTCTGTACCTAGCGGTCATGCCCAATTTTTGTTTGTTGGTCTGCTTGGAAGGTTTTGAGTAGTCCTCATTGAGATGCTTCATTGCTTAGAGTTGTTTCTAGTTCCTCTCAGAGGCTTCATCACCCTTTATGTTCTTAATGCTGTCATGCACGTATGTTGTGCACTTTTATCACCCCATCCCACTGTTGCCTCTTGGCCATCCCTTTTTTTTCCTTTTTTTCCTTTTTTCTTTCTTTTGTTTTGTTTTGTCCTCCCTGGGGTATGCCCCTTGTAGGCTGTATATCCGCTTAGCCTCTTTTATTTTCAAGCTCATTTACCCAAAAAAAAAAAATAATAATCACAGCTAGGACTAAGACCTGGACCAATAGGGATTTAACCTATGCTGGTAGAGTGCAATTGATTAAAAATGTGCTATTTTCCATGCAAACATACTGGTCTACCCTATTCATTCTGCCTAAGAAAGTCATAAAAGAGGTTGAAGCTATTCTCAGGTCCTTCCTGTGGTCAGGACCTGACCTTAAAAAATCTGGTGCTAAGGTCTCCTGGGAACATTTGTGTTCACCCAAACAGGAGGGGGGGCTTGGTTTCAAATCTTTTCAAGTTTGGAACAAGGCTGCTGTGGCTAAGCATATTTGGTTTTTGATTTCTGGGGGTGAGCAGTCCATGTGGTGTCAATGGGTTAAATCGTATTTGCTTAAGGGCAAGAGCTTTTGGGAGGTTAAAGTCCCGAGCAACCCCTCTTGGGTATGGAGGAAAATCCTTAACCTCAGGCCCATTGTTCACCCTCATATAAGGGTTTCCATTGGGAATGGTAATTCCACATTTTTGTGGTTTGATAATTGGACCATTCTTGGTCCTCTTGTATCCAGATATGGTCATAGAGTAATTTATGACTCTGGGATCCCTAGAGATGCTAAGGTCTCGTACATTGTTAGAGGCACGTCATGGGTCTTCCCCATTACCCAGACTTTGGAACTTAATGAAATTAGGGGTAGCCTCCTTTCCCTCCCTATTCCCAGAGGGGATATGGAGGATCAGCATGCTTGGACTCTTAATTCAAATGGGAAGTTCTCCATATCATCATTATGGAATCATCTCAGAACCACTTTTCCTAAAATACCCTGGAACAAGTGCATATGGTATCCTGGACACATTCCTAAATGTAGTTTCGTTGTTTGGGTTGCCATCCAACATAGACTCTACACTGAGGACAGGTTAGTGTTATTTGGCACTAAATCTGTGTCATGTTGTTCACTCTGTCCTGGTATTGAGAGCCATAATCACTTGTTCTTTAATTGACCCTTTACAACCCAAGTTTGGGACATTGTTCTTTCTTTCATTCACGTAAATTGGGCTCCTAGGTCTTGGGATGATTGGGTTGCTCACTTTTCTGCAATCAAAGGCAAAACATTGAAGTCACTCATACTAAAACTGGCTTTTAATACAACAATTTATCAAATTTGGATAGAAAGGAATTTGCGCAAATTTCAAAACAAAACCTGTCCAATTTCTGTGGTTGTCAATAAAATTCATTCAATGGTGAGATACAGGTTGCTATCCCTTGAAAAACTACCTAAAGGGAATCAGTCTTCAAGCTTACTTTCTAGTTGGGGCATTGTTTGATTTATGTGGTACAGCAGAGAATGGGTATCATTAACCTTTGCTTGCTGTTTTCAGGTCCCAGTGATTCAATCACCAGCTCTTATAGCATTGAACAGTTTGCTGCATCTGGAAATCCCATTCCAAAACAGCATATGCAGATCTTGCTCTCAAATGAGGACATGGCTTTAGGCCACCTATTATTTACTTCTATTATCAGGTAAAATACCGTAACTCTCCCGCTGTGCCTTAAGTGGCTCTGCAGGTTGGATCTAGGTGTAATGGAAAGTATTTGAAGCCATTTTGGGTGCATTTAGTTTTATGAAATGTGTACCACCATATTCGAGAGCCTTTGTGAGTTGTGCGTTTGAGCCTCTGAAATTTCTTGAGAGAGGAGGAATTAGCGGGGGAATTATGTGAGGTAAAGGTGAGGGTGTTTGGTCCCTTAGATAGAGTACGAAGTGTGAGGTTTCGAGGGCGTGTGTAGTGTGAGTACATAGTTTGCTATCGCCCGTACTGTTGATCCTATTTGAATCTGTTATTGTATGCAGATCTATATCTGAATCTAATGGGTTGGGCCCTTCTAATATTTGTGTGCCTCTGAGTTTCCACTCAGCTGGGCCCTTTTATTAGCCGTGTGCCCTTCTATTGTTACACGTTGTGTTGCTGTTGACATCACGGTTCTGTTGTTGTTCTCGGTTATTTACTAGCTGTGTAATGCTAAGTTGCCATTTGCTATGTTCCTCTGGACTTTGTACCATTTTTTGAGTGCCCAAGCCCAGGTTGGGTTGTTGCATTTGTTGCCTCTGTACTCCTTCCACGATGTCTTCCCAGTTCTGTTGCTGCACATCTGTTGTTCTGCTGAGCAGTCCCATTACTGCCCCTGGACTTCACAATTCCATCCGTTATGCTGCCCAATGTTTCACAGATCTGCTGTTGTGGCTGGGCAGGTTCATCACTGCACCTGGGTTATCAAATTTCACAGATGCTGCCCCTGGACTACCACTGCATACTGCCGCTACTTAATATCATGCTACCTGCTGCTGAGTCTGCTATTGGAATTCTGCCTCTATCTCTTTCTTTTCTTTTTTTTTTTTTTCAACTGCTGCTGTTGTATAGGAAGTGGCTGGCACCTTGAGGGTGCTCCAAGTACGAACAGGTCATGGCAAAATTTTCAAAAATCCGTAATCCCAAGTCTGAATTCCGTAGTGTACTAAGCTAGTTACTCGTACGGAGTACTTAGCTTCCTCTTGTAATTTTTTTTTTTTGGGTAATTTAGCTTGAAATTAAAAGGGGTTAAGCGAATATACAGCCTACAAGGGGCATACCCCAGGGAGGATCCTCTTGTAATTCTGTTTCATCTACCACCTACTGTAGCCGATTGGCCAATCGTGAAACTTTTGTTTAGTTTGTTTTCTTTTGTTTCTTTGTTTTGTTTTGTCCTCCCTGGGGTATGCCCCTTGTAGGCTGTATATTCCTTTGCCTCTTTTATTTTCAAGCTTGGTTTACCCAAAAAAAAAAAAACCCAGCTATCATTAACCAGAACTCTATCGAGTTTGGTAGAGATGTGGTTAGGTGGGTCCTGCCTATTAGACCATGTAAAGAGACAACCAGTGTATCTTAGGTCATCAACTTCACATGAATAAAGACAATTATTAAGATCATCCATGTAAGAAGGCCAGTGACTAGCCCCACCAGATTTTTCTTTAGGGATACGAATGGCGTTAAAGTCACCCAGAATCACCCAACACTCACTATTCTTCAAACGGCAAAGATCACGCCAAAGATCTGCTCTTTCAGTAGGATCATTGGCCCCATACACGAAGGTGACCAAGAATCTAAGCCTATCAAGATTGGATAACACCTCACAGTGAACAAGTTGATTGGTCATATGTAGGACCTTTACATCAAGAATGTGAGGGTTCCAGCAAACCAGAATTCTCCCAATTGGAGCATGAGAAGAATTATGGGTATATAGCCAATGGGGGCAGATAGATCTTACAGTCTTCTTAATGTTAGGCTCTTTGATTTTATGTTCAATGAAGCCAACTAGTGAAAGTTCATTATTTTTCAAACCAAGAAAGCATTCTTCACTTCCCACTTCTAGATTCCATCGCCCCAGGTGGGACCAAGGGAGGAAATAATGTGTAAAGAAATTTACAGCTGTTGAGCATGCTAATTTTGAAAGGTTCCACCGACAGACTTTCCTACCGAGTAGACTACACTAGTTTTTGGGCTGTGTACACCTGCAGCTATAACCTTTTGACCCAGATAATCAGACTACAGTTTTGCCCAGTCTCAAAGTAGAGAGTGTAACTCACTCTCTTCTTCCCCAGTCTTCAACACTGTCAGTGAGTTCACTCATTTTTCAGAACGAAATTGATTTAAGAAAATCCAAAATCAGCCCTATTTGGTATTCAAGGAACTCCATTGAACAGATTCTCACTAACGCCTTAACAGAGATGATGCCGAACTCCAAGACAGCCTTACACATTCCTATGTAGAGCCAGAATCCATACACGGTATTACCCCTTCCACCGTGACACCAGCGACACAGAGCGAAAGAGAACTGTTACTCAAAGGAAAAACAAGCAATGCAAGAAGCTAGACTTCAAACCTGTGATGCGTATGCGTGAATCTTTTCATTGGATTTGTTGCAGTAGCTTAAGAAGATGAGATCAATTTTCTAGATCCCATTTGCTGAAACCAGAATAGTACCACCATATCATGCGTGAACCAAGCCGCTAGCCAATCCATCCACAGAAAGTGGAAAATGAACTTGTTGATTCTGGTTTTGCAACCAATGGCTGCAGAGCACACTCCAGCAATGATTTCGATGTGGGGCAGAACCCATGAAATGATGAACACCACACAAATGGGAGTGTCGAAATAGGTACCAGATTTCGAGAAGAGAAAATCTGAAATCACTTAGATCACCTTTGTTGTTTGTAGTTTTTTTTTTTTTGGGTAAATAAGCTTGAAATTAAAAAAGGCTAAGCGAATATACAGCCTACAAGGGGCATACCCCAAGGAGGACAAAGAAAGAAAAGAAAAGAAAAGAAAGAAAAGGAAAATTGCATGAAATAAAACTTCTAAGGCAGACTTGCCTAAGAAAGTGGGGAAGGCCAAATGGCTACATGGGAAGGAATAGTATAGTGTTTCTCCCTCATCTGTTAGATGAGAGGGAAACACATATGGGAATGAAGGTACAAAAATGGGACAACCCCCATTGAGTATTAGGAAATATAGTAGACAAAATGCAGAAACAAAGAACCACCGGAGTAGTAGCTCTACACTTAGTATTAGAACTTGAGGCTAAATCCAATAGCCAACTTTTTTTTTTTTTTGGGTAATTTAGCTTGAAATTAAAAGGGGTTAAGCGAATGTACAGCCTACAAGGGGCATACCCCAGGGAGGACAAAATAAAAATAAAGAAAAAAAAAGAAAAGAAAAATTGCGTACTCCCCGGCACAACCCGCCGGGGTGAGTATAATAGCATAAAGCTGTAAATTAAATCGGTTACCCTGTGGCTCTAAACATATCAGCCCCATAACAAAAATAAGTCCCACGTGGTAAACAAAAGGGCCCATGGAAAGGCTTGTATCAACAATGATTAACTTTTATCCAATTGAAACTGGGTATAGCTGTTCCATTTGAACCAAAAGAGGTTCTCGTGAGCACTCTGACGCGTTTTGAATTGATGGACCATAACCTGCAGTTTTTGGGCGTTGTGAGACGTGAGTGGTCCCATCATGACTCCCGTTCAACCGGGTAATCTCATCGAAAACCACAGCAATTTGCAAAAAGCGTGGGCCCCACTGGGACCCTCATTTTTCTTCACAATGATCGTGCATCAACGTAGTACTCCTTTTGAAAAGTAGCAGCAGTAGTCCAATTGCTCCATATGCCCCACTAGGATCCCATCATAGTGCTAGTGGGACCCAACTGATAACAAGTGGTGCAAGTTGTACTCTACTTACTTTCTCATTATGCTCTACCGCGGAGTAAATGTGGGGCCATGGTTTTCCAGCCTTTACAAAGGCTATTTTGAGTAATATACATATAATAGGAAATCGAATGGACTTTTGACCGAAAGTCTGCTGGAAATCGAGACCCACAAAGTGGGCCCCACTGCCTTCTTTCCCGGGAAGAACTTGGAGAACCAGAGAACCATTTCCTCAGAATGAACCCAGATAACAACATAAAATTTGGGTAAATTACCACAATGAGAGCCGTATTGGGGTAAATCACCACAATGCCCACAGCTTAATTTACCTTCAAAATAAACTGAATATCCAAAGGAGATAATGTAATCGCTATAAGGCTCAGATTTGAGTTACCTGCGTACCTTCCCACAATAGTACCTCAGCAGAGCACTGGATTAATTTCTCCTTGAATGAGCAGCTTTCGTTTTGAACTGGAAAATGCAGCTGGGCAGTAGTGGATCAAGTTGTGGAGTGATACAACTTCAGATTTCTGACGGGCTTGGGGCTGTTGTAATTATGAACGAGCAAGATGGGACGAACCCCTGCTCATATGAAAAAACCAAACAGTGAACCGTTTTGATGTTTCCCAACTGGAGATAACCAAACAGATTGTCAATCTGTTGTATGAGCTACACGGCTTGGACACCATCAGAGATGGGTTTGTACTCTTTGAGAGATGAGGGAACCCCCATTTGAGATTGGAAAGTTTTGGATGTTGCTGCAGACTACACCAGTAAGTTCGAACGGATGAGCAACACTCCACAAGATATAGACGACCTCAGCATATCAAGACCCAAACGGGAAATTGCTCCCATCGCCGTGACACCATCTTCACTTAGCAAGAATGAATCTTGAACTGAGATACATAAAATTCTTGTGACTGTCAAGCAAATCCATTTCAAACATCCAATGAAGCCATTACATGATGAGATTTGTGATATGGATGTAGAAGACCAAACAGATTGTTTGGTTGATTGGTAAAAAATTTGATAGGAATAAGAGGAGTGCATTCTCTCTCTAGATTCTAGAGAGAGAAGCTCTCAACTCTCAGATTTGGAATTAATGTTGTAGACTTTGATCACATCTTGATTTGGACTCCAACTTGGAAGCACTTGAGCATGGGAGTTACCAATCTGGATTTGGCAGATAGCAGCAGCAGTCTCAACATAATGGAAGTAAAGTACAGCAGCCCAAAATGGTATCCTTCTTCATTCAGGACTATTGAGGTATCTAAGCTTAATTGTGACATTCAACCCAAAATGGTATCCTCAATGTTGCATGAGCTTCAATCCAACTCTTTTCATGTGTTGGAGGAGGCCATCCCTCCTGATGAAGTGAGCCAAGGCAAGGTTTTCCAATTACTGGATAATGCTATACCTCCAGATAAGTACCCATTTCTTGAGGATATCAAGGATACCAATTTTGAAGAGGAAGCTGACTATGATAGTCCTTCCACCCCAGTCACCAACCCCTTTGAGTGCTTCTCGAGTGACTAACCAACGTCTGGAAGGTCAAAAAAACAACTAAAGAAGGCCAAAAAGCTTGCTAGGCAAAGGTCTTCCTCAAAATCTAACCACTAAAGGGGAGTTCTAATCTCTTTCCTCTACCTCAAGCCTTCATCAATGATAGTCCTTCTATGCATCATGTTTTAGCTAAAATTTAAGCTCTTGTGGATGATTTCATTACTGTCCCTTACTGCATATTCTGTTCTATATTGCAAGGGTTATTGCAATATGGTTGCTGCAATCAACATTTGTGTTCTCATTGGTAGCTTAGCTCTGCTAATGTTCTAGTTATTGCTGCTCTTTTGCTGCTGTTGCCACTCTGCTCTGTTGTTGTTCTGGGCAGAATGACCACTGCTTTTGATGAACCACATTGATACTCTCTGTTGCTGGTCAATGCCACATTGCTATCTCACGGTTGCTGCTGCTACTGCTGCAGTTTCACGTAGGCAGGTCCATTTTACTGCCTGCTTCTTGTTCCCATAGGCTGGGCCATATCATGCTCTGCATTTAGTTTGGTGCTGCTTGGTAGTTCCTTTGCTCCTTATTGTATAAAAGTATGTCTTGGGCTGCCAATTCTGGGCAGACTTCTGCGTTTTTGGGGCTGTCAAAATGCAGCCGTTATGCTGACCATTTTTCCTCAGTTTTTGGCAGTGTGCTATAGTCTTGCATGCTCCTGGTGCTACGGGTCTCCTACAGCATAGGCCTTATCTATTGGAGCTTTGAATATCAGTTAACTTCAGTGTTCTAGCCATTTGGTCATCTTATGGCATGTTTTTATTTAGTTTTAAAATCATATGTTCTCCTATTCCAGCGGGTTGTGCTGGATTTCATTTCCCCCCGGCTGTTGTGCCGGGGGGTACGCATTTTTTCTTTTCTTTATTTTCCTTTCTTTTTTTGTTTTGTCCTCCCTGGGGTATGCCCCTTGTAGGCTGAACATTCTTTTTTTTTTTTTTTGGATAAACCAGCTTGAAAATAAAAGGGGGAAAAAGGATATACAGCCTACAAGGGGCATACCCCAGGAGGACAAAACAAAATAAATAAAGAAAAGATGGAAAAGGCCAAGAGGCTACAAGGTAAATAAGCAAAGCCAAAACTATAAATAATGCAACTATGGAGATCTAAATGAGCATCTAACCCATCAGGCAGATGGGCGAGAAGCTCATCAAAAGTAGTATGGTGAATCGTTGCGATCAACTGACTTTGAGTTAAGTCTTGAAAATTCCTCAAAAGCACTACATGCAGCTGTCTTTGAGATGGGAAGTCAGCATATTAGATGGGAGCTTGGACTGAACAACTTCACCTTTGGGACAGCCCCCCAAAGGTAGGCCAAAACCCAACGCACTGGGTAATAAAACTTGGGACAGCTCCCCATAGAGCAACTGAAATAAGCTAGAGCAACTGGAACTACAACTAGCAACAATGTCATTCAGGATGAGCCGTGAACTATGGTAGTAACATCAGCATGGTACGACATTGTTGCTAGTTGTAGTTCCAGTTGCTCTAGCTTATTTCAGTTGCTCTATGGGGAGCTGTCCCAAGTTTTATTACCCAGTGCGTTGGTACGGGAGGAAGCCCCCTCCCAAAGGGGATCAAACTTGCCAAGGGACATCCCCCCTAGGCTAGGCTAGGCCATATCATCATCATGGATGCCGATCAGACACACATCAGTCCAGATGAATCCAATGACACTAATCCAATGACTTTTTTGTTTGGGTAATTTAGCTTGAAATTAAAAGGGGTTAAGCGAATGTACAGCCTACAAGGGGCATACCCCAGGGAGGACAAAATAAAAATAAAGAAAAAAAAAAAAAAGAAAATTGCGTGTTCCCCGGCACAACCCGCCGGGGTGGGAAAATTAGTGGTCCCAGCACAGCCCGCTAGGATAGGTATAGTGGGCACAAAAGCCAGCTTTACGTTTGCATAAAATAAAATATCCCGAGATATGTTGGTTTTCGGGCTCAAAGGCCATGATTTCCCGGGCATCCACTGCCCAATTTTTCATTGCGTGTAACCTTGAACCAAGGTGATTTGAAGTTCACCGTAGATCTGCAAATGGTGGCATGGTGGGCCATGCTTTTCCTTTGCAAATACAGCACCATTGTGTAAATAGTGGGCCCATGGAAGGACCACAACTCACTTTACGTGTAGCATTGTTGCCCTTTGTTAAATAGCCATCGCCTATCGGTGGGCAGAACTTTCGTGGGCCCCAAAAAACCCACTTTTGCGTGTAACCCAAAAAAACCCATTACTTGGTTGACTTTAACACTGCAAAGGGCAGTAGAACAGCTGGATTTCCAGCTTTCTTAAGCGTGTAAGGGTACATTTTTATCTGCCCCCCACATGTGCTAGGCGCACACCCCCATGGCTTTCAATCCGGAGATATCCCAGTCGCGGTGAAAAAACGTGAAGTCCACTCTCGTCTTCTCCAAAGTTCATCCGAAACCCAGAAAATGAAGAACAGACCCAGTGCTTTCACACAACCGAAATAAACTTCAGCTAAAATAACTAAGAAATTATCATGCTTTCGATGGGTATATCCAGAAAAAACTCCAAAACAGGCGCATCAAAAACTCACCTTATCAAGTCTAGAAACCCATGGTGGTATTACCTCCCACCGTCGTGACACCAACGACACCTAACGGGGAAGAACTGAACTGCAAAGGTAAAGCTATTCCCGGAAAGTGGGCCTCAGATCTCAACCGTGACTGCCTGAAACTTTCCTGGAAAAACGTGTTCAAATAAGGAGAGGAACTCCATGTCGGAAATAGTAGTTTGCTCTAACTGGAACCCAGTGACGAGCTGGTGTTGAGTTGGTGAGAAGCCACTCGTAGAACTTGTAGAAAATGCAGATTGTGGGTTGAAACCCCCTTGGGCGGGTGGATAGGTAGTGTTGAACACCATCAAAATGATGGTTTTTGCTTTTGAGAGAGTGGGGACGACCCCATGTGAGATAGGGAATATGAATCCCATTTGATGTAGATGATCTCCACGGGGAGCTAATATCCCATGTTTGAGTAGAAGTACAAGACAGAGATTTGGATAGACCCCATTTGATGTAGCCGACCCTTGAAATCTCCATAACCCTGTAGAGATTTGGATAGAAGTACAAGACCGATTGTTGTGGTATGATTGAGCAGATTAGGAGGCCGACCTCCAAAATCTGATGGAGAAAGGCTAAACAATCAGAAAGATTGGCTGCCAGATCCAAAAATGAGTGATTTTGATACAGGGGAGTGCATTCTCTCTCTAACTTAGAGAGAGAAGCTCTCAACCCTTAGACCAACAATCCAATGACTTAGTATCTGACATTATCATAGGCTTTCATAATGTCCACTTTCATGGCACATTTGGAAGAGGACGTGGACCTATGGTATCCATGCATAATCTCCTGAGTGAGGAAGATATTGTCAGCAATCCTCCTACCTTTAACAAATCCAGATTGAACTAGATCTATAAGGGTAGGGAGGACACACTGAAGCCTTTTAGCCAATATCTTTGCAATGCACTTGTATACAGTGTTGCAACATGAGATTGGTCTAAAGTCACCAACTTTAGAGGGATTAGGGATTTTAGGCACAAGAGCCACAATGGTGGCATTGGCTTTGGTTAAAAGTTTCCCAGATTTGAAGAAGTTCCTGACAGCAGCTGTGACTTCATGTCCCACAACAGGCCAAGCCTTTTGAAAGAAACTGGCATTATACCCATCGGGGCCAGGGGCTTTACTGGGATTAAAACTCATGATCGTATCCCTAATCTCAAAGTTTGAAACATCCTGAACCATACCTACACATTGGTCATTTGTGAGCCTTTTGGTGATGAGATGGCTGATTCTCTCAAAACCACAATAGTCAGTAGTATGTGGTTTACCCAGGAGGTTAGAGTAGAAGCTGACAAAAGAGTCCTTGATTACACTCATGTCATGGGTAGTGGTGGAATCACCCAAAACAAGATTAGTAATCTTACTTCTATTTCTATTGTTGTTGACAGTTTTGAAAAAGAAGGAAGTGCATCGGTCTCCAAGCTTTAGCCACTAAATCCTAGATTTTTGTCTAGCTAAACTTTCTTCAGCTCTCGCAAGAGTGAGAAATTGCTTGTAGACCAATTTTTCATCCCTCTGAGCAGCGATGTTAGTAAGATCTGTCCCAAGGCTAGTCTGTAAGGTCTCAAGCTGATGTTTAGTCACAGCCACTCTGCTCAATCATACCACAACAATCGGTCTTGTACTTCTATCCAAATCTCTACAGGGTTATGGAGATTTCAAGGGTCGGCTACATCAAATGGGGTCTATCCAAATCTCTGTCTTGTACTTCTACTCAAACAGGGGATATTAGCCCCGTGGAGATCATCTACATCAAATGGGATTCATATTCCATCTACGAATGGGTCATGGCGAAATTTTCAAAATTTTATTGCCATCAGTGTATGGAGAGTGTTTCTCCTTAGACTCAAGTTCTTTTTCCCTTTAGAGTGTTTTCCCACCTAGCCTCATGTAGCCCTTGTGGCCATCCCTATTTATGTCATGCAATTTTTTCCTTTCTTTTCTTTTCTTTTCTTTTCTTTTGTCCTCCCTGGGGTATGCCCCTTGTAGGCTGTATATTCGGTTAGCCTTTTTTATTTCAAGCTTATTTACCCAAAAAAAAAAAAGTTTCAGGCAGTCACGGTTGAGATCTGGGGCCCACTTTCCGGGAGGGGGCGTCCTCCCAATTTGAGCTGATTTGAGAAACCATGTTTGCTTAGAGCATATGAACTGCCATATCTGCGTTGAAGTCCAACTACTAGTGATGTATCCCATCTCCAGTGGTTCTCTCTCTTACTACCTTTTGTAACTCCTTCTGTGGAGTGGATCCATACCTCAAGACAATTCAAGTCCCAGTTGTTCAAGAACTATATGGTTCAAGCCACTCAAGGTCCTTCTATGTTTGTTCAAGTTATCATGTCCTAATTTCTTGTTTTTTGTTCATGTTTACAGTTTCATGTCCTAAATTGTAATGCTACTCTATCCTCTTTTTGTGAGGTGTTTCTCTCTCCTCTGTTAGTTGGGAGAGAAGCATCTCTTCAATTGTTGTATTTCCCTTTTCTTAGTTTTTTGTTTTTGTCCTCCCTGGAGTATGCCCCTTGTAGGTTGTATATTCTTTTTGCCCCTTTTATTTTCAAGCTTATTTACCCAAAAAAAAAAAAAAAACAATGATAATTTCTTAGTTATTTTAGCTGAAGTTTATTTCGGTTGTGTGAAAGCACTGGGTCTGTTCTTCATTTTCTGGGTTTCGGATGAACTTTGGAGAAGACGAGAGTGGACTTCACGTTTTTTCACCGCGACTGGGATATCTCCGGATTGAAAGTCATGGGGGTGTGCGCCTAGCACATGTGGGGGGCAGATAAAAATGCACCCTTACACGCTTAAGAAAGCTGGAAATCCAGCTGTTCTACTGCCCTTTGCAATGTTAAAGTCAACCAAGTAATGGGTTTTTTTGGGTTACACGCAAAAGTGGGTTTTTTGGGGCCCACGAAAGTTCTGCCCACCGATAGGCGATGGCTATTTAACAAAGGGCAACAATGCTACACGTAAAGTGAGTTGTGGTCCTTCCATGGGCCCACTATTTACACAATGGTGCTGTATTTGCAAAGGAAAAGCATGGCCCACCATGCCACCATTTGCAGATCTACGGTGAACTTCAAATCACCTTGGTTCAAGGTTACACGCAATGAAAAATTGGGCAGTGGATGCCCGGGAAATCATGGCCTTTGAGCCCGAAAACCAACATATCTCGGGATATTTTATTTTATGCAAACGTAAAGCTGGCTTTTGTGCCCACTCTACCTATCCTAACGGGCTGTGCTGGGACCACTAATTTTCCCACCCCGGCGGGTTGTGCCGGGGAACACGCAATTTTCTTCTTTTTTTTTTCTTTTTTTTTATTTTGTCCTCCCTGGGGTATGCCCCTTGTAGGCTGTACATTCGCTTAACCCCTTTTAATTTCAAGCTAAATTACCCAAAAAAAAGACAATACATAGGGTTACCAATTACGACCTGCCTCCAAACCTTCTGAACAATGTGAAGGAAGGAGGGATGGTTAGCAAGGAAATCGAAGAACCTAAAAGGTCTTCTAGGAGGTTTAGGGGGGGAGTAATGTGCACAATAGCAGGGGAGTGGTCAGAGACCCCTGGAGCATGGAAGTAAGCTGAGGATGAGGTGTGAGTTCTAAGCCAGACATCATTGACAAGAACTCTGTCAAGCTTAGTAGAGATATAATTTGGTGGGTCCTGCCTATTAGACCAGGTATAGAAGCATCCAGAGTATCTCAAATCATCAACCTCACAGGCGTAGAGGCATTTGTTGAGATCATCCATGTGGGAGGGCCAGAGGGTACTCCCACCATATTTTTCTTTGGGATCTCTAATGGCATTAAAGTCCCCAAACGGAATGTCTGGTGGGTTGTGTAAAAAATATGATAGGGAAGAAGGGGAGTGCATTCTCTCTCTATATTCTAGAGAGAGAAGCTCTCAACCCTCCCATGGAGACTTTGATGACTTTCTTGGGAAGACCAATAAGTTTGCATAGAGAATAGGACATTCTTGATCAATTGGACTCTACCAGCATAGGTTAAGTCCCTATTAGTCCAAATTTTGGTTCTCGATGTGATTCTATCAATCATGGGTTTGCAGTCAGCATGTTTTAACTTAGTGGACAGCAATGGCACACCCAAGTATCTAACAGGCAAACTACCTTCTATGAACCCCAAAAGCTGAAGAATTTCTTCTCTGATAGGGTGTTGGACTCCTGAAAAGAAGACATTGCTTTTCCCAGGGCTTGG
Source organism: Vaccinium myrtillus (assembly GCA_016920895.1). Classification (NCBI taxonomy): domain Eukaryota; kingdom Viridiplantae; phylum Streptophyta; class Magnoliopsida; order Ericales; family Ericaceae; genus Vaccinium; species Vaccinium myrtillus. Next base: position 18,434,634 of record CM029276.1, read on the forward strand.
GGATAAGCCTGATAAGGATTCGAACTCATACAAGGAGTCCTGAATATGTTTCACTGAGCTTACTTCACCTTTGCAAAAAAGCATAAGGTCATCAGCAAACACACAGGTTAATAATTTTGGGTTGGCTGCATCTCCAATGGAATTTAAAGTCAAAGTCTACTGGACCTCTCTTTTAATATACTTGTGAGCACTTTTTTTTTTTTTTTTTTTTTTGGGTAAATAAGCTTGAAATTAAAAAAGGCTAAGCGAATGTACAGCCTACAAGGGGCATACCCCAGGGAGGACAAAGAAAGAAAAGAAAATTGCGAGAAATAATGGGATGGCCACAAGGGCTACATGAGGGTAGATAGGAGAAATACAAGGACTCAACTACAAGATAAGCAATTAAACAATATCGTGCAGCAAATGGGAGAAAATTAAGCGGATCAGCAGCAAAAAACTTGCTAAGCACAGCAATCTAAACTATTGCCTGGAACAAGCACATGAGCCACCAGATTCTGGGAAAAATTTGCAAGGTCCCGTTTGAAAATTGATGGTCCCAATAACAACACAGGATCACAAACACAGAATAGAAGTAACATACTGCAGCAATGCATGAGCAATAGTAGCAGATTGCAACAAAATACATCAGAGGCAACCAATAGCAGATCTGATGATGCATGTAGCAGCAGCAGAAAGCAACATTCTGGATTTTGACAGCAACATTCAAAAGAAAATACCCATTCAGAATGGCCACTTAAGGCAAGAGGCTAGGGACGGCACAGTAAGAACCAAACTACAACTGGACAATAGCAGCAAGAACATAGTTGTATGCATCCAACTGCCACTGAAGGCAATGATACTCACGGCAAGCAGAAGCCACAAAATTCCAGAAGAATGATGCATAGCAGGACTAGGCTTAGATTGAATGAAACAAAGGAAAGAAATAGAACTCCCCTTTAGTGTGCAGATTTTGAGGAGGACCGCTGCCTGGCAAGTTTCCGAGCCTTCTTTAGTTGCTTTTTTGATCTTTTGAACTCCCCTTTATTTGCTTTTTTTTTTGGGTAATTTAGCGTTAAATAAAAAGAAGGCAAAAGAATATACAGCCTACAAGGGGCATACCCCAGGGATTCAACGATTGATTAGGATATGGGACAGACCTGTTTCCAGAGGTCGAGGTATCATTTAAAAGCTTCTCTTTACCTGCACTTAACTCATCAGGAGGAGAGGATTTAGGATCAACTTTTGGCTTGCAAGTATGACCAAACACCTTACACACTTGGCAACTTGAAGGTAACCACTGATATTCAATCCCCACCATGACTGATTCAGTTTTTACTGCAATAGTAATGTCGTTTGGTAGCTCATCCGCAGCATCTACTTCAATGCAAATACGAGCAAAATCCAACCGCTTTTTCTTAGCTGTGGCCTCATCCACATGGATAGGTTTCCCTATGGTACTAGCAATCTTGCTAAAGCCAATTCCAGTCCAGAATTCGAACGGAAGGCGATGGAATTTGACCCAAACTGGAATCGTAGGTGGGTGGTTTGTGGTGGGAGCTAGCATTCTCTTCCACTCTTTGAGGACCAGATACCTTCGAGAGAAGAAGTAGGGACCACCTTCTAAAACCTTCAATTTGGACTCCTCATCTTGGAAGTCAAATACATAGCATGAGCCAACTTGTTTCACAGTAAATTTCCCATGATTCCTCCAAACTGAAAAAGGGCTGTAGATCTGAGCAGCGGTAAGGGCATCTTCCCATCAAGGAAGTGACCTACTAAACTGTGTTTCCAGTCACCATCATCCAGCTGGGTCTCATCAAACTCCACATAAGCATCTTTGCCCTGTTGAAGCTCCGGGAAGTGGTGGAGTTTCAAGGAGGTAGAGGGAGCTTGAGCGGAGAACAGGGAAGCCCATTTGTTAGGTTTGCCCTGATTTTGAACAAGATGGGGTTGGGCAATAGGGTTAGTGCAGGAGATAGGGTGGGTATGTACCTCCTCGTGGGTGAATTCTGTAGCAGTAGGAGTTGGAATTTGGGACGAAATTTTTTCGGCGGAGATGGTGGAATCCTCTATTGGACGATTAGGGGAAGGATTGTACCTGGATTGAGTTCCCGCAACCAGATTGAGATGCTCATTCTCAAGCTCCACGCCTACGGGATGATTGATACTCACTCCTTACCATATAGGAATCCAAAGCCTTGGATCCGGTAACTGCCGTAGTTGAGTTAGGGTTAATCGATTGAGAGAGGTTTGGGAAGACATCCGAGTTTTGCAAATCGGGAGGATTAGAAGGTATGAGGTTGGTGGTTGGTTGAAGAACCCTAGATTTTGTCTGTTGAGGAGAGAAGATTGTTGTCGCAACATTTTGCTGAACAATCTTGTTTCTTTTGCGTAACTCAGCCGAATCTATTGTAAGCTTACCCAAACCTTCACCTTCCATGGATGCTGGAGATGTGGACTTGAAATTAGCTGTTTTTGATGCTAAATCTGCCGTACCCCCTCCATCTTCTGCCAAGGGGGATGCCGGAGGATATACACATCACTAGTGGAGGTCAATCGGTTAATGTAACTGTGGAGTACCAATGGTTACCCCCTAAGTGCAGTGTATGCAGGGTGTTTGGGCACTCTTGTGAGCACTTCCATAACAATTACAAAGAGGTAGGAAGACAGAGGGTCACCCTGTCTGAGGCCTCTCTCACCTTTAATATTGCCAGTGGGTTCCCCATTGATAGTTTAAGTATAATTAGCTGTGGTGACACAAGCTTTCAGCCATGTAATCATTTTGGGGTGAAAATTCATGCAATCAAGTGTGTCCCAGAGGAAGTCCCATTTGACATTGTCATATGCTTTCATAATGCCCACTTTCATGGCACATTTAGGTGAGGAAGTGGATTTGTGATATCCTTGCATAATTTCATGTGTGAGGAATATGTTATCTGCAATTCTTCTGCCCTTAACAAATCCAGATTGGACTGGATCAATAAGAACCGGAAGGACTTTTTGGAGTCTTTTGGCCAAAATCTTGGCAATGCGCTTGTAAACGGTGTTGCAACAAGATATTGGTCTAAAGTCTCCAACTTTGGTAGGATTAGGAAGTTTGGGAACAAGAGCAACACAGGTGGCATTAGCTCTACTCAAAAGTTTCCCAGATTTGAAGAAATTCCTAATTGCAGCCGTGACTTCATGCCCAACTATAGGCCAGGCTTTCTGAAAAAACATAGCATTGTACCTGTCTGGGCCAGGGGCCTTGTGGGGGTTAAGACTCATGACAACTTCTTTGATTTCAATGTTGGTAACATCCATAGCAGCATCATTAGTGGCTGCTGCTGTTGTTTGTTAACCGCATCAGTACACGGATGGTAGTTACTGCTGCAGCAAGCAGTGAACTGAATCTACAGCAGCTTGAACTTCGAACATAACACAAGGTTTACAACTTCGAGGAAGGGTTGAGAGCTTCTCTCTCTAGATTCTAGAGAGAGAATGCACTCCCCTCTCATCCTCTCATAATTTTTACAAAAAACTCCAAACAATCTGTTTGGTTTTACATTTCCCAGTATAGATTCCTTCTACTCCTACCTAAAATGGGTCTGATCCAGAGTTCAATGGGGTTCATTTTGCCCAAGTTCGTCATGGGGTTACAACCACAGGGGGATCTGGTTCGTTGGCCTTTCCACTTTCCAGGTGACCCAGATTCTTCACATCAAAACTCCACACCTGATGGTGATGGAGCATCACATTCTCATCTTGCAAAAAAATGGCTCATCACCTGTTTGAAATGGAGATGCTCTACCCATTCAAGAACCTATTGAGTATCTCTCTCAAATTAGTTCTCCATTCTCGCTAAGTGAAGTTGGTGTCACGGCGGTGGGAACGCTTCCCGTATGGTTTCTGATTTACTGAGGTATTTCAATGCTCATTCTTGTGGGGTGGTCGATTCTTCTCTTTGAACTACAGATGAGTTCATAGTGCAAGATGGGGAGTTTTCAAATCAAATATGGGATTCTCGGACTGGGCTTTCCAGCTCGTCCAACTCTACAGACCATGGCTGAGGTAGAATTTCATTCGTGTATTCCATTTTCATTCTAGACCGAATGATGAAGCTTGGGGAAGGAGAGAGTGAATCTCACTCTCTCTTGAGAGACTGGGCAAAAACTTGGTGGTTTAGTCAAACTGTTGGCTAGTCAATGGTTTTTCATAAAGCTATTATTGAGTGGTGCACTGCTGTAAGCATGTAATATTCAGATTTTGGGAGTAGTAATTTGATTACCTATGGGGCCCTCAGCTGTCCCATTCGATGCATCATTATACGCAATTGCCTTGTAAAAGGCTGAGAAACCAGCTGTAGTGGAACATTTTCGGGTGGAACATTTTCGGGTGAAACTTGGGGCAAGTGGAGCCAGCTGTGCGACTTCTGAAGCACAAGTTCCTTGGGGATTGATGGGATTTCACGTGTGAACTACCCCAATTTCAAATTGCAACAGTGAGCCCTTGGGCCCACATCTCGGTTTATATGTCAAAAGGCTAGATATATGTTGCTGCTAGTACATTTTAAAAGCAATCCTTGGTTCTGGTAATGACAGCAACGTACCGGTGCATGGGCGCTTGTGCAAGACTTGATCGATTAAAGCATTGAAGTTCAAAGCATGGTTATATGTGTGTGAGAGAGTGGGACTTGATCGAAAAGTGGCCTTTGGCCAGCTATATTTCACGCTATAGCCGTATTTCACGGCTAAGGACATTATTTTCACGTGTGTGAGAGAGTGGGACCAGATCTCACCAAAATGTGCATGGGTTGTTTTTGATTAATGGTTTTATTTACTGCATTACGCTTATTATACCTATCCCATCCGGTTGTGCTGGATTTTCTATTTTCCCACCCCGTCGGGTTGTGTCGGGGAGTACGCAATTTTTCTTTTCTTTTCTTTATTTTTATTTTGTCCTCCCTGGGGTATGCCCCTTGTAGGCTGTACATTCGCTTAACCCCTTTTAATTTCAAGCTGAATTATCCAAAAAAAAACTTCGAACATAAACTACTCTGAACTTTATCAACATCTCCGAGGGACAACCCCCCAAGGATAGGTCAAAATCTGGTGGAATTTGGGCAGCATAACGGCTGTTTTTTCTAGTCCCAGAAAATCAAATGTCTGCCCATAAGATGGCAGCTCATAATACAAGCTATTATACAAAACAAAACACAAAACTTGAAGCTTCTCTGCCCTCGGGAAGCTGCAGCAGCAGCCGATGCAGAAGGGCAGCAGAACATAGCAAAAATAAAACATAAAACATGTGGTATGGACAGCACAGCTGCTGCAGCAAATTAACACATATGGAAAACATAGCACAACTGCTGCAGCAGCTAAGTAACACCAAGAAGGAGATATGAAAATGCATAATCCTAAATTTAGTGTCTCACCCTTCACCACCCTTGGAACCTCACCACTTCTGATCTCTCACTAAGGGGTCCGAACTCCCTCACCTCACCCTCACAAGATTCCCCCACTACATATTACCTCCACTCATTAAGAAAAGTCTGAGGCACAAGCACTCTCTCTCCGAGGTATACACACTTGTGGTAGGACACACAGCTCAGTGGAATGAGGAAGCCAACCAGCTCCAAACATAATTTAAGAGAGGCTAAGCTAACTTACCATATACTTAGAAGTATTAATCCTTCACACACTCTGAACCTTGATTAAAGTAGCACAAAGCAATTGAAACCTTAGTCTCAGTAACCTGCAAACACACTTCCCAACTGGGACATTAGAACCATGCCTAAATCTGCTTCAGTTTGGAACCTGTCAAGAAAACCAGAGTTTAGTGAAGCACTAAACAAATGATAATACAAAATTCCAGACTGACCAATGGATTAAGATTCAATCTGAAAGTACTGATATGTTCCATGCTTCCAAGAGGTACGATGGTCCATGTGGTACTTTGTTAAGGGACAACAGTCTATACCTAATTTCAGTGTTGATTTTGGCCACAAGGGAGGAGATACTATTCTGTTTCATCTACCACCTACTGTAGCCGATTGGCCAATCGTGAAACTTTTGTTTAGTTTGTTTTCTTTTGTTTCTTTGTTTTGTTTTGTCCTCCCTGGGGTATGCCCCTTGTAGGCTGTATATTCCTTTGCCTCTTTTATTTTCAAGCTTGGTTTACCCAAAAAAAATAAAATAAAATAAAATAACCATACTCATATTTTGATCATCAGTGAGTCTCTTAGTAATGAGTTGGTTAATCCTGTCATAGCCAGCATAGGTAGTAGAGTGTGGTTTACCAAGCAGATTGGAATAGAAGTTGACAAAAGTGTCTTTGATTACAGTCATGTCATGAGTAATGGTTGAATCACCCAAAACAAGACTAGAAATCTTGCTTCTATTCCTATTGTTATTGATTGATTTGAAAAAGAAGGAAGTGCACTGGTCTCCCAGCTTTAGCCATTGAATCCTTGATTTTTGTCTGGCTAAACTTTCCTCAGCTCTAGAAAGAGTGAGGAATTGCTTATAGACCTTTTTTCCCTCCAATTGAGTAGAAGGATTTGTAGGGTCCAGACCAAGGGTAGTCTGCAGTAAATCCAGATGGTTTTTAGTACTAGCCACCCTGTCAGAAATAGCACTAAACTCTTTCTGATTCAATTTTTTAAGCTCAACTTGCAGTCTCCTAAGTTTTTCATTAAGGCAAAACATTGGGTTACCCAAAATTATTTGTCTCCAAACCTTCTGGACTGTGGGTAGGAAGGAAGGGTGATCAGCTAGAAAATCAAAAAACCTAAAAGGTCTTCTAGTAGGGTTAGAAGGGGGAGTAATATGTACAATAGCAGGTGAATGGTCAGAAATCCCAGGAGTAGGGAAATAAGCAGAGGAGGAAGTGTGTGCCCTCAGCCAATAATCATTAACCAGAACTCTATCCAGCTTGGTAGAGATGTGGTTGGGGGGATCCTGTCTATTAGACCATGTAAAGAAGCAGTCAGAGTACCTTAAATCATCAACTTCACAAGAGTAGAGGCAATGATTAAGGTCATCCATGTGTGGGGGCCAAAGCATGGACCCACCAGATTTTTCTTTGGGATCCCTAATGGCATTGAAGTCTCCCATAATTACCCAAGACTCACTATTCTTTAATGAGTAAAGGTCATACCAAAGGTCAACTCTATCATTATGGTCATTGGCACCATAGACAAAGGTAACCAAAAACCTAAGCCCATCAATTATAGAAAGCACTTCACAGTTCTTGAATTTGTTGTCAGTACCTGTGATATTCATATTCATTGTGGATTGTGGACTACCCAGTTGATACCAGATTAGGTAGCTTACTCTCTGGTTGTGTCATGTTTAGATGCAGAGCTGAGATCTTCTCTTCTGTCATGCTATCCATTTATTTCTATCTATGTCATCATATTGTAGATTAGTTGTATAAAAGAATGTGTTTATGGGCTGCCATTCTGGGCAGACATCTGATATTCTGAGATTGTGAAAAAACAGCCGTCATGTTGCCTAAATTTTCCAGATTTAGACCTATCCTTGGGGGGTTGTCCCTTGGATTAAGACCTTAATTTTCCAGCAGTGGCACAGTAGCACAGCAGCAGCAGATTGCTGCAGCAGCTCAACAGCAGTAGGTTGCTGCAGCAGCAAAGCAGCAGCAGAATGCAGCAGCAGTTTGCAGTTGCTGCATGGCTCAAGTGCAGCAGTTCAATGCTGCAGTTGCAGCTGATGCAGCAGCAGTAGCAGTAGTTCAGCAGTCAGCAGTTTGCAGTAGCATGGCTCAAATGCAGCAGCTTAGTGCAACAGTTCAGTGCAGCAGTTGCAGATGATGCAGCAGCAGTTGGGTTTTGGGTTCTATATCCCAGGTTACTCCAAGTCCCAGCCTTATTTGCAATGCCAAGTTTAGCCCAATTCCATGAAGGCATGACATGGTGTCAGGTTGATGCTGCAAGCATCAAGCTTCAAGTTCATGTTCTATGCTCAAGGTCCAAGGTCCTATTCCAAGTTCTCCATGGTCCTATTCCAAGTCTCAAGTCTAGCTTCAAGTTTCATGTCCTGGTCCTATCCCAAGGACCTTTCCAAAGATTCCCCAAGGCTCAAGCATCAAGTCTTAAGTTCAAGCAGTCCATGTCATTTTGTATGGTGTTTCTCTCTCCTCTGATAGATGGGAGAGAAACATCTTTAGATCACTATACTTATTGTACACATTGCTTAGGCCTTCCTCCCTTATGGCCATCTTCTCGCATTTCCTTTTCTTTTCTTCTTTTCTTCTTTTCTTTTCCTTTTGTCCTCCCTGGGGTATGCCCCTTGTAGGCTGTATATTCTGTTGCCTTCTTTTTTATTTCAAGCTTATTTACCCAAAAAAAAAAAAAAAAAAAAAAAAAGTTGACTAGTTGTATGTAGAACCGTCACATTTAAAATGTGGGGGTTCCAGCACACAAGAATTCTCCCAATAGGGGCATGGGCAGAATTATGTGTGTGAAGCCAGTGGGGGCATATGGATCTGATAATCATATTAATATTAGACTCCTTGACTTTATGTTCAATCAAACCCATCAGAGATAACTCATTATTTTTCAAAAAGTGTTTGGCACTTAGAGCAAATTGTAAAAGTAACATCTAAACAGGCAAGTGACAGGTTGGGGTTGAGAGCTTCTCTCTCTACACTAGACAGAGAATGCACTCCCCCTTGCTATCTCAACCCCAAAATTTTCAATCAGTCCTAAATCTTTCTGATACAGGGCCAAAATCATATTTTCACGCTATCATGGAGCAGATCGGGGTCCCTTCTCCTCTGCTTCGTCTCTATCAACACAAGGGTTTCAGATGTCTTGGTGTCTGTCTTTCTCCTTGGGTAACCAACGAACGTAATGTGCGGAAAGAAAAAAAAGGCAAAAGCAGAGGAAGGATGACGTCAGCAAGGATCTTCTCTCTCTTGCGATTTGGGCGATTCCCTTCGTGAAACCCTAGATGGCGGCCATCCCTGGTTCCCCCCTAGTCCTGGGGGACGGAATCATCTCCAAGGCTGAAGATTTAGGGTCTCGAGCACTCGATTCTAATGAAGTGCGAAGAAAGCAAGGCGTAGCTTCTCATCTACAAACCCACACTCACTCTACAACACCAAAATCGGGGGTCTTGTTGGCCTCCATAACCACTCCAAAAGCGTATACAGATCTATGCCCTGAGGTTAGGGATGCACCCCTCAGCGCTAGCACACTGCAGTTCACACCTAAACCAACAATTGCCGTTCAAAGCCCCCAATCTTCCCCAAACCCTAGTTCTCTCACAGAGCGAGAACAGGACCTGACTCCAGGAAAACCCAACTACAAAGACTCGCATCCCAACCAAGACCTCTCAGTCACTCACTCATTTGCCCCCCTTAGCCCTACCAACCCCAACTCTGCTCGCAAGCTCGAAGAGGTCTTCAGGCAAGCGGGGCTTCAACTGGATTGTGAAGAGAGGATAGCTACCTTAGTACTTGCTTTGGAAGAAGAAATGCAAGCTTCTGGAACTAGGGTCGATTGTTCTGAACTCAAAAACCAACTCGTTCAACTCAGAGCAAAAGATATTAATTCTGAGGGTCCATCTTCTAGTGGGGCAGCAGGTAAATCTCTGAAAATCGATTTCCACTTTCCTAATCCCCATCACCATTCACAAATTCCTAGTAAGGAATCCCTTCACATTCCTGACACTAAGCCTCAATCCGCGGATCAAAATACTATTCCTCAGCCAAAAGCAAAAGATTGGGCCTCCCTCTTCCAGTCGCAGGGTCGCTCAACTTTTTTTTTTTTTTTTTTTTTTGGGCAGCCTACAAGGGGCATACCCCAAGTGGGAGCCTGCTATTTCTTTGAATTTCAAGATGAAGAAACCAAGCTTAGAGTTCTGGAAAGTGGCCCCTATTTCTTCTCCAGAAGGTACCTAGTCCTCAAAGATTGGCATAGGATGCTAATCCCTTCCACTGACCACCCCTCAACCATCCCTGCTTGGGTTAAAATCCATAAACTTCCCCTGGAATGTTGGACAGAGGAAGGACTGAGTCGTATTACTAGCACCATAGGAAGGCCCCTCCATGTGGACATAGCCACTGCTCAGCAACAGAGACTTGATTTTGCTAGAGTCTGTGTGGAAATCTCAGCAAACTCAGATCTTCCCAAATCCATCCAAATCAGAAGTGGTCTTGAGTCAGTCTCTGTTAATTTAGAATATCAGTGGCTTCCTCCAAAATGTGGTCTATGTAAAGTATTTGGGCATACTTGCAAGCCCAAAGTGGAAGCTCAGGTCACAAATTCAGATGAAACTTGGCAACAGATGGGTAAGGTTTTGGGTGGAGGTGGAGGAGTTTTGGAAGCTCTCACTAAGGAAGTACACAAAGCCCATATAGGTACTAGCTTTGTAATGCAACCTGACAAGGAAGGAGTGGAGATTGATGATTTGGGGGATGACAACCAGAGTGATACAGCAGAGGATCAAGTTACTGTAAATCCTTCTAGTAGCTCTTATACTGATCCTACTGTGCACACTCTACAACCTGCTATGAGTGGTTCTAAGGAGAAGGATCAGATTCCTCAGGGTTTGGATAAGGAACCCATGGTAGCTGGACATATCATCCCTCCTGATCCCCCTGACATTAAAGGGGGGAGTGGCAAGAAGAGCAATCAGAAAAAACAAAAGAAAGCTAGCAATGGCAGCAAAGGGGGTACCTCTGGACCTCATAACAAAGGCAGGTAATCCTTCATACCTCACTTTTTGATTTGGCAGCATGCTTACCATGTCTAATATCTGCCACTTTTGCTATAATATTTATGTCTATGCCTACTCCTTTCTTGCAATTTGGTTTTTGGAATATGAGAGGCCTTAATGACCCTCTCAAACAAAAGGAGGTCAGGACTTTTGTTAATAAAAATAAGTTGTCAATCATTGGCTTGGTTGAGCATAAAATAAAGGAACCTAACTTCAACAGGATTTTTTGCATCCAAAATGGGGTTGAGAGCTTCTCTCTCTAGAAATAGAGAGAGAATCTGTTGTTATTCGGGCAGACACTTCTCTGGCCTGCCATAATTCAAGCAAAGTGCTGTCCAAATTTCCTTAGAATATGGCAGAACCGGTTTAAGGGTATGTTGTTTAGCGTCATTTTCACAATATTGTTTTCCCAGTGAGTGTCATTGGGAATCATTTCATATTAGGTAAACTTGTTTGCCCACTGCGTTGGGTTACTAGCCTAGCTAGAGGGGGCTGTCCTCTAGTCGGGCTCCCCAAGTTGGCCTATGGCCCAAACTCATTCGGACTTAATCAAGCTTCCTCGGGAAGAACCATGCACTTTGTTGATGTACGCGTTGCGGTCCATGCTGGCTCTACTTCAATGTCCAACATTCTGTACTTATGGTCTTATCCCTTCTTTTAGAGGGCGGTGAAACAAAGTGATTGGCATGTTGTCCCAATTTCTTTTGAGCTTATGTAGCCTCTTGGCCACTTTATTTTTGTCTTTTATGTTTTTCCTTTTATGTTTTTGTTCCTCCTGGGGTATGCCCCTTGTAGGCTGTACATTCGTTTAGCCCCTTTTATTTTCAAGCTGATTTACCCAAAAAAAAAAATAGAGAGAGAATGCACTCCCCATGAAAATTCTACCCAATTTTTTTTCACTTACGCCCTTAATCTTTCTGATTTCGGGATGGCTCTATCTCTATTATGAGATTCACGCACAAAATCATATCTCTATTTCATACATCGAGCAACAGAAGTTCAAAAGGGGATCTGAACATTTCAGAAGCCCATGGCGAGCAACATCAAGGGAGATCCGGTTCTATCCACAACATTTTCCAATCTGTATCAGTACCAATCGATTTGGGGATCTGGAGCTTCCAAGCTCTGGTATTCTCGCAAGGTGCGGCTCGCCATATCATCCATGAAGGTTTGAGCTCCAGCAACAACCATGGATGGAGACTCAGAAGCTCACAATTTCCTGGGTTTTTGCGATTCATGTCACGCATATCTCCATTTTATCACAATTTCACCACATACATGTCGAGCTACAGAAGCTCACAAAAGGGGATCTGGAAATCCAGAAACCCTAAATCGCTCATTTCATCCACAAATCGAGGTAAATACCTCAATCGAAGAGGGATGTTATCATGCTCTAGGCCCATTTCACCTTCGTTGGTGATTTCTATGGTCTGATGGAGACTCCGACCATGGCTATATCGGCCTTGGGATCTTTAGAAAACCCAGAAAATCCATGGGTGGGTACTCGTCCTCAAACGCAAAGGGGTCTTTGAGGGGATATCCGACTGCATTGCAGATTTGGAGACCAGTTTCTAGCGCTGCTATGATATTACCTCGCGTATCAGTTCTCTTCCGCTATGTGTCGGTGGTGTCACGGTGGAAGGGGTCATTCCATTGTGGATCCTGGCGCTCAAAGGTACGTCTATTGGCAGTTTCGATCTGGGCTTCTTTTCTCGTGCATTTGAATTTATTTCTTCAGAGATCCTTGAACTTCTTTGGTCTGCTATACATATAGAGGATTTTTGTTCTCTATTTCCACTAATTATTTGGAATGTCTTGGATTATTTGGCTGGAGTTTACTTCGGATATATGGAATCGATGGATACTGTTCTTTATTTCCTGGGTTTTGATTTGTTTAGAATGAGCAAGCTTGCTTGTTCTGATTCTGATGATACCCAGAGAAACCAAGAGAAACCAATCATGTTAGTGGTTCAACTATGTAGTTACACTGGCTATGTTCTATTTTCAAGTCTCGAGCAAATTGCAAATTAGACAAAAGTTTGGACTGTTTTGAAAGCACATGGTGCTAGTGCTGTGTTTTGCATTCAGATAGTGGCCTTGGGCCAGCTACACAAGCAATTTGGAAGACCTGCATATGTTTGCTGGTGAAAGCATTAATTGGAAGACTTGTTCAAAAAGGGGCTGTCCCCAATTTCTCGATGGGCAGTGGTAGTTGCCCGAAGTTCAAATGGTGGCTTCTGTGCCCGTGATTCAACATCTGCCATGGTAGTTTTATCCTTTGAAAGTTTGCCTTTGTGCCCATTTATCCATTTTGTTTCTATCCTAGCGGGTTGTGCTAGGACCACTAATTTTCCCACCCCGGCGGGTTGTGCCGGGGAGCACGCAATTTTTTCTTTCTTTTCGTTATTTTGTTTAGTTCTCCCTGGGGTATGCCCCTTGTAGGCTGTACATTCGCTTAACCCCTTTTAATTTCACGCTAAATTACCCAAAAAAAAAAAAACAGGATTTTTTGCTCCATGATGCCCTTTTGGTCTTTTGTCCACAATTATGCACAATCTCCTAACGGTAGAATATGTGTTGGCTGGGACCCCTCTATCGTGAATGTCATTGTCCTTGGACAATCTAGTCAAGCCATCCACTGCCATGTCCACTCTATCACTGGAGATATACAGTTTGATGCCACCTTTGTTTATGGCTCCAACTTGTATAATGAGAGGAATGAATTGTGGCAGGACTTGAACAATTGGAATAGCCCTGACCCTTGGGTAATTTTAGGTGATTTCAATGCACTGAGAAATCCATCTGATAAAGTTGGGGGTGACTACCATTGGCCTCCCCATATGGACAACTTTGGAAGGTGTATTGATCACAATGAACTTGAGGACCTTAAGTACACAGGTTGTCACTTCACTTGGTCCAACAAGCAGGATCCTTCTCATGTTGTCACTACCAAAATTGATAGAGTTCTTGTTAATGAGGGATGGATCAAAACATTTGCTCATTCTAATGCTCACTTCCTCACCCCTGGGATTTCAGACCACTCCCCTGCAGTGATTTATCTGAATCCCTCCTTTGAGAAATCTAATAAACCTTTCAAATTCTTCAACTTTCTTGCTGAACACCCAAGTTTTCTTCCTGTTGTTCAGCAAGTGTGGAGGAATATTATCATTGGTAATCCAATGTTTGTCACTTGTGAGAAGCTTAAGCTCCTCCAAAAGGAGCTTAAGAAACTTAATACAAAAGAGTTCAGTGATATCTCCTCTAGAGCCCTTGCTGCCAGACAGCAATTAGAGGTTATCCAACAGGAATTGGGGGTTGATCCTAATAATGTAGCTAACCAACTGCTTGAAAGAGACCTCTGTAGACAATACATGATGTTGGCTAGAGCAGAGGAAAGCTTTGCTAAGCAGAAGTCTAGAATCCAATGGTTGAAACTTGGGGATCAGTGCACCTCATACTTCTTCAAGTCCATTTCCAGCAATAGAAACAGAGGTAGTATCACTAGTCTTGTCGTTGGTGATAACTACCTCACTCAAGACTCTGGAGTGATTAAATCTACTTTTGTTGAGTACTATACTCAACTGCTTGGTACCACTCACTCCACACAGTACCATGGTGGTCCTAGGACCAACCAGCTTATAAGCACCAAACTCTCTGATGCCCAAAGGAACTCTATGATTTCTGAGATCTCTAATTTAGAGATCAAGGAAATATTCATGTCACTCAATCCTAACAAAGCCCCTGGTCCTGATGGGTACAACGCTGGCTTCTTTCAAAAAGCTTGGGCAATAGTTGGGCATGATGTGACATCAGCTGTCAGGAATTTCTTTAGATCTGGTAGACTTCTTGCTAAGGCTAATTCTACCAGTGTTGCACTTGTCCCTAAAATCTCTAATCCCTCCAAAGTTGGGGATTTTAGACCAATTTCATGTTGTAATACCATCTACAAGTGCATTGCCAAAATCATGGCCAAGAGAATCCAAGCTGTCCTTCCCCATCTCATTGACCCCGTGCAATCAGGATTTGTTCAGGGTAGAAGAATAGCTGATAATATTTTCCTTACTCAGGAAATCATGAGGGATTACCACAAAAATTCTCCCTCTCCTAGATGTGCTTTAAAGGTTGATATCATGAAAGCGTATGATAATGTTAGGTGGGATTTCTTGTGGGATATCCTTGAATCCATGAACTTCCACCCTCAGATGATCCAATGGATCAAAGCATGTGTTTCTACTGCTAATTATTCTTTGAGCATTAATGGTGAGCCCACTGGCTTCATTCAAGGCAAAAAAGGTCTGAGACAAGGTGATCCCTTGTCTTCATATCTTTTTGTTATTGTCATGGAAGTCCTCACCCAATTACTGAAAGAGAAATCTCTGAACCCCAACTTTCATTTCCATTGGAGGTGTGAGAAGACTAAGATTATCAACCTTTGCTTTGCTGATGACCTTATGATTTTCTGCAAAGGGGATCTGAGCTCTATAAAGTGTATCCAAGATGCTCTTGCTGAGTTTGAGGCACTTTCTGGTCTGTCTCCTAGCCCTGCTAAAAGTAGTATCTTCTTCTCTGGAGTCCCCTCCACAATCAAATCTTCCATTCTTGGATCCCTAGGATTTCAGGAGGGTTTCCTTCCTATTAGATATCTTGGTGTTCCTCTCATTTCCACTAAACTTAAGTACACAGACTGTAAGGCTCTCATTGATAAAATCACAAATCGTACCAAATCTTGGGCCAACAGGTACTTGTCTTATGCTGGGAGGGTTCAATTGATTAAATCTGTTTTATTTTCAATGCAAACGTACTGGTCTTCTATATTCATTCTCCCCAAGAAAGTCATTAAGGAAGTTGAGTCTATTCTCAGATCATTCTTCTGGACTGGGGCTGACCTTAGAAGTACTGGTGCTAAAATCTCTTGGGAACACGTATGCACTCCTAAGAAAGAAGGGGGTTTGGGCTTTAAATCTCTCCTTAGCTGGAATAGGGCAGCTATGGTCAAACATATTTGGTTTCTTGTCTCGGGAGGTGAGCAATCCATGTGGTGCCAATGGGTGAAATCTTACTTACTCAAAGGGAGGAGCTTTTGGCAAATCAAAATCCCTAGCAGTCCTTCCTGGACTTGGAGGAAATTACTCCAACTTCGTCCTCTCGTTCAAACATTCATCCAGTACCAGATTGGGGATGGTTCCACCACATCTCTTTGGTATGACAATTGGCACCCCCTTGGTCCATTGGTTGTTAAATTCGGTGCTCGTATCATTTATGACTCTGGAATTCCGGAGAGAGCCTATGTGTCTGCTATTTTAAACAACAATCAATGGAAACTCCCAACCACCCAAACTTGGGAGCTAAATGAAATCAGTGAGGCTCTCCCTCCTTTACAGGGTTCCACTTCATCTGATATATGTAAGTGGACCCTTAACCAAAATGGGATGTTCACTATCTCTTCATTGTGGGATGAGTTTAGGACACATTTCCCCATTGTTGCTTGGCACAACATTGTTTGGTTCTCTTCCCATATCCCTAAGTGCAGTCTTATTAGTTGGATTGCCATCCATAACAGACTGTCCACTGGTGATAGATTAGTCCAGTTTGGGATCATTGACTCCCCTTGTTGTAGCTTTTGCCCAGATGATGAGAACCATGACCATCTCTTCTTTAATTGCCCATTCACTAAACAAGTGTGGGATACGGTGTCCCTTAAGTCTCACTTCAGATGGCAAGAACAGTCACTTGCTAACTGGGTCTCCCACCTCTGCACATTTAAGGGGAAGGGCTTGAGAAGCACCCTTGCCAAGCTTTCCTTTACTGTTACTCTCTATCATGTGTGGATTGAGAGAAACACTAGGAAATACCAGAATGTTCAGCACCCTGTCCATTATATGGTGGCCAGAATCTGTAGTGACATTAGGAACAGGTTGCTTTCTCTTCCCAAAATCCCAGCTGGCTCATTGGACCTAATGGATTCATGGAACATCCCTGTTAACCAACATTAGATGATATTTGTGGCATTTAATAGACTATGCATGCTCTCTATTCAGTACATTTCATTCTCAGCCATAAGCTAATGCCTATTTCATGTGACAGGGTATTTTCAAAAGGTATGCTCAATCTGCCATTTTATCTAACCACCCATTTGGGTATCTGATTGCAGGTCTCAGTTCCAAAAGACAAAGCATTGCATTACTACTAACCCCAGTTGGGATCCTTTGTATGCAGGTTATGTTTTTCAGGGATTGTCTGTCCATCTTAGTTCACTTTTGGAATGCATGATTTGAGAGTGAGTGACCTACTATACATTGAGAGTACCCGTGAGTTGTGTGCTTTGAGCCTTTGTTCTTTCTTGAGAGCTATACTTGTGGGAAATTCTGTGAGATGAGGGAGATTGGTTCATTAGAGAGGGATAGAAGAAGTGAGGCCTCTAGGGAGATGAAGGGTGAGCCACAAATTTAGGTGACAGAGTCTACTCCCCATGTTTCTTCATTACTGTTACTGTTACTGCATATGTATAGCACGGTGATGCTTGCACTGGATTATCTTTACTGCTGCAGTTCACCATGTGCAGTCTTCTGGGTTCCCACTGTCCAGATTTCTGCAGATTTTGCAGAATTCTGGATTGCTGCAATTCATTGGTTGTTATTGTTGTTTTCGTGAAATCTAGGTTTTCTTGATATTCATCTCTTGAATTTGTTGTCAATACCTTCATTGTGGACTGCCATGAATTGGGCAGAGCTGTTACTTATTCACCTTCATTGTTACTTATTCACCTTCATCAGGCTAGCTGTGTGTCTGATCAGCAGTCTTTGATCTGTATTGTTTGATTTCCAGTAGAGGCCATATCATTTAGGCCTCTCATTTTCTGGGCAGATTTGTGGATTGCCATCTGTATGGGCAGTTCTGCCCAGTTGACAATGGAGTGTACCTACTCTAAGGGGGTTGTCCTTAGAGCCATCCTGTAAACTGTCACTGCATTCAGCTATAGCAAGGTGTTACTAGTATTTCTGAAGCCCATTACCACACCAGCAGCTGCAGTAGCAGGAGGCTATCCATGTCCCCTGCTGCAAGGTTCAAAGGTTTGCTGCCCAGCCAGCTCAAGTGCCATTCCAAGCTATTTTGCTGCTCCATCTCTTCCTCTTTCTTTTTATTTTTTCCTTTTCAGCTGCTGCTGTTCTATATGCAGTGGCTGGCACCTTGAGGGTGCTTCATTTACGAACGGATCATGGCAAAATTTTCTAAAGGCTCAAGTGGTGTGTCTCCATTCACAGTTCTAGAGTTGTGTTACCTTTTTGCGTGTTTCTCCGCCCTCTTTCTAAGATGGTCTAGAAACACCTAGAGTATTTTAAGTTATAGGTTTGCATTTTGTTATCCCTCCCCAATTGTTGCCAATGTGGCCATCCCTTTAAATTTCCTCTTTTTTGTTTTCTTTTCTTTTCTTTTGTCCTCCCTGGGGTATGCCCCTTGTAGGCTGTATATTCTGTTTTCTCCTTTTTATTTCAAGCTTATTTACCCAAAAAAAAAAAAAACGTAATGTACGGGAGGAAGCCCCCTCCCAAAGGGGATCATACATGCCAAGGGACAGCCCCCGTAGGCTAGGCCCACTATACCACTGAATAGCTCACCCCAACCCTTTGTTGCATGAAATCCTAGCAGAATTTGGACATCATCTTGTTTGAAAAAGTGATATCCCATATGAAATTGACCCTATCTTGCACATCCCCAACAAGAGTTGCAGCTCTGCCCATAGGATGGCAGTCCTCAAATAGATGATAAGCCCAACAGTAATTGACAAGGGTAATAGCAGATTTCAATAGAGCAGTAGGTTACAACAGCCCTTGCAACCCACATAACATCAACAAATGCATGCATAAAGCTTGAAAATCACTTACTAACAGCAGAAGCAGATTGCAACAGCCCTTGCAATCCACATAACAACTAATGATGCAGCAGTAACATAAAGAAAAGCAGCAGGTTGCAACAGCCCTTGCAACCCACATAATCATCAAATAATGGGTAAGAGTTTTTTTTTTCCGGTAAAATAAGCTTGAAATAAAAAGAAGGCAAGAGAATATACAGCCTACAAGGGGCATACCCCAGGGAGGACAAAGGCAAAAGGAATGTACTGCTGCCGAGTGGTCTAATAGTCTGTATTAGTCCTTTTGGTAGTGATCTGATTATGGCTGTGCGTAGCCTAAGTTCATCTTATTAGTTCTTCTTATTCTTGCATTTGTGGAATCTCATGGCTTCTAGTGCTTGGAGTTAGCCGAAATTCAAAGGAAATGCTGCCAAAATTTTCCAGAAGTGGTCTATTGCTTCGGGTTCTGTTCTAGGCTTGGGGTTCCTGCTGGTGCTATTTGTATGAGGTTGTGTACCTCCACAGCTTACCCTGGGGGGGCTGTCCCTAGGGGTGATGGGAGGGACTATCCCTTCTACCTTTTTTGTGGTGTTCTAGCCCATCTGCTAGGTGGTTTTGATTCCCATCTACATTTCCTTAGGTTCTTATGTGTATTTTAGCCTTTGCTTTCCTTTCCCTACATTACACTATAGCCTCTTGGCCTGCTATTTTGCCTTTGGCTTGTTGTTATTCCTGTTTTTTTTCTTTATTTTGTTTTGTCCTCCTGGGGTATGCCCCTTGTAGGCTGTATATTCTTTTTCCCCTTTTATTTTCAAGCTGGTTTATCCAAAAAAAAAATAACGAAAATATAAATAAAACAAGGAAGTGTTTCTGCTCCATCACTAATGAGGGAGGAGAAACACACAAAAACCTACTACGGAGATACAAGGAGTGATATGGTGGTGGAAAAGTAACATGATTTAGGTTAACATACAATAGATTTTGCAATTGAAAGTCCGATGGCTCATGAGTGATTAAGAGCTTTTCCAGATGAGTGAGAGGCCAACTTGCACTCGTGGTTATCCAGCAATAAGAAGCTTGATTCCTAAGAACAAGGACCACCAAAATTGGACAGCACTTTGTTTGTTTTCTATGCAAACCCACAGCTGCCCATATCCAAAATATACAATGCAAAATGGGATTTGAGAGTGATCCCATGAACTTCAAAATGCGTCTCAGCTTAGACACGTCTCATTACAGTGGGTACAAACAATCCACGTGAATACATAACAATGAAATGAAATGAAATGGGAGGACGCCCCCTCCCCAATGGGATCATACATGCCAAGGGACATCCCCCCGAGGCTAGGCAGTTAAGAAAATTTCGCCATGACCCGTTCGTAATTGGAGCACCCTCAAGGTGCCAGCCATCACAGATACAATGAAAGAAAAATTTAAAAAAGAAAATAAAAGAAAGAGGAAGAGAAGGAGAACTACCAACAGCAGTACTTCGAGCAAAAGCAACAAAGAATCGGGACAAGACAAGTAATGCAAAGATGGGGTGCAACAAAGACTTGCAACCCAATTAATTCAAAAAAATGCAAAGAGCAAAGAGCAAGATCTCGCCCGTAAACTGGATGGCGTAGAATCCAGGCGTAAGATCCATAACAGACCCAACATTAATTTCACATAGCAAAAGGCAGAGCAAAGAGCTTGAGAAGGGATGGGCAGCAATCGCCAAGTATTAGGACCATACACCGAAATGCAGCAGATAAGTAACAATGCAGATTGGGTAACAACAAAGAGGGTAAGTAGCAGCAGAACCGTGGTTGCTTCCATACACTGATATGTAGCAAAGTATGCTCACTTAGCAAACAAATGTTTAGGTCCCATGCATGCAAAAAGGATATGGAACATCAAAATCCAAAGTGTTGGTTCAAAATGTACAACAAGAATAATTTGCAAAGCAAAGAATGAATAACAACACTACCATCAACAAAAGCATACTGGGGATCTTTGTTCACCACCTGTGAATCACAAAGATTATGGTAACTCTTTAAGGCCCAAGTCTCACAAGAGTCTCACATTTTGAGTGGATCATTCTCTCAGGCAGACTCTAGGCTGTTTACACACAAGTCCCAATGATGTTGGTGTTCCTTTGACCTGTTAATGGGCCTTGCAAACCCGCAAAACACACTGAAGCAACCTGTTACAAAAGGCTATCTAGGAAATGTTGATATTGAGACAGATAGGGCAGGAGCAGCATGCTTTACTCTTCAATTCAACATGTAATTTTATTTCAAGTGTCTGAAATGTTCCAAGCCTCAAGAAGTGAAATAGCTCCTGTTGGGATTTTGTGAAGGGACAACAATCTACACCTAATATCAGAGTAGATTTTGCTCACCAGAGTTGGCACACTGTGCTGGATACTCTGGAATTTCCTCAGATTTCTCTCAATCCATATGTGGTATAGAGAGACAGTAAAAGTTAGTTTAATCAGAGTGCTCTTCAAATCTTTTCTCTTGAGAGGAGAGAGAAGATTGACAAGATCTGAAAGGGGTTGGGGTTGCCAAGTAAGCTGAGATTTTTGAGAGACCGCATCCCACTTGGTAAATTGGCAATTAAAAAACAGATGGTCATGACTTTCCTCATTAGGACAGAAGCTGCAGCAAGAGGTGGTTTTAAAGCCAAAGAGAACCAGCCTATCCTCAGTAGAGTAGATAGTCTTTTCTGAATGGCAAGCCAGCTAATGAGGCTGCATTTGGGAATATGGGATGGGAACCAAACTACATGGCTCCACTCAATAGTGGGAAACTTGACTCTAATCTGGTCCCACAGTGAGGAAATGGAGAACACCCCATTCTGAGTGAGAGTCCACATACAGGAATCAGTATTTGTGGGGTTGTGGTCAGTGAGAGGAGGTAAATGGGTTCTGATCTCATTCAACTCCCAAGTTTGGGTGATGGGAAAGTTCCAATGGTTGGATGCATGCAAAATGGTAGAGACCTTGGCATCATCTGTTAAACCAGAGTCATAGACAATACGATTGCCATATTTCCCAACTAATGGGCCAGAGGGATGCCAATTGTCGTACCACAGGGATGTAGAGTTGCCATCACCAATCTTGTACTTGATGAAAGGTTGGATGAGAGGACGTAGTTGAAGTAACTTTCTCCAAGTCCAAGATGGACTACTAGGAATTTTAACCTTCCAGAAACTTTTACCCTTGAGTAAGTATGATTTAACCCACTGGCACCACATGGATTGCTCTCCTCCGGAGATGAGAAACCATATGTGCTTAGCCATGGCAGCCTTATTCCAAATTTGGACGGACTTAAACCCTAATCCTCCTTCTTTTGGGAGAACAAAGGTGTTCCCAAGAGACTTTGGCACCTGTGTGCTTAAGGTCAGACCCAGTCCAGAAGAAGGATGCTCTAAGAATGGTTTCAACTTCCTTCACTACTTTCTTGGGGAGCAGGAAAATGGAGGACCAGTAAGTCTGCATAGAGAATAACACAGACTTAATCAATTGAATCCTCCCAGCATATGAGAGATACTTGTTTGCCCAGGACTTAGTACGACTTGTGATTTTATCAATGAGTATCTTACAGTCAGAGTACTTGAGTTTAGTGGATATGAGAGGGACACCAAGGTATCTCACAGGGAGAGAACCTTCTTTAAATCCCAATTTCTCAAGGATAGCCTGTTTGTTTGAAGTGGAGACACCAGAAAAGAAGATGTTGCTCTTGCCTGGACTAGGTGATAGACCAGACAAATCTTCAAATTCAGTAAGAGCCTCTTGAATGCAGTGAATAGAATCCAAGTCCCCTTTACAGAAGATCATGAGATCATCTGCAAAACAAAAATTGATAATTTTTGTTTTCTCACACCTCCAATGAAAGTGGAAATTGGGACTGAGTGATTTCTCTTTGAGAAGCTGGGTGAGTACCTCCATGACTATAACAAAAAGGTATGAGGATAAGGGATCTCCTTGCCTTAAACCTTTTTGCCCCATGATAAAACCTGGCTTTCACCATTGATACTCAAAGTGTAATTGGCAGTGGTGATACAAGTTTTAATCCATTGGATCATTTGTGGGTGGAAATTCATGGAGGAAAGGAGATCCCATAGGAAGTCCCACCTGACATTGTCATATGCTTTCATGATATCTACTTTCAGTGCACATTTGGGAGACGGTGAATGTTTATGGTAGTCTCTCATAATCTCCTGAGTCAGGAATATGTTGTCAGCAATTCTTCTCCCCTTGACAAATCCTGATTGCACAGGATCAATGAGATGAGGAAGCACGGCTTGAATCCTCTTAGCAAGGATTTTGGCAATGCATTTATAAATGGTATTACAACAAGAAATGGGCCTATAATCCCCAACCTTGGAGGGGTTGGGGACTTTAGGGACAAGAGCCACACAAGTTGAATTAGCCTTTGTGAGAAGTTTGCCTGATCTGAAAAAGTTTCTCACAGCAGAAGTGACTTCGTGCCCAATCACATCCCAAGATTTATGAAAGAATCCTGCACTGTACCCATCAGGGCCAGGAGCTTTGTTGGGATTGAGTGACATGAACGTTTCCTTGATCTCAAGATTAGAAACCTCAAGAATCATGGCCTCTCTCTGGGAGTCCTCAAGCCTGGAAGAGATTAATTGGTTGACTCTAGAGGTGCCAGAGTAGCCAGAGGAGTGGACAGATCCCAAGAGATTAGAGTAGAATAAAACAAAGGTGGATTTAATCTCAATAGGATCATGGGTGATGGTGTCATCGGGGAGGACCAAACTGGTGATACTCCTCCTATTTCTATTGTGAGAGATGGATTTAAAGAAATAGGAGGTGCATTGATCCCCAGACTTAAGCCATTGAATTCTGGACTTCAGTTTAGCAAAGCTTTCTTCCGCTCTGGCTAAAGTAAGGTATTGCTTACACAGAAGTCTCTCTTTAGCCTGTTTGACTGGATTAGTGGGATCATTACTTAAGTCACTCTGGATATAATCAAGTTCATGTCTAGCAGCCATTGGTTGAATCCATCCTTAGAGCTTGTAAAAATCTGATGTTCAAGCTTGTAATGAGCATGAAACCCTATTCACCCATGGCCGGCGATCATACAGTCGTCTCTCTTCAACATCCAAAACCTGACGTAACCCACACAATCACCGATCCACTACCCTCTAAACCTCCTGACTTGCTAAGCCCTGATGCCTTCCCCAACCTTCTACAATCAGTTATCCTTAATTCATCTGTGGCAGACATCGGATCCAGAGCTGTGGACTCCTATGAAGTTCGGAGGAAGCAGGTGAGTCGTACTCGACCCACTCTCAACAATCCACAACCCCCACTCTTCAATTCCGATCCTGATGGCAATCCCGAGCCATCGAGCAAAGATGCAAACCCTGAGCTCGAGCAATCCGACATGTCTCGTTCTCCACCACATAGCCACGGGTCGAGCGATCCGGTCTTATCTATCTCTCACCCTAACCCTAATCACAGTTGCGATCCCCATAGTCCCACAAACTCTCCAACGAGTCCTGTTCGCACCCCCATAGAGGATCAACCCCTAACTCCCACTGCTATGGATATGTCGGGCACTAACCCTAATACCCAACCTCAAGTCCGACAAAATCAGGGCAAGCCAAACAATTGGGCTAAACTGTTTACTGCTCAAGCTCCCTCTAGGTCTCTGAAGCTTCACCACTACCCGGATCTTCAAGTGGGCAAAGATGCTTACATAGAGTTTGATGAGTCCCAGTTGGACGATGGTGTATGGAACCACAGCTTAATTGGCCATTTCCTTGATGGGAAGATGCCTCTACCACTTCTCAGATCAACAGCCCTTTCGGTCTGGAAGGATCATGGAACATTTACGGTAAAAACAAGTTGGATCATGTTATTTATTTGAATTCCAAGATGAGGAGTCCAAATTAAAGGTGTTGGAAGGAGGACCCTACTTCTTCTCTCGAAGATTTCTGGTCCTCAAGGAGTGGAAGCGTATGTTAGTTCCCACCACAAATCACCCACCTACAATACCAGTTTGGGTCAAGTTTCACCGACTTCCATTCGAATTCTGGACTGAAGTAGGATTCAGCAAGCTTGCCAGCACCATAGGGAAGCCTATCCATGTTACTATGCTTATGGCTGCTACTGCATACTACCATTGCATTGCATTCTTCCTCTATCTCCTTTTTTTCTCTTTTCAGCTGCTGCTGTTGTATACGCAGTGGCTGGCACCTTGGAGGGTGCTCCAATTACGAACGGGTCATGGCGAAATTTTCAAAATTTTCCCCCCATGTTTGAGCTTCAAGCTTCAAGCTCCATGTTTTAAGCTCAACCAGCCCAAGTACAAGCTTATTGCCTCAATGTCAAGCTCCAATGTCAATCATCAAGATCATTTTGGGTGTTTCTCATCCATCTCCCTAGATGGCTTAGAAACACTCTTATTATATTTTCATTATATCTTCTTGAGAAGTTTTCCCCTACTTTTAGGTCCCACATGTTGCCAAGTTTGGCCTCCCCATTTCTTTCCATTTCACGCAATCTTTGTCATTTTCTTCCTTTTGTCCTCCCTGGGGTATGCCCCTTGTAGGCTGTATATTCTTTTGCCTCCTTTTTAATTTCAAGCTAAATTACCCAAAAAAAAAAAAAAAAAAGTTGACGCAGCAGATGAACTCCCAAATGATGTCACTATTGCAGTGGGTACTGAATCAGTCGTGGTAGGGATTGAGTATCAATGGTTACCTTCAAGCTGCCAAGTCTGCCATGTCTTTGGTCATTCCTGTCAACCAAAAAGGGATTCTAAACCCCTCCTCTAGGAGAAGCTGATTGGATAAGAGCAGGCAAAGGTAAACGTGAATCAAGTGCTACTATGACCTCTGGTAATAAACCTATATCCCATCCCCATCAACCTTTAAACCCCCTAAAACCCCATTAATTTCTACTCAGAATGCTCCCAAGCCTCCGGTTTTACTTTCCCAATCTGTCTCAGTGACTCCTTTCAGAGCCACACCAACGCCAACTAACAAGATTACTGCCCCTTCTCTCCAGCAAATGAATGCAACTCCAAATTTGGTTGTGGTGCCAAATAATTCTGTTCAACCAACCACTGCCCCAACAGAATTTGATGTCCAAGTGGCTGCCCCATCCCTTTCTTCAATCAGGGCTGTTAAGGTTAAGGGTGCTAATCTTAGTCGAGAATCTGCATCCAAAATGGCCTCTTCTATGCTGCACAAGCTCTATTCCAATTCCTTCCACGTGTTGGAGGAGGAGCCCACTCCTGATGTTGAGTGCCATGAGGTTGATTCCCAACTTCTGGAAGCTGCTATACCTCCAGATAAGGACCATTATTCAGAAGGCATCAATGATCTCAACGTTGAGGATGATGCTGACTGCCAAAGTCCTCCCTCTCCTGTCCCAAATCCCATAGAGTTCTATCCAAGTGACTTATCATCGTCTGAAAGATCAAAAAAACAACAGAAGAAGGCTAAAAAGATTGCCAAGCAAAGGTTTTCCTCAAGTAAAGGGGATTTAGCTAGGCAAAGGTCTTCCTCAAATACCACCCACTAAAGGGGAGTTCTTTTCTTCTCTCTCCTGCATTTATATTCGTTTAGTATTGCTAGCTTCCCTATTGCAGTTTATTGCTCCATAGTTGTGCCTTTATGGCAGTTTGCTATTGTCTTATAGTCTGTTTTGTGGGCTGCCAAATCTGGGCAGACTTCTGCGTTTCTGGGTATGTCATTTTACAGCCGTTATGCTGTCCAATTTTCTCCAGTTTTGGCCTTTCATTGAGGGGAGGTCCCTTCGAGCTTTTGTCATCCCTTGGGAGCTGAATTCCTCCCTGTGGCCGTGTGCTTTGGAGCTTGGATCAGATTGCTTCATAGTTCATGCCTTTTGGAGCAATCCCTTTACTCATGATCATATTTCATTCATTGTTCTAGGCAGTGGGCTATTTTCATTCAGGATTTAGTGGGGTGTTCCATCCTAGTTGAGCATGCTCGTCGCTTGTGGCATGCAAGTTTAATTTGTCTTAAAAAACTTTTGTTTCCCTATTCCAGCGGGTTGTGCTGGACTTCATGTCCCCCCGGCACACACTTTTTTCTTTCTTTCTTTTCCTTTCTTTTTGTTTTGTCCTCCCTGGGGTATGCCCCTTGTAGGCTGTACATTCGCTTAGCCCCTTTTATTTTCAAGCTATTTTACCCAAAAAATGTCTAGCAGCCATTGTCCTTTTGGAAATATCACTGAATTCCTTAGCATTTAGTTTCTTAAGATCTACTTGGAGAAGTCTGAGCTTTTCACAGACAACAAACATAGGGTTCCCAATGATAACCCTTCTCCACACTTTCTGAACAGTAGATAGGAAATCAGGATGGTGGGCCAGAAAGTTGAAGAACTTAAAAGGCTTCTTGGCTTTCCTAGGATCAGGATTAATAAAGACCACAGCAGGGGAATGATCAGAAATCCCAGGGGAGGAGAAATGAACATTAGAGCAAGTGAATGTTTTGATCCACTGCTCATTGACCAGAACCCTATCAATCTTGGTAGATATGTAGCGAGTGGGTTCCTGTTTATTAGACCATGTGAAGTGACATCCAGAGTACCTAAGATCCTCAAGGTCTTTTGCAGTAATGAAGTCATTGAAATCTTCCATGTGGGAAGGCCAATGGTAATCACCGCCAATTTTATCAGTCTGGTACCTAAGTGCATTGAAATCCCCCAGAATGATCCAGGGATCATAGACAGCACAGGCAGTCAATTCATTCCAAAGGTCCTTTCTCTCCAAATGGAGATTGGACCCATAGACAAATGTAGCCATGAATTTAATATCCCCAGTAATAGATTGAATACTACAATGAATGGACTGACTTGACTGACTCACAACACTGAGATTGAGTGTAGAAGGGTCCCAGACTACACAAATTCTACCGACTGGAGCTATTGCAGAGTTATTAACAAAAGACCAAAATGGGAACATGGAGTTAATGATCCTAGAGCAATTAGGTTCCTTTATTTTATGTTCTACAAGCCCAAAAAGAGAAATTTTATTTGCTCTAACCAAAGATGCAACCTCTTTTTGCTTAATAGGATCATTAAGACCCCTCATGTTCCAGAACCCAAAATGAAAAGGCATTTTAGACATAATAAAAATGGCAGGAGATGGAAAGATAAGCATACTGCCCAAAAGTGGAGAGGCAAGCATCAGTGTTTACCTGAGAGGGAAGGAGAGGGAGTGGCACTCCTGTTTTGCTTCCTTCCTTTCTTCTTATTAGAATTGTTTCTGAAATTTCCAGCAGCTCCTGATGTTTCTAAGCCCCCAGCAACAGTGACTATATATGGTGGTTTAGGTTGGGGTTCAATGAGAGGAGCGTTACCCAAAGGGAGATTGCCCCCTACATTAGTATCATCTTGTAGTTGATTAGGAGCTACAACAGCAGCATTGCTGCTGGAAGGTTCAGGAGGGCGTGGCCTTTCCTTGGAAACCTCTGAATTTGCCCTCGGAGGTGGACATTCATCACCCAGATCCTCTGTATCTTCATTCTGAGAATCATCACCTAAATCATCAATGATAATACCATCTTTATCAGGCTGCATAGCAAAGGCAGCTCCTACAGGAGCATTGGGAACCACCTTAGTGATTGCTTCCAAGACCCCCCCACCACCTCCTAAGGCCTTACCAACTTGTCTCCAATTATCGTCAATGCTTGTATCTTGTGTTTCAACTTTAGGCTTGCAGGTATGCCCAAACACTTTACACAATCCACAAGTGGGAGGGAGCCATTGATACTCTATGGTAACATTGACTGATTCAAGACCATGTCTGACTTGAATGGATTTGGGGAAGTTTGAGTTTGCTGAAACTTCCACACAAATTCTTGCAAAATCAATTCGCTGTTGCTGAGCAGTAGCAATGTCTACATAGAGGGGTCTGCCTATGGTGCTGGCAATGCGACTCAGTCCTTCCTCAGTCCAACATTCAAGGGGGAGTTTATGGATTTTGACCCACGCAGGAATGGTGGAGGGATGGGCAGTAGATGGAACCAACATCCTATGCCAATCATTGAGAACTAAGTATCTTCTGGAGAAGAAGTAGGGGCCACCCTCCAGAACTTTAAGTTTGGTTTCTTCATCTTGGAATTCAAAGAAAAAACAAGCTCCCACTTGTTTAATCTTAATTCTGCCATAGTCCTTCCAAATTTTCCTGGCGGTGGAACTAAGAAGAGGGAAGGCCATCTTTCCATCCAGAAAATGCCCAATGAGACAATTATTCCAGGACCTGTCATCAAAATGGGATTCTTCCAAGTCAACAACAGGATCATCCTCTTGATGTAACTCAGGGTAGTGACTAAGTTTCATGACAGTTGAACGGCCCTGAGACTGGAAAAGAGAGGCCCAGTCCCTAATTTTGGGCTGTTGTACAGTGTTTTGTCCTGTGGATTGAGGTTTAGAGATGTGTTCTTGCTGGAGAACTGGTTGAGAAGGTATTTGTGGAGATTGGTGGATAGATGGGAAATTAGGATGGTGGAACCCAATTTTCAGAGTGCTACCTGTTGACGTGCTAGAAGATGGTCCTTCAGGGATAATTTCCTTTCCTCGGAGTTGAATGAGTTGAGTTCTGAGCTCAGAACAGTCAAGCCTTGTTCCAGAATTCTTCATTTCCTCTTCCAGGGCGTGAACTAAGGAAGCAATTCTCTCTTCACCATCTAGCTGAACTTTCACCTGTTCGAAGACTTCCTGTAATTCGCGGTTAGGATTTGGGCTAGATTTAGTCGGGCTATGTGGGCCAAACGAAGGGATGGTTGAGACATCTGCAGCTGAATGTAATGTTTCGTGGTTAGGGTTTCTTGGACTCGAATTTTGGTCTCGATTTGTGGATGGACTGAGGTTTAGGGAACTTTGGATGCGTTGTTCTTTCGCGAAATTGGGATTAGGGTTTTTTGGGCTGAGGTTTTGGCTACCCTCACGTGGAACGCCACTCTCGGAAGCTTTGAGGGTCTGAGGATATAGATCGAGAGGCTTAAATGGAGTAAACTTGGTGGGTGTGGAATATACCGTACCAGGAACCAGGAGTCGACTCTGAATCTTGCCTCCGTGCGGTGAAGTGTTTGAGTTGTTGGTGTTTGTGTGAGTAGAACCCACTTGCTTTCTTCGTAAAACATTGGAATCCATAGCCTTGCCAAGAGCATCAGCCGAAGGGGATGGATCATCATCAGGAATGTCTGCCATTTCTAGGGTTTCACCTGGTTTAGATCCGAGTTCTACCATGGGAGAAGGGGCCATGCTCACCGAACTAGGGTTTTCCACCGAGATCGATTGAATCGCCCAAATCGCCTGTGTCGCCTGAGAGAGATGCTGACGTCATGCCTTTTTGTAGACCAATTTTTCCTCTTATTTGATAGTGTTTAATGGGTAAGAGTTACCTCCCTTTCTAGTAGATCCACAACCTGATCACTCTTGTGTCTTCCCCATGGATGAACCCTCACTGCCTCATAAATGCCTGAGTTGCCCCATTACTGCTGGCACCACCAATGAAGCTTAATGCACCAGTCAGTATAACTTTGAAAACCTACATTGATCACCTGTCACACAATAGACTCCTCAAGTAATCCCCCAACGACTTGTGATTCTATCAGTGAGAGCTTGACAATCAGTGTATTTTAATTTGGTAGATATGAGAGGAACTCCCAAGTACTTGACTGGAAGAGTCCCTTCATTGAACCCAAGGGTTTGAAGAATTGAGTTTTTGATTGATGTTGGAACTCCAGAAAAGAATGCATTGCTCTTTCCCGGGCTAGGAGTTAACCCATAGAGAGAGAGAGGCAAACTCATTAAGAGCCCTTTGAATGCATTGAATGGAACTCAACTCGCCTTTGCAAAAAATCATAAGATCATCCGCAAAATAGAGATTGATGATCTTAGTTTTGTCACATCTCCAAGGGTAGTGAAAGTTAGAGTTTTTTTTTTTTTTTTTTGGATAATTCAGCTTGAAATTAAAAGGGGTTAAGCGAATGTACAGCCTACAAGGGGCATACCCCAGGAAGGACAGTTAGAGTTAAGTGATTGTTTTTTTTTTCCGATAAACCAAGCTTGAAAACAAAAAAAGGCTAAACGAATATACAGCCTACAAGGGGCATACCCCAGGGAGGACTAAGAAGGAAAAGATGGGGAGGCCAAATGGCTACAATGGGATGATGAAAAGATGGGGAGGCCAAGTGGCTACATGGGGATGAGGTACATCCAAAATAAAACCGTAAAGGAAATGTTTCCCCTTCATTTACCAGATGAGGGAGAAACACCAAAACTAAGGAATACAACTTAAACCTGACAATTTACCGGAAAAAAAACTTAAACCTGACAACATAATACTACCTGAAGCTTACAACATCTATTGGTTTACATGGCATAGGATCTGCAAAAGATCACTTCTGGACTTTGAGTGCAAAATAGCTTGGCATATCCGTAGGTTCTATGCACAATCATTCCGTCAATATAGCTCATTGGATTGGGAGGACGCCCCCCTCCCAGAAGGGGGATCAGAAATGCCAAGGGACAGCCCCCCTCAAGGCTAGGCTAGACCACTGTCTATGGATAGGTACACATACAGCAGAACAGTAGCAGTACAATGGAAACACATGACACAGTGAATAGTATCCATCAGCACAAGCAACAATAGGGTATTCCAACATAGACCAACATGAGGTATTTTGGTTCATTAAAACCCAAGTTATTTCAATTGTTGTTGTACCGCATAAACCCAAATTGGCCTGAGTTTTGGTTCAATTCAATTTTTCTCCATGTTCTTCCAGGAGAAGTTGAGAGTGGGGCCCACGCCCCTGCAAGCACATCCTTTGAAATTCTCGGAAATCATGGATACAGCTGTAAGCCAATAGTTTTGTTGCTATCAATGTGTTGATTTCTTCTGTTTGGTGGGCCCACGTTCAAAATCAAAGACCACTGGAAAATGCAAGAACCGAAAGGTGTTTGCTTTGGGGGAAGATATACACTTTATGTGTAAAAGTGGGGGACTTACATGCAGTAAAATGCTAGCACCGAAAGGTGTTTGCCTTGGGATACACTTTGTGTAAAAAAGTGGGACTTACACGAAGTAATCAAAGGTCAAGATGATGGGGTGGGGACCAGGTCCTTTCTTTTAATCCACTACATGCAATGTTGGCCTTTGTGCCTATTTTTTTCCTACTGCCAACATTAAGCCTCTTTGTGGGGCCCCTTTATTAGACCATGTGGAATTTTTTTGATAGTGTGCTGATATGTCTAGAGCCACAATGTAATAGATTTAATTTTACTGCTTTATGCTTATTATACCCACCCCGGCGGGTTGTGTCGGGGAGTACGCAATTTTCTTTTCTTTTTTATTTTTGTTTTGTCCTCCCTGGGGTATGCCCCTTGTAGGCTGTATATTCGCTTATCCCCTTTTAATTTCAAGCTAAATTACCCAAAAAAAAACATAGACCAACATGACAATAACAATAAGAGTAACAACCGTAGCTGCAGCAGAACGTGTAGTATCTTGACATCAAAGATGCAGCAACAGAATAGCACAACTGGGACAGAGAATCGCAGATCGCTTGAAGTAGCAGTAGCATTAGCATCACAGCAGCCAAACAACGGCACAGAGAATTTGGGCATGACCTATAGGAATTAATAAGGAACCCCAGTAGTAGCATACTACACAGACAAGTGCAGTACACAGTCAACAACTGCAGATCACAGTACAGCAACAGAACCGTAATCATGAATATGGAATTAATAACAGATTCTCAGATTCCAAAAGGCATAGCAATAACACCCAGTATCATAAATCCAGAGAGCTCAGCAGCAGCAAGCAGTAGTAGATTTGTATCTATTACTCGATACACGATATGCTAAATGCACACTATAAACATGGACTGAGACGTTTACAATGCATATCAGCCTACAAAGGAATGGGTACCTCCCAATTGTATCAGCAAACAGTCAGTAAACAGTAACAAGTAATAGCAATATATCAAACATGTCTAACATGTTGTTATGTGGGTTGCAAGGGCTGTTGCAATCTGCTATTGTTATTGCTAGTGTACTGCTATCATTGCATGGTTCATTGGTGGTTTGTGGGTTGCAAGGGCTGTTGCAATCTGCTGCTGCTAGTGTCATAGCTTTATGCTTAGATCGTTTAACATTGATGTTATTCGGGTTGCAAGGGCTGTTGCAATTCGCTATTACTATTGTAATTTGTTGATACTTGTTGTCGTATACTGCTGCTGCTTTAGAACCCCATTGTGACACAGATTGTGCTTGTGATGGTGCTTTAGAACCCCATTGTGACTGTCTAGGTTCTGGCCTATAATCTGATAGTGTCTGTATCGAAGTTCTGTGATCGGTACATTTGTCCACAGAACTTGCCCCGATTGTTATGGACAGAGCCCAATTTCATGGCAGATTTGGTTGGTTCCTGTCCAATCGATTGTTGTCCCATATGCAGTAAGGTGTTGCTATGATTCCCATTTCCAGATTGCTGCATATGAACCATCTGCTGCATATGATCCAAGTTTTGGTTGCTATGTAACTGATTTTTGACTACGGTATTGCTGTTTAACGTATGAGCGGACACTAGTATGTTGGGCTTGTCAATTTACAGCCGATATGCTGCCCTATTTTCTCAGATTTTCTATTAGATCTGTTGCTCTGACTTGGTTGAGCTCAGGAGTGTTGGCCTAGCCTAGGGGGGATGTCCCTTGGCACGTTTGAACCCCTTGGGGAGGGGCGTCCTCCCATTCCCGCAGTAGGGAAACGTTTCCCATTTAACGGGTTCCTAGCTAGATGGGGGATGTCCTCTAGCATTATTTTGGAGGGGGATGTTCCCATATTCACCTCCACCTACTTCACCCACCACGGTTCATTCCAATAGCCATTGTGAAAATCACTCCCGATACTTCAAGAAGCCCGGGAAGTTCAAACAAGAAGTGAGGCAACAGCAATTCAAGCTCAATCATTATAATCCCTTGAGTGCTACCCCTAATTATCTTGCTCAATCATCTTGCTCAAGCTCCAAGTTCAAGCTGAAGCCATAAAGAAGATCATAAGTACTAGTTTTGTGGTGTTTTTTTTTTTTTCTTTTTTTGGGTAAATTAGCTTGAAATAAAAAGGAGACAAAAGAATATACAGCCTACAAGGGGCATACCCCAGGGAGGACAAAAAGAAAAAAAGACAAGAAAATTGCGAGAAATGGAAAGAAATGGGGAGGCCAAACTTGGCAACATGGAGGATCTAAAGGTAGGGGATATCTTCACAAGAAGATATAATGAAAATATAATAAGAGTGATTCTAAGCCATCTAGGGAGATGGATGAGGACCACCCAAAATGAACTAGATGATTGACATTGGAGCTTGATATTGAGGCAAGAAGCTTGTTCTTGGACTGGTTGAACTTAAAACATGGAGCTTGAAGCTTGAGTCTCAAACATGGGAAATTTTTGAAAATTTCGCCATGACCCGTTCGTAATTGGAGCACCCTCAAGGTGCCAGCCACTGCGTATATAACAGCAGCAGCTGAAAAAAGAAAAGAAAGGAGATAGAGGAAGGTGAAACAGCAGATCACAACAACAGGTAATAGCAGTGAAGCAAATATGTAGCAGCAGCAGAATGCAGCCGACTTAGCGAGCATGACTTCAACAGCAATTTGTTTCTTGCACCTCTTTTGAAGGATTATAAACTCCATCGATTCTTTTGTTTCCAATTTGTGTTCTCATGAGCTCTTTTGTTAAGTTAGCTCTTCCACCTACCTCTGTTATGTGTTTCTTCGCCTTCTTCTCTAGAAGGATGAGAAACACATTTTATATCCTATTTCCCTTCGTATCTTGTATTTTACCCTAATTACCCTCATGTAGCCCTTGCGGCCATCCCTTTTATTTCACGCAATTTTCTTTTCTTTTCTTTTTCTTTGTCCTCCCTGGGGTATGCCCCTTGTAGGCTGTATATTCTTTTTCCTCCTTTTTATTTCACGCTAAATTACCCACAAAAAAAAAAAAACATGTGTGAGGCTCCCCTTTTCCCGGATATGTGCGAAAAGAGAGTGGGAGGTTAGGTTTCGAGGGAGTTTGGGGGTAAGGTCTATAATCTGGGAATTGGATTTTCTGTTTATGGAATCTTGTTACTGAATGTTATCACTGATTCTGCCACTGCCATTCACGGCAGCCTGCTACTGGACAGTGGTCCATCACTACTGCTATTATCTGCTATTGTCTGCTATTGTCTGCTATTGTTTGCGAACTATGTTCAGCTCAGATTTGTAGTCTCTGAGCAACTTAATTGATGTTTAATTTGATTAAAAGTCTGTATTTATGGGCTGCCACTGCTGGGCAGACTTCTGATTTTCTGGGTTGTCAAAAAACAGCCGTTATGCTGCCCAATTTTCTTCAAATTTGGCCTATCCTAGGGGGGTTGTCCCTTGGAGCTCTTGTTTAGATGAAGTTACATTAAAAGGTGAAGTTCTAAAGTCAAGAATTCGCAGTCAAGCAGTGTCACCAAGTCCCAAGTCAGGTTGTGAAGTGTTACCACCAAAGCATACCACCAATCCGTCCAAAGAGCACACTGGGAGGTTCCATCAAGGTAAATGGTGTTGAAGTCTATTGTTTGAAGTCTACAACAGCAACAAATTCCAAGTTCCAAGGTCCAAAGGTGCATCAACAAATCCAGTTATGTGCATCAACAATTCAAGTGTCCTATGTTCAGATTCTGTAATATGTTAGGCTGCTTCAGCAGCTCTGATCTTACTGCTGTTGGAAGTTCTATCTCTTCCTCTTTCTTTTTTTTTTCTTTTTTTCAGCTGCTGCTGTTGTATACGCAGTGGCTGGCACCTTGAGGGTGCTCCAATTACGAACGGGTCATGGCGAAATTTTCAATTTAACTTCTAGCACCCCTTATGAGTGTTTCTCCTCCCTCTTTCAGATGGTTTAGAAACTCTCGTTCCCAATTGTTGCCTTTTGGCCATCCCTCTCCCTCCTTGGCGGATTGTGCTAGGGAGGTAGTTACTTTGTTTTGTTTTGCCTTTTCTTTCCTTTTTGTTTTGTCCTCCTGGGGTATGCCCCTTGTAGGCTGTATATCCGGTTAGCCTTTTTTTCTATTTCAAGCTTATTTACCCAAAAAAAGAATAGAGTAATCAAAATTACCCTGAGATAATTTACCCAAAAAAAAAAATTACCCTGAGATAGCACAACTTCATAGCATTGGAAACCTGCAAACAAACTGCCCTAATTGGGCAATCAGAGATAATCAAATTGTTCTTCAAAAAGGCTACGGAGACCTGTTACAATGAAACATTAAATCAGTGCATCTCAAGGAATCATTTGAACCACACAAGAATATTGGTAGTATGCTATGCTTTTGGATCAAAGAATCAATTATGGAGGCTGTACAACTTAAGGGATTCACATATGACAATTTGATGGGGAGGGTTGAGAGCTTCTCTCTCTAGAAATAGAGGGAGAATGCACTCCTCTCCCTGCCATCATCATAATTTTTCACTTAATTTACCAAACAATCTGTTCGGTTTGTTTGGTTCTTAGTTCATTCAGTGGGTCATCTTCATCAGATGTAGCCCGACTTCCTCATCTCTCTCTACATTACAAAACCCATCTATTGATGGTGTTCAACATCAGTTGAGTCCAAAATGGGAGATCTGATTAAACTTTCAGTCTTGAAGGTTTTATCCAAATTTTCTATGGTTCTCTACATCAACAAACCAGTTCCTCTCCTCATTCACCAGCAAGCCGTGGGGTGAATGGGGATCTAAGGCCCACTAGGGTTCGTCTTCACCAAGTACCAATTTCGGTTGGAGTTCGTCCTCAAAAAGGGGGAGCATGGGTTTCCGTTGGTTTCAACCACAAGACCCAGGTCCCTACATTAAACCCCTCTCACCGGATGGGGGTATCATCTCAAAGGTATACAACACAGCAGGCTCTGGGGTTTTGGGTTATACCCAGTCCCGTTATCTACAACCACAACTTCCGGCCCCCAAGAAAAGATTCACATACAGAGGCGTCTAAGATCTTGGGGTCCATCCTTCATTCTGGCTTTTCTGCTGCGGCTAGGTTCCTTCCGTTAGGTGTCATCAATGTCACGGCGGTGGGGTAATACCACATTTGGTCCCAGGCTACTGAGGAGAGCTCGTTGAAGTTAGCATCCATCTTCTTCATTGCGTCTGTGTAGGATCTTGTCTTGGATTCACTGGAGTTGGTCCGTATGTTGCTCTATGAAATTGCTTTCCTGGGTTTTTCTTGGGAATCGACTGTTGAAGGAGAGAGTGAGATCCACTCTCTCCCTTGCAAGTGGGCAATGCAATCATCTGGTACAATAGCCTTTTGGCTGTAACATCCAAATCAATCTTTTGTTTCAAGTCAGAGACAGGTATTAACCCATTTTTAGACACAAGGACTTGGTGGGCCTATTGGGGTGGCCTTGTGCCCGATAAAACATATCAAGGTCCATGCGGGGGTACAGCTGTGCTCCGTATAAATATCGCCAGTATGCATTTTGCTCTCAACCGAATGTATCAATTGGCACTTGTGCCCATTAAATATTAATGTCCAAGAAGGACAATGTATCAATTGGCACTTGTGCCCATTAAATTTTTGTCCAATTTCCCCTATCCTGGCGGGTTGTGCTAGGGCCTCCAAATTGCCCACCCCGGCGGGTTGTGCCGGGGAGTACGCATTTTTTTTCTTTTTTCTTTTTATTTTTATTTTGTCCTCCCTGGGGTATGCCCCTTGTAGGCTGTACATTCGCTTAACCCCTTTTAATTTCAAGCTAAATTACCCAAAAAAAAGAATCAATTATGGGAAATGTTCCAAGCATCAAGAAGTGCATGGTCTCCTGTTGGAATTTTGTGGAGGGACATCAGTCTATATCTAATATCAGAGCATATCTTGGACACCAAGGTGGGAACACTTTGCTGGGAAACAAAGGGATGGCCAAATAAAAATGAGAGTTGAGAGCTTCTCTCTCTAGAATCATCTAGAGAGAGAATGCACTCCTCTTAAATTCCTTTCAAATTTTTTTCTTATCCACCAGACAATATGTTTGGTACTCTACAATCTGTTTTCAGATTATCATCTACGTTCTTCACCAAATCATCCTGGTATAGGGCTTGCCAATCTCTATTTCGGGATTCAATCACATACATGGCAGCAGCAAATCTGCCCGTTCATGCCGAAACAGAGGTAATTCATGCTCTGTTACAACAATGGGGCTTGGTTTTCCTCCCCCAACCAACAGACCGTGCGGTCATGTACTCCCAAGTTCTTCATGGGAGGCTAACTTTCACGTGAGGGCCTGGATTCCAGTGGCCATCGTCCAAACAATCTGCATCCTTACATCAAAACCCCACTTCGTGGGTATCATCTAAGGTATACGAACAATAGGGTTTTGGGTTCTGGGTCATACCCAGTTCCCATTATCAACAAACAACCACCAGCGCCAAAGAAAGGCTCCACGCACAGAAGCATATGAGGTCCCGGGGTCCATCTTTCATCTGGCTCGTCATGTGCGGCTTAGTTCCTACTGTTAAGTGTCGTCGGTGTCACAGCGGTGGGGTAATACCACAACCGGTTCTGGCTGCTAGGGAGGCCTCAGTGAAGTTGGTCCCCATCCTCTTCTATGCGTCTGTGTAGGGCTCGTTTTGGGTTAGCTCTGGAAATCAAATGGGAAGAGGAGAGTGAGATCCACTCTCCCTTATGCAAGTGGGCATATTCGGCTCAAAAGGTTGGGGCACAGCTGTATATTTGCAGCAAATTAGTGTGTCCTGACTTTGAATCCTTTACACGCAAGTGGGTCATGGTGTACGTCCACCATCTACTTTACATAAAATGTATTTTCACGTGGTCCACAGCTGTCCTTGTTGGAGGGGTTGCGGGCCACACATGTGGTACATTTATCAACTCATGTATTGATCAAGTGGAGGGCCTTTGCCCGGAACAACATTGGTCCCATGTGTGAACCAACAGGCCGGAGTGCAA
Organism: Vaccinium myrtillus; assembly: GCA_016920895.1. Taxonomy (NCBI): domain Eukaryota; kingdom Viridiplantae; phylum Streptophyta; class Magnoliopsida; order Ericales; family Ericaceae; genus Vaccinium; species Vaccinium myrtillus. Next base: position 18,473,169 of record CM029276.1, read on the forward strand.
AAGATCTATGACATGGTGGGTCCCTTTTTCCACTACCGAATCACTTTAACTCAAAGTCTTCGAGCGGCAATGGGTTGAAACTGTGCGTACAGTATGATAGTTGGTCACCTGCCATGGTGGGTCCCATACCGAATCACTTCAATTCAATTAGTCTTCGAGAAGCACATGGGCTAATTAGCAGTGCACCTTTTTGTATTAATCGTACGTATCCCTATTCCAGCGGGTTGTGCTGGTTTTTATATTTTCCCACCCCGGCGGGTTGTGTCGGGAACACGCAATTTTTCTTTTCTTTTTATTTTTGATTTTGTCCTCCCTGGGGTATGCCCCTTGTAGGCTGTACATTCGTTTAACCCCTTTTAATTTCAAGCTGAATTACCCAAAAAAAAAAAAAACACTTTGCTGGATATTCTGAAATTTCCTGAGGTTCCTCTCAATCCATATGTGGTATAGAGAGACAGTAAAAGTTAATTTAGTCAGGGTGGTTTTCAAGTCTTTCCTCCTTAGGGAGGAGAGGAAATTGACCAGACTAGATAAAGTATGGTTGGGCCATGTAAGTTGAGATTTTTAGGAAACCTCAACCCAAACTTGCTTAGAAAAACAACAAAATTATGAGGATAAGGGAGAAGAGTTAAGAGCTTCTCTCTCTATAATCTAGAGAGAGAATGCACTCCTCTTTATCAGTTAAATCCAATCAATTTTTATCAAACCTCCAAACATCTGTTTGGTTTTCACCAATCTGTTTCTTCAGATTATCATCTACGTTTTAACAAGGGAGGTCTGTGAGAGTTCTGTTTGTTCTTTCCACTCCTATACACAAAAATCATCATCAGATGGGGGTCGTTTCCCCAAACCCAACTCGGTTCTTCATCATTTCTCTCCATGGATCTCGTCATGGGGTCTATCACTCAAGGGGTCTAGTTTTGTGACCCAGATCCCTTCATGGATCATCCCAAAATCTCCCACGCTGCTGAGGACAGAGACAACAAGACTTGGGTTCCGTCCATAAAGGTTCACAAGACCCATAAATCTGCTGGAGTTTACAGAGCTACTTTGTAGCTTCCGTAAGGAGATCGACTGTATTTATCCAAAAAAAAAAGGAGATCGACTGGAGGGATTAGAGGGAATACACGCGAACGCACTACAGATTGGGGTTTAGCTTCTAGTACAGATGTTGTCTTCCTCGCGCATCAGTTCTCCTCCATTATGTGTCGTTGGTGTCACGGTGGAGGAGGTAATGCCACTTAGGATCCTGGCGTATAGGTAAGACTAAGGCAATATTGGAACTGAGCTCTTTTCGTATGCGTTTGTACATATTCCTTCGATATTTTGCCGTATTTCCCTGAGCTCCATTGATGTTATTTCTGTTGGGATTTAACATCCCCAAATTATTAGATTTTTGATTTTGAATCTCTGTGTAATAAAGTATTTTTGTTGTGTGGAAGCCATTGTTCTTTTCTCCATAATTTTCTGGGTCTCAAATCTGGAAAATCTGGGTTATTGTTAAAGATTATTAGTGTTCTGGAGAAGAAGAAGTAGGTGGGCCCCACAACTAGCATATATACGCTGGTATCAAATTTGCTTGCATCAAATCTGGGGCAGTGGGCCCATACCGCTGGTGAACATCTCAAGAATAAGGAAAGCCTACGGTGGTTACACGCAATTCTTGGGCCACACACCATTTCTTGGGCTATTACACGCAACTTTAACCACAAAGGAAAGCTAATTTTGAAAGGTTCGGGGTCTGAGAGCTTCTCTCTCTACACCAGAGAGAGAATGCACTCCCCCTAAAATTCTACCCAAATTTTTTCATTCATACCCTAATCTTCATGATTCAAGGGCTGTTCTACATGGCGAGCAACAGATACTCAAAAAAAGGGATCTGGAGTTTCAGAAAACCTCATCAAAAAGGGGAACTGGAGGTCCAGATAACTTTTTCGTTCATTCACTCACAACATCGAGATTCAAAAGGAGGAGTGTAGATCCTATCCACTCTTCTTGCACGATATGTCAAAAGGGGTTCTGCCCAAATTTATGGGTTATTCGACTCTTCAACAGGAACACGATTGGAGCTGGCCGACTTCTCAACGCAGTAGTTCAGAGGTTTTCATAAGGGGATCGGACTCACCTGGATCGATTTCAGGGTTCGATTGGCACCACACACTACCCGCTGACACCCAGGGGGGTCGTTGTGAGTTCGCAACAGCGGTTCGTAACCCTAAATCGATTAGGGGATCTGGAGCGGCCAAGCACTGGTACTCTCGCAAGGTAGGGCTCGCCATTATCTTAGAAGGTTTGAGCTACAGTTGCAACCATGGTTGGTAAATCGTCCAGAGATGGATTCATACAGAGCTATCAAAGAGGGGTCTGTACTTGTTCGTCCAAAAGCGGTTCAGGTCGGCTTGCTTTCTGAACTTCTCAATTCACTTCACCAATAATCAAAGGGCTAGCGTCCTAGTCAATTCCATGGCGACCACCGCAATACAGAGCGGCTAAACCCAGATCTGTGTTGTCGTGATTTGGGTGCGAGTTATACAGGTAACTCCTTGACCGTAATGGAGATTAATTTAGAGAAATGTTGAGCTCTGGTATTAGTGATTTATTGATGATATTTACTGGTAATAATCTGGGCTCTTTGAGGTCTGCAAGTTGGTGTTATTGACTGACTTTGTTAGATGTTATCTGGTCTCTGAGTTTGATAATGTAAACTGGACTTTGTTGCGGTTTGCAAACCGTGACTGGATTCCTTGCTCAGAAATAGCATGGGCATCCGGTTCATCTTTGAGCAAAGTCTGAAAATAGCATGGGTACAAATTGTTTGATGCCTAGAAGGCCACAAGGTACTATTTCGGTTTACTTGACACATGGTGTGCAGTTCATTTGGGTTTGACTGTAGTAGGAATTTGGATTAGTTGTTTGGAGCGGGTGATAGATTAGGCATGTGTTTACCCTTGGGTTCTATGGGGAGCTCCCATGGGTCTGGCCGAATTGTCAGAGGCTTATCTCAATTGGTCTGAGTTGCTGTGTTGTTGGACCCACGTTGGATAGTCATTCTGTGTTTGGGTTAACCATAAATGTGTGATTTCTTCGTTCAAGAGTTCTATTTCGGTGGGCTTAGTACTCGGATTGTACTTCTTGATTGGGATTGACCGTCTTTGTAACTGGATTAGGCATGTGAGAGCGGCGACAGAGTAGGCATGTGTCCCTCGGGTTCTATGTTCCTTGTGTGTACCGATTGCCGAAATCGGTAGCTCTTCGTTTGGTTTGGGTAGCATTGATGTTAGTCCCGTGAGAGTTGGTCGTCCCATGTCTTAGTTAACCATAAAGTGACCGACTTCGGTGTGCTATTTACACGGATTGTACTACTTGTTTGAGATAGACGGACTTTGAAACCTGGATTAGGCATGTGGGAGCGGCGACGGATTAGGCATGTGTCCCACGAGTTCTCCCGTGTGTGTACTTATTGCCGAACTGTTTGAGGCTCCTCGTTGGGTTTGGGTTGCATTGTTGTTTGTCTCATTAGAGTCGGTCTTCCTATGTTTTAGCTACCATAAAGTGTGATGTTCTGAATCATATCTTAACTTTGGATGGATAATGATGTTGGAGCTTGGTTTAGAGATGTTGAGCATATGGTAGATTAGGCGAGGTTTCTATTGCTTGCCGAATTACTGGATGCCCATTTCCTTTGGATCGAGTTATATATTGTTGTGCTCCATTGTTTAGATTGGAAACCATTGAGAGGATATACGTGGCAATAGACATCATGTTACTACTCTTATTGCTTTATGCAATTGTATACCCTCCCCGGCGGGTTGTGCCGGGGAGTGCACACGGCTCTATTTTCCTTACTTATCCCTATCCTTGCGGGTTGTGCAAGGGCACCTTATCTTTTGTCTTTACATCTCCGGCGGGTTGTGTCGGAGATTTGCAATTTTCTATCTTCTACGCTTATGCATTATTGCCCATTTATACCTATACTGGCGGGTTATGTCAGTACCTTCATTTTCCCACCTCGGCGGGTTGTGCCGGGAACCACACACTTTTTTTCTTTTTTCTTTCTTTTTATTTTGTCCTCCCTGGGGTATGCCCCTTGTAGGCTGTATATTCGCTTAACCCCTTTTAATTTCAAGCTTGGTTTACCGAAAAAAACTTTAACCACATACATTCTGCATTCAAGGTTCAAAGTGCTGTTGGCATAATGGTCAAGGGGCCCACACCTATTCGGTTGAAAATATCCAACAGCAACTTGTGATTCAATTGCTCACTCCACGTGGGACCAAATTTCATAGGCCTACCTTGGTTCACGTAAAAGGGTTGACAATCTTGGCTACCTTGGTTCACGAGTATGGTGGGTCCATGTACTACATTACATAATGGTCTATCAGATTAAAGCTTCACATGCTTTTGTTTGGTGGACACAAGAACCATTACACAGACAGTTTGGAAAAAAGGGACCACGGGTCCTTCTTTGCTTGCAGCATTTTGTGCAGTTACTAATTTAATTTATGTATCCCTATCCTAGCGGATTGTGCTAGGACCCCTTATTTTCCCACCCCGGCGGGCTGTGCCGGAGATCACGCACTTTTATTTTCTTTCTTTTTTTCGCTTAGTCCTTCCTGGGGTATGCCCCTTGTAGGCTGTACATTCGCTTAACCCCTTTTAATTTCAATCTAAATTACCCAAAAAAAAAACTTGCTTAGTAAAGGTACAACTAAAGAACAGTAATTACCCAAAAAAAAAAAAAAACTAAAGAACAGAGATGGTCATGATTTTCCTCTCCAGAACAAAAACTGCAGCAAGAAGTGGTCTTAATGCCAAATAGAACCAACCTATCCTCAGTAGAAAGTATGTTCTGTATGGCAAGCCAACTAATAAGGCTACACTTTGGAATATGAGAACGAAACCAAATAACATGGCACCAACCAATAGTGGGAAACTTGACTCTGAGTTGCTCCCATAAGGAGGAAATAGAGAACACTCCAATCTGAGTGAGGGTCCATGTACAAGAATCCACATCAGTGGAGTTGAGGCTTGTGAGGGGAGGTAAATGATTTCTGATCTCATTCAACTCCCAAGTTTGGGTGATGGGGAAATTCCATTGGTTGCTTTCACTCAATATGGACAAGACTTTGGCATCATCTGGGAGACCAGAGTCATAAACAACACGCCTGCAGGAAACGAGAAGCTGGCTTATGTGCCCATTGTTCCTATCCTGGCGGGCTGTGCCAGGATCACAAATTTTCCCACCCCGGCGGGTTGTGCCGGGGAACACGCATTTTTTCTTTTTCTTTTATTTTTCGTTTGTCCTCCCTGGGGTGTATGCCCCTTGTAGGCTGTACATTCGGTTAACCCCCTTTTAATTTCAAGCTGAATTACCCAAAAAAAAAAAAAACAACACGCCTGCCAAATTTCTCAACTAATGGGCCAGACGGATGCCAATTGTCATACCATAGAAATGTTGATTCTCCACCTCCAATTTTATATTTAATGTAAGTCTGGATGAGAGGACGAAGCTGGAGCAATTTCCTCCAAGTCCAAGATGGGCTGCTAGGAATTTTTTTTTGGGTAAATAAGCGTGAAATAAAAAGAGGCTAACCGAATATACAGCCTACAAGGGGCATACCCCAGGAGGACAAAGCAAAACAAAGAAAGAACGAAAAGAAAAACAAAAAGGAAATGGGGAAGGCCAAATGGCTACATTAAGGGTGGGATAGAGTGTTTCCCTTTCTTCTGTAAGAAGAAGGAGAAACACCCCATTGTGGGATACAATAGAGCTAATAAAGTAGTGAGATAACTCAACAGGAGTTGTAACAAAAAGGTGAAGGACTCTAAGGCAACCCTTCGATGGGGCTCTGCCTTCTCTCTAGAATTCTAGAGAGAGAAAGAGCAGATTTCGGGGATTACTCTTCCAATCTGGCTCATTTCATCAACTAACTCACACTTGTGTGTAGTTATCTATACTCCACAATCAGTTGGGGCTCATCATCTGTATCAACACCTCATCCTACGAACAGAATGGTCTCCAATCAACATCCAGTTCCTTTCGTGGGGATGGAGCATCTCATTTTACCTCACACTTTTGTGTGAAAGGTTATCAACGATCTGATGGAGTTCGTCCAAAAGGGGGTCGTTCCCCATTCATCCAGTAAACCAAGGAGTTGAGAACTCAACACAAACTATCATTCTGATGGAGTTTAAACCATGGAGGTCTAGGGTGTTCACAACCAACTCTAAGAAAGCTTTTCACGAGGTTTTGGGGATTCCGAGTCCGAGACCGGCTCTTCCTCGCCGCCTCCTCCCCGTTAAGTGTCGTAGGTGTCACGGCGGTCGGGTAATACCTCATTCGGTTCGGTGCTAAGGTGAGCTCGGTGATATAGTTCCTCAAGTCTCTTTTACGTCCATGTAGAACTGGTTTTGGCGTCGGCCGTGCAGTGTGTACATATCCCCTCATGTATGGGATTTGTTACCCCAAATTCATAAGTTATTTTGTATTCGATTGTTTGAGCGTTGGATTATTTCGGTGATCATACTTTATGGGTTAAATCGAGTGTGGTTAATTCAAAATCGGTTGATGTTGTAAATCGGTGGAGTTTGGAGAAGAAGAACCCGTGGGTCCCACGGTTTTCTAATGTCTCACGCTTTGGACCAAATTTGGGGCGGTGGGCTCTTCTGTTGGGTAACATTGAAACAAGTAAAAGCCTGTGGAGGCTTTACTCCATACGGCTGGTGCACGAATAGTGAGGAGGAAATGCGGGTCCCAGTACCGTAATGGCAGTTTGCCCATCAACTCTTGTTAAAGTGGTTCTCCACTATACGTTGGGTTTTTGGAAAAGTCAGAGAAGGGAAAAGGTTGCTAAGGGGCCCACTAGGTCTTCATTTCGGTGGAAAATTTCAACTCAACTTGGTCCAAGTACTACAGATTTTCGAGGACTGCTGTATTTGGGGCCCATGCACATGGGTTGCGTTGGTGCACTCAAAAATCAAATTTGGAAGTTTCACCGTTGGCTTTCGCCAAAGCAAATGGTGGGCCCATGTTCACCAGATTAAAAGCATTTACGCAAAGTGGGTTTGTCCCACCAACTTAGCAAAGTGATGGTTGTGCTTGCACGAAAGTGTATCTACAAAAGGAGCTCTTGGGCCCACAATGTTAAGAAGCTTTGCACAGCTGTAAAGCTCTCGGTATGCAGTCCATTTCCGTGGTGCTCCGAGATCTGTACCAATCTTCTAAGTACACGCCTATTTTGGTCTATTCGGTTGTCTACTTCCACCTTGGTCCAAGTGTTGCAATTGACCCCATGTTTCCCAAGTGGGGCTTTTGTACCCATTAATCATCAGTGGCCTTTGTGCCTAAGCGAACAACAATGTTTACACAGTTAGGAATTTTGCCCATTTTAGTCCTATCCTAGCGGGTTGTGCTAGGACCTCCAAATTGCCCACCCCGGCGGGTTGTGCCGGGGAGTACGCATTTTTTCTTTCTTTTCTTTATTTTTGTTTTGTCCTCCCTGGGGTATGCCCCTTGTAGGCTGTACATTCGCTTAACCCCTTTTAATTTCAAGCTGAATTACCCAAAAAAAACAAAAAGGTGCTTGACCGGGCCCGAAACATTGAAAATTTCGCCATGACCCGTTCGTAATTGGAGCACCCTCAAGGTGCCAGCCACTGCATACAACAGCAGGTGCTGAAAAAAGAAAAAGAGAAAGGGGAGGAGATAAAGCAGAACAAGCTGCTGTAGAATAAAACTGCAGCAATGGACTACTGCAAGGAACTGCTGCTGCTACTACTGCTGCTTGAGGATTTGAACCTTGGGCAAATAGGATTTCACCCACTGACACCACATGGATTGTGTGGACGGCCCACTGGAAAACGGTGCGATTCGCATTTCGAAAAGATTGTGATTGTTTGTGTCATGCCCTCGATTTTCAACATAAATAAATGAACATTTTCTTAAGAAATTTCTAAATTAAAGAACTCATAGTGTAATGCGAAATCACCTTACAACATTTCCTCACATTTTTGTAACAATCTCAACCTCGTCACCCAATGCCCCATCGGATTTTACATTAAAAATTTCATTGTTTTACAAGGAAAAAGGGTTACAATGTTTCAAATCATCCTTCATGCCATGATTTGACTATGCCGTGCACTCCATCTTGCACTTCAAGCGAAACCTGAAACAGCAAAGGGGTGAGCATTCACTTCGCCCAGTAGGTATCCCCTTTTTGTTTCAGACACAAAAAAAATTGCACAACAAGATATAATGAACGAGAAACATATCATACGATTGACAAATAGCAAGTAAGCCACCAAGCATATCAATTTATTATAGCGACCCAACAATAACACTTCACGCATCACTTAGCATTCCTCAACGATATACCATTGAGATAACGAATTATAGAATTTCCCTCTACCCTCATTATAAATCTCAATGTCACTATTCACCAACTTGATCTTCCGTATGTTTACTAGTGGTCTAGTCATTCGTATCCAACGACCCTCACAAAGGCCGTCTCCACAAAATCATAATTTCACATCAACAAAACTTGTAAATATATATATATGTTCTCTTCCGTTGTTTCCATTCATTCAACTTAAACCCGATTTCAACATCCACGTTCTATTTCCTTCCTGGTAACCACTATTTTAATGTGTACGTTAACTCGGAAACATTCTAACATTCTCTTTAATTTCATCAAGTATATCCATTAACTCATACTAGTCAAGTCAAAGATCAAATGCATGCTTACTAAAGAATATATGTCACCCGATCGAGCACTTCTAAAGCATCCAACATATTTCATGTGTCCATTTGCACTAAATGTATCCATGTACGACCAACGCTAGTTACAAGTGAAACGAAGGAACAAGGGTAATACATAAAGAAATATAAGGGGTGTTAAGAGAAACCGATAGGATGATTTATAACTAATAAAATCACAAAAACGAGAGTTAAGAGAGTTTGAATAGTAAAAGGGCTCGAAAGTAACACATAATCAACTAGATCCCCTCCATCTCGTCTCTCATATCCAACTTATGTCTTGTAACCTTTTGAGTTTCTCAGTAAGGTTGTACATGGGGGAATCTATTAAGGGTTGAGAGCTTCTCTCTCTATTTCTAGAGAGAGAATGCACTCCCCTCCCTCAAATTTCTACCCAAATTTTTAAGCCAGATCCTTGATCATCCTGTTTGGAGGGCATATCAATCTATATTTGAGATCTACTCCAGTAAAAGGTTAATACACAACAACTCAAAGGGGGAATTTGAGGCGTCTAGAAGTTCAGGAACTCAGAAACCCTCTGTCCTAGGTTCTTCTTCATCCGTTGGAGTTCATCCCTCCAACCTCAATGGAGTTATGGGGGTCCAGCACCCGTCATACATTTATGGGCATTTTCTGTCCACTCACAAAGCTTCAGACTTGGAGCTTCAACCATGGGTACACACCAACATGGCTTCCTCTCCGGGTGAGTTCATGCATACAGATCTGAAACTCTAGTTCTAGCACAACCATTTTCTTCCTAGCGTATCAGTTCTCCTCCTCTATGTGTCGTTGGTGTCACGGTGGAGGAGGTAATGCCATTGTGGATCCTGGCGCCATAGGTAAGATATGGCTATATTAGATTTGGTTCCTCATATCTGCGGTGAACTTATTTTCTCGGAATCCATGAGCTCCATCTTATTTTGAGGCTGTTATACTTTAATCTGCGCATGTAATCAAAAGTTTCGGTTGTTGTCTGGAAATTTTGTGCATCCTGGGTTTATTTCTGAGGCTGAAGAACTACTGTTCCACACACCCTTCCTAGGGAAGACGATGGTGGGGCCCACTTTTACGATGTGGGACCACAGATGGGTACATCGGAAAAATTACACGCCAAGCATTCAAAATCAACTTTGATTTAAGTCAAAGTCAACTTCACGGTGATCAAAGTCACGTGAGCAAAGCTGTAAAGCTACAGTAGCAGTACCGCATGACTTCAAGTCTGGGGAAACAAGTGGGGTCCCCAGTCCTTATTTCGATCTATTACAAGCATAAGAAGTTTTGGAAAATGTAAAAAGGGGACTCTCGGTGAACAGCTATAAAGCTAGTTCGATGGAAATCCAAGTTTTTCTACTTGGTGGGCCCAAACTGTCCGTTTCAAGGACCAAATTCACATGATGGAGCACAGCTGTAGCTAGGGCGGCAGTACATGTTACCAATTTCACGTGTAGACCCAAGTGGTGGGCCCGTAGACCAACAATGGCCTTTTGGTCAAATTTCAACCCAAGTTCCTTCCTAATGCACGTAATGGCAGTGGTCCCATGTTAAATTGCTGCCGACTTAGTAGGTGGGAAATTTTAATGGAGTAGAACAGCGTATCAATTTGCACTTGTGCCCATTAAATTTTTGTCCAATTTTCCCTATCCTAGCGGGTTGTGCTAGGGCCTCCAAATTGTCCACCCCGGCGGGTTGTGCCGGGGAGTACGCATTTTTTCTTTTTTCTTTTTATTTTTATTTTGTCCTCCTTGGGGTATGCCCCTTGTAGGCTGTATATTCGCTTAACCCCTTTTAATTTCAAGCTGAATTACCCAAAAAAAAACTTATGTCCGACACACACCCGACTCGCAACATGTGTCCTAAGCGTTAACCACTTACATCACTTTCCTCTTAAACGTTTGATATTTCTCCGGGCATGTCATATAGGCCCCGTGTCACTCCGGCATACCCTATCGGGCCCCGTATCAATCGTCTTATACTCATATCATCACTTATCAATATACAAGTTCAACTTAGTCTCATATGTGACTCACATGCCACAGTGTCCATTTACATGTATCCCGAAATCCCAACTCAACCCGAATGTACGCCAAGTGTTAATAAATGCACCAAGTACATCACCACCCAAGTACATCTCATTATATTCTCGTCTGATGTATGGTCTAACTGTTTGCTAAGGAAACCTGTTCCTAGGGCTTACGCGAAGGCTGTTCTTCACCATATAGATTCGATTTCAACTCATCGGTTGCTTTTAGATTCAAACTGGAGGCTCAATACTGGAAACCGAGATATGGGTTTCCATGGAAGCTACCCAGTCACTTCAGATTCACTCAACCTGGTTCATTTCGAAGGTTCAATCCCAGATTCACACGATCTGGATGCAAAATTAGGTCAAGACACGATTGTGCAGGTCCACATATGGGTTTACATACTGGGTTTCAACCACAAGCGTTACAATCTGGGTCCAGTCCGATATTTGACCAAAGGGGATCTGTACCAACGGGATGGTGACCATCGAGACCAGGATCTCATCCTCAACACTCGTCGGCACTGGTGCTGGTCGTTTATCGGTTGCGTCAGGGCCGGAGCATGGGTCGCTGAGCAAAGCTCAGTCTTTGGCGACCAGTGCTACACCGAGCGGTCAAACCAGATCTGGTTACCAAGGCACAATTGCGGGTTACAGCAACAGCAGGTTTGAGGTTGGTTTACATTACCATCCTTTTATGTTTGCTGCTAAGACTTCATTAATTTGCTGGGGAAGCATCAAGATCCATGTATGATTAATGTTAATTTCATCCTATTTGAACGACATCTGCTACCTGTTGTGGGTTGTTCTTATCTGTGTATGTATGAATTGCTCTTGCTGGTATTGTGAAGAGGTTGAGTCAGTGGGCTCCACCGTAGGTGTGCTTCACGCACCAGTTTTCTGGTGGGGTCAGTAACTGAAAATGTGGCCCACTTTGTGGGCCCACAGATTGGTAGTCGTATGGAGCTGGTTGTTACAGTCTTGGGAAAGTGGAACAGCTGCACCTGTCCTTGATTTGCTCTAGTTTGGGCTGCATATTTTACACTTTGTGTTCTACCAGCAAGTTCCTTACAGTTTCATTTTGGGTTCTAAGATTGCTTTCGATTGTGCATCTGCGTTCTAGTTCTCTTTGTTAGGTGTCATTATTGTCACGGCATAAGGGGTAATTCCGTATTGGTTCTGGTTCTGCTAGTGTGCATTGTTGAAGTTTTCTAAGTCTTATTATGATTATGTTTGGAACATACTGAAGTTGCTACGGCCCATGGGGACTGTTCTTGACCCAATTTTTGTGGATGTATGATGACCTTGGATCTTGGATAACGGTGTTAGGAGCGAGTGGTGTAGTAAGCATGTGTTCAGTACAGGGTTCTACAGGGGCAGTTCCCTTGGTTTTATTGTTTGCCGAAGAGCCAGAGGCTTATCACATCTGTTTCGAGTTCTCTGTTATTATTGTTTCCACAGTTGAGGGTCAGTTGGTCGTCCAGTGGGTCAACTTTCACATTTATGGATCTATCTGCTACTTTTTTTTTTTTTTTTTTTTTTTTTTTTTTGGGTAAATAAGCTTGAAATTAAAAAAAGGCTAAGCGAATATACAGCCTACAAGGGGCATACCCCAGGGAGGACAAAGAAAGAAAAGAAAAGAAAAGAAAGAAAGGGAAAATTGCATGAAATAAAACTTCTAAGGCAGACTTGCCTAAGAAAGTGGGGAAGGCCAATTGGCTACATGGGAAGGAATAGTATAGTGTTTCTCCCTCATCTGTTAGATGAGAGGGAAACACATATGGGAATGAAGGTACAAAAATGGGACAACCCCCATTGAGTATTAGGAAATATAGTAGACAAAATGCAGAAACAAAGAACCACCGGAGTAGTAGCTCTACACTTAGTATTAGAACTTGAGTCTAAATCCAATAGCCAACTTGATGTAGACTTTGATCACATCTTGATTTGGACTCCAACTTGGAAGCACTTGAGCATGGGAATTACCAATCTGGATTTGGCAGATATCAGCAGCAGTCTCAACATAATGGAAGTAAAGTACAGCAGCAATTCCTAGAAGGTATGAGTCAATCATGGGCGGTACGATACGACATGCCAAGGGACAACCCCCCGAGGCTAGGTACGGGAGGAAGCCCCCTCCCAAAGGGGATCAAACTTGCCAAGGGACATCCCCCCTAGGCTAGGCTAGGCCATACCATCATCATGGATGCCGATCAGACACACAGCAGTCCAGATGAATCCAATGACACTAATCCAATGACTTAGTAAATGAGCATCCAGTTTCTGGGAATTTTGCAAGGTTCCATTTGAATTTTGGGCGGCATAACGGCTGTAATTTCAATCCCAGAAAAAACAGATGTCTGCCCAGTAGTTGGCAGCCCTTAAAAACAAGCTTTTAAAACCAAAATAACCCACAAAAGATGACTTAGCACAAAACATTTAAGTGCAAGCAAGTAAGTATGTAGGTTGCAACAGCCCTTGCAACCCACTTAAAGAGCATAATCCAAGCATAATCCAATTGCAGGTAAGCAAGTAAGTAACTATAGCAACAACCCTTGCTATAGATTAACATGAAAGTTCAAGTGCAAGCAAGTAAGTACGTAGGTTGCAACAGCCCTTGCAACCCACTTAATGAGCATAATCTAAGTGCTAGTAATCAAGTAAGCAACTATAGCAACAGCCCTTGCTATAGCTAACATGAAGGATCAATTACCTGTAGCCCTTGCTATAGAATGAGGCAAACAAACGGCTGCTGCAAAGCAATCACTGCAAAGAACCTATCTGATATCCAGCAACTTGAGTATACTTCGTGGGTTACAACATCTGCAGCAGCAGTACAACTGCAGCAGATACAGAGATACTTCTGTAGTATGATTGTTGTACTTAGAACCATAGGAGCCACCTGCAAGATACCCAATACAGCAAAATACAAGATATAACATATGAAAATTCAGTTAATCCCCCACTTAGCTAACAACATTTGTGATTGGTGTCCTTGGGGAAGTTTGTCCAAGGACAAAAGTCTATACCTCACTAGTGAATGAATCTTGTTCACCACAGTGGGCAAATTGCATGATGCATTTTGGAACTTCCGAGCATTTCTTTCAATCCAAATCTGATAAATTGTGGTTGTGAACACAAGTTTGGTTATCAAAGTTTTGATTGTTTTGCTTTTAAGACTTGAAATTTGATTGATCCAATCTGCCCAGGACCTGGAGGGCCAATTTAAATTGACATAGGAAAGTATTTCACGCCACACAAGAGAGGTGAAGGGACAATTGAAAAACAAGTGATCATGAGTCTCCACTCCTGAACAGAAACTACAAGTGATCACCAGTATATTGCTTGCCGAAACGCCAAAGGCTTATCTCACTATGTTCGAGTTGTTATGCCATTGTTGCTTAATGGTTGAGAGTTGGCCATTCTGTATTGCACCCAATATGGACAGTCGCCGGAAATAGAGGAAGCCTGATGTCTGGGAGCCTAGACTATGATGTTTGGAGCGAGTAGCAAACTAGGCATGTGTTCAGTAAAAGGGTTCTTTGGGAGGGTTCCCTTGGGTATATTGCTTGCCGAACTGCTAGAGGCTTATCTCATTTGGTCTGGGTTGCTCAGCTACTGTTGTTTCCACTGTTGAGGGTTGGTTATTCCATATATATTACTACTTAGATATGGTTATTCTACATGCCCGTGCTCATGTCCTTGATGCCGCTCTTTCCTTTGGGATTGCTAGGCTAATGGGACGCGAGCACGGGTTAACTCACATTTCATACGGTGGGCCTCTTCTTGGACCCATAACATGTTATCCATTTGTTCGCATGATTTTGGTATTATCCTAGCCTTGCGGGTTGTGCATGGCATTAAAACAATTTTTTTTACGTTTAGTGCATTTTGCCTACTTACACCTATACCGGCGGGATGTGCTGGTACTTCTTATCTTTCCACCCCGGCGGGTTGTGCCGGGGACCACGCAATTTACTTTTCTTTCTTTTTTCATTTTGTCCTTCCTGGGGTATGCCCCTTGTAGGCTGTACATTCGCTTAGCCTCTTTTAATTTCAAGCTAATTTACCCACAAAAAAAAAAAAAAAAGACCTCACCAAATCCAATAGATAGCAAGAAATAAGTGACACTAAGTAATCTCCATAATCATTTGATTCCAAGAATGCTACTAAGGTGGAAAATATCCTAATACAAGCGAATTACGCGTTTAGGGACCAAACTAGTACATGGTCAAACTACCCGACCGGGGGTCAAAGGATAGCCAAGCAACCAATCCGATCAACTAAGTGGTTGGTAATAAGTAATATTTTGAGTGAACAAAACATTTAAAGGTGTCCCAAGACGTCCAAGAGTCAAGGGAAAGTCTAAACAAAAAATAAGGTTCGAAGCTGTCTGGTATTGATACCCAGAATTGGGGTATTGATACCAGAGGCACAGAAAAAGAAACAGAACCCGCTGGTATTGATACCCGGACGCGGGGGTATTGATACCAGGCCATTTCGTGAAATTTTTGACAGATTTTCAGATTCAATGGGGGTTTCAACCCAAGCAAAAACAACTAGAAATTCATCAAAATATGGATCAAAACACTACCCAAACACTTGAGAGAGTAACAACCAAAGATTGAACAAGATCAAAACCTATCTTCATGATGATTCCAAGATCAAAAACCCATTTTCATGGTGATAAACAAGTTTAGCTAGAAATTGGTAGGCAACCCAACAACATATGCAACAAATCAACAAAATACAACTAGAGGGAGTAGAAATTCGTCCCCTACCTCAATGATTTAGCTTGAAAAAAACCTCCGAGAAGCAAAACCCACACTCAACCTTCAAGATCCAAGAAAAGTTCTTCAAACACCGGAGTGAAATGAGCATACCAACGCATAGAGCACGAGATTTGGAGAAGCTTTTGTGAAGGGACTAAGTTTGGAGCTTGAGTTTTGGCTAGACTTGTGAAGAGAGATGTTTTGAGAGCCATGGAGGAGAGAGAGAGAGGGACGGCTGTTTTTTTGGGGAAGGAAGATGACTTTTTTTTGGGTAAATAAGCTTGAAATTAAAAGGGGGTTAAACGAATATACAGCCTACAAGGGGCATACCCCAGGAAGGACAAAATGAAAAAGAAAGAAAGGAAAAGAAATAAAAGAAAAGTGCATGGTCCCCGGCACAACCCGCCGGGGTGGGAAAATAAGAATTACTGGCACATCCTGCCAGCATAGGTATAAATAAGCAAAAGCAATAAGTGAAGCAGATAATTGTTTAATGCCATGCACAACCCGCAAGGCTAGGATAATAGCAAAACATGCACATAATTGGGTAACACGTAGTGGGTCCAAGAAGGCCCCAATGTATGAAATGTGATTTCGCCCGTGCTCGCGTCCCATTAGCCTAGCTATCCAAAAGGATAGAGAGGCATCAAGGACATGAGCATGGGCAATGCAGAAGAACCATAACTGAGTAGTGATAGTGTCAAATGCCTCACCGATGTAAGGAAAATACGAAGTGAGATAATATACCGCTACACATAAACTCCGTCCTGGTTGAGCCAAGATGGAAGGAATCCTAGCTCCGTGAATAGTCGGAAGGAGGCAAGACAGCCCCAGAGAAAACTCCGGCTCGAAGTAAGTCTAGGCCAACACGTGCAAACACACCTCCAGACAAACCCGCCATCGGTCTCGCCACATCCAACTAAAACTGCTGAAACAACAAACAACCCCTGGACTAAGGAATCACATGTACAGCAGAACATATCAACTCATATGATGAAGTAAAAGAATAGCCTGTGGTGTATCAAACTATCAAGGACAGGGCTAGGGATAGGTGAGCTCCCCAACCAAGCTGAAGATCATGATTGACAAGGCCAGCCCCAAGGAAAACCCCGGATCAAAGAAAACCAGGTCACCTCAATGTATAGCACATCTAATGGTAATCTCTGCCATCGGGCCCTGTACACACACAATCAACCAAACGGTGCAGCTATCCAATCCATAAATCTCACACCCAGTAAACGTAACAGTGCCCCCTGTAATG
Organism: Vaccinium myrtillus; assembly: GCA_016920895.1. Taxonomy (NCBI): domain Eukaryota; kingdom Viridiplantae; phylum Streptophyta; class Magnoliopsida; order Ericales; family Ericaceae; genus Vaccinium; species Vaccinium myrtillus. The sequence goes on from CM029276.1 coordinate 18,489,977, forward strand.
AAAGTAGTATACGCAAAAGGAACTCGGGGTCATAGGTGGATGAGACCTCTGAACCGTGCTATGGTAGAACCATGACTATGGTCAGCCCTAGAGTAGACTCCGTGCCCATCGGAGAACCCCAGCCCGCAGAAACTTGGCCCATCAACCTAAGTAACCACGCCTCCGGACCTAAGTCAAATTCCACCAAACGCCGAAAACGGCCACAACCAAACTCCAATAGCACAACCACTACCAAGCAGGAGAAAATAGAACAAGTGGACCTCCACAATGAATACAGAACACGCACAAGGAACTCGAGGCCAAAGGTGGATGAGGCCTCCGGACCATGCTATGGTAGATCAAAGTCTAGGGTCAGCACCAAAGTAAACTTCGTCCCCTTCGAAGAACCTCGGATCATAGAACTCAAGCCATCAACCTAAGTAACTACGCCATCGGACCCCAAGTCAATCACTACCAAACGCCGAAAATCAGCCATAACCAAATACCTAATGCGCGACCATACCCAAGCAAGAGGAAAATAGAACCGTTAATGCGGCCCACAAAGTGATCCAATTGGGAGACTTTGGGCCATAATAAAGTTGCCATTAATTTTTTTAAAATAAAAAAAACCTAGCCACATCGGCAAGTTAAGTGGGCCGGCCAAAGAATAGACCCTTAACTCATTAAAGTGAACAGCCCATTCCCAACCAAATTGCAATGGATTCAATCTGATTAACTTTCAAAAAAAATTGACCCAAGTCCTAGAGTATCAGATCCACTCTCTCACGAGTACAGCTGTAGGCGTGAAATTTACTGTGAGTTATGAAAAGTTTACAAGCTGGTGGGTCCACACTCTTACGGTACAGCTGTAGAGTAATAACACATGTGCATATTGTCTCAAAGGCAAAACCAAGTGATTGGTAGTGGAAAATGGGACCCACCATACCCAGATGCTCATAAGTAAACACCATATCTCAAGATCTGGCGTGGTTTTGAATACCAGCCCACCTATTTTGACAAAACCACTGATTTTTACCCAATCTCACCCAGAGCGCGTGGATTTCATATCATCTTCCACGAGATGTCCATTTTAGAGATGCCAGCAGACACGGGTAAAACAAGGTAAAGAAGAAAATTATGGAGCAATACACGGGTCCAACCCTCTTGCAGCTAATTAACATCGAAAACTTGCCTAAGCTCCATTATCAGTCCAGAGCCGTGTAGCTAAGGACGAAAATCAAGAGTGCGAAAACTGACCTCTTGGGTTTTCAGATCCCTTTTCGTTGAACTCTGGTGCCCAATCAGTCTTGAGGTACCTCCATCATGATGAAGAACAAACCGTTCCAGATCTGGACAGAAAGTGACCCACCCAGTTGACCCACCTCGAGTTGCTGTCTTGTCGACCCATCTGGTAGTAAGAGCTCCCGGTTGGGAACTCAAAGTTGGGGTTGAAGAGCAAAGGCTCCCCAAAACCATCTAAACATAGTATGAACTCAGTTGAACCCGACGAACTTGGGTATGCTCTGCCACACGGCCTGTTGTATGAGAGGGGAAGATGACCCCCTTTGATCGAAACATGATTGAAACCTCAATCAGGAAGATTGAGGAGTCTGATTGAAAAATTTGGGTAGGAAATGTCAGGGGGAGTGCATTCCCTCTCTGGTGTAGAGAGAGAAGCTCTCAACCCCCAACTCTCAAAACTTTACTTTGACTTGTGTGTATGTAGTTTAAGGAAGATGACTTTCCCTCTCCTCTCCCACCACACACACACCTATATATCATGTAATTACACTCCAAGCCCAAATGTGGTTTGTGTAATGCAAATAGGTCCAATCCCACTCACAACACTTAATAATCCAACACTTTAGCATTTTAATTAGTTTCTCATATTTCCCCAACTTTATTTCCGGAAAATAATATGAAAAATACGGGTCCTTACATTCTACCCTCCTTACAAAAATTTTGTCCTCAAAATTTCGCGCGTAAAAACTCATCAATCAACGTGTGCTCATTCTAGTTATGTCACATATACCCAACTCGTATCTGACACGTATCCTACTCCGTATCTGACACAGTGTCCAACACTATACCCAACAGACACAACTCAACATGTGTACCCACGCCGTCTAAATGCAAATACACCAAATGCCCCTCATGACTCTCGTGTCAAACTATTTGAAAATGTGAATCTCCAAATAATAGTTATCAAAATCTCATACTATGTGTAACAAATGACGTCATCCTTTCTCTCTGGCGATTTGCGATTTCTGGCGATTTGGGCGATCTGGTTTTTCTCGACCTAGAAGATGGAAGAAGATGCTACCTCGCCGAGCGTCTTGGGCGCTAAGCTCATAGATTCTAATGAAATCAGGAAGAAACAACTAGGGGCTCCCCGCCCAGCTCTCAGCTCCATCGTTGATGGTGCTCAAGTTCACAGCAACCTCCTAATTCCCGGTACAGTGTTTACCACCCCTACCAAATTCACCCCTTTCCGACCCCTGGATCTCTACCCACAAGGCCAAAAAACCATGAATCGAGACCAGCGTCAACCTGGTTCTGCATCCGCAAACCCTAAACTTCCCTCCCCCTCGTCCGTAGTTCAAAACCCTTTGCCACATGTGATTGAGCAAGATGGAGTCCGATTGGGAGAGGAGGGTCACCGCTCGAACTCTGCCCCAACCGATCATGCTGAACAAATGAAAAGCCCTAATCTTAATCGAGAAGGCCCCCGCGGATGGAAAATCGTATTTCCCTCTTCGTCACCGTGAAGCTAAGCCCACATTTACTCAAATACCAATACCCCTACCATCAAGCTAACAAAGTACCAAGAACCCCTTTGATCTTCCCTACTCCACAACAAGTTCTTACGGAAGTGTCTCATAACCCCGAGAAACTACCATCACCTGAATCTGAACCCCTTTCCCCTCAACACAATATCCCTCGTCCTCCTCGCGACCCACAGAAAACTAAGGATTGGGCTTCTCTCCTCAGAGCCCAAGGTCCTTCTAAAACAATTCCACTTTGTCACTACCCAGAGCTCCAGACTGGGAAGAGTGCGGCTGTGGAACTCGATGAACAGCACCTAGATGATAAGAATTGGAAGAGTTGCCTCATTGGGTACTTTTTGGATGGCAAAATGCCATTTGCTCTTCTCGGTAAACAGCTAGGAGAACTGGAAAGCCCATGGGCAAATCAAAGATCAAACAATTAGGTTCTTGTTACCTATTTGAGTTCCAAGATGAAGAGGCTAAACAGAAAGTCCTAGAAGAGGGGCCCTACTTCTTCTCTCGCAGATACCTGGTACTCAAGGATTGGCAGAGAATGCTAGCCCCATCCACTGAAAACCCCTCTTCGATTCCTGTTTGGACCAAGTTCCATAAACTACCGCTAGAATGTTGGACTGCAGAGGGATTTAGTCGCATAGCTAGCACCATTGGGAGACCTATCCATGTGGATAATGCCACTGCGAGGCAGCAGAGGTTAGACTTTGCACGTATCTGTGTTGAGATTGATGCAGCAGCAGAGCTTCCATCAGAGGTTCATATCACCGCTCAAGGAAAATCAGTTGTGGTAGCAATAGAGTACCAATGGCTACCCCAGAAATGCCTCAAATGTGAAGTTTTTGGCCATTCATGTACCCCAAAACCAAAACCAACGGTTAAAACTCCTACTTCTAGTGAGTTATGGCAAACTGTGGGCAAAAGCTTGGATGGAGGGATCTCTGCTCTAGAAGCTGTGACCAAAGATGTTCCTAACTCTACAGGAGCCGCCCACATTATTAAACCAAGTGAGGAATGTTTTTCAGGTGAAGATTCAGATTCAGATAGTGAGGCTGAGGTGATAGTAATAGAAGATCCCCAATGTTCCACTCAGCAACAGAGCAATACCTCCACCTCTGAAATGATTCCAGGGGGTACCACCAACTCCAGCTTGGCTTCTCCCCAAGTGGGCGCACCAGATGGTGCCCTTTTCCCAGTAGTCCCTGTCCAGACCAACATCAAACTACTACCTAAACCTCCTGATGGGGGTGTCAAGGGTGGGAAGTACCCTATGGCCCAGGAGTTCACTGAAACCAAAAGTGCTAAGAAAAAGAGATTGAAAAAGGAGCGTGACCTCCTCCACCAGTCTAAATTATCTGCACATGCTGATGGGAGTGATTTCAGCAACCTTGCAAAGGAAAATAAGGGCAGCTCAGGCAGGGCAGGGCAAGGCAGCACAGGCTCTGCTCCCAGGTCAGGGCAGTAATCTCCACCCTCTTTTTGTATAGACATGCATCTATTCTTCCTATTTTGCCTCTTGCATATTAATCACCATGTTTAGCCCTTGTGTATGTTTTGGTTTTTGGAATTTGCGAGGTCTCAATGATCCCCTCAAACAAAGGGCTGCTAAAACCTTTTTGTCTAATAAGAAGTTATCCCTAATTGGTTTGCTTGAGCATAAAATTAAAGAGCCTAACTTCAGTAGGGTTTTATCCCACATTTGCCCCCACTGGCAGTTTGCCCACAATAGTGTGTACTCCCCCTGTGGCAGAATCCTCTTGGCTTGGAATCCACACATTTTGTCCATCCAAATAATCAGTAAGTCCACCCAATGTATCCATTGTGAGGTTACCTCCTTACAAGATAATATTGTTTTCTATGTTACATTTGTCTATGGGTCCAATGACCCTATGGAGAGGCAAGAATTATGGAGAGACATTGGCAAAATTCAGTGCCAATCCCCTTGGATTATACTTGGAGATTTCAATGTCATTAGATCTCCTTCTGAGAAATCTGGAGGTAACCCTCAATGTCCCACTCACTTGGCTGACTTTAACAACTGCCTTTACTCTAATGGCCTTGAAGACCTGAGATATTCTGGAAATTACTTTACTTGGTCCAATAGGCAGCAGCCCCCCCACCATATTTCTTCTAAGTTAGATAGGGTTCTCATTAATGGACCCTGGCTCAAGGAGTACCCCTACTCCTCTGCTTTTTTCCCTACTCCAGGGATTTCAGATCATTCCCCTGCAATTGTCTCCTTGTCACCCACTCCCAAGCCAAACTCCAGACCTTTTAGATTTTTTGACTTTCTGGCTGATCACTCACAGTTCTTACCTACTGTACAGAAGGTCTGGAGAACTGTTGTCCTTGGTAATCCCATGTTCTGTCTCTGTGAAAAGCTTAGACTCCTCCAAGCTGAGTTTAAGAAAATGAACATAAAGGAGTTTAGTGCCATATCTGAGAGAGTCCTGCAGTCTAAACAACAACTTGAATCACTTCAATTGGATATGGGCTCTAATCCTTCCAACATCACTACACAAATTGAAGAAAGAAAAGCCTACAAGCTTTTCCTCACTCTTTCCAGAGCTGAGGAAAGCTTTGCTAGGCAAAAATCTAGGATTCAATGGCTAAAATTAGGAGACCAGTGCACATCCTTCTTCTTTAAGTCTGTTGCAAATAACAGGAACAGAAGCACAATTACCTCTTTGGTCACTGATGGCTCATCTGTTACATATGACATGGCTGCCATTAAAAATTCTTTTGTCACCTACTACACTGACCTCCTTGGCAAGCCCCACATGTCACATTATGCTGGGTCTGACAGGATTAATCACCTTGTAACCAGAAAACTAACATCTGAGCAGAGTGTGTCCATGATCCAGGGGGTCTCCAACTTAGAGATCAAGGACACAATCTGGGCTCTTAATCCCAAAAAGGCTCCTGGGCCTGATGGGTATAATGCTGGTTTTTTTCAAAAAGCTTGGCCTGTGATTGGCCATGATATAACTGTAGCAGTTCAAACCTTCTTTAGATCCAGCCAGCTTCTTACCAAATCCAATGCCACAGTTATTGCTCTTGTTCCCAAAATTCCTAATCCTTCTAAAGTTAGTGATTACAGACCAATTTCATGCTGCAATATTGTTTATAAATGCATTGCTAAAATCCTGGCTAGGAGACTTCAGCTAGTCCTTCCCTCACTTATAGATCCTGCCCACTGGATTTATTAAGGGGAGGAGGATTGCGATAACATCTTCCTATCCCAGAATTGTTGAGAGGCTATCACAAATCCTCACCCACCCCTAAGTGTGCTATGAAGGTTGACATTATGAAGGCATATGATAATGTTAGGTGGGAGTTCCTTTGGGATGTCCTCTCTAGCATGGGCTTCCACCCTAAGATGATTAATTGGCTCAAAGCATGTGTTTCCACTGCCAATTACTCTCTTAGTATCAATGGGGAGCCTACTGGGTTCATCAGAGGCAAAAGAGGACTTAGGCAAGGAGATCCTCTCTCCTCCTACCTCTTTGTCATTGTTATGGAAGTCTTGACTTACCTCCTAAGGGAGAAAACATCCAACCCAGGCTTTCACTTTCACTGGAGATGTAGCAAGAGCAAAATAATTAATCTATGTTTTGCTGACGACCTTATGATCTTCTGTAAGGGAGACATGGGGTCTGTTCAGCTCATCCAAAGCTCACTTCAGGAATTTGAAGCTTTGTCTGGGCTTTCTCCCAGCCCTGGCAAAAGTAATATCTTCTTCTCTGGTGTTCACCCCACCATTAGAAGAGACATCATCCAATTACTTGGCTTCAATGAAGGGGACTTGCCTGTGAGATACCTTGGTGTCCCTCTCTTGACCACTAAGCTTAGACACTTAGATTGTAAGTCTCTGGTTGACAGAATTACTTCCAGAATCAAAACTTGGACAAATAGGGATCTAACCTATGCTGGTAGACTACAATTAATTAAAAATGTTCTATTCTCAATGCAGATATACTTGGTCCTCTCTTTTCATACTTCCTCAGAGAGTCATTAAAGAGGTGGAATCCCTCCTCAGATCCTTCCTGTGGTCTGGACCTGACCTCAAGAAATCTGGGGCCAAGGTATCTTGGGAGCATCTGTGCTCCCCCAAACAAGAAGGTGGCCTTGGCCTCAAAGCACTCCAAATTTGGAACAAAGCTGCTGTTGCAAAACACATATGGTTCCTTATCTCTGGTGGGGAACAATCCATGTGGTGTCAATGGGTAAAATCGTATTTACTAAAGGATAAGAGCTTCTGGGAGGCCAAAGTCCCCTCTAATCCATCTTGGGTTTGGAGGAAACTCCTCTCCCTTAGGCTCATCATCCAGCCCCTCATTAAGATCAAAGTTGGCAATGGCATATCTACCTCTCTTTGGTATGATAATTGGCATCCCCTAGGCCCCCTTGCTCCAAGATATGGTCCCAGGATCTTCTATGACTCGCCTTCCCAAGGACTCCAAGGTCTCTCTTTGTCATTAGGGATTCCACTTGGGCTTTTCCATGTACTCAAACTCTTGAGCTTATGGAGGTCAAGGACAATCTCTCTCTCCTCCCTTCTCCTTCTGTAATGTTAGTGACCTCCCCATATGGTCCCTCACATCCAATGGGATCTTCACTATCAATTCACCGTGGGACCATCTTAGAACACCTTTTCCCAAGGTACATTGGCATCACAAAGTGTGTGGTTTCTGGTCACATACCCAAGTGTAGCCTCATCACTTGGGTTGCTATCCAAAAACAGGCTCTACACCGGAGATAGGTTAGTCCTCTTTGGTACCATTCCTATCTCCAAACTAGTTTTTGCTCGATGAGGAAAGCCATAATAATTTATTCTTTAACTGCCCTTACACATCCCAAGTATGGACCCAAGTCCAAGGTCTTGTTGGCGTATCATGGCCATCCAGACCTTGGTCCAATTGGGTATTGCTCATGTCTTCCTTTAGGGATAAATCTCTTAAGACACTAGTAGCTAAACCGGCTTTTACTTCATCACTCTACCACATTTGGATTGAGAGAAACACTCGCAAATTCCAAAGCTCACCAAGTCCTAGTTCTGTGGTGGTAAGCAAGGTTCATTCTATGCTTAGATGCAAACTATTAACCATGGGAGACTGCCACAAGATCCCTACTCACACCGGCTCTCAACAAAATGGAACATCTCTTAGCTTTGGTTTATCTACTGCCTTGCAAAATGTTGTTGCTTATCTTTGAGTGACCTACTATATGTGTGCACCTGTAAGTTGAGTGTTTGGGCCCCTACATTTTTTTTTTTGAGAGGAGGTAATAGTGAGAGGGAGATTTTAGTGAGAAGTGAGAGGAGGGAGTATGGCAGTTTCTCCACCTGAACCCATTGTAAATCTTAAAAAAGTTGGAGAGGGAGGGTGAGCTCTTGAGGGTGTTGGTGAGTGAGGACTTTGAACAATGGGTTCATACACTTTCACACTCCTGCACCTTTACTGTTGTTCTCTTTCTCATGTCTTATCCTTATCTATGATTACTGAGATAGCTGTAATCCACTAATTACTGCTTCTCTGATCCACTGAGTGTTGATGCTATTTGACTCATGTTAGTACTGCTGTTACATAATCTGAGTACTGTTACCACAACTACTGTCTATGCTACACTGGACCTAGGAGTTATGGCTGCTACTTTGTCTGATGTTAGTCCTGTTACTACATTGTCTGAGGTGCTGCTGCTGCTGCTATGGTTCTATGGTTTTATGGTTGATGCTTCTGCTTCTCTGTTCTCTGTTCCTAGGAGTTAATGCTGCTACTTTGGCTGCTGTTAGTATTCTTACTGCATTATCTGAGGTGCTGCTGCTACTGCTATGACACTATTGCCATTTGCTATTTACTGCTACTTGCTTCTACCTGCTGATGTTGCTGTGTATTCTTCCTCCCTCTTTTCTTTTCTTTTTTTTTTTTTTTTTCAGCTACTGCTATTGTTTAAGCAGTGGTTGGCACCTTGAGGGTGCTCTAATTACGAACGGGTCATGGCGAAATTTTTAAAAACTCTTTCCCAATAGTATATGGAGAGTGTTTCTCCTTTGTTTCAGATATTGTTCCCATTTGAGTGTTTCTCCTCCCTCTCTCAGATGGTCTAGAAACACTTGTTCCCCATTGTTGCCTTTTGGCCATCCCTCTCTCCCCTCCCTGGCGGTTGTGCTAGGGAGGAAGTTAATTAGTTACTGTCTTTCTTTTAATTTTGTCCTCCTGGGGTATGCCCCTTGTAGGCTGTATATTCGCTTATTCCTTTTTATTTTAAAGCTGGTTTATCCAAAAAAAATCTTGAAGCAAAATAGGACACTCTTGATGAGTTGCACTCTACCAGCATAGGTGAGATCCCTATTTGTCCAGGATTTGGTTCTAGAGATGATCCTGTCCACAAGTGGCTTGCAATCTAAATGTTTAAGCTTGGTGGACAAGAGAGGTACACCAAGATACCTAATGGGGAGGAATCCCTCTGTGAATCCAAGAGTAGTAAGAATACTCTCCTTAGTTGTGGAATTAACTCCGGAGAAAAATATATTACTCTTACTAGGGCTGGGAGCAAGTCCAGAAAGAGATTCAAACTCATGGAGGGCACTTTGAATATGCTTGATGGAACTTAAATCCCCTTTACAGAAAATCATAAGATCATCAGCAAAACAAAGATTGATTATATTATTTTGATCACACTTCCAATGGAAGTGGAAATCAGGCTGCTGAGCTTTCTCTTTCAAAATGCAAGTCAACAACTCCATGACTATTACAAAAAGGTAGGAGGAGAGGGGATCACCTTGACGAAGCCCTCTACTCCCCCAGATTTTACCAGTGGGTTCACCATTAATGTTTAAGCTGTAACTTGCAGTGCTTTTAGCCATTGGATCATTTTGGGATGGAAATTCATGCTAGTGAGAATATCCCATAAGAGTTCCCATCTAACATTATCATATGCTTTCATGATGTCAACCTTTAACGCGCATCTAGGAGTGGGAGAGGGCTTGTGGTACCCTCTCATGAGTTCCTGAGTGAGGAATACATTATCAGCAATTCTCCTTCCCTTAATAAAACCAGATTGGACTGGATCAATATGGGAAGGAAGTGCCAGCTGGATCCTTTTAGACAAAATCTTGGCAATACATTTATAGATAGTGTTGCAGCAAGAAATTGGCCTAAAATCACCCACCTTGGATGGATTAGGTACTTTAGGAACAAGTGCAACAATCGTGGAGTTGACTTTCTTCAAAAGTTGACCAGATCTAAAGAAGTTCCTAATGGCAGCGATAACCTCACGGCCAACAATATCCCAAGTCTTCTGAAAGAAGCCAGCGTTGTACCCATCAGGGCCAGGAGCTTTATGGGGATTAAGGGATAGAAAAGTGTCTCTAATTTCAATGTCAGTGACCTCAAGGACCATGGCATTGCTCTGTTCAGCAGACAATTGCTTGGTAATGAGCTGATCCACTCTAGAAGTCCCAGAGTAAGGAGTGGTATGAGGGGTGCCCAAAAGGGAAGAGTAGAAGTTGACAAAAGCCGTTTTAATTTCAGAGGGGTCATGAGTAATATAGGTATCACTCAGAGTCAATGTGGTGATCTTGCTTCTATTCCTATTATTGTTGATTGATTTGAAGAAGAAGGATGTGCACTGATCACCAAGTTTAAGCCACTGAATTCGTGATTTTTGTCTAGCAAGACTCTCCTCAGCCCTAGACAGGACCACAAACTGTCTATAGGCCTCCCTTTCCTGAGTTTGCGTGACTGTATTGGACGGGTCAGCTCCCAACTTTTTCTGGAGAATGTCAAGATGCAGCTTACTATCAATAACTCTTTTAGATATAGAGCTAAATTCCCTGATATTGAGGGCTTTGAGATCAGACTGAAGAAGTCTGAGTTTCTCAACAATGCAGTACATGGGGTTGCCAATGATGATGGTTCTCCAGACCTTTTGAACAATTGTGAGAAATTGGGGATGGTCAGCCAAGAAGTCAAAAAACCTAAAAGGTCTGATGGCTTTCTTAGGAGAGGGAGTAATATGGACAAGGCCTGGAGAGTGGTCAGAGATACCAGGGGTATGGAAGAAAGCAGAAGATATACATCAACCTCGAACCACAGGGGTTGAGAGCTTCTCTCTCTACTCTAGAGAGAGAATGCACTCCCCCTTTGGAAATTCTTCCATATTTTTAGATCTGACCCCTCAGTCTTTCGATTGTAGGTGTCTCAATCTCTCTCACGAGATTCACTCAACGCACAAGTCAGGTAACCAACATCCAGGAAGGCTTGGTCTTCTCTCAACAAAGGGGATCTGAACTGAATAGTTGGTCTTCATCTCCTATTCAGGTTCTCTTTCCTTCTAGATCTGCTATGGAGCAGATTCAAATCAGAAACCCAATCGGTGTGGATTGCAGAGGTGCGGCCCACATCAACAGATCGCACTCCATCTTCACCTGGAGTTGTCGCGGTCTCCATCTACAGTGCGAATCAAACCCAGAAGGGTTTGTGGAGAGTCACGAGTCCACCAAAAGGAATCGCGATCTGCCCAAACCCGTTCAAGTTAGAACCCAACGGAGCAAACGGAATCGGGTCTCAACTTGTTCAAGTCGGAACCCAACTGAGCAAGTACCATACGAGTCAACAGCCATGTGAACGGGTCGTTTCTGTCCAGAGCTGGAATAGGTAATGCCCAAAATCAAGGTTAATCGAGTATTGCTCTACCCAAACCCGTTATACTGCAAAGGGGGTCCAAAAACAAGTTCTACCAGTGGAGAAAAACCAGTTCAAGTTGTGATCTGGTTCTATCATTATACATCACCGAGATTCCAGATGAGGGTCTGTCTGCCGTGGGCTATTCATCTGGGTCCAAAGACCAGATCTGGGTTCTCGGGTAAAATCTCGAGTGTTCAGGTAACCCTTCTACTCTTGATTTGTGGATAGTATCGTTGATATTGAGCCCTGGTCCGGATTAGAGACTAGTATTGTTGATAATTGTGTAATCTGGGTTCATTGTTAAGAGCAGCTGCTATGAATTTATGTGTGCATTTCCATAGATCTAAAATCTGGATTCTGTTAGCCGTTTGAGTGACTGGTTGTCTGTTAGTGGCTTTGGTGTTCAGTTCTGTTAGTAGCTGCCAATCCGTGGCTGGTTTTTCCAATGAATGGTTAAGGTATAGTGTTCCATCTTGTATGTGAACACCACAGGATGCATTTGGTAACATCAACACAATAGGCGGATTACATACAATAGACTTGAGTCCAGCTACACTGCTGGACTAGAGTACTCAACAATTTTTCTATCTCGGTTTGCCTAGTATACGGATTGTAATTCTTGATTGGGTTGACTGTCTTTGAAATTTGGATTGGGCATGTGGGAGCGGGCGACAGAGTAGGCATGTGTTCCACGGGATCTATGGGGGAGTTTCCTTGTGGGTACTGATTGCCGAAAATCTGAAACTCCTCGTTTGATTCGGACTTCGCTGTGGTTGGCACAAGAGAGACGGACATCCTATGTATTAGCCTACCATAAATGTGACCGACTTCGGAGCTATATACACGGATTGTACTACTTGTTTGGGATAGACTGTCTTTGGAATCTGAACTAGGCATGTGGGAGCGGGCGACTGAGTAGGCATGTGTCCCACGGGTTCTAGAGGGGAGTCCCTTGTGTGTACTGATTGCCGGAAAGTCAGAGGCTCCTCGTTTGGTTCAGGTGCCTTATTGTTGGTCCCATGAGAGTCGGTCATCCATTGTATTAGTTACCATAATTTGTGATTTTCTAAGCATATTTTAACTCTAGATGGATGATGATATTGGAACTTGGTTAAGAGATGTTGAGCGAAGGGTAGACTAGGCGTGGTGCAGAACGCAGGGATGATGGGAGGCTTCCTTTGTGTTTAGTGCTTGCCGAAATACTTGAGGCCCGTTTCCTCTCGATCGAGTTCTATATTGTCGTGCTCCATTGTCGAGATTGGAAACCAAGGATATATTTGGAAACTTTTACTGCAGTAAAGGGAAGAGTGTACCAAGGTATGCACGATTTCTTAGTTACCTTACTTTATCCCTATCCTTGCGGGTTGTGCAAGGGCACCCTATCTTTCCCATCTCCGGCGGGATGTGTCGGAGTTTTATAATTTTCTATCTACTGCATGTTTGATCATTTTTACCTATGTTGGCGGGATGTGCCAGTACTTCTCATTTTCCCACCCCGGCGGGTTGTGCCAGGAACCACGCATTTTTTCTTTTTCTTTTCTTTTTTACTTCTCCTTTTTTTACTTTTCTTCCTTTTCATTTTGTCCTTCCTGGGGTATGCCCCTTGTAGGCTGTACATTCGATTAACCCCTTTTAATTTCACGCTAAATTACCCAAAAAAAAAGAAAGCAGAAGATTGAGGGAAACTTCTAATCCACCCATCATTAACAAGGACCCTGTCAATCTTAGTGGAAATATGATTAGGGGGGGCCTGTCTATTAGACCAGGTGAAAAAACAACCTGAGTATCTCAGATCATCCAGTCCAATGGAGTATAAACAATTGTTAAACTCATCCATGTGTGCAGGCCATTGGGAGATGGCACCAGATTTTTCTTGGGGCTTCCTAACGGAATTGAAGTCCCCAAGCACAATCCAAGGCAATGTGCTACTTACATTAACTAGAGAACTCCAGAGTTCCTGTCTATCAATGTAATTGTTGGCCCCATAGACAAAAGAAGCAAGAAAGACCAGTTTACTACTAAGGAGACAGACCTCACAGTGAATGAGTTGTGCAGTTTGGGTAAGGACTTTGACAGTCATGATCATAGGTCCCAACACACTAAAATCCTCCCAATTGGAGCATAATCATAATTATGAAGATAGCTCCAATTGGGACAAATGAAGTTCAAAATTCTGCCAACATTAGTTTGCTTGATTTTGTGCTCTATCAAACCAAACAAGGACACATCATTGATTCTCAAAAAGGACTTAGCTTGTTTTTGTTTAAGAGGATCATTAAGCCCTCTTAGGTTCCAAAAACCAAAATGAAAATCTGAGCAAGTCATAAATTATTGGAAAACAGTAAATGGCACCAAGTAGGATGTATTGGAATAGCCCAAAAGGATACAGTTGAACGCATCACCGCTTTGCTGAAAGAGAAGAAGCAGAATGGGAATTTCTGCCTTTCTTTCCTCCCTTTTTCTTGCTGGAGTAGCTCCTGGAGTCTTCCACTGTCGCAGCTACCCCTTTGCTCTTATCCATTGTAGTGGAGGTTGAGGTATCTGGAGGCTTAGGATCAGGGTCAAGGTGGGCCACGAAATCAACACCCACAATAGTACCTCCAAGGTTGGGGCTCGGGGTCTCTTTAGGCACCAGAGATGCTAGGGTAAGAAGATCCATAGAAGAATTTTCAAGAGGAAAGGGAACCTTAGGACCTTGAGCAGCAGGATGATGAAAAGCAGAAGAAGAACCATCAGAATGAATGATGTCCTGAACATTCAAAGTTCCTCCATTATCCTTACAGTCCTTTGCTTGAACTCCTGGATCCTGGGGCACCAGCTTGGTAACAGCTTCCAAAGCATCTCCACCCCCTCCAAGGGCTTTCCCAATAATCTTCCAAGCTTCATTATTAGTGGTAGCCATAGGTTCAGGGTCTGGCTTAGGCTTGCACGAGTGCCCAAAAACTTTGCATACATTACACTTGGGGGGGAGCCATTGATATTCAAGATGAACATTAACATAGGCACTCCCATGTCTGATTTGGATTACTTTGGGCAGATCTGAATTTGCAGATATTTCTACACACACTCTAGCAAAGTCCAGCCTTTGTTGTTGTGCAGTAGCAATGTCAACATGAAGTGGTTTCCCTATAGTGCTAGTTATGCGACTAAGAGCAGCCTCAGTCCAACATTCCAAGGGCAATTTGTGAATTTTTACCCAGGCAGGGATAGTTGGGGGGTGATCAGTGGTTGGGATTAACATGCGATGCCAATCCTTGAGTACTAGATATCTTCTAGAGAAAAAATATGGACCACCCTCAAGCACTTTCAACTTAGTCTCTTCATCTTGAAACTCAAAGTAAAAACAGGAACTTCCTTGTCTAATTTTGATTCGACCATGGTCTTTCCAAATCTTCCTAGCTGTGGAGCATAGTAAGGGGAAAGCCATTTTTCCATCCAAAAAATAGCCAATCAGGCTATTATTCCAGGATCTATCATCAAAATCAGTATCTTCTAAATCAACAACAGCTTCCTCCCCTAGTTGTAGATCAGGGTAGTGATTTAACTTCATGACATTCGACCTACCTTGTGATTGAAAGAGGGAGGCCCAATCCTTGGCCTTGGGTTGCTGGACATTATTCTGGTCCAGGGCTTGGGTTTGGGGAGCAGCTTTATCAGTAGGAGCGAACGTTGTACTAGGGGAATGGAACCCTATCTTTATAGAGTTACCTGCAGGTGAGCTTGATGATGGACCCTCAGGGCCGATTTCCTTCGCCTGGAGCTGTATGAGTTTGGTTCTGAGTTCTGAACAATCGACCTTAGAACCAGATTTCAGCATAACCTCCTCGAGTGCTTGAACGAGTGTTGATATTTCCTCCTTATCACCCAGTTGACCCCCAGCCTGTTCCTGGAGCTTGCGAGCAGAACCCGGACTAGAACTAGGAGGGCTTGAAAATTTAGGGCTTTCTGTAGAGTTGTGGAGACTCGTATTCGAGTTAGGGTTTTTTGGCTCTGGGTTTTTGGAATTGGGGCTGGTCGAGGCTAAACCACCATCTGAGAATATCTGACCTTGAGGATAGAGATCGAGAGGCTTGAATGGTGTGAACTTGGGGGGTGTAGAGAACACCATACCTGGCTTCAGAAGCTTGCTGTATATCGGAGTGCCCGACTTTGGTTCACTGTGTGGTGTGTCTCGAACCTCAGATCCCAGATCTGAGTAACGACGAGGAGTGGCAAGATGCGCTAGATGTTTCCTCCTAACTTCATTGGAGTCGGTAATTTTGAAATTTGGGAAGTCGTCTTCCATGGGGGATGAGGATTTGTCGGCCATCAATTAGGTTCCTTCGAAATCGCCATCAATCGCCTGTAAATCGCAAAATCGCCAGAGAGAGGGCTAACGTCATTTTTTTCCCGCAGTGCACTGTGAAGCAATTACAGGATGAGAATGTGATATGGATGTAGAAAACCAAACCCTCTCCTTTCTTTTGTTTTGTTTTTTCTTTGTCCTCCCTGGGGTATGCTCCTTGTAGGCTGTACATCCGGTTAGCCCCTTTTTATTTCAAGCTTATTTACCCAAAAAAAAAAAAAAACTAACGAGGATATGCGGGAGGCACTATCCAAGCGTTTTCCTTCTTCCTGGAAGACCTGCTGCAGTTTGCGAGAAGGGCTTGAACCTGAATTAGCAGGGTTGTGTGGACCGTACATAGATGTGGAGGTATCGTCGTTCTGGGAGGCCCCCACAACTTACGGGATTAACTCGGATGCCGAAGCAGAGTTAACCCTAGAGTTCATAGGGTTTTCCACCTGACATAACTCGAGATCTGGAAAACCGGGAGCAGTAGCGCACGTTGGGGTAAACTTTGTAGGAGTGGTATATGTGGTACCTGGTGTTCGAGATTCATTGAGGTGATGGGTACGGGTTGTACCATGGCCGGGATCGGGAACTGCAGAAGCCGCACCCAATCGCTTTTTGTTGATCGGGTTGGAGTCTAGCACCTTGGAACCCAGATCCACCAAAGATGGGTCGATTCCGTGCTCTGGGCTAGATCCCCTACTTTGGGGATACACAGTAGACTGTTGGAGGACGTAATCGGAGCCATCAGTCACGGGCGAAGAGAGGCTGCCTTCCATTTCTAGGGTTTGCTCAGGATCGAGTAAATTGCCTGAATCGCCTGGAGAACATATGACGTCATTGATCTGAGTTTTGCTATCTCCAATAATCGTTGCAAGGGCTGTTGCAATCCGTTATTACTATTGTAATTTGTTGATACTTGTTGTTGTATACTAATGATAGTTGGTTTAGGACGCATACTTCATCCTCTGCTTATTTCCCTACTCCTGGAATCTCTGATCATTCACCTGCTATTGTGCATATTACACCACCCCCTAAACCTCCCAGGAGACCCTTTAGGTTCTTTGACTTCCTAGCAGACCACCCTTCTTTTTTTTTTTGGGTAATTCAGCTTGAAATTAAAAAGGGTTAAGCGAATGTACAGCCTACAAGGGGCATACCCCAGGGAGGACAAAACAAAAATAAAGAAAAAAAAGAAAAAAATTGCGTACTCCCCGGCACAACCCGCCGGGGTGGGTATTTTGGAGGTCCTAGCACAACCCGCTAGGATAGACTAAGATGGACAAAATTCCTATTTGTGTAAACGTTTCTGTTCGCTAAATGGGCACAAAAGCCACCGATGGTTATCGGGCACAAAGCCACCGCTTGGAAAGCATGTGGTCAATTCGTAACTTTGACCACCGAATAAACTTTGCTGCAGCAATTACTTGTTTTGAACAAAAAATGCGTTCAAGTGGGAGTGGGGCCCCACTTGTTCAAGCTTTCAGATTTCCCGTGTACCCACCACGTGAATTTGCAGCAATAGCCATTAACTCCTGGACCAAGAGTTGTATTTGAGAGGTTCTATTGAATTGTTCCATCGAATATTCTGCCATAACAGAGGTTACAGCTGTGACACACCCTTTTAGAATAAAAAGTACGGAGTATGTCCACTTGCAAGGGGAGAGTGTGGATCTCACTCTCCTCTTCTCCAATTGATATCCAGGAAGTCTTCCTCCTGCATTAAGCCCAGCAACTGCAGCACAAAGGCCGCTACATATGGAACCAAAATTGTGCACGAAAGGGTAGTGAACCCCATGGCTAACACACCCATAGACACCAGAGATGATCGGAGAAATAAGATGTGAAGAGCACGCCAACTGTTCACCGGAGTTGAGTGTACAACACCGATTTTTTTTGGGTAAATGTGTACAACACCGATTTGGACTGGGATTCAGGGGATTCCATCAGATTTTCTCACAAACAGCCCAACACAGACGCATATGGGGAAAAGGAGCACCTTCAATACCAGAAACCCATGTCGGTTTAACCCCCTTCGCCGTGACATCTCGACACTTAACGAAGGTGAACTGGAACGCAGAGGTGCGTGAAGTTGAACCCTATAACCAAATGCTCCTGCGTGAGGCTGATAGAGACAATCTACTGCAGATTTCCCCAAAATGCAACCCATTTTTGAAACTAGGCTTGAAGAATCCAATAACTGGACCCATAACCCAACCGAAATTGCATGAACCTGGGATTACCTACCTCACAGGCCTATGGAAATGAACTGGGTATAACCCAGGTTGTGGATTTGTTGTGCGTGATCGAGTCACGGAAAGGATTAGAACGCCCTTCATCAGGAACGTTCCTCATCTATTGAATGATAAGGGTTTTTGAAACTCAGATCCCCCTTTTGAGCAAACCACGAAAGATATTTGTGGGTATGCATTTGCCTGTGAATCTCGAGAGAGAGTGTGGTAAGCTCTTCAATCAGGATAATTGAGGAGCAGATCGAAAAAATTGGGGCAGGAAATTTCAAGGGAGTGCATTCTCTCTCTTCCTAGAGAGAGAAGCTCTCAACCCATCAGTCCCCTAAGGCCTTGATTGGCTATGGGATGAGAAGGGGTATAAAATTATACCCCTTGGTTTAATCCCGGTCCCACCTCCTTATGCATGGTTTGGCAAATTTTTGGGAGGGGTATAAATTTATACCCCTCCCAGATTAATACCCCTTAATACCCCTGGAGGGGTATAAATTAGTAACGGGGGGTGTTATTGTTTAGTACCCCCCAATACCCCCTACGAAATTACTCGAATACCCTCCCTTATACCCCTCCCTTTACCCCTAGTTTTTTTTTTTTTTTCTGTTTTTGAAAAGAAACCGAATGGCATTGTAAATGTTTTACGAACTCTTGTGATTTCCTTCGGATCAAAAAATGAAGTACTTTTGTGCAAATTTTTTAAATTTTTTTTGCACCAAATTAAACTACTAATTGAGATCTTTAATTTGATACAAAAAATTTTGAAAAATTTTATACTTTAGAATTTGACATTTTTTTTTTTTTGGGTAATTTAGCTTGAAATTAAAAGGGGTTAAGCGAATGTACAGCCTACAAGGGGCATACCCCAGGGAGGACAAAATAAAAAATAAAGAAAAGAAAAGAAAATTGCGTGTTCCCCGGCACAACCCGCCGGGATGGGAAAATTAGTGGTCCCAGCACAGCCCGCTAGGATAGGAATAATGGCACAAAAAGGCAACTTTACGTTTGCATAAAATAAAATATCGCGAGATATGTTGGTTTTTGGGCTCAAAGGCCATGATTTCCCGGGCATCCACTGCCCAATTTTTCATTGCGTGTAACCTTGAACCAAGGTGATTTGAAGTTCACCGTAGATCTGCAAATGGTGGCACGGTGGGCCATGCTTCAACCATTTTCACGGCCCCAAGTAGCAATTCCACTACCAAGTTGAATCACGTGCACATGAATTGAACATCCAAGTGCCTTCAAAAAGAGTTCTTTTTAAATTGAAAGCAACCAGCTACATGCTTCTTTCCCATCTTAAAACACGTGGGAAGTCCAAAATCAACCCCAAGTGTTGTACATTGTGGGCCCAAAGGAACGCCAGATTTGACTTTGATTTGAAAGTTTATTTGAATATTCCAACCGAACAGGCTATGAATATTCCAACCGAACAGGCTATGCATAGCTGGCATGCACGCTGCCACATGCTAACCAAAGCAAGTGCAGCTGTGGACCCATCAAATTATGACCCATTTTACGTAAATTTGGTTGTCTTCACCGACCCAAGTTACCACCTTTTTGAACACCACTTGCAGCTGGCTTTACCCACCGACCCATGTGCGATAAGGACCGTGGCCCCACCAGTTTTTGGGCAATCGTGTACCCATCAGTTCCACTAGCAATTGTTTACCCAGTCGCGAAATGGAGCGTGGGTTCCATCTCTCATCTTCCCCAAACACATCGAGCCCAGGAAAATGATCAACAGAACCCATAGTTCCACACAACCGAAGTAATCCCAAAACTGAGAAATTCGAATCCAAAATAACTAATAACAAGATCAATGAGTTAATCCCACAAGATATCTCTCTGGTGTAAATCAGCCCCAAATGGACTCAAGGAATATCAAAGAAATAGATCAAACGCGAAGAAAGAAGCCCAGTTCCAATACTTCATTAGACATACCTCAGCGCCAGGATCCAAATGGTATTACCCCTTCCACCGTGACACCACCGACACATAATGGAAGAGAACTGTTGCGCGAGGGAGTGCAGCAGAAGTACTAGAGGCTAGTCTCCAAATCTGAAACGCGTTCGTGCGTATCCCTTCAAGATCCCTTGCGTTTGTGGATGACCCACCCCTATATGAGGATGAATCGTCCATTGATAGGTCCATGGACCCATGGTATCTCTGGATTTGTTGAAGAACCTGAACGTAAAGGTTAG
Organism: Vaccinium myrtillus; assembly: GCA_016920895.1. NCBI lineage: Eukaryota > Viridiplantae > Streptophyta > Magnoliopsida > Ericales > Ericaceae > Vaccinium > Vaccinium myrtillus. The sequence goes on from CM029276.1 coordinate 18,510,200, forward strand.
AACATAGCTTGTTGCGTTTTGAAGATTACCCAGGGAGAGAATCAAACCCCTTGTCGATTTGAAGCCCTTTCGATTTGATAAAAGAGCCAAGCCAAAATGGGTCTGCTCCATGCTTGATCCAAATCGAAAAATTGGGGTAGGAAATTTTAGGGGAGTGGATCTTAGATCCCTTTTTGTTGTTGCTGCATATGAGTGAATCTCGCGGGAGATCTCAGAGATTGAAAAAAAAATTACTGAAGATTTTAGGGAGGAGTGCATTCTCTCTCTATTTCTAGAGAGAGAAGCTCTCAACTCCCATAAACATTTGGCAACTCCCATAAACATTTGACATTGTTGGTTTGCTTTGCAATATCCTTCGGATCAAAAAACAAAGAATTTTCACATTAATTTTTTTACTTTTTTTTGCACCAAATTAAACTACAAATTGAGATATAAGAGGGGTGTCAAAATCATTTCCAAACGAAAAAAGGCACACTAACGAGTTAAGTGGTAAATAGTACAAGTATTCGCACCATACTAGCTAAATGTTGGATAATCATTCCATTATTTTGAAATGTACTATTTAAATATCACTCTTCTCCCATTATTTTTCGGTAAAATTGTAATTAAGCTCTCATAATTAAGTTCAACCACCATATCTATTGCATAACTAATTCATTTAACCTTTGACTGAAAATAAGATTTGACCAATAATAAATATTCTTTCATTGGTTTCGATTTTACCCCTAGGATTTTGATTCTTTAAACAAGTTAAAGATGTTCTTTACACACAAAACAAAACAAAAACTAGTTAAAGATATAAATTTACTATAAATTTATCCCACAAACTTTTAAAATTACATCATACCACAATTTGTTAGGTCCTTATTTGTATTAGACATTTTTACTTCTAATTTTATACACATATACTTTAGAATTTCACATTGTTGGGGAATAACATAAAAATTACTAATTAGTTATTATTAAACACGTATAACTAGAAAGGAAAAAAAAAAAGCAAAAATTAAACTTCAAAATATTATTGAAATGAATAATAAAAAAAGAATAATTGAATATTTTAATTTTAGATATAACTAATAAAAGGAATTATCTATTAAAAAGTATAATTAATTTAATTACTATTGTGTTTATGTATTTTTTATCATAAAATCTAATATGACTGTTCAAGGGCAAATAAGTCATTTGCCAAGTTTTTACATCATCTACCCAATTTTATCCCCCTTTATCACAAATTCATCCAAACCACATACTATTTAATCCTCCCTTCATAAATGTCACATCACTGTGGGTCCACCCTTACTAAATAATACCCCTTACTATCTTATCCCCCCTTACTATTTAATCCCACCAAAACGTATCCCGCATCCAATCGGGGCCTAAGGGTTTCTCTGATTGTACCTTCATTCCCATGTGTGTTTCACCACCCTTCTTTCCTTCATACAGTCCAACAAGTTTGGAGACAAATCATTCTGGGGAACTACATTGTGAGGGTTGAGAGCTTCTCTCTCTAGAATAGAGAGAGAATGCACTCCCCTAACCAAAAATCCCTCAAACCAGGTCTGATCTAGAGGTAAAATTGCTCTGATCAGCCTATTATCCATTCTCTAATCACATAATTTTACTATCCTATTTCATCCTTTTGGAATCTGATCTCAAATCACAGCAAGAAAACTCATTGGGCCATGAAAGTGATGGACGGCTCTCTTCGAGCTGCATATTCAGCTTGGGTCCTTCCACAAAGGGCTTCTTTGAAGCCATTGTTGCAGTTTCTACTGGTACAACAAAAGGGATCCGAAATTACTTTTGGGTCTTCCATAATCATTCAACACCAACAAAAGGGGTCTGATGGGTCAAACTCCTTCAAAAGTGCTCTGCTAGAGAGCACCACTCGGGTGCTTCACAGTTCCAGGTTCGGCTTCCTTTGGCTAGTTCATTCCTCGTATCAGTTCACGTCCGTTAGGTGTCGAGATGTCACGGCGGAGTGGTTATTCCATTTTGGTTTCTGGCGATGTGAAGTTCAAGCTGTTTGGGAGATGGACCGTGTACTGTTATGCGGCTGTGTTGGGGTTCTTTTGGCAGTCAAGAAGGGATTATTGAAGCTCCTTCATAGCTTCTGTCACAAATGGGGATCCGAAAATTGGTCCCTTTGTTTTATGGAATTTCTGGGTTGAGGATGAAGATTTCAACGTGTTCTTGAGGAGAATAAACAAGTGGGCCCCACGACATTGAGGAGCAAGCTGGGCAGTGGATCCACATGTTTCACGAAAATAGCGCTCATACACAGCTTTACCCCGTAAATTCTGGGTTCATCTCTTGAAGAAGATGAACTCTGTTTGGAGAAGGAGAGAGTGTGATCCACTCTCTCCCAAAGAAAGTGGGCTTTACTGCTTTTACTAAGGGCTGTTGTCTTTTCGGTCCAACCCCCAAGTGAATAGCTATTTTGTACGAAAAGTCGTCTGCAAAAATGTAATGGAAAGAGTGTAAAATCAACATCATCCGGCTGTCATGGGCCCAACTCACATCATGAGCCGGATTCCACCACCAAAGTCTCACCATGTTGGTCATTGGACCCACGGACATTTCATATCCACCACGCAAAATCCAATCATTTTGGTCAGCTAGACCACTACTCATGCAAAGTGCACATGAATTAATGGCCCCACCTTGGGCCAATTTCAAAGTTAGGACTGAGCTTTTTTGCTATTTAATTCACATTATCTTTTGGACACATGCATTAACACCCACGAGAATTCCTATGCATCTATTGCTGCTTAATGCTGGTTTATCCTATCCTAGCGGGTTGTGCTAGGGCGCCACATTTTCCCACCCAGCGGGTTGTGCCGGGGACTACGCAATTTTCTTTTCTTTTCTTTTTTTTTTTCATTTTGTCCTTCCTGGGGTATGCCCCTTGTAGGCTGTACATCCGCTTAACCTCTTTTAATTTCAAGCTATCTTTACCCAAAAAAAAATCATTCTGGGAAATCCAATGTTTTGTCTTACTGAGAAGCTTAAAAGGTACAAATTGAGCTTCAAAAGCTGAATCAAAAGGAATACAGTGCTATCTCTGACAGGGTAGCTACTACTAAGGTTCAGCTTGAGGCTCTACAGACTAGCCTTGGTCTGGATCCTACAAACCATGCTACTCAGTTGGAAGAAAAATTGGTCTACAAGCAATTCCTCATTCTCTCACGAGCTGAGGAGAGTTTAGCTAGACAGAAATCTAGGATTCAGTGGCTAAAACTTGGAGACCAATGCACCTCCTTCTTTTTCAAAACAGTCAACAACACCAGGAATAGAAGCAAGATTACTAGTCTTGTCTTGGGTGACTCCACTATTACCCATGACTTGAATGTCATCAAGAATGCCTTTGTCAACTTCTATTCTGGGCTTCTTGGTACACCACACACCTCTACCTATGATGGGTATGATAGGATCAATCATCTCATCACTCGGAGACTCACCCTTGATCAGAGTTTGATCATGGTTCAAGATGTCACTAACTCTGAGATCAAAGATGTTGTCATGAACCTTAATCCCCAAAAGGCACCTGGCCCTGATGGGTATAATGCTAGATTTTTTCAAAAAGCCTGGCCTATTGTGGGACATGAAGTCACTGCTGCAATTAAGAATTTCTTCAAGTCTGGGAAGTTACTGAGCAAAGCTAATGCCACCATTGTGGCGCTTTGTTCCCAAAGTACCCAATCCCTCAAAGGTTGGTGACTTTAGACCAATCTCATGTTGTAACACTGTTTACAAATGCATTGCCAAGATCCTGGCTAAGAGGCTTCAGTGTGTTCTCCCTGACCTTATTGATCCAGTCCAATGTGGATTTATCAAGGGCAGGAGAATTGCTGATAATATATTCTTTTTTTTTTTTGGGTAAATAAGCTTGAAAATAAAAAAGGCTAACCGAATATACAGCCTACAAGGGGCATACCCCAGGGAGGACAAAGAAAAGAAAAGGAAGGAAAAAATTGCATGACATAAATAGGGAAGGCCACAAGGGCTACATGAGGCTAAGTGGGAAAACACTCTTAAGGGAAATAAGGAATTGAGTCTAAGGAGAAACACTCTCCAAACACTGATGGCAATAAAATTTTGAAAATTTCGCCATGACCCATTCGTAGATGGAGCACCCTCAAGGTGCCAGCCACTGCGTAAACAACAGAGAATAGACTATGCTAGGGTCTGTGTTGAGGTCTCAGCCAAGTCTGTTCTTCCCAAGGATATTCAAATTACAGATGGGATTCATTCTGTAAACGTATCTGTAGAATACCAGTGGTTACCCCCAAAATGTTGTGTTTATAAAGTGTTTGGGCACTCATGTAAACCCAAGCCAGAACCTCAACCTGCTATTGATGATGAAGAGTGGGAATTGATTGGGAAGGCTTTTGGAGGGGGTGGAGGTGTTCTTGATGCTGTAACAAAAGTTGTCCCAAATGCTACGGGTCCATCATTCACTATCCAGCAGGATGGTTTTGTGGAGGAAGATTCGCTTAGTGAGGAGGATGAAACCCCTGCCTTTGATCCTGGAGTAGCAGTTACCAAGGGTGTTTCCCCAACTCAGGTTGTTAAGGAATTTGCCTCTACTACTTTGATTGGCAGATCCTCCGTTATGAAGCAGTCAGAGCTTCCCCTAGATGCTGCCCCTCCCACTAGTTTGGTCACTGGAAGCATTGGGGGCTTGGAGAAGCTAAATGGGAAAGGCCCTCTGGACTCTCCTAGAGCCATACCCCCGGACCCACCAGATTCTTGGAGCAAATCACGACCGGAAGATTTCTGATGCGTCGGGTAGAGGTCAAGGGGTTTGAATGGAGTAAATTTGGTGGGTGTGGAGTACACCGTACCTGGTATCAAGAGTTTACTGTGGATTGGGTTGCCCGATGTTGCTGCGTTGGAGTTGTTCTTTGAATGATTAGAAATTTGCTTCTTACGGACCACATAAGAGTCCACGGCTTTGGACCCCAAATCGTAGGGGTCCGTGGAAGTATCATCTTTCTTAGCTAGGTTATCTCCTGGTTTGGATCCAGGATCCTCCATGGGAGGCGAGGACAAGCTCACCAGAACTAGGGTTTTTTACAGTGATCGTGCGAATCGCCTCTAATCGCCAAAATCGCCCAAGGATGATGATGACGTCATTACCCGAAACTTCATCTTGAGTTTTCTGTTATTGTTACTACTGATAATATATTCCTCACTCAGGAAATCATGCATGGATATCACAAATCCACCTCATCACCCAAGTGCGCCATGAAAGTGGACATCATGAAAGCATATGACAATGTAAGATGGGATTTCTTGTGGGATACACTGGGTTGTATGAATTTTCACCCCAAGATGATCATGTGGTTGAAAGCTTGTGTCACCACAGCTAACTACACCCTAAACGTAAATGGTGAGCCTACTGGCAACATTAAAGGAGCAAGAGGGCTTAGACAGGGTGATCCGCTGTCCTCATACCTCTTCGTAATTGTCATGGAAGTGCTCATCTGTATTCTAAAGGATAGGTCTAGTAGACCTGACTTTAGGTTCCACTGGAGATGCAATCAACCAAAAATTATTAACTTATGTTTCGCTGATGACCTTATGCTATTTTGCAGAGGTGACATTAAATCAGTTAAACATATCCATGACTCCTTGTATGAATTTGAATCCCTATCTGGTTTATCCCCAAGTCCTGGGAAGAGTAATGTGTTCTTTTTAGGTGTGCAACACTTTGTCAGAGAGGAGATACTTCAATTGTTAGGCTTCAAAGAAGGTTTTTTGCCTGTGAGTACCTTGGTGTACCACTTCTATCCACCAAGTTGAAGCACATTATCTTGGATCGTAAGGGGGAACTAGAACCAGCAGCTGCTCCAAAGGCAGTCCCATTGGGTTCTCCCATTACAGGAGTACTGAAAGCTACCCCTAATTCCTCCACTACTCACATGTCAAAAAGCCAAAAGAAGAAGCAGAGGAGGGGAGGCAATTCAGCCAGCTCCAAACCAGCTTGAAGGGAAGTTTTTATTTTTTGTCTTTTTGTTGGGCATTGATTTACTACTTCCTATTACATGCCATCATCTATATTCTATTGCCTTTACTTATGCTACTGCCGGTGTTCTTCTAATTGTTTTATGAATAGTTCAGATTTATGCATTGGTTTTTGGAATATTCGAGGTCTAAATGATCCACTTAAGCAAAAAGAGGCAAAAAATTTTGTGAGGACTAGCAAGTTGTCTATGGTTGGTTTATTAGAGCACAAAATCAAAGAGTCAAATGTGGATAGAATTTTAAAGTACATTTGCCCACATTGGCATAGTACTCACAATTACAGGCATGCACCCCTGGGTAGGATTTTGGTCTGTTGGGATCCCTTGGTATTATCTGTTACTGTCCTGGATCAGTCCAACCAATTTATTCATTGTGAAGTACATGCTCTGCAGGGAGATCATATTTTCCTGGCAACCTTTGTCTATGGTTCCAACAGTTATATTGAAAGACACACGTTGTGGCAGAGCATTCAAAGTTTTAAGAGTATCACACCTTGGGTAGTACTTGGGGATTTTAATGCAATCAGGACACCCCACGAAAAAGCTGGTGGTCCTAAACACTGGTTTCCCCATATGGATGATCTAAATAACTGTCTCCACATTGCAGAATTAGATGACCTTAGGTACTCAGGATGTTATTACACTTGGTCTAATAAACAAGTCTCACCCAATCATGTGTCTACAAAAATTGATAGGATTATTGTCAATGAGAGTTGGATTAAGTCTCACACTTGCTCGTCTGCCCGCTTTCCTACCCCAGGTATCTCTGACCATTCTCCAGGTTTGGTGTTTCTCACACCCCCTCCTAAGAAAACAATAAAACCTTTTAGGTTTTTTGATTTCTTAGCAGAACACCCACTTTTTCTCCCTATAGTTCAAAAAGTGTGGAGGATGGTAATCATTGGCAATCCTATGTTTTGTCTCAATCAGAAACTTAACCTTTTGCAAAAGGAGTTTAAAGACCTCAATACCAAAGAATTTAGTGCAATATCTGATAGAGTGAGAGGCATTAAACAACAATTGGATACACTCCAATTTGATTTGGGAACTAATCCCAACAACCCTGTCACTCAGGTCAAAGAGAAAGAGGTGTCAAAGCAGTACTTCACTCTGGTCAGAGCTGAAGAAAGCCTAGCTAGGCAAAAATCTCGCATACAGTGGCTCAAACTTGGTGATCAATGCACCTCCTTTTTCTTTAAATCTGTTAGTAATAACAGAAATAGAAGCAAAATCACCAGTTTGGAGCTAGGGGATGGCTCTATAACTCAAGACATAGGTCTGATTAAGAGTACTTTTGTGGAGTACTACTCCAAACTTCTTGGTACTCCCCATATCTCTCATTATAATGGGTCAATAAGGGTAGATGAACTTGTTAGGAAGAAATTGACTGCAGAGCAAAGTCTTAACATGGTTCAGGAAGTTACTGAGTCTGAGATAAAGGACACTCTTTGGTCACTTAATCCTAGTAAAGCTCCAGGTCCTGATGGCTACAATGCAGGGTTTTTCCATAAAGCCTGGCCAGTAGTTGGGCATGAGGTTATTGGTGCTGTCAAAAGCTTTTTCAGGTCTGGTCAGCTTTTGAGGGCAGCCAATTCCACCACTATAGCACTAGTCCCTAAAATTCCCAATCCTTCTAAGGTTGGTGATTTTAGACCTATTTCTTGCTGTAATACTGTTTACAAGTGCGTGGCTAAGATTTTGGCCAATAGACTTCAAGCTGTGCTTCCCGACCTAATAGATCCAATTCAATCTGGATTTGTTAAAGGTAGGAGAATAGCAGACAACATTTTCCTCACCCAAGAATTAATGAGAGGTTACCATAAGTCTAATTCTCCCTCTCCTAAGTGTGCAATGAAAGTTGATATTATGAAAGCGTATGACAATGTAAGATGGGAATTCTTATGGAATGTTCTTACTTCCATGAATTTCCATTCTAAAATGATTCAGTGGCTTCAAGCATGTGTGACCACTGCAAATTACTCTATCAGCATAAATGGTGAAGCCACTGGTTACATTAATGGCAAAAAAGGCCTCAGACAGGGGGATCCCTTGTCCTCCTACCTATTTGTCATTGTCATGGAAATTTTGACTTGTATTTTGAAGGAAAAAGCAACTTTTCCTGATTTCCATTTCCATTGGAAATGTGACCAGCCCAAATTAGTTAATCTCTGCTTTGCAGATGACCTTATGATATTCTGCAAAGGGGAGCTTAGGTCCATTCAACACATCCAAGCAGCTTTGTCTGAATTTGAGTCATTATCTGGTTTGTCACCGAGTCCCGGCAAGAGTAGCATTTTCTTCTCTGGTATTCACATTAATCTTAAAAGGGACATCCTAGATTTATTGGGCTTTAATGAAGGTACTTTGCCAGTAAAGTACCTAGGAGTCCCTCTTCTATCCACCAAGTTACAACATTCAGATTGCAAAATCTTGGTGGATAAGATTACTGCAAGAACAAAATCTTGGACCAATAGGGACCTTACCTATGCTGGGAGGGTACAACTGATTAAGAGTGTCCTGTTCTCTATGCAAACATATTGGTCTTCACTTTTTATTTTGCCTAAAAGAGTCATTAAGGAAGTGGAGGCCACCCTGAGAGCTTTCCTGTGGTCTGGCCCTGAACTAAAAAAATCAGGAGCTAAAGTCTCATGGGAACATTTGTGCTCTCCCAAGCAAGAGGGAGGACTTGGGTTTAAATCTTTGCAAGTCTGGAATAAATCAGCAGTTGCTAAACACATTTGGTTCCTCATTGCTGGTGGGGAACAATCCATGTGGTGTCAATGGGTTAAATCGTACTTAATGAAGGGTAGAAGCTTTTGGGAATTGAAAATGCCTAGTAGCCCAACTTGGACCTGGAGGAAATTTTTTTTTTGGGTAATTTAGCTTGAAATTAAAAGGGGATAAGCGAATGTACAGCCTACAAGGGGCATACCCCAGGGAGGACTCCCTGTGTTATCCTCAACCAGTCATGATCAAGATGATCAAATTAGCTGGGCTCTCACTCCATCTGGACAGTTTTCAGTTTCATCATTGTGGGAACATTTTTTTTCGGTAAACATTGTGGGAACATTTGCGTACACATTTCCCCAAAGTTATTTGGAGCCATGTGATATGGTTTCCTAGCCACATACCCAAGTGTAGCATCATCACTTGGCTTGCTGTTTTAAATAGGATGTATACTGAGGATAGATTGGTCTTGTTCGGGACCAAAGCTACTTCTCTGTGTAGTCTTTGCCCAGGCAGCGAAAGCCATGACCATCTCTTCTTCAACTGCCCTTACACTGCTCAAGTCTGGGGGTCAGTCTTAGTCAAACTAAACATACATTGGGCAGCTCGAACCTGGGTCGAGTGGATTGAACTCCTCTCCACCATTAAGGGTAGATCGTTGCGGTCCATTATGATTCGACTGGCCTTCACCACTTCTGTGTACCACATTTGGATAGAAAGGAACTGTCGGAAATTCCAAAACATTGCATGCTCTGAAACTATTGTAATTCATAAGATCTGCTCAATGATGAGGTTTAGATTGTTGTCCATTGGTAATTTACCTCAAGGATTACAATCTAATTGGCTCATTAACCAGTGGGACCTTACATAATTTGAGAATATGTGTGGCATCCAAGTCCCTACCTAATTTTATTGGTTTTCTTGTTTGTTCACATGTATGCAGCGAGCTGACTCTGTTTGCTGGATAAATTGAGCTCAGTTCTATTGCAAGACGACCTTGAAAAGAGCATCTGATCCCATTGCCTTAATTGGCTCATCTATACTCCACAGCCTTAAATGGCCTGCTGCTGTTAATACTTCTATGTACAAGGTAAATATCTGTATCCTCAGCTGTGGGTTTGTTACACGGGTACTTTTCCAAAGTAGCTAATGGATGTTTCAAGAGTGATCTACTTATAATGTGTGTTTTCCACCGTGAGCTGAGTGCTTGAACCCCATCAATTCCTTGAGAGAGGAGATAATATGTAGTGGGAGTTGTCTTGTGAGGAATTAGTGGAGGGAGTTGGGACCCTTGATCCTGCGGCTAAGTGTGAAAAGTGAGTGGGAGGGTGAGGCTTACGAGGGTGTATGTAGTGTGAGTACATATTAGCCGTAGGAATTTCTTTCTTTCATTCTCTTTCCATCTAATTTATGCATCACATTTACATTCTTATGTGGTCTGAAATCTGAGCTAAATCTTGTTGGAGATGCTGTCATATGGTGCATTTTCCTATGATGCATTTTGATGGTAGTTTTATATCTGTCCTTACGGTTCAGCTACACTTCTGTTACTGTTACGGTCCAGTTTGCTATCTGCATTGAGTGTTGTACACTTCTGTTACGGTCTCGGCTGTTGCAGCAGTATGCAATACTGCTGCTGCTGCATACTGCATACTGCTGCCGTTTTAACTGCACTACTGTAGTAGTATGAGATCTACTGCTGCTGTATTGTTCTTCTGCTGCTGTTTGTTACTGCTGCAATTGTCTCGGCTGTTGTTATTCGGGCAGACACTTCTCTGGCCTGCCATAATTCAAGCAAAGTGCTGTCCAAATTTCCTTAGAATATGGCAGCACCGGTTTAAGGGTATGTTGTTTAGCGTCATTTTCACAATATTGTTTTCCCAGTGAGTGTCATTGGGAATCATTTCATATTAGGTAAACTTGTTTGCCCACTGCGTTGGGTTACTAGCCTAGCTAGAGGGGGCTGTCCTCTAGTCGGGCTCCCCAAGTTGGCCTATGGCCCAAACTCATTCGGACTTAATCAAGCTTCCTCGGGAAGAACCATGCACTTTGTTGATGTACGCGTTGCGGTCCATGCTGGCTCTACTTCAATGTCCAACATTCTGTACTTATGGTCTTATCCCTTCTTTTAGAGGGCGGTGAAACAAAGTGATTGGCATGTTGTCCCAATTTCTTTTGAGCTTATGTAGCCTCTTGGCCACTTTATTTTTGTTGTCTTTTATGTTTTTGTTCCTCCTGGGGTATGCCCCTTGTAGGCTGTACATTCGTTTAGCCCCTTTTATTTTCAAGCTGATTTACCCAAAAAAAAAAGTTGAAGCACATTGATTGCAAGTCTATGATTGACAGAATCTCCTCAAAAACCAAAACTTGGACCAATAGGGATTTAACCTATGCTGGTAGGGTTCAATTGATCAAAAATGTTCTTTTTTCAATGCAAACTTATTGGTCTTCCCTCTTCATACTTCCCAAAAAAGTTATTAATGAGGTTGAATCCATCCTTAGGTCCTTCCTTTGGTCTGGTCCTGACCTCAAGAAGATTGGGGCCAAAGTTTCTTGGGAGCACCTGTGTTGCCCCAAGCAAGAGGGGGGCTTAGGCTTCAAGTCTATTATCATTTGGAATAAGGCTGCCATTGCGAAGCACATCTGGTTCCTCATCTCTGGGGGGGAACAATCTATGTGGTGTCAATGGATTAAGTCATACTTACTTAAGGGGAAAAGTTTTTGGGAAGTCAAAATGCCCAGTTCACCCTCTTGGGTTTGGAGAAAGCTCCTCAATCTCAGACCCATTGTACACCCTCACGTTAAAGTTGTGATTGGTAATGGCAGAACCACATCATTGTGGTTTGATAATTGGCACCCCCTCGGTCCTATTGCCTTTAAGTTTGGTCCTAGAGTTATTTATGACTCTGGCTTCACCAAGGATGCTACTGTGGCTGCCATCATTCGAGGCTCTAATTGGGGTCTCCCCATCACTCAAACCCTTGAAATCAATGAGATTAGGGATGCTATTAGTTCTCTCCCCTTCCCTAACCAGGAAATTGAGGACTGCCATAAATGGGACCTTACCTCTAATGGTGAGTTCACCATCTCCTCCTTTTGGAATGAACTCAGAACACATTACCCCAAGGTCCCATGGTATAACAGCATTTGGTTCCCTGGTCATATCCCCAAGTGTAGCATGATTACATGGCTTGCGATACATAACAGACTCTATACTGGAGACAGGTTGGTTCTGTTTGGCACAATTCCTGTCTCTTGTTGTAGTTTCTGTGCTGGTGTGGAATCCCATGACCACTTATTCTTCAATTGTCCCATCACCTCACAAATTTGGTCTGAGATACATGCTCATGTCAATGTCAGTTGGCCGCCAAGGTCTTGGATTGATTGGATCACTCACATATCAAATTTCAAAGGCAAGAGTCTAAAAAATTTAATCATCAAACTGATGTTCACTGCTACAGTTCACCAAATTTGGATTGAAAGGAATGTTCGCAATTTCCAAAATGCATTTTGTAATGTTCCTACTATTGTGGGTAAAATCCACTCACTAGTAAGGTACAGACTGCTGTCCTTGGAAAATCTTCCTAAAGGACACCATTGTCATAGACTGTTAACTAAGTGGGGAATTGTTTGAGATTTCTTTTCACTATGATTACTGTTATGCTGCACTGTATTGAACAGGTTCTATGAGATGCAAATTGAGCTATGGATGCTATTTATCTCCTATTATATGGTGGGACCTTTCCAAATTTCCAGATTGGGGCTTGTTCAAATTTCCGATATCCAGGGCTTGCTGCAACAAGATTGCTACAGCTTTGCTTTGCTCATGTTTCAAGTTATTTCAGAGCAATCATACTACAAAGAAGCCTTGGTCGCCGAGCTTCACATGGGAATCGGCCCCGCATGAGCTATATGCTCAATCCAAGAGATTGATGCCTTTAGCCGGTTGTCTAAGTTCTTTGGTTCCGGTTGCCGCAGTACATCTTTGCACCCTCATGGATAAACTATAGCACCGCTTCTCTGTCCTGCTTGCTTCTTTGCACCGCACCCCTTCTTTTGCCATGTTCCAGGACCAAATTCATGTTTACATTGAGCTCAAAGTTTGTAATGCAAGCTTGGATGTTACTGCTGCTCCTGCTGTTTGTTCTTGTTGTTCCTGGGCACTCTCACAGACAGGTTGCAGTGCTGCTACTACTGCCCTAGGGAAGGTTGCCACTACTACCCTCTTGCTGCTCTCCTGTTATTGTATCCACTGCTGTGTTGTATGCAAATCTCATACCGCAAATCGCTGAATCTGCTCTTTTGCTCCAGAGCTGCTGAAATTGCTGAACTTACTGAGCTTGCTACATTCTGCTGTAGTGGCAGACATGATTTGCTGCTGCTCTTGACTCATTGATTTCATCCCTGATTCTAGCTATCTTGATTAAGGTGTACCATGCTAGTGTACCATACTAGGGTAGTTTTGTCAGGAGCTCAGCTTAGTGCTTCTCCCTGGGGGGTTGTCCCCTTAATCATTTGACCTAACTTTGGGGGGTTGTCCCTTGGCATGTTTGATCCCCTTGGGGAGGGGGCGTCCTCCCAATTTGAGTTGAATTGAGAAACCATGACTGCTTAAAGCATATGAGCTGCCATATCTGCAGTGAAGTCCAACTACCTTTTGTAACTCCTTATGTGGAGTGGTTCCATGTAGTACCTAGTCTAAGTTCCCAAATTGTGTGTTTCCCCTTCATCTTTTAGATGAGTGAGAAACACATTACTCCTCCCTATGTTGCCATTTGGCCTTCCCCTCTTTTATTTCTTCTTTTTCTTTTCTTTCTTTTGTTTTGTCCTCCTGGGGTATGCCCCTTGTAGGCTGTAAATTCGGTTAGCCTCGTTTTATTTCACGCTTATTTACCCAAAAAAAGGGCTGTTGCTATAGTTACTTACTTACCTGTTGCACTTAGATTATGCTCATTAAGTGGGTTGCAAGGGCAGCAACCTACATACTTGCTTGATTGCACTTGAACTTTCATGTTAAACTATAGCAAGGGCTGTTGCTATAGATACTTGCTTGCTTATCTGTTAGAGCATTCACTTGGTTATTATCATTGTGCAAGTGTTATTGCATTATACCTAGACTGCATTGTGCTACATGCTACTATAGCAATTTGTTGATATTAAATGGGTTGCAAGGGCTGTTGCAACCCTCTATTACTGTTGCAAGTGTTACTTTACTTGGAGCCTACTACTGTATACGTTGCTTGGATTATCAAAATTCAAACGGAACCATGCAAAAAATTCCAGAATCTGGTACTCATATGCTAAGTCATTGGATTAGTGTCATTGGATTCATCTGGACTGCTGTGTGTCTGATCGGCATCCACGATGTTGATATGGCCTAGCCTAGCCTAGGGGGGATGTCCCTTGGCAAGTTTGATCCCCTTTGGGAGGGGGCCTCCTCCCGTACCTAGCCTTGGGGGGTTGTCCCTTGGCATGTCGTATCATACTGTCCAAGGTGCATCAACAAATCCAGTAATGTACATCATCAAATTCAAAGTCCCAAAGATTGGAAATTCCAAGTTCCAAAGGTTGTCTATTCCAAGTTGCAAAGGTTGCAGCAGTTCAAGGTCCCAGTGATTCAAATTCACCAACTCTTATATCACTTGGGGGTTGTCCTTTGTGATACTCACCATCTTTTGTGTGTTTCTCCTTCCTCTCCTTGAGATGGATTAGAAACACATTGTATGTAATCTCCCCTACGTATTCCTCATGTAGCCCTTGTGGCCCTCCTCCTATTTTTGCATTAACTTTTCCTACTCACCCTCATGTAGCCCTTGTGGCCCTCCTCCTATTTTTGCATTAACTTTTCCTACTCACCCTCATGTAGCCCTTGTGGCCATCCCTTTTATTTCATGCAATTTTTTCCTTTATTTTATTTTCTTTCTTTTCTTTGTCCTCCCTTGGGTATGCCCCTTGTAGGCTGTAAATTCGCTTAGCCTTTTTTAATTTCAAGCTTAATTACCCAAAAAAAAAATGGGCCCCACGCATATGGGTGTAATAATTCACTCAAGTTACATTTTGGGAATTCTGCAAGTGGTGTTGCTCGGTGGGTAATTTAATGATCCAAGTAAGGATAGTTGTTGGGCCACTCCCCGTGCGCATATTTTAAAGACACTAACCATGCAGTTTTGGTTCAATTCGAGAAACTCAGCAGGTTCAATGGGACCCATGCATATGGCACTCACATCAAAACCCAAGCGGTGGCCTTTGTGCCAAAATTCAACAATTGGCCTTTGTGCCCATTAATTTTGTCCATTTTATTCCTATCTTAGCGGGTTGTGCTAGGACCACCAAACTGCCCACCCCGGCGGGTTGTGCCGGGGAGTACGCATTTTTTTCTTTCTTTTCTTTATTTTTGTTTTGTCCTCCCTGGGGTATGCCCCTTGTAGGCTGTACATTCGCTTAACCCCTTTTAATTTCAAGCTGAATTACCCAAAAAAAAAAAGTCATCAAAGAGGTCGAGACCATCCTAAGATCCTTCCTTTGGTCTGGTCCTGACCTTAAGAAGACTGGGGCCAAAGTATCTTGGGAACACCTTTGTTGCCCCAAACAGGAAGGTGGCTTGGGTTTCAAGTCTATTTTAGTATGGAATAAAGCTGCCATTGCTAAACACATTTGGTTCCTTATCTCTGGTGGAGAACAATCAATGTGTTGTCAATGGGTGAAGTCCTACTTACTCAAAGGAAAGAGCTTTTGGGAAGTTAGGATGCCCAGTTCACCCTCTTGGGTGTGGAGAATACTTCTCAATCTTAGGCCCATTGTACAGTCACACATTAAAGTTACTATTGGTAATGGAAGGCACAATTCATTGTGGCATATTTACCCAAAATTCATTGTGGCATGATAATTGGCATTCCCTTGGTCTTATTGCTAAAACATTTGGTCCTAGGGTTATTTATGACTCCGGCCTCACTAAGGATGCCACTGTGGCTGCCATTATCAGAGGCTCTAATTGGAGTCTCCCCATTACTCAAACCCTTGAACTCAATGAGATTAGAGATGCTATGATTTCTCTTCCCAGACCAAACCATGAACTTAAGGATCACCACAGATGGACCCTTAATTCTAATGGTAAATTCACAATTTCCTCCCTTTGGGATGAACTCAGAACACAATACCCAAGGGTACCTTTGCATAATACCATTTGGTTCTCTGGCCATATCCCTAAGTGTAGCATGATTGCTTGGATAGCTATTCATAAGAAGCTCTACACTGGAGACAGGTTAGTATTGTTTGGCACTATTCCTGTCTCCTGTTGTAGTTTTTGTATGGGAATGGAGACCCATGATCATCTATTCTTCAACTGTACATTCACTTCAAAAGTCTGGTCTGAAATGCTTGCTTTTGTCAATGTTAACTGGCCCTCAAGGTCTTGGGTTGACTGGATCAATCAAATCTCAAACCTCAGAGGCAAAACTCTTAAAAATTTGATCATCAAACTGATTTTCACTACCACAGTTTACCAAATTTGGATTGAAAGAAATGGCCGTAAGTTCCAAAATGCAATATGCCCTATACCTACTGTTGTGAGTAAAATCCACTCACTTGTGAGGTGTAGATTGTTGTCCTTGGAAAATCTTTCACAAGGACCTCAATCCCAGGGTCTATTAGATAAGTGGGGAATTCATTGATCTAAGCTTCATCACTTCCACTAGTATACATTGGTTATGCAGAGTCAGGTTGCTGTATATTAGTAGCTGCATAGGAGCAACTCTATGCAGCTTGCAGCAATGGGGTTTAGCAAGAGTTGTGACAGGACATATTGCACAGCTGCAAATGGTTGTAAATTCTGGTACCATATAGATTCATACATACTTACTTGCTTGCACTTGAACCTTCATGTTAAACTATAGCAAGGGAAATGCGAGTAGAATGGTTCCATAAGAGGAGGGTTGAGAGCTTCTCTCTCTAGAAATAGAGAGAGAATGCACTCCTCTCCCTCCCATCATCATAATTTTTCACTTAATTTACCAAACAATCTGTTCGGTCTGTTCGGTTTGTTCTTAGTTCATTCAGTTGGTCATCTTCATCAGATGTAGCCCGGCTTCCTCATCTCTCTCTACATTACAAAACCCATCTATTGATGGTGTTCAACATCAGTTGAGTCCAAAATGGGAGATCTGATTAAACTTTCAGTCTTGAAGGTTTTATCCAAATTTTCTATGGTTCTCTACATCGACAAACCAATTCCTCTCCTCATTCACCAGCAAGCCGTGGGGTGAAAGGGGATCTAAGGCCCACTGGGGTTCGTCTTCACCAAGTACCAATTTCGGTTGGAGTTCGTCCTCAAAAAGGGGGAGCATGGGTTTCCGTTGGTTTCAAACACAAGACCCAGGTCCCTACATTAAACCCCTCTCACCGGATGGGGGTATCATCTCAAAGGTACACAACACAGCAGGCTCTGGGGTTCTGGGTTATACCCAGTCCCATTATCTACAACCACAACTTCCGGCCCCCAAGAAAAGATTCACATACAGAGGCGTCTAAGATTTTGGGGTCCATCCTTCATTCTGACTTTTCTACTGCGGCTAGGTTCCTTCCGTTAGGTGTCATCAATGTCACGGCGGTGGGGTAATACCACATTTGGTCCCAGGCTACTGAGGAGAGCTCGGTGAAGTTAGCACCCATCTTCTTAATTGCGTCTGTGTAGGATCTTGTCTTGGATTCACCAGAGTTGGTCCGTATGTTGCTCTATGAAATTGCTTTCCTGGGTTTTTCTTGGGAATCGACTGTTGAAGGAGAGAGTGAGATCCACTCTCTCCCTTGCAAGTGGGCAATGCAATCATCTGGTACAATAGCCTTTTGGCTGTAACATCCAAATCAACCTTTCAAGTCAGAGACAGCTATTAACCCATTTTTCGACACAAGGACTTGGTGGGCCCATTGGGGTGGCCTTGTGGCCATATAACATATCAAGGTGCATCGCACCACAATTGCACCACAGCGGCACATGGGCTGTACTCGTTTTTTTGATCCACTCAAAGCAAGTGGACCCACTACTTTTGGGTGAGAAGAGCTAGTTTTTTTTTTTTTGAGCTGGTCAAATTGTCAAAGTATCTCTACAATTTCAAATGCTAAAAGTGAGCTCTTGGGCCCACTATCCAATTCTCGAAAATGGCAAGTTAAGAGGCAAGAATCCACCTCTGGACCAATTGGAAAATTCCATACTGCCGACATTAAGCCTCTTTGTGGGGCCACTTTGTTACATCATGTGGGAATTTTTTTTGATAATGTGCTGATATGTTTAGAGCCTGTAATGTAATAGATTTAATTTTACTGCTTTATGCTATTATACCCACCCCGGCGGGTTGTGTCGGGGAGTACGCAATTTTCTTTTCTTTTCTTTTTCGTTTTGTCCTCCCTGGGGTATGCCCCTTGTAGGCTGTACATTCGCTTAACCCCTTTTAATTTCAAGCTAAATTACCCAAAAAAAAAAAACTATAGCAAGGGCTGTTGCTATAGATACTTGCTTGCTTGCTTGCTTGCTTGCACTTGGATTATGCTCATTAAGTGGGTTGCAAGGGCTGTTGCAACCTACATACTTACTTGCTTGCACTTGAACCTTCATGTTAAACTATAGCAAGGGTTGTTGCTATAGATACTTGATTGCTTTCCTATGTTGCTATTGATTTTGCTGCTGTTACTTGCTACTATTACTCTTGTTAATCACTGCTGCATTTTTTTTTTTTTGGGTAAATAAGCTTGAAATAGAAAAAAGGCTAACCGGATATACAGCCTACAAGGGGCATACCCCAGGAGGACAAAACAAAAAGGAAAGAAAAGGCAAATCAAAACAAAATAACTACCTCCCTAGCACAATTCGCCAAGGAGGGAGTGGGATGGCCAAAAGGCAACAATTGGGAACGAGTGTTTCTAAACCATCTGAAAGAGGGAGGAGAAACACTCTTAAGGGGTGCTTGAAGTTAAATTGAAAATTTTGCCATGACCCGTTCGTAATTGGAGCACCCTCAAGGTGCCAGCCACTGCGTAAACAACAGCAGCAGCTGAGAAAAAAAGAAAAAAGAAAGAGGAAGAGATAGAACTTCCAACAGCAGTAAGATCAGAGCTGCTGCAGCAGCCTAACATATTACAGAATCTGAACATAGGACACTTGAATTGCTGATGCACATAAGGATTTGTTGATGCACCTTTGGACCTTGGGACTTGGAATTTGTTGCTGTTGTAGACTTCAACACCATGTACCTTGACGGAACCTCCCAGTGTGCTCTTTGGACGGATTGGTGGTGATAATGCTTGACTGCGAATTCTTGACTTTAGAACTTCACCTTTTAATGTAACTTCATGTAAACAAGAGCTCCAAGGGACAACCCCCCAAGGATAGGCCAATTCGGAGAAAATTGGGCAGCATAACGGCTGTTTTTTGACAACCCATAAAATCAGAAGTCTGCCCAGCAGTGGCAGCCCATAAATACAGACTTTTAATCAAATTAAACATCAATTAAGTTGCTCAAAGACTACAAATCTGAGCTGAACATAGTTCGCAAACAATAGCAGACAATAGCAGTAGTGATGGACCACTGTCCAGTAGCAGGCTGCCGTGAATGGCAGTGGCAGAATCAGTGATAACATTCAGTAACAAGATTCCATAAACAGAAAATCCAATTCCCAGATTATAGACCTTACCCCCAAACTCCCTCGAAACCTAACCTCCCACTCTCTTTTCGCACATATCCGGGAAAAGGGGAGCCTCACATACACTCCACTCAACAAGAGGGAAGGAAGAAGGTACTAGGCTCACAGGGAACACACTTATAGTAGATCACACAGCTCACAAGAAATCAGCTATATGTATAGCCTTCTAGTAACAGTATGCACCTTAATGCATAGAAATCAGTTGAGAGCACAACGATAAGATAACAACCTGGTAATAGGAGTAACTAGAAGACTCCCAAGATAACTTCCAATGTGATGTGTGTACCTGCATACATTACTTCCCAACTGGGACATTAGCCAAAGGGGTGTGCCAACACCATATTGTCTTCGCTTGATCCTGTCACTAAAATCAGTTAGAAAAGTAGGTTGGTGGAGATAGGAAGGAATTCACTTATTATATGCCACCACATCAAGAATTAGCATTTATGTTCCAAGCATCACACAAAAAGGAAGGACCTGTGGGCAACTTAGAGAGGGATATCAACCTACATCTGATTTCAGAACAAATCCTGCTTACCACAGAAGGGATTGGGTTATGCACATTTTGGAATTTCCTGAGGTTCCTCTCCATCCAAATATGATAGAGAGTGACTGTAAAGGACAGTTTAATTAGGGTGCTCCTAAGTCCTTTGCCCTTGTTGTTGGACAGCAGAGAGACCAGACTTTGGAGGGTTTGGGGTTGCCAATTGAGGTGTGACTTGATAGAAACAGTGTCCCATACTTCTTTGGCAAAAGAACAATTGAAGAAAAGATGATCATGATCTTCATCCTCATTGCAGAAACTACAACAAGAGGAGTCTTTGATGCCAAACAAAACAAGCCTATCCTCAGTGGACAACCTATTCTGAATGGCAAGCCAGCTAATTAGGCTGCACTTGGGGATGTGAGCATGAAACCATACAACATGGCTCCATTCAATGGTGGGAAAATGGGTTCTCAGGTGGTCCCAAAGAGAGGAAACAGTAAACGATCCACTATTTCCAAGGGTCCATCTACATGAGTCTCGCATGAGATTAGAACTGGAGAGATTGGGAAGAGCATTCCTAATCTCATTTAATTCCCAAGTCTGAGTGATGGGGAAATTCCACATATTGGGATTCAACAAAATGGCAGAGACTTTGGTGTCCTCCACAAGGCCTGAATCATAAACGATACGATTGCCAAACCTATCAACCAAGGGTCCTAATGGATGCCAATTGTCATACCAAAGGGAGATAGAGTTACCATCTCCAATTTTGTATTGGATGAAGGGTTGGACAATAGGACGAAGCTGGAGTAATTTCCTCCAAGTCCAAGATGGGTTACTAGGCATTTTGACATGCCAGAAACTCTTTCCCTTAAGCAAATAAGACTTAACCCATTGGCACCACATGGAAAGCTCACCACCTGAGATCAGGAACCATATGTGTTTGGCCATAGCAGCCTTATTCCAGACTTGGAGAGATTTGAAGCCAAGACCTCCCTCCTTTTTAGGAGAACACAAATGTTCCCAAGCCACTTTAGCCCCAGTATGTTTAAGATCAGGTCCAGTCCAAAAGAATGCTCTAAGGATAGACTCAACTTCCTTAATAACTTTCTTAGGTAGAATGAAAATGGATGACCAATAAGTCTGCATAGAAAACAAAACAGATTTAATCAATTGTACTCTTCCAGCATAGGATAAGTACTTGTTCGACCAAGATTTAGTACGACCAATGATCTTATCTATGAGGACTTGACAATCCATGTATCTTAATTTTGTGGAAATGAGGGGGACACCCAAATATTTCATAGGAAGGATCCCCTCTTTGAAACCCAGAGTTTCGAGAATTGCAAGCTTTAAAGTTGAGGGGACACCAGAGAAAAAAACATTGCTCTTCTCAGGGCTAGGTACAAGCCCAGATAGGGAAGCAAATTCAGTAAGGGCCTCTTGAATGCATTTGATGGAGCTCAATTCCCCTCTACAAAAAATCATGAGATCATCAGCAAAACAAAGGTTGATAATTTTGGTTTTATCACACCTCCAATGGTAGTGAAATGCTGTGGTGAGTGATTGCTCCCTAAGGAGCTGGGTGAGAACCTCCATGACAATAACAAAGAGATAGGAGGATAGAGGGTCTCCCTCAATCCTTTTTCCCCATGATATTGCCGGTGGGCTCACCATTGATACTCAGGGTGTAATTTGCTTTGTGGTGATACAAGCCTTGATCCAATTGATCATGAGGGGATGGAAATTCATGGAATGGAGGACATCCCATAGGAATTCCCATCTAACATTATCATAGGCTTTCATTATATCCACCTTCAATGCACATTTAGGAGTAGAGGAATGCTTGTGATAATCTCTCATTATTTCTTGGGTGAGAAAAATATTGTCAGCTATCCTACGACCCTTCACAAACCCTGATTGGACAGGGTCAATGATATGAGGAAGGGCAACTTGGATCCTATGGGCAAGGATCTTGGCAATACATTTGTAAATTGTATTACAACATGATATTGGCCTATAGTCCCCAACCTTGGATGGGTTAGGGACTTTAGGGACCAATGCAATGATAGTGGAGTTTCCCTTAGTGAGAAGCTTGCCGGACCTAAAGAAATTTCTGATAGCAGAAGTGACCTCATGCCCCACCACATGCCAGGACTTATGAAAGAAGTCAGCATTGTAGCCATCAGGACCAGGAGCCTTATTGCAATTCAAGGACATGAAGGTTTCTTTAATCTCTTGGTTAGAAATATCAGAAACCATGGCAACCTTCTGATCATTGGTTAGCTTAGAAGCAATCAGCTGATTAATCCTGGTGGCACCTGAGTATTGGGAAGAGTGTGATTTCCCAAGCAAATTGGAGTAAAAGTCAACAAAGGTAGACTTGATAGTTATTGGATCATGAGTAAGACTATTATCAGGAAGAACAAGGCTTGTGATTTTCCCTCTGTTTCTCTTGTGGGTGATGGACTTAAAGAAATAGGATGTACATTGATCCCCAAGTCTGAGCCACTGAACCCTAGATTTTTGTCTAGCAAAACTTTCCTCCGCTCTAGCCAATTGAACATATTGTCTGTACAAAACTCTTTCCTGGATTTGCTTGGAGATATTGGAAGGATCAGAGCCCAACTCAATCTGGACAGATTCCAGCTGATGTTTGATAGCTAAGGTCCTGGTGGAAATCTCACTATATTCTTTGGAGTTAAGTTTTTTTAGTTCAACTTGAAGGAGTCTAAGTTTTGTACAGACAACAAACATAGGATTACCAATGATAACCCTTCTCCAGACTCCTTGGACAGTAGGAATGAAGTCTGGATGGTCCGCCAAAAAGTTAAAGAACTTAAAAGGCTTTTTAATCTTCTTAGGGTCAGGGTTCATGGACACCACTACAGGTGAATGATCAGAGATGCCCGATGCAGGGAAATGAGCACTAGAACAAGTATAAGACCTCATCCAATGCTCATTAACAAGGGCTCTATCAATCTTAGTTGAGACAAAATGTGAAGAGTCCTGTTTATTAGCCCAAGTAAAATGGCATCCAGTGTATTTAAGATCATCAAGATCATTGTGATAAATGCATTTGTTGAAATCCTCCATATGGGGAGGCCAATGACTATCCCCACCTATTTTATCTGATTGGAATCTAAGAGCATTGAAATCTCCTAGGATGATCCAAGGTGAAGAACTACTCCAAGAGGTGAGAGACTGCCAAAGATCATTTCTCTCAATATAAGAATTGGATCCATATACAAAGGTAGCGAGGAAATGGGCATCTCCAGAAAGAGAATGAACCTGACAATGGATGGCTTGGTTGGTAAGACCAAGGACACTCACTTGGACAATGGAAGGATCCCAAGTCACAATTATCCTACCATTGGGTGCTTGAATATTGTTGTGGACAAAGTCCCACAAGGGAAGCATTGAATTCAAAATTCTAGATGAGTTAATATCCTTAATCTTATGCTCCACAAGGCCCACAAGAGACAATTTATTTTTGTTAACAAAAGCTCGAACCTCTCTTTGTTTGAGGGGGTCATTTAGGCCCCTCATGTTCCAACAGCCAAAATGAAGAGGGTTTATTGATACAGACATAAATGCTAACAAAAGAGGCACATAATAGGAAGAATTGACAGATGCCTTAGAATATAGAGGAGGAGAAGCATTACCTCCCTTTGTTAGGGGATGAAGAGGCTCCCCTTTTGCTTGTCTTTTGAACAGTCTGATGGTTTTTCTTCTTGTTCTTCTTTTGACCAGATTTACCACAAGAATCTGGAGGGTCCGGGGGTTTGGTGCCATGGGGATCCATTGGACTACCACCCGACTGCTTGATGAATGGAGGAATCAGCACTTCCAGAATCCTTTTTAGAAGGAGGGTCTTTATTTGGGGAACAAGGCTCTGCTATTAATTCCTCAATTTCCTCAGAAGCATCATCAACCTCGTCCACTTTGATATAAGAAGTGGACTCCACCAAAATAGTGACTGAATCTAAAGCCGTGCTACCTCCCTTCTCCAAAGCCATTTGCACTTGATGTTGAGTAATCGGATCCTGATTGGATATGTGTGGTTTATTCCCCACAACTTGCCATATCTCTTTAGGATTAGCAGGTGGGGGTTGGCTTCGGAGTACATTTGTGCCCGAATACATTACATTTGGAGCATTTGGGGGGGAGCCATTGATACTCCACCCTGATTGAAACAGCTTCTCCATTAGACCTCACAATCACCTCATCTGGTAGCTCATCTTTAGCGGATATTTCGACGCATATCCTAGCAAAATCCAGTCTTTTTTTCCCAGCTGTAGCCTCATCTACATGGATAGGTCTTCCAATAGCGCTGGCTATGCGACTGAAGCCTGATACTGTCCAGCATTCTAGGGGAAGCTTATGAAGCTTAGAGCTCTCATTTGGGAACATATATCATGGTTGCAAGGGCTGTTGCAATCATCTGCTACTATTGCAATATGTTATTACTCCTGCTATTCTGTGTTTGTGAACCTGTTACGTTACTTGGATTATCAAAAATTCAAACGGAACCTTGCAAAAATTTTCCAGAATCTGGTTGCTCATAAGCTAAGTCAATGGATTAGAGTTATTGGATTCATCTGGACTGTTGTGTGTTTGATCGGCATCCACGATGATGATATGGCCTAGCCTAGCCTAGGGGGGGCTGTCCCTTGGCAAGTTTGATCCCCTTTGGGAGGGGGCTTCCTCCCGTACCTAGCCTTGGTGTCCCTTGGCAAGTCGTATCGTACTGCTCATGAAACCTCTTCACTCATGCTTTGTAGGCATAGCTGCTGTACCTTGCTCCCATTATGTTGAGAACATGCCACTATTGCAATCTGCTGCTACTGCTCTAAACTGCTGTAATTTTTTTGTGTGGATAATTCAGCTTGAAAATAAAAGGGGGAAAAAAGAATATACAGCCTACAAGGGGCATACCCCAGGAGGACAAAACAAAATAAAGAAAGAAAACATGCCAAGGCAAACTAGAAAGGATGGCCAGGCGGCGACAATGTAAGTGAAAAGTACGATAGCATAAGCTAGATATACAATTATGCAAACTATGGATATCTAAATGAGCTCTAAACCAACTAGTTGGTGGGCCAGAAACTCATCAAAATTAGTAGAATGGACCCAATGTGAACAAATTTGGAACTTGGAACAAATTTGGAACTTCCTTGATCTGTGCCCTTGAATCTCGAGCTCATACAAGTAGAAACCGACTAGAACCCAATCGTAGAACAATAACCTTTGACTTTTTTTTGGTAAAATCAGCTTGAAAATAACCTTTGACTTCGATAAACCCAGAAATCATTCGCTGCCCGGTGATCCTTTTCAGTACTCTATGAGCCATAAGCCCTAAGTGATGGACCCCTTCCAATGAACCTTGACTGTGATCAGGTTTTGAGGCTTCCAAATCCCTCCATCATCCCTAGGGACAGCCCCCCTAGGGTAAGCAGTGGCAAGGGAACAAACCCCATACAAAATGTGGAAATTTTTGACAGCATCTCCTTTGTATTTCTAAAGGCCCAGAAAACAGATGCTGCCCATTTACACTCAAAAAATAGAACCAGCGACTACGTAACAACACCAAATACTAGTACAACAATTAAACTGAGTATTGCAGCTCATTTACTCACGGCAGCAGTAAATAACAGCAGTAAACAGAGCCAAACAGTAGTAAACGGGCTCTCCAATCAGTAAATGAGCATTGCAGCAGTACCGTAATAGCAAGAACAACAAGAACAATGTAGTACGGAGTAACATGCAGTAGCAGCAGTAAACAAGGACTGCTGCAGCAGCAGACATTCATCATATAGATGCAAATGAAGGAACCAATAATCCTAAGTAATATGTGGCTCACCCTTCTTCTCCCTTGGACCCTCACCACTTCTCGCACTCTCTAGGGACCCAAGCACCCTCTCCTGCACCTCACATAACTCCCCCACTAATTATTATCTCCTCTCACAAGGAAAATCAGAGGCTCATGTTGTAGGCATTGGAGGGGGTTGAGAGCTTCTCTCTCTAAATTCTAGAGAGAGAATGCACTCCCCTCCCTATCATATTTTTTTTACAAACCCACTAAACAATCCTGTTTGGTTCTCTCATTTGAGCAGATTCCGGATTCCTTCTTCCCATCTGGCTCATCCCATTAACTACAACAACAAAATTTGATGGGTTCTGTCCATCAAATCCAACGGATGGAGTTCTCTCCATCTCTCTCAAGTCATCCAAGGGTTTCTCTCAAGTCATCCACTGTGGAGTCGATCCACACATATCAAGATATGGTTCCATCTGTGGGGTTCTTTTCATTTTCAAATGGATTTCATCTTCAAAGGGGTTCGGTTTCCCCAATCATCTAGCAACACGTGAAGTAGAAAAATCCCAGTTTCGTCATGGGGTAACATCAACAATAGGTCTGGTTTTTCAGATCCTACATCACAACAGATGGTGATGAGGAATCATCCTGTAGGTATGTAAACAGAAACCACAAATTTTTTTTTTTTTTTTTTTTTGGATAAACCAGCTTTAAAATAAAAAGGGCTAAACGATTGTACAGCCTACAAGGGGCATACCCCAGGAGGACAAAGCAAAAAAAGAAAAGGAAAAGAAGAAAAGAAAAGTATGCCACAGGCAACAAAATAAAGAAGGCCAAACGGCTACAACGAAATTGAAAATTACTAATATGAAGGCCAAACGGCAAGAGTTAATTTACTAAAGAACCGAGACACACGGCAGCATAGTGCTTAGCAACATCCCTAGGGACAGCCCCCCTAGGGTAAGCAATATGAAAGGGAATAACCCTCAAAAGCCAACACACGGCACGGGATTGTTTTCCAAAAATTGGACAGAGTCTTGTTTGAAATTTGGGAAATCCTGCAGTACCCACAACACACGGCAGCAGCAGCCAACCACAATGTACGGCCTAAATTTGCAGCAGCTCTTACAAAAGGAGTGAAAACAGCATACATTTGCTGCAGCAACAAAAAGATACAGAATCTGCAGCAAGAGGGCAGACAGTGCTGCTATACCTATAACTTAAATCCGTATCAAAGAGCAAACAGTTGCTGCAGAAATTAAACCAAAAACGTGTCACGCGAGAACAGAGCAGTGAAAATGAGCATACAGAGCTGTAGCTGTAACAAAGAACCATAACATATAGCATACAACTACTGCAGTAACCGGACAGCAACCGAATAGTCACGTAGAGTAGCAGCAACAGCTAACATATCAACATGAGTCATCTAGTAACATCAGTCACTTAGAGATAGAACATTTGAGTCTCACCTACAACTCCCTCGGGATCTCACGGCTTCGATATCTCTCGCTAAGGTTCCAAACTCCCTCACCTCACAGAATTTCCTTTAATTCAAGTAACTCTCACAATGGGTGGTAGTGGATCAAACACTCAACTCACAAGGTAGGTGCACAATATAGTAGATCACTCTCACACAGAAAACCTCATCACAGAAGTGCCAAAACAGGACTCAATTTGATAAAGTGAAAAATGAGTGTATTGAGATATAGGATAACAAACCTGTTACATAGAAGCATAAAATACCAGACCACCACTTAGCCAATAGACCTTGAGATTGAGAACTCCAGTGTATCAGTGTATCACTAGAACTGCGGCAATACAGAACTGCCCCTTGGACGGCAGTAGCAAATCACTACAGTGAGCACAGAAGATGGAATAAACCCTAGAATTTTGTGTCTTACCTACTACGCCCTCGGGACCTCACAGCTTCAAACCACTCTCTTAGGCTCCCATCTCCCTCAACTCTCATTTTACTCCAAACATGACACTCACAAAGGGAAGAGGAAGTGGACCAATCACACAACTCACAAGGGATTCACACATTATGGTAGATCACTCTCTCCAACCATCCAAGGCAGTGCAGACATACGGGAGCAGTGGATTAAGGGTATCAAACCTTATATATATAGAAGTATAAACACTCCCATATTGAAGGACCTTGACTGAGATCCAATAGCCTGAACCTTTAACCTGTAAAGAACCTCAGAAGCAAACTAGAGACATCATTAAATGAGATTCCACTTAGCTAAAAGACCTTGATATTGAGAACCTGATGAGAGGTTTCCCATGGATAACAACCTACCCCTTACCATTGAGTGTATTTTGCCTACTACCACAGATGATGGGCATGAAATGTTTTGAAACTTGCGATGATTCCTCTCAATCCAACTATGATAAACTGATGCAGTGAAAGCCAATTTTGTGATGAGAGTTTTAATAGATTTGCCCTTGATGGTACCCATTAGATCAACCCAATTGGACCAGGACCTAGAATGCCAACGAGTATTGACAAAGGACAATATCTGATCCCACACATGGGTAGAAAAGGGGCAGTTGAAGAACAAATGTGTGTGACTCTCCTGCCCAGGGCAGAAGCTACAACAGGAGGTAGATTTGGTACCAAAGAGGACCAACCTATCTTCAGTGTAGAGCCTATGCTGTATAGCAATCCAAGTAATAAAGCTGCACTTGGGTATGTGCCCAGGAAACCATACACATTTGTGCCAAGAGACCTTAGGGAACGGGGTTCTGAGTCGGTCCATAAGGGAGGAAATATTGAAAACTCCATTTGAAGCAAGGGACCACTTGTGCTGGTCCTCTTCATTGGAGTTAGGATTGGGCAATGATGTAAGTGAACTCCTAACCTCCATGAGCTCAAGAGTTTGTGTGACGGGAAAAACCCATTGTGAGCCTCTAATAATAGAAGCAACCTTAGCATTTCTAGATAAACCAGAGTCATACATGATCCTAGGGCCAAATTTATCAGCCAATGGGCCTAATGGGTGCCAATTATCAAACCAAAGTGAGGTGGACAAACCATTACCAATGGTAACTTTGACAAATGGATGAATTATACTCCTAATGGTGAGCAATTTCCTCTGCGATTAGTTCCTTCCATTAGGTGTCGTTGGTGTCACGGTGGTGGGGTAATACCACAATCGGTCCTGGTTGCCAAGGTATGCTCAGTGAAGGGGTCCTCATTTCTCATTTGCGTACGTGTGAAGCTGTTTTTTTTGGGTAAATACGTGTGAAGCTGTTCTTGTCTGGTTCGTGCAAATCCTTTTCCATAGGTTAACTGGAAACTCAAATTAAGAAGAAGAGAGTTAGATCTACTCTCTCAAGTAGGGGTTGGGGTTGAGAGCTTCTCTCTCTAGAGAATGCACTCTCCCACCCCTTAAATCTGCCAATATTTTTGTTATTTGCCCCAATCATCCAGATTGAAGGCATATCAAGGGCGTATCCATCTCCATTGTTTGATTTGATCAAGTAAAATGGCAAGTTACAACAACAAGACCCATCCGCAAGGATGGGGTTCAGTTTTTTTGGGTAATTAAGCTTGAAAATAAAAGGGGCAAAAAGAATATACAGCCTACAAGGGGCATAATGGGGTTCAGTTTGTGCAAGGAACAATAGCTGCAAGGGTCTCCTACCCTCCAATCCATATGGGATTCCATTTTCATGGGTCCCCAATCAACAAACATCAACTACACGTTTGGAGCTCTGTCCGATTGTGGCTCTTTTACCCCATGGAGGTCTACTCCACAAAGAAATGTTTCGTTTTTGGATTCAACCCCAACCGCTCCAAGTGACTCACAGGGAGCTCTCATCAAGCCTCATGTAACTCAGATCCATAGCCAGAGAGCACCACTCGGGTGCTTCACAGTTCCAGGTTAGGCTCCCTTTGGCTTGTTCATCTTTACGTATCAGTTCACGTCCGTTAGGTGACGAGATGTCACGGCGGAGTGGTAATTCCATATGGGTTTCTGGCGTTGTGAAGTTCAAGCTGTGTGGGAGTTGGACCTCCTTCTGTTATGCGGCTGTATTGGGGGTTCTTTGTTCGAGAGTGCTATGGGTCTGATTTCTGAGTATTGATTGAGTTTTACTTTGTTTAATTTTATGGATTTCAAAAATACGTGAATGTTTTCTGGGTTCTACCCAAGTTGCAGTAAAATGGTTTGGATCTCTGATGAAGATGATGAACAGTGCCTAATGGAAAAGTGGGGACCACGGTTCACTGCCTAGCCATTACATGTAATGTTCTTCAGAAAAGGCAGAGTTTAAACTTTGGGCAAAATCGTGGAACCATGGGGTATAGCATAGCGGTCAAACCACAAGGCTGAGTTTTCTGCTGTACCGCAGTACATCTTGAGCCACGCGCTGTGCTTTTTCTGCTGGTGAAAGGAAAGAATGGTCCCATTGTTCTAAGCAAATGCCTTTGCAAAGTCTTACACGTGAGCCTTGGGCCCACAAATTTATACATATTTCAATGGGTTAAATGCTCCTTGCTGCCAAGTGCCAACAAACCTCTTCGTGCAATATGCTTTTTAAATAGCAGGGTATTACACCAAGTCCTCTCTGTTGGGGAAAGAAATGGGGTCCACTTTTAGTGGGCCCACTGCGCCACTGAGCATTTACATTAGCAGTGCGCCTTTTGTATTAAACGTACGTATCCCTATTCCAGCGGGTTGTGCTGGTTTTCATATTTTCCCACCCTGGCGGGTTGTGTCGGGGAACACACAATTTTTCTTTTCTTTTATTTTCTTTATTGTTATTTTGTTTTTGTCCTCCCTGGGGTATGCCCCTTGTAGGCTGTACATTCGCTTAACCCCTTTTAATTTCAAGCTGAATTACCCAAAAAAAAAAAAGATCTACTCTCTCAGCTGCAAGTGGGATTACATACTATACTACCGACATATGGCTCACACCATGTGGGACCAATTTTGCTAACTGACGTGGAGATGTCTTCTCGTAGGAGGCACGGTTTACCCAATGATGCACAGCTGTAAAAGCTTTCGGTGGTTCACTTTAATTTAAATCAAGGATCACGTGATTTCATGTGCAAATGTCCAGCGGGATCTCAAATGGAGGGCAGCTCTTGGGCCCCACTCCTACATCTGCTGGAAATCTTGCAGCAGGATTTTTGTCCATCAGTCAAATATCCTTTTGGTCAATTCGGAAATTATCAATAGGGGACAGCTGCTACCGACCCACTAGATGGGTAATTTTAATTGTAATTTTGAAGGTTCAAGTTGAACAGCGTATCAATTGGCACTTGTGCCCATTAAATTTTTGTTCATTTATCCCTAACCTAGCAGGTTGTGCTAGGGCTCCAAATTGCCCACCCCGGCGGGTTGTGCCGGGGAGTACGCATTTTTTTGCTTTCTTTTCTTTGTTTTAATTTTGTCCTCCCTGGGGTATGCCCCTTGTAGGCTGTAAATTCGCTTAACCCCTTTTAATTTCAAGCTGAATTACCCAAAAAAAAAAAATCAGAGGCTCAATCACACAACTCACTTGGTAAACACTCTTATGAGTAGGTCTCACAGCTCAGAAATTAACAAGGTAGATATGCAGTCATTCAGCAATTCAATACTCCATTACAGTTGGCCTCACAAAGGGTACCATGTAAATAGAGGGGCAGCTCTGTATTGCTGCAGTAATGATTCATGGTATGTCTGCTCAGTTATGTGGCAGTTCCTAGTGATACCTCAAGGTCTTTTGGCTAAGTGATGGGTTGGTTTAAGTTACCTCTATGTAACAGGTTTGTTATCTTATATCTCAATACTCTCATTTCACAACTTTTTCAAATTGAGACCTGTTTGGATTCTGTGATGAGGACTTTCTGTGTGAGAGTGATCTACTATAATGTGCAACTACCTTTGTGAGTTGAGTGTTTGATCCACTACCACCCATTGTGAGCGATACTTGAATTAAGGAAATTTCTGTGAGCCGAGGGAGTTTGGAGCCTTAGCGAGAGATATTGTAGCCGTGAGATCCCGAGGGTGTAGTAGGTAAGACACAAATATACTAGGGTTCACCGAATTGTGTTACTGATTGTTGTAGTTTGGAAGATTGCAAGGGCTGTTGCAATCTTCATGAGCTTGCTCGCTGCTGTGTTTTATTTAATGTTTAAGCATCAAGTTCCATTCACCTTTGGGCTTGTCTGGGCAGTCACTGCCGACTGGATTTTGTGGCAGATTATGTGGCAGTTTGCTGTGGCAGTTTATGAGGCAGATTTTAGCTATTGCCGTATATTGAAAGCACTTTTATGATGTCTATTGCTACTGCTTGAAGTCATTGTAGTGTTGCTGCAAAACTTAAGCCGTGTAATGAGAACTGCTGCTTAGATGCTGTGATTTCAGCTGGATTTTTTTTTTTTTGGGTAATTTAGCTTGAAATTAAAAAGGAGGCAAAAGAATATACAGCCTACAAGGGGCATACCCCAGGGAGGACAAAAGGAAGAAAATGACAAAGATTGCGTGAAATGGAAAGAAATGGGGAGGCCAAACTTGGCAACATGTGGGACCTAAAAGTAGGGGAAAACTTCTCAAGAAGATATAATGAAAATATAATAAGAGTGTTTCTAAGCCATCTAGGGAGATGGATGAGAAACACCCAAAATGATCTTGATGATTGACATTGGAGCTTGACATTGAGGCAAGAAGCTTGTACTTGGGCTGGTTGAGCTTAAAACATGGAGCTTGAAGCTTGAAGCTCAAACATGGGGGGAAAATTTTGAAAATTTCGCCATGACCCGTTCGTAATTGGAGCACCCTCCAAGGTGCCAGCCACTGCGTATACAACAGCAGCAGCTGAAAAAGGACATTACTACTGTGTGTTACTGCTGTGTGTTACTGTGTGTTACTATCAAACAAGAATCTGACAAAGGACATTACTACTGTGTGTTACTGCTGCCTTCTCAAGACCGTATAACGTTTGTAATTGTTGCCTAGCTTAGGGGGGATGTCCCTTGGCACTTTTGAGAGGTGTCCTCCCTTGTTAATGCTTTTTATCTTTTCAATTACCCTTGTAGCCTCTTGGCCCTTTTTAGTTTTGCCTTTGGCATGCTTTTCTTTCTTTTTCTTTTTTCTTTTTTTCTGTTTTGTCCTCCTAGGGTATGCCCCTTGTAGGCTGTATATCCGTTTAGCCCCTTTTATTTTAAAGCTGGTTTATCCAAAAAAAAAAAAAAAATCCTTGGAGACAGTACACCTGAGCATAGTGAACCCACAATTGAAATCAAGGGTTGCCTCCATCTTTTCAATTAATGTTGTGACCCTGTGGAAAATATACATTGAACCTAGATATTCCAACGACCCCATTGTTTGCTATGACCATGTTGGTAAGGGCCAGATTGAGAGTGAATTGAGACCCACCCTTTTTTTTTTTTTTTTTTTTTTGGGTAATTAAGCTTGAAATTAAAAAAGGCTAAGCGAATGTACAGCCTACAAGGGGCATACCCCAGGGAGGACGAAGAAAAAAGAAAAGAAAAAGAAAAGAAAAATGCGTGAAATAAGGGATGGCCTCAAGGGCTACAAGGGGTAAGTGGGGAAAAAGACAAGAAATGCCAAAACATACTAAGCAAAGATGCAAATACAAAGAATCTATCCTTGATAATCAACATCCTTGAGAAACAGCATGATGCATAGTAAGACTGAATGAAAGAGCAAACAGCTGACCCACCCTTCTTGTAGCCCTATACTCAGAGGGAACCTTCCTTGAGCAGGATATGGACCTGCACTTGGCATGCTCTGAATTGCCTGCACACAACAAAATTTGATGTAATGGAGTTCTAAAATAATAACCACAAGGCAGCATAATAATTCAAGAAACTTCTGCAATATAAATTAGTTAAAGGCAGTGATCCATTGAGACAAAATACCAACAGCTTGAGGTCCCTTGGAGAAATTCTCCAGGGACATCAACCTATGTCTTATGACTGAATGGATCTTCTGAACAACCACTGAACTTGGGCATGCAATGTTTTGAAACTTGTATTCCTCTCAATACAAATATGGTACACAGCTGTGGAGAAGACCAACCTGATTAACAGTGACTTAAGGGATTTCCCTTTGATTGTAGCAAGCAGGGCCACCCAATTGGCCCAAGGTCTAGAAGGCCAATGAATATTAAGCTTATTAACAAGCTGGGACCAAATTTGGGAAGTGTATGGACAGTTAAAAAATAAGTGATCATGGCTTTCACTACTAGAGCAAAAACTGCAAAATCCTTCCCTTCCTTATAATAAGGGAGCTCAGTGTTTGAAATTCCTATATTTTAGACCATTGGATCTTAATTCAAGGGCTCAAATTGCAAGGGAAGGATTTTGATTGCAAAGGAAAGCACTTCAATGGCTGAGATGTGTTCTCTGGGACAACACACACAAATCTACGGTCTCCTTTCATCCCCTTCAACTGCCTACACACGTTGTCAACAACTGCTACTCACGTTAAGAAACTGCCCACTGCTACCTCCTTCCCTCTCTCCTGCGATGCCCACCCACAAGCAACATCTCTCTGGCTCTCACGCAAGCAAGCCCTACTGGTAAGTTTCTTTAAGCTTCGTTGCTCTCCTTTCCTCTCCTATCCAACCTACAATAATTTCTATCATTAGACTGTTTGTTTACATGAAATTGGAGAGAGTTTGCTCTAAACTTCTTCATGACTATTGCTTTCTTCTATTTCGGTCTGTTTTTGTGCATTTCGTAATACCCACCACGTGTTTGAGAAATTGTCGATACGAAGAATTCGTATAAAGTTATTCAGTCAGAACCTCATGTTACCATAGTTATTCAAGGATTAATCAGAATGGAACTAAAAATAAAAGTGCTACTTTGCATATCACAACAACACTGCAGGGGAATACTTAGAAGACTTTGCATAACTCCGCAGGAACTTGCTTAAAGGTTGATCGAACTTAAGGTCGAGCCCTTTGAATTGAGTTTGTCCCCAGAGATCATTCATCATGTTAACGAAATTCTGGAAATTCAAGTTGATTTTATTTCTCCGGTCCCTTTCCCGTTGTTCCTCTACAATCTCATAGGCGGATCTCTTTCGACCCCAAAGTGTTTGGACCACATCCATCACCTGAACATAGAACTGCACGTCCTTAGTTTTCTTGGTTCCAACCATTATATGGTTGTGCAAATGGAAGTGAACAACAGTGATCATTTCCTTCTCTATTGGCTGGAAGAAAGCATGCTGAATGTTCCCATACATGATGACAACACACTCGCCTGGCCTTGAAGTTGAATATAGAAACCTGTTCGAGTGGGCTTCTAAAATACCACTCAGCTTTCTTTCGCCACCACTGAAAGTGGGCCTGATCCAAAGGTCAATCAACTTTATGGCCATGAAAGCTCGGACTGGAGGTATCTTCTATTTGCATCAACTTAATCAAATGAGGGTATCAGTGAACCTGGTGGCTGTAATTAGTAGCATTGTTAATTTTACGTCAATTGCACTTTAATTGGACATTTCTCTTTCTAGCATTTGTTTGTTTACACGAAATTGGACAGTGTTTGCTCTTAAATTTATATTAGATTATTGTTTTTAGTTGGATGCGCAGTGACACATTGGGTACCTGTTAAGGACACTTTAGGAGAGTACAATTCAATTTGAAAAAGTTGAACCTGATTCAAAAGTTCCATGGATGCTTAATTTGAAAAAGTTGAACCTGATTCAATTTAATATTGTGACCGTGAGTTTGTGTTCTCATAATGTCACTACAATTCTTCTTCTTGACACACAGGGGACACACAGAGAATCAGGCCTATATGCAGTTCTTGACACACAGGGTACCTGTTAAGGACACTTTAGGAGAGTACAATTCAATTTGAAAAAGTTGAACCTGATTCAAAAGTTCCATGGATGCTTAATTTGAAAAAGTTGAACCTGATTCAATTTAATATTGTGACACACAGGGTACTAAGGAAGCTCAGGTTTTGAATTCCCTATATTTTCGACCGTCGGATCTTGATTTAAGGGCTAAGATTGAAGGTAAAATATTTTAAGGGCTGAGATTTGACTTTGAGGTGTAGACTTAATACCCACTGTTGGATGCTTCTCTTTTAACTGCATGTAGCAACTCTCTCTCCCCCTCTCACACACCCACGTTCCATACTCTCTCTCCCCTCTCTGGCTCTCTCACTCACCCACGTTCGCCACTGCCGTGAATGCAAAACCCATGTCTCTCTTCAAATCCCATGTTTCTCCTTCCCTACTAGATGCAAATCCACCACACAGTAGAAGTTCAACCCTTCAAGAATCGACAGAAAGCATACCGCAATTGGCCGAATTGGTATACAAATCCACGGCACAGTTGAAGTTACTCTTCAAAAATCGGTAAGCTTGATGATTTACTACTCTCTCTCTCTCTCTCTCTCTCTCTCTCTCTCTCTCTCTCTCTCTCCCCTCCCCGTGTGTCCATTAATGTCGAACTTCTACGCACACCACGCACACCAACTGTTCGAAGAAATGTGTAGAGTTTCCACAAAACGTTATAGGTAGTTCTTCCTCTATTTTTTCACAGCTTGGCTGCCATTGAATTTCTGGGCTTCACTTGAGTAACCGCTAATGCATGGTATTTCTTTGGTTGGTTTCCCGTGCATTATCTGAATTCCTAACTCTGCACTCTACAATCTTCACTGAATTGATGATTGTTTTCATTGAGTTTGCGATATGTACTACAAGAGTTGAGGAAGAAAATGGAGTTTCCTGGGCAATTACAACCGCAAAAACAGAGAGAATAATCTGCACAAAAATATCCTATTCCTTAGATCCATAACTATCCTTTACCAATTTATGTTCTTCCTCATCCAGCTTATAGATATTCAATCAGGTTACCATTTGGTGACAATATGAAAAGAAGTCAGATTAACAAGCCACAAACCAATTTTAACCTACCAAAATATGGGGTGTCCCTCTTAAATTTTTTTTTAGGGGAAACTTGGACGACACAGCATAGACACACGAGAAACACAACGGGGACAAATACGGACACACTACGCGACGTAGTGTATACTGTATCCCTCTTAAATTTTGTGGAGTTTTGGAGGGGTGCACGCGGGCGACAAGGCATTGACACACAGGACACAGGTCCTTTATTACTCCTTATGCGCATAGAACCTTAATAGGTTTCCTTTTTAGGCCCCTAATGTTCCAAGTAACCAACACCTGTTCAGCCCCAACCCCCATACCTCCAAGAACTACAAATTTAAAGAATCATCTTTACTCCCATTAATTCTGAAATCCATTAATTAATCTCTTTACTGAAAGATGTATGGGGAAATTTCATATTCCTATTTTTCTATTCGTTGAATTCTTTGTTCTACATTTATAGCCTAAATATACATATGTTCATATAGAGACAAACCTGATTCATTCAGTTTGAGAGATTGTCCCATGCCATTCAAATAATAGAAATTTAGAAGTCTAAATTAGTATTGTTTATGTAATACAACATAATACAGTTGGAGATACAATAGGATAGATGGATGTCAAACGGAGAATGGGGGAGAAGGACGAATTGTGTTGAGGACATGGGAGTTCTGAGCGTGCAAAGAATTGCTACTTTACAACATTGGCAGTACTTGGTAATTGCTGGCAGATTATATGTGCAGTTTTCGCGTGCTTTGAATTTACTTGAAACTGTAATGGAACTCATTATTACTTCATACTGCTAAGATTTTTTTTTTTTTTTGGGTAAATGAGCTTGAAATAAAAAAAAAGGCTAACCGAATTTACAGCCTACAAGGGGCATACCCCAGGAGGACAAAATACAAACAAAGAACAATATAAAAAGGAAGAACCTACGCCAACTGGCTACAAGTATCTAGAATGGTAAATCCGAATGTTTTTTTTTTTTTTTGATAACCGAGGAACAGCCCTACAATAGGCCACTAATTGGACCCACTGCACGACCCAAACCTCGGAGGGAGCTGGCGCAACCCACACCAGTCACGGCCCCCCGCTTAGCACAGGTACTCACCCTGTGGGGAATCGAACACCTGACCAAAGGGACTACCCCTAAAGTCAGGCACTCGCCCTAACCACTGGGGCAACCCCTGGGTGTGTGTAAATCCGAATGTTTCCTAACCTTCTAAAAAGATGATTAAGAAACAAAGGCTACATGAGGAGTACAAAGGGATAGCCTGTTAAAGCATAAATGCTAATACAATAGAGCTAATAAAGTAGCGAGATAACTCAACAAGAGTTGTAACAAAAGGATGCTTGTCCGAGGCCGAAAATTTGAAAATTTCGCCATGACCCGTTCGTATTTGGAGCACCCTCAAGGTGCCAGCCACTGCGTACAATAGCAGCAGCTGAAAAAGAAAAGAAAGAGGAAGAGATAGACTTCCAACAGGTAGCAGAAAACTGCAGTGGTAGCAGTAATCCATGGGAGAATGTACGAGTGTTTGTAATCCATCTGCTTGGAGTGGCACTTGAGTTGGCTGGGCAGCAAGAACTCTAAACCTTGGAGTTGAAGGCAGCAGCTGTTGGAATGCTGTGAACTGCTGCTGCTGTTACAGCAAACCTCTGGAAGATTTTGAGGGACTAAGTGCTAGCCAACACGGGAGGATGCCCCCTCCCAAAGGGGATCAAACGTGCTAAGGGACAGCCCCCCTAAGCTAGGCTAAATCTCCAAATACAACATCAAAGTGAGGAACAACAGAAGTTAGAATTACAGTGAAAACAACAGCTCTGCCCATAAAGTGGCAGTCCACAAAGCACAAGCAACTAAACAGTAAGCAGTAAAACAGTAAGTGATAAGTGATTTGATAAGGCTGTTGCACCGCATGGCTTGTTCTCGGGCCACTCGCATATGTTTCCCTATACCAGTGGGTTGTGCTAGATTTCATATTCCCCCGGCGGTCGTGCCTGGGTACGCAATTTTTTCTTTTCTTTTCTTTTCTTTATTTTATTTTGTCCTCCTTGGGGTATGCCCCTTGTAAGTTGTACATTCGTTTAACCCCTTTTAATTTCAAGCTGAATTACCCAAAAAAAAAAAAAAAAAAAAAAAAAAGATATGGAAAACAACCCATCATGAGTGAGGGTCCACTTGCAGGAATCCACATTGGGAGCAAGGAGAGTAGGGAGGTGGGCTCTAATCTCATTGAGCTCCCACGTCTGGGTAATGGGAAGGGACCACTGGTTAGCATTATTAAGAATAGCAGACACATGGGCATCATCAGGCAACCCTGAATCCACACGTCTGCCATGTGAGATAGACCCCCCATGTGAGATCTAGAGGGGTTGAGAGCTTCTCTCTCTAGAATCTAGAGAGAGAATGCACTCCCCTTCTTCTCTATCACAAATTTTTACAAAACCCCACCAAGCGTTCTGTTTGGAATTAGTTTCTCCACCATCGAATCAACGTGGGTCACCATCTGTCCACGGTTTCATGCTTCATTTGAAGCCACGTCCATTGATGGGGGTTTTCCTCCATCGCAAACTTGTTATGAGGTTCTTGGTCTCCTCTGCAACAACAAATCACCAGCAGCAGGGATTCATTGGTTTGGGTCTCATAAATCTGAGCAGTAAGGGGGAGCAGTTCATTTGGATCGTCCTCATCATCCCATCAACATTCAATATCTTCGTGGGTTGAATATCACATGTTACCTCACACCTCGTGTGAAGGTTAATAGAGACGAGCAGCAAGCTATGGAGGATCCACAGGCTAGGCGTCAAACCACTACACCACAACCAACGCTCAGAGTATGTTTCTCATGGAGGTATTTGTGATCTGAGGTCCTGAAGTTGTCTCTCCATTGCGGTCCAGTTCCTTCCGCTAAGTGTCTCGGTGTCACGGCGGTAAGGGTAATACCACAATCGGTACTGGTCGCTAAGGGGAGCTCAGTGATGTAGGCCCTCATCCATCCTGTATGTCCGGTTGGAACTAATCTGTGCGTGTTAATCTTTCAAGTTCTTGCTACAAGACGTATCTTGGTGAATGGGATTGAATGGTTCATACACAGCCAGTTTGGTTCATCTATCCAACTCCCAAGTCCTTGCTGGAGGACGAAAGTT
The DNA here is from genome assembly GCA_016920895.1 of Vaccinium myrtillus. Lineage (NCBI taxonomy): Eukaryota > Viridiplantae > Streptophyta > Magnoliopsida > Ericales > Ericaceae > Vaccinium > Vaccinium myrtillus. Next base: position 18,549,974 of record CM029276.1, read on the forward strand.
TAGCAAATCTGGGGATGAAGAATCCAACGTGCTCCCTCTGTTTTCTGGGTTCAGATGAGTCCGGTTGAAGGCGAGTGAGCTCACGCTTTGCTTGCATCTGGGCTTTAGGGTGGATCCGGAACATGGGTTGTACTTCAATGGGGCTTTGTGCCCTCACTTTCAATAAACAAATAATTTCCCAAGCCCAAAGTGTAGATCGTGATCTGCATCAGTAAAAAATACACGCATGGTGAGCTCTTGGGGCCCACGCCCCTTGCAATTATCCTGTGGATAATCATGTACTTTGTCAGATTTTTGGCAAAAAATATTGACTTGAGTGTTGTCTAGTCAAAATGCTACGGCTGCATTTAATAAAGGGCACTTCACCCACAATCCGAGGAAACAAATATTAGCTGTAAACGCAAGTGGAGCCAGCTGTGTGACACAGCAGTCTATTCGGCTATTTTGGTTATATCGAGAACCTCTCTGGTTCAAATGGAACAACTGTGCGCCATGCTCAATTGGATAAAATTTACTCACTACGGATACAAGCCTCTTTTGTGGGCCCTTTTGTTACACCTTGTGGGAGTTATTTTTTGATATGGGCTGATATGTTTAGAGCCACTGGGTAACAGATTTAATTTACAGCTTTTTATGCTTATTATACCCACCCCGGCGGGTTGTTCCGGGGAGTACGCAATTTTTTCTTTTCTTTCTTTTCTTTTTATTTAGTCCTTCCTGGGGTATGCCCCTTGTAGGCTGTACATTCGCTTAACCCCTTTTAATTTCAAGCTAAATTACCCAAAAAAAAAAAAACCGAGGTAATGCCCCTGAAGACTGTCCAAGAACCATTGGTGAATGTAAGCGGCCTTCCTCCTGAACCTCCTGACATTAAGGGGAGCATTGGTAAGAAGAGCAATCAGAAAAAACAAAAGAAGGGCAGCTATGGCAGCAAAGGGGACTCCTCTGGCTCCCATAATAAAGGCAGGTAACTCTACATTCCACTTTTTGTCATGGCAGCATGCTTATTCTGTCGATTATCTGCCACCTTTTGAATAAGTCCTTTATGTCTATGCCTATACCTCCAGTTCAATTTGGTTTTTTTTTTTTTTTTTTTTTTTTTTTTTTGTAATTCAGCTTGAAAATAAAAGGGGTTAAGCGAATATACAGCCTACAAGGGGCATACCCCAGGGAGGACAAAATGAAAATAAAGAAAAAGAAGAAAAAAAGTGCGTACTCCCCGGCACAACCCGCCGGGGTGGGAAATTTGGAGGTCTTAGCACAACCCGCTAAGGTAGGATTAAAATGAACAAAATTCCTAAATGTAATCCAGCTGGTTGATTTTTTGATTCCACATGAATTGTGGTCCCACGGTGACAAAATGGCACAAAAGGCAACTGAATAACCTTTGTTTACAAAACCGAGATAAGGTTCAATTTGGTTTTTGGAATATGAGGGGTCTTAATGACCCTCTCAAGCAAAAAGAGGTCAGGTCTTTTGTTATCAATAATAAGCTATCAATCATTGGATTGGTAGAGCATAAAATAAAGGAGCCTAATTTTAACAGGATAACTAACTCCATGATTCCCTTTTGGTCTTTTGTACACAATTATGCTCATACTCCTAATTGCAGAATATGTGTTGGATGGGATCCCTCTATTGTGAAAGTCACTGTCCTTGGTCAAACTAGTCAAGCCATCCACTGCCAAGTTCACTATATCACAGGTGATATCCAGTTTGCTGCCACATTTGTTTATGGCTCTAACATGTACCATGAGAGAGCTGACCTGTGGCAGGACATAAACTCCTGGAACAGCCCTGACCCTTGGGTAATATTAGGGGATTTTAATGCTTTGAGATACCCCTCTGATAAGGTTGGAGGTGACAACCATTGGCCTACCCATATGGGCAATTTTGGCATGTGTATTGAACATAATGAACTTGAAGACCTTAAGTACACTGGGTGCCACTTCACATGGTCAAACAAGCAAAATCCTCCCCATGTTGTCACCACCAAAATTGATAGAGTTCTTGTTAATGAGAAGTGGATTAAAATCTTTGCACATTCTAATGCCCACTTTCATACTCCTGGGGTTTCTGACCACTCTCCCGCAGTGGTCCATTTGAACCCCTCCTCTGAGAAATCCAACAAACCTTTCAAATTCTTCAACTTTCTTGCTGCACACCCAGACTTTCTTTCTGTTGTTCAGCAAGTGTGGAGAAAGATAATCATTGGTAATCCAATGTATGTCACTTGTGAGAAGCTTAAGCTCCTTCAGAAGGAGCTCAAAAAGCTTAATACCAAGGATTATAGTGTCATCACCTCTAGAGCCCTTGCTGCCAGGCAGCAGCTGGATGATGTCCAGAAAGTTTTGGGGGCTAATCCTAACAATACCTCCAGTCAATTGCAGGAGAGAGTCCTTTCTAGGCAGTACATGAACTTAGCTAGAGCTGAGGAGAGCTTTGCTAAACAAAAATCAAGAGTCCAATGGTTGAAACTTGGGGATCAATGCACCTCCTATTTCTTCAAGTCCATAACCCACAATAGAAATAGGGGTAGAATCACTAGTCTCATTATTGGTGACTCCAGCCTCACTCAAGACACTAGTGTGATCAAATCTACCTTTGTTGAGTATTATACTCAACTGCTTGGTACCCCTCACCCCACTCAATACCAGGGTGGTCCTAGGATCAATCAACTTGTCAGCACCAAACTTTCTGATGCTCAAAGAGATGCTATGATTTCTGAGATCTCTAATATTGAGATCAAAGAAACTTTCATGTCACTCAATCCTAACAAAGCCCCTGGTCCTGATGGGTACAATGCCAATTTCTTTCAAAAAGCTTGGGTTGTTGTTGGGCATGATGTGACTTCTGCTGTCAGGAACTTTTTTAGATCGGGTAGGCTTCTTGCTAAAGCTAATTCTACCAGTGTTGCACTTGTTCCTAAAATCCCTAATCCTTCCAAAGTGGGGGATTTTAGACCAATCTCATGTTGTAACACCATTTACAAGTGCATTGCTAAGATCATATCCAAGAGAATCCAAGCTGTCCTTCCCCATCTCATTGACCCTGTGCAATCAGGTTTTGTGCAGGGTAGAAGGATCGCTGACAATATTTTCCTTACCCAGGAAATCATGAGGGGTTATCACAAGCATTCTCCCTCTCCTAGGTGCGCCTTAAAAGTTGACATTATGAAAGCCTATGACAATGTCAGGTGGGATTGCTTGTGGGATATACTTGAATCCATGAACTTCCACCCTCAAATGATTCAATGGATTAAAGCTTGTGTTTCCACTGCCAATTACTCACTGAGTATAAATGGTGACCCCACTGGTTCTATTCAGGGCAAAAAAGGTCTGAGACAAGGTGATCCTTTGTCCTCATATCTTTTTGTAATGATTATGGAGGTCCTCACCCAATTGTTGAAAGAAAAGTCCCTTAATCCCAACTTCCATTTCCATTGGAGGTGTGATAAGACTAAAATCATTAATCTCTGCTTTGCTGATGATCTCATGATTTTTGCAAAGGGGATTTGAGTTCTATCCATTGCATCCAAGATGCTCTTGCAGAATTTGAGGCTCTTTCTGGCCTGTCTCCTAGTCCTGGTAAAAGTAGCATCTTCTTCTCTGGAGTCCCATCCACGATCAAATCTGCTATTATTGGAACTTTAGGATTTCAGGAGGGGGCCCTCCCTGTTAGATATCTTGGTGTCCCTCTCATTTCCACCAAGCTTAGGTACACAGATTGTAAGGCCCTCATTGATAAAATCACAAATCGTACCAAATCTTGGACCAACAGATATCTGTCTTATGCTGGGAGGGTTCAATTGATTAAATTGGTTTTGTTCTCCATGCAAACATACTGGTCCTCTATATTCATCCTCCCAAAGAAAGTCATTAAGGAAGTTGAGTCAATTCTTAGATCATTCTTCTGGACTGGGGCTGATCTTAGAAGCACTGGTGCCAAGATCTCTTGGGAACACTTATGTACTCCTAAGAAGGAGGGGGGATTGGGTTTTAAATCTCTTCAAAGCTAGAATAAGGCTGCTATGGCCAAACATATATGGTACCTTATATCGGGCGGAGAACAATCCATGTGGTGCCAATGGGTGAAATCCTACTTACTCAAAGGGAGGAGTTTCTGGCATGTCAACAACCCTAGCTCTCCTTCTTGGACTTGGAGGAAATTACTACAGCTTCGTCCTCTCATTCAATCATTCTTTCATTACCAGATTGGAGATGGTTCCACCACATCTCTTTGGTATGACAATTGGCACCCTCTTGGGCCTTTGGTTGCGAAATATGGCACTCGTATTATCTATGACTCAGGCCTTTCTGAGGGAGCCACTGTGTCTGATATTTTGAATAGCAATAGCCAGTGGAATTTCCCTGTCACTCAAACTTGGGAGCTGAATGAGATTAGGGAGGGTCTTCCTACATTGCTTAGAACTAATCCTGTCCAGAATGATGTTTGTAAGTGGACCCTCACACATAATGGGGTGTTCACTATCTCATCATTGTGGGATCAAATCAGGACACATTTGCCCGTTATTAATTGGAGCCACATTGTTTGGTTTTCATCTCACATCCCTAAGTGCAGTTTAATCAGTTGGCTTGCTATTCACAACAAGCTGTCCACTAGTGATAGGCTTGTCCAATTTGGTGTCATTGACTCCTCATGTTGTAGCTTCTGTACAGATGATGAGACTCATGATCATCTATTCTTTAATTGTCCGTACACAAAGCAAGTTTGGGATATTGTGTCCCTCAAGTCTCAATTCAGATGGCATGCACAGACATTGGCTAGTTGGGTCTCCCATATGTGCACTTTCAAAGGGAAAGGTTTGAGTAGCATTATCGCCAAGCTTTCCTTCACGGTCACCCTCTATCATGTTTGGATTGAGAGGAACGCTAGAAAATTTCAGAATGTGCAACACCCTGTGCACCATGTTGTGAACAGAATCTGTAATGATATAAGAAACAGGTTGTTATCTCTCACCAAAATCCCTGTGGGCTCTGAGGACCTTAGGGAATCATGGAGTATCTCAGTTCATCTAAGTTGATTACTAAGTGTGGCATTTAATAGACTAGAATAGACTGGGCTTAGATGATTAACATTTCTTATCTATCATATGCTAATCTGATTCTCTGGACAGGGGTGAGCTCAAAGGACTACTTCTATCTGGTTTTATAACTTGGTGTTGATTAACATCCCAATTGGGAAGTGTGCTTGCAGGTTCCTCTCCTAGGATCACAAGAGCTCCTTTATACTCTAACACCCATTTGGGATATTTGCTGCAGGTATTACATTATTGATCTGGTGGTTATTACGTTTGTGTGAGTGACTTACACAAAATGTGTGATCCAGTGAGCTGTGTGTTTTGAGCCCCAGAAATTCTTCTTGAGTGGTGAGTGATAAGAGGTTGGTGAATCGTTAGGTGAGTTCTGAGGGAGTTTGGAGCCTTAGAGAGTGATATAGAAGTTGTGAGAATCCAAGGGAGTTGAAGGGTGAGACACCATATCTAGGATTTTGTTTGTAAATTCCATCTGCTATTGGTGTAATTTGTATACAAGTCTGTAGTAATGACATCATTTAGTGGATGAATATAGTCTGATATTGTGGGCTGCCAAATATGGGCAGACTTCTGATTTTCTGGGCTGATAAAAAATTGCCGTCGTGCTGCCCAAAATTCCTCAGATATTGGTCACCATAGCTACTGCTATTGCTGCAGTCTTTATCTGTTTACAGCAGTTTGCAGATTTCCCTTGCTGCAAGCATGTTCAAGTAACTATCCCAAGTTCTACAAGATCAAGCCATATCTGGATCAAGAAGCCCAAGGTTCAAATCCTCAAGCAGCAGTAGTAGCAGCAGCAGTTCCTTGCAGTAGTCCATTGCTGCAGTTTTATTCTACAGCAGCTTGTTCTGCTTTATCTCCTCCCCTTTCTCTTTTTCTTTTTTCAGCACCTGCTGTTGTATGCAGTGGCTGGCACCTTGAGGGTGCTCCAATTACGAATGGGTCATGGCGAAATTTTCAATGTTTCGGGCCCGGTCAAGCACCTTTTTGTTACAACTCCTGTTGAGTTATCTCACTACTTTATTAGCTCTATTGTATCCCACAATGGGGTGTTTCTCCTTCTTCTTACAGAAGAAAGGGAAACACTCTATCCCACCCTTAATGTAGCCATTTGGCCTTCCCCATTTCCTTTTTGTTTTTCTTTTCGTTCTTTCTTTGTTTTGCTTTGTCCTCCTGGGGTATGCCCCTTGTAGGCTGTATTTTCGGTTAGCCTCTTTTTATTTCACGCTTATTTACCCAAAAAAAAAAAAAAAAAAAAAGTGGTGCCAGTTATCATACCACAAGGATATCTTGGATCCATCTCCAACTTGATGCTTTATGAGAGGGTGGATGAGAGGGCGAAGTTGAAGTAATTTTCTCCATGTCCAGGAGGGACTGGAGGGGATTTTAATTTTCCAAAAGCTTCTACCTTTAAGTAAGTAGGATTTCACCCATTGACACCACATGGATTGTTCCCCTCCAGAGACAATGAACCAGATATGTTTAGCCATAGCAGCCTTGTTCCAAACTTGGAGGGACTTGAACCCAAGTCCGCCTTCTTTCCCTGGGGAACAAAGGTGATTCCAAGACACTTTGGCACTTGTGTGTTTCAGTTCTGATCCAGTCCAGAAGAATGATCTAAGGATACTTTCAATTTCCTTTACCACTCTTGAGAATAAAGATAGAAGACCAATAGGTCTGCATGGAAAATAATACAGACTTGACCAATTGGATCCTACCAGCATAGGAAAGGTATTTATTGGCCCAAGACTTGGTTCGATTAGTAATTCTATCAATGAGTGACTTACAATCCAAATACTTGAGCTTGGTGGAAATAAGGGGAACTCCAAGGTATCTTACTGGAAGTGTACCTTCCTGAAAGTGCAAGGCATCAAGTATGGATTGTTTGACAGTGGATGGGACACCTGAGAAGAAAATGCTACTCTTGCTAGGGCTAGGAGATAGGCCAGACAATGCTTTGAACTCAAGGAGAGCCTCTTGAATGCAGAGGATGGAACTTAATTCCCCTTTGCAAAAGATCATGAGATCATCAGCAAAACACAGGTTGATTAACTTGGTTTTATCACATCTCCAGTGAAAATGGAAATTGGGACTCTGGGATTTCTCCCTAAGGAGTTGGGTGAGAACCTCCATGACTATGACAAAAAGGTAAGAGGACAAGGGATCACCTTGCCTCAATCCTTTCTTGCCCATAATATAACCAGTGGAGTCACCATTAATGCTCAATGTATAGTTGGCCGTAGAAATACATGCCTTTATCCAGTTAATCATCTGAGGGTGGAAATTCATAGAAGTAAGAATTTCCCAAAGAAAGCCCAATTAACATTGTCATAAGCTTTCATGATATCAACTTTCATGGCACATCTTGGTGTAGAGGAATTCTTGTGATAGTCTCTCATGATCTCTTGAGTAAGAAAAATATTATCAGTAATTCTACGCCCTTTCACAAATCCAGATTGAACAGGATCAATGAGGTGAGGAAGAGCAACTTTTTTTTTGGGTAAATAAGCTTGAAAATAAAAGGGGCAAAAGAATATACAGCCTACAAGGGGCATACCCCAGGGAGGACAAAAAACAAAAAACAAAGAAAAAGGAAATAAAAACAACATTGTAGAGATGTATTAAGTCCTAATCAACTCCCGTTTCCCCATCTAGAATTTGCAAAGTATTAAGTCTACTCCTAAAGTTCCATTACATATTGTGACCGTGAGTTTGTGTTCTCATAATGTCACTACAATTCTTCTTCTAGCAGGTGCCCATTCATCTGCAATCTTTTTCTTCAAAAGATCTGGATCAGTTGTCGGTGAAAATCGAATATCAAATCCTGCTTCTGCCTCCGATGGTTGCGCATTCATCACAAACCCCTGCATAATTCAAATCTCATACCAATCAAAAACACCACAGCTAAATTTATCCAATGATTTCCGAAATCACAAACAACTTGCATAATTGTTGATGGAGGCAATCCTTGTTTATTTTTCTGTCTCCAAGGATGGAGGCAATCCTTGTTTATTTTTTCTGTCTCCAAGGATGGAGGCAATCCTTGTCTTTCATTTCATAACTGTTGATTGTTCTTCATTTCATAAATGCTATTTTGCATGCTTCACTGCTGTTGTCTGCTGTTTTGATACTGTTGTACACTTTGCTGCTGCACTCTGCCAATCTGGGCAGTTTCTACCGCTGGTGCCGTCACCTAGCCATGGGGGGTTGTCCCTAGGCATGTTTGTTCCCCTTGGGGAGGGGGCTTCCTCCCGCTTCCTAGCCTTGGGGGGATGTCCCTTGGCATTGCACTGTATTTACCACTAGTTTAGCTAGTCAAGTGAAGGATATCTGCCTTCAACAATAGTCAAGCTCAAAACAAATCACAAACCAAGGGATGTCCTCAACATACAGCAGTTTGCTGTAGCATTGTCAGCATACTGCTGCTTCTTACAATTATGCTATCTGCTGCAGAGTCTGCTATTGGAATTCTGCCTCTATCTCCTTCTTTTCTTTTCTTTTTTCAGCTGCTGCTGTATTGGCAGTGGCTGGCACCTTGAGGGTGCTCCTAGTACGAACGGGTCATGGCGAAATTTTCAAAAATCCGTAATCCCAAGTCTGAATGTCTCTATGTCATGCCATGGTTTTATGCCGTGTGCCCAAGTCCTGTATTTTCAGCATCTATGCTTAGTAGATATTCCCTATTACTCCTCATGTAGCCTTTGGGCCTTCCCTCATTTTGTTGCCGGTTGGCTTAGTTTTTCTTCTTTTTTCATTTTTTCATTTTGTCTCCTGGGGTATGCCCCTTGTAGGCTGTATATCCGTTTAGCCCCTTTTTATTTTCAAGCTTAATTATCCAAAAAACTTGCATAATACACATCAACATTTTACCAATAAAAAAAAACTACAGTAACTGATCAAATATTCAAATGCAATTCAAAAACACAAAACCAATCAACACAATATGGTCAAGCAAGCAAATGCACTGCAAAAAACACAACCACATTGCATCAAACTCTTCAATACAATACTACGAATAAAAACAATACAGTAAAGCCATAAAACACATATAAAAACATAAGAAGCATGGACACGGATACGGGATACGGACACGTTATTTCTTCAAATATGATTTTCATAACCTAAAGAACCCAGTCAGATCAAAGTGCAAGTTCGTTTCATTGGTGGACCAGAGAAAGTAGCATCAAAAGAATTCACCAACCCAAAAAGATGGGGACCCTCATAACCCTCAGCAAAATCCAAAAACAGCAACAGCAGATGAAACATAAAATTCTCAACTTCAGCAGGCAAGAAAGTAGCAGTAACTCAAGTAAAGCCAATATTCCAGATTCCAGCGATTCAAATTATAACAACAGATTAAACTCTTCAACAAACCTTGCTCAATGTGAGAGAGAGAGAGAGAGAGAGAGAGAGAGAGAGAGAGAGAGAGAGAGAGAGAGAGAGGCGTTTACCCAAAATGAGAACTCTTCAATAACTTTGCAAATTCAAGGCGTACTTTGCAAATTCTAGATGGGGAAACGGGAGTTGATTAGGACTTAATGACTCACGAAACAGAAAAATAAGTGCGAAAAAAAGAAAAAAAACAAATCTTTCTTATAGCTTTTCCTAGCCACAGCCCTAGGATTTTATTTTTTTTTTTTTTTTTTTGTGGGTAATTTAGCTTGAAATTAAAAAGGAGGCAAAAGAATATACAGCCTACAAGGGGCATACCCCAGGGAGGACAAAAGGAAGAAAATGACAAAGATTGCGTGAAATGGAAAGAAATGGGGAGGCCAAACTTGGCAACATGTGGGACCTAAAAGTAGGGGAAAACTTCTCAAGAAGATATAATGAAAATATAATAAGAGTGTTTCTAAGCCATCTAGGGAGATGGATGAGAAACACCCAAAATGATCTTGATGATTGACATTGGAGCTTGACATTGAGGCAAGAAGCTTGTACTTGGGCTGGTTGAGCTTAAAACATGGAGCTTGAAGCTTGAAGCTCAAACATGGGGGGAAAATTTTGAAAATTTCGCCATGACCCGTTCGTAATTGGAGCACCCTCCAAGGTGCCAGCCACTGCGTATACAACAGCAGCAGCTGAAAAGAGAAAAAAAGGAGATAGAGGAAGAATGCAATGCAATGGTAGTATGCAGTAGCAGCCATAAGCATAGTAGCAGTAGCAGCAGAATGCATTGGTATTATGCAGTAGCAGTCCATCTTAGTTGCAGCAGTGACTTCAGCAGTCCATCTTGGGTTGCTTGAACATAAATCTTGGTGCTCAAAGCTTGACCTTTGAACATGAGACTTGGACATGAAGATTGTAATAGGACTTTGGTTAGGAACATAAGGTCCTATATTTCACTGGGACAACCCCCCAATGATAGGTCTTGGGAGGAAGCCCCCTCCCAGAAGGGGATCAAACATGCCAGGGACAACCCCCCATGGCTAGGACAACATCCATATTTGGAAAATGGCTGCAACATTTGGGTGCAAACTTCATGGATGCTGATCAAACACACAGCAGTCCAGAGGAAACCATTGTTGATCAATATAAGTGTTACAACATTAGCAGGCAGCCAAGTATACAGTGGACTTAATGCAGCAGTAACAGAGGATTGAAACAGTCCTTGAAACCATGAGAAATGTGTCCCAAAGGGAGCTCTAAAGCATCAGTGATTACCAAGATTAATAACAGATTGCATAGTAGTAGCAGATTGCAACAGCCCTTGCAATCTACTTAATATCAATTAATTGCAATAGCAGCATAACAACAGATAATAATGGGTTGCAACAGCCCTTGCAACCCATATAACATTAATAAAGCACACTAAGTAAGAGTAACAACAAATGCAATAATAATGGATTGCAACAGCCCTTGCAACCCATATGACTTCAATAAAGCACGAAGTTCATACCTCACCTGAGGCTTAAAAGCACTCACACTGGACTCAAACAGAGTTGCCCTTGTGCAGCTACTTGTATACAGCAACCTGAATCTGATCTGCTATGCACAACCAAGGGTACAAGTGGAAATGGTAAGTTAATTCAATGAATTCCCCACTTATCTAACAAACCCTGGGACTGGGGTCCATGTGGAAGATTTTCCAAGGACAACAGTCTGTGCCTCACTAATGAGTGGATTTTATTCACTACAGTGGGCATAGGGCAATATGCATTTTGAAATTTACGGTTATTTCTTTCAAGCCAAATTTGGTGAAGTGTGGCAGTAAAAATCAATTTGATAATCAAATTCTTAAGAGTTTTGTCTCTGAGGCTTGAGATTTGATTGATCCAGTCAGCCCACGACCTTGAGGGCCAATTAACATTGATATGAGCAAGCATTTCAAACCAAACTTGTGAGGTGAAAGTGCAATTGAAGAATAGGTGATCGTGAGTCTCCATTCCCATGCAAAAACTACAACAGGAGACAGGGATAGTGCCAAACAATACTAACCTGTCTCCAGTATATAGTCTGTTATGAATAGCAAGCCAAGTAATCATGCTACATTTAGGGATGTGGCCAGGGAACCATATGGTTTTATGCCAAGGTACCTTTGGGTACTTTGTTCTGAGTTCACCCCAAAGGGAGGAGATGGTGAATTTGCCATTAGAATTAAGGATCCACCTATGATGATCCTCAAGATCATGATCTGGTTTGGGAAGAGAATGCATAGCACCTCTAATCTCATTGAGTTCAAGAGTTTGGGTAATGGGAAGACACCAATTAGTGCCACTTATTATGGCATCCACAGTGGCATCTTTAGTTAGTCCAGAGTCATAAATGACTCTAGGACCAAATGTTGTGGCAATAGGGCCAAGGGGGTGCCAATTATCATGCCACAGTGATGTGTTTCTGCCATTACCAATAATAACCTTAATGTGTGACTGTACAATGGGCCTAAGATTGAGAAGCTTTCTCCATACCCAGGATGGTGAACTGGGCATCTTAACTTCCCAAAAAATTTTCCCTTTGAGTAAGTACGACTTGACCCACTGACACCACATAGATTGTTCCCCACCAGAGATGAGAAACCAAATGTGTTTAGCAATGGCAGCTTTATTCCATATTAGTATGGACTTAAACCCCAAACCACCCTCTTGCTTGGGGCAACACAAGTGTTCCCAAGATACTTTGGCCCCAGTCTTCTTGAGGTCAGGACCAGACCAAAGGAAGGATCTAAGGATGGTCTCAACCTCTCTGATGACTTTCTTGGGAAGTATGAATAGGGAAGACCAATAAGTTTGCATTGAAAAAAGAACATTCTTAATCAATTGGACCCTCCCAGCATAAGTGAGGTCCCTATTTGTCCAAGTTTTGGTTCTAGAAGTGATTCTATCAATCATGGGTTTGCAGTCAATGTGTCTTAGTTTGGTGGACAACAAAGGTACCCCAAGGTACCTAACAGGCAGGGTACCTTCTCTGAACCCCGACATCTGGAGAATTTCTTCTCTAACTGAGTGCTGGACTCCAGAAAAGAAAACATTGCTTTTTCCAGGACTTGGAGATAAGCCAGATAGAGATTCAAATTCATACAAGGATTCCTGAATATGTTTCACTGAACTTACCTCACCTTTGCAAAAAAGCATAAGGTCATCAGCAAAGCACAAGTTTATGATTTTGGGTTTACTGCATCTCCAATGGAAATTAAAGTCAGGTCTACCAGACCTCTCTTTTAGAATACAGGTGAGCACTTCCATGACTATCACAAAGAGGTAGGAGGATAGAGGGTCCCCCTGCCTGAGTCCTCTCTTACCTTTAATGTTGCCGGTGGGTTCACCATTGACATTCAAGGTGTAATTAGCTGTGGTGACACAAGCTTTGAGCCAATTTATCATCTTTGGATGAAAGTTCATGCATGCAAGTGTATCCCAAAGAAAGTCCCATCTGACATTATCATAGGCTTTCATAATATCCACTTTCATGGCGCACTTGGGAGTGGAAGTGGATTTGTGATAACCATGCATAATTTCCTGTGTGAGGAATATGTTATCCGCAATTCTCCTACCCTTAATAAAACCAGATTGCACTGGGTCAATAAGAATAGGGAGAGCATCCTGAAGTCTCTTGGCCAAAATCTTGGCAATGCACTTGTAAACAGTGTTGCAACAAGATATTGGCCTATAGTCGCCGACTTTGGTAGGGTTAGGTATCTTGGGCACAAGAGCCACAATGGTGGCATTGGCTCTAGTCAATAGCTTTCCGGATTTGAAAAAGTTCTTAATAGCAGCTGTAACTTCATGCCCTACTATAGACCAAGCCTTCTGAAAAAATCTAGCATTATACCCATCTGGGCCGGGGGCCTTGTGAGGGTTTAGACTCATGACAGTTTCCTTGATTTCATTGTTGGTAACATCCATAACCATACTCACACTCTGGTTATTGGAAAGCCTTTTGGTAATGAGTTGGTTTATCCTGTCATAGCCTGCATAGGTAGTAGAGTGTGGTTTACCAAGTAGATTAGAATAGAAGTCGACAAAAGTGTCCTTGATTACAGTCATGTCATGAGTAATGGAGGAATCACCCATAACAAGACTAGTAATCTTGCTTCTATTCCTATTGCTATTGATAGACTTGAAGAAGAAGGATGTGCATTGGTCCCCAAGCTTTAGCCATTGAATCCTTGATTTTTGTCTAGCTAAACTTTCCTCAGCTCTAGAGAGAGTGAGGAATTGCTTGTAGACCTTTTTTTCTTCCAGCTGAGTGGCAGGGTTAGAAGGATCCAGCCCAAGGGTAGTCTGCAGAATTTCCAGCTGGTTTTTAGCATTAGCCACTCTGTCAGAAATAGCACTATACTCTTTATGATTCAATTCTTTAAGCTCAACTTGAAGCCTTCTAAGCTTTTCAGTTAGACAAAACATTGGATTTCCTAAGATTATCTGTCTCCAAACCTTTTGGACTGTGAGTAAAAAAGAAGGGTGATCAGCTAGAAAATCAAAAAACCTAAAAGGCCTTCTAACAGAATATGGAGGAGGTGTAATATGAACAACAGCAGGTGAATGGTCAGAGATCCCAGGGGTAGGGAAATATGCTGAGGAGAAAGTGTGTGCCCTCAGCCAACAATCATTAACCAACACTCTATCAAGCTTGGTAGAGATGTGGTTGGGGGGATCCTGCCTATTAGACCAGGTAAAGAAGCAGCCAGAGTACCTTAAATCATCCACCTCACATGAATAGAGGCATTGATTGAGGTCATCCATATGAGGGGGCCAAGTCATGGTCCCACCAGATTTTTCTATAGGATCCCTAATGGCATTAAAGTCTCCCATAATTACCCAAGACTCACTATTCTTCAAAGAGCATAGATCATTCCAAAGGTCAACTCTATCAGAGTGGTCATTGGCTCCATAGACAAACGTAACCAAAAATCTAAGCCCATCAAGAATGGAAAGCACTTCACAATGAATAAGTTGATTGGTTTTGTGCAGGACCTTCACATTCAGTATGTGAGGGTTCCAACATACAAGAATTCTCCCGATAGGAGCATGGGCAGAATTATGTGTATGTTGCCATTGGGGGCAAATAGATCTCACTACCTTGTTAATGTTAGGCTCTTTGACCTTATGCTCAATCAAACCCATCAGAGATAACTCATTATTTTTTAAAAACTTTTTGGCAACTTTTTGTTTAAGAGGATCATTAAGTCCCCTGAGGTTCCAAAATCCAAAATGCAATTGTGGTTGTGAGCTAATCATGGAAAATTATTGAAATAAAGCAAACACAGACAAAATGGCATGAAATAGAAAGAATTAGAACTGCCCAAAAAGGATACAATAGCTGCAGTTAGTGTCCCTTAGAGGAGCCAGATTTGCTCCCCTTCATTTTTTTTTTGTTCTTCTTAGTGTTGCTGTTTGCAGACTGTGGGCAAGAAGATGGAGAGCTAGTTGGAACTGGTGGCAGAACTGTGTGACTGCCCATTTGATTGGTAGTGCTAGTAGTCTGCCCGATAGATTGATCTATTTGAGCCTCAGTTTTTTTTCGGTAAATATTTGAGCCTCAGTTGATGTAGTAGTTGTTAAATCTGATTCTTTTCCTTTCCCAAGAGTCCTGATGGCACCATTAGGGTCTATACAAGACCCTCCCCTTGTCACCTTTTCAACATTTGGATCAGTCTCCCTAGTCACAGATGTTTCCTTCTGTGGCAGAGATTCTTCTATTTCAAATTCTTCATCAACAGCCTCACTATCATAATCCTCTTCTAGGCTAGTTACCTTGCCTGATTGCCCCTTGAAGAGATCTGTAGTGGTGGGAACTTCCATTGTGATAGCCTCTAAAGCATTAGCCCCTCCAAGGTTGATGTTTGTGCTCCTACCTTTATTTATGACCTGCCATTCCCTCTTAATCACTGTTGGTTTTGTCTGGTGGGATTTTAGACATTTAGAGGTTGCATGACCAAAGATTTTACAATCAGTACATACAGGAGGCATCCATTGGTATTCAACATGAACATCTGCACTGTCCTCTTCAACTTTAACTTGAATATACTCTGGTAGCTCTGTGGCAGCTTCCACTTCAATGCATATTCTAGCAAATGTTAATCTTGTCCTTTTCTCAGTAGCTTTATCAACATGTATGGGTTGCCCAATCACACTGGCAATTCTGCTTAACCCCTCCTCAGTCCAACACTCAGGTGGAAGGTTATGTAGTTTGACCCAAACTGGAATCTTGGTTGGTATTGCCTTTGAGGGGTTCATCATTCGTTTCCAGCTTTTCAATACCAGATACCTCTTTGAGAAGAACCATGGACCACTCTCCAAAACTGCCTGCTTTGAAGCCTCATCTTCAAATTCAAAATAAAAGAACCCTGCTTTGTCTTCTCTCACTGATTTGAGACCAAATTGGGTGTTTTTCCCCCACTGCTTATGAGCTGTGGAATTTGCTAATGCATAGTCCATTTTTCCATCCAGGAAGTGACCCACAAGGCAATGACTCCAACTCTGCTCATCAAGGTGTGAGACATCCAGGTCAACAGTAGCATATTTACCCTGACGAAGTTCGGGGTAGTACCCTAGTTTCATGGTCTTGGAAGGGCCCTGAGATCTGAACAACGATGCCCAGTTCTTAGGTTTGGCAGCAGGATTAGATTTTGGGGTAGATGGATTGGGTTTTGGAATAGATGTTTTCAGGTCAACCGAATGGCCAGCAATTGATTCTGTAGTGGGATTTAGGTGGGGGAGGGGATTAACAGAGTTCTGAGATGGTGATTTAGGATTTCTGGTTATGGTGATGAGAGGTAGCTTGCCATTAGCAGATAAAGGTTGCAGATATCTAGGTTGAAGATCATTGCCCTTATACCCCATCTGTGGATCCCCCGCCAAATAAGGATGACCTTGACTATTGAATCGCACATCAGGATTGGGAAGAGTTTCCATACCTGGATTTAGGGTTTCCTGTGAGGATTGGGTAAAGGGCTGGGTATCCATGGCTGATGCTTGTTTTTCATCCCAAATTAGCTTCAGTCCACTCAGTTTATTCAGGATAGTCTCACCATTAGTGGAAGTGGAGGTTCCAGCTTTTTTCATTTCTTCTTCAACAATAGCCACCATGTTAGTCAATCGGTCCTCAATCTCAACACGATTGGCCTCCTGTTGAAATACTTGTTGTAGCTCCCTAGCAGGACTGAGATTCTCATCTTTTTTAGGACTGTGGTTTCCAAACATTTTGGGAATTTCTGGGGTAATAGGGTTTCGGACGAACTGAATCCCCTCAGGATTGTGGACCAGATCCACAGGTGTGGGAGAAGAGCTCGTAGGCACAGTTCGCGCAAATGGAGGCACATATCTGAGGTTGAAATCAAGACCCCGTTGTTGATGATGAGGTGCGACATCATCCCTCACCTTGTTTGCTGCTCGAGTAGAGGCTTGGTTAGGGGTAACAAATTCCTCTAGGTTTGTGTTTTGACCTAGATCTGGAAAATTAGTGAGGGTGGATACGACAGACATCGGCCTCCCCGACTGTAGCTCCTGACCAGATCTTGGACTAGGTTGATGTGGTTGAACATGGTGTGGGTTGGATTGAGGATGAGTAACCCTCCTCTGCTTCATACGGACCTCATTAGAATCGATTGCAGAAGACAAGGGGGCGCCCTCTACCTTAGAAGGTGAAGCCTTGCCCGCCATTTCTCCTAGGCCATCTGCCATGGCCGCACCAGGAGAGGACTCCATTCTCATCTCTAGGTTTTCAGAGGTCGCCCGTGAGAATCGCCTGAATCGCCTAGTGAGAGGAGCTCTGACATGTTGGACATCCTAGATTTCTTTGAATACTCACTTACTACAGCCCTAGGATCATTGAACCTTTAGTGACATTATGAGAACACAAACTCACGGTCACAAACTCCTAATCTTAGCAGTATGAAGTAATAATGAGTTCCATTACAGTTTTTTTTTTTTTTTGGGTAATTTAGCGTGAAAATAAAAGGGGTTAAGCGAATGTACAGCCTACAAGGGGCATACCCCAGGAAGGACAAAACAAAAATAAAGAAAAAGAAAATTTGCGTTTTCCCCGACACAACCCGTCGGGGTGGGGAAATAGAGATTCCAGCACAACCCGCTGGAATATGTACAATGAGCAAAATGCAAAAATTGGGATTCCCCGAATACAATGTTCATAAGGATTAAGGGCATTGATGGGCCCCTTTGTGGTGATCTTCTTTTCTGCGTTTTCCATTAAGGCCATGCGGTACAGCAGATACTACACGGACAGGATGAATTTGAATTGAGAGTTTCACCTAAAAAGGTTGCTGCCAACAGAGGACACAGCTATCCCGAATTTGGACCTTTGAGAGATATAGCCGAAAGGCTGGTGGATGGGATAGCTACACCTGCACCTATCTTTTGTACCGAACAGATTGCCCACATGCAATGGAGAGAGTGAGATTCACTCTCTCCTTCCCCAAATGTTTTCCAGGTGAATACAAAAAGAACCAAATACATGAAATCAATCCACGTCTTACCCCTCCATTCACACACACAAGAGAGCGGTGAGGTCCATCTCCATTGAGCACACCTTAGCAAATCAGAACCGGTTGTGGTATTACCCCACCGCCGTGACACCAACGACACCTAACGGAAGGAACTAGATCGCAGAGGTAGAGTCGGAAGGTGGACCTTGGGATCTCAAATGTTTTGAACCGGAGAGGGAGCTCTAGATGGTGAATAAACTTCATGGGTTAGAAGTTGAGCCCTTCATGAATTGATTGCTACCAGTTTTTTTTTTTTTTTTTTTTTGGTAATTCAGCTTGAAATTAAAAGGGGTTAAGCGAATGTACAGCCTACAAGGGGCATACCCCAGGGAGGACAAAACGAAAATAAAAAAAAAAGAAAAATGCATACTCCCCGGCACAACCCGCCGGGGTGGGCAATTCGGAGGTCCTAGCACAACCCGCTAGGGTAGGGATAAATGGACAAAAATCCTAATTATGTAAACCCGAAGGTTTGAATATTGGGTACACATCTAATTTTTCATTACCACAAAAATATGGCAGAAATTGGTTTTTCGGGCACTAGGCCTACCACTTGGTTTCATCCCTGGTGGGACCAAGGACATCTGTGATGCAACTCACCAATGCACGGTGTGTGGCCCAAGAACAGCAATGCATGCGTACAGTTGGCATTTAACCATTTAACATATGGGGTACACCAAGGTCTGGCCTTGAAAAGTCTACCGAAAGGTGTCCTTGTTAAAATCTCCATCACCCCTAGTGGGACCAAGTAGCTGCATGACCATGCGTAAACAACTCGGTGAAAATTGGACCAAAGTTGTGTGGTCCCACATGAATTATGATCCACTTTTAACGAGCACTAAAGTTGTGGAAACTAAACAGTGCGTGTGGCCCCATTTTGACCAAAATATTTGCTGTGGAAAATACAAAAACTGACGTGTAATGACCAAGATGGGACTGTGGTCCCCACTGCTCACACTTCTTTCTCAATTATATGGGTGTAAAAACCCAAATGGGTGAGAACCCACTTTTTCGTTGATGCCCCTCATAGCTGCTGTCATTGACTAGGACAGAAAGTTGAAATGTTTCAGCCGAAAATTGCTGTAGCAGTTAATAGCATAACCCAGTTGCGAGGGAGAGAGTGGATCTCACTCTCTCCTTCCACAGCCCTAGGGGAGGAAAGTAGATCGTTGAACCACTTCTCCGTGAACTCCGGTAGATATCTCTTCCATGGGAGCTCGTATTTATGCCTTGGATATGAGATTGGATTTGGTAGGAACCCACCGCCAGACCTAATCTGGTATATGAAGCGCTAGATCCCCTTTTGAGAAGAGAGACCCAGCAAATAACATTAACACAAAATGGCAGTGTAAGTAGAGGGTTGGTATATATAAGTGATGATGACGTCAGCCCTCTCTCTGGCGATTTTGCGATTTACAGGCGATTGACGGCGATTTCGAAGGAACCCTAAGTGTTGGCCGACAAATCCTCTTCCCCCATGGACGACGACTACCCAAACCTCAAAATTACCGACTCCAATGAAGTTAGGAGGAAACAACTGGCGCATCTTGCCACTCCTCGTCGTTACTCAGATCTGGGATCTGAGGTTCGAGACACCCCACACAGTGAACCAAAGTCGGGCACTCCGATATACAGCAAGCTACTGAAGCCAGGTATGGTGTTCTCTACACCCCCCAAGTTCACACCATTCAAGCCTCTCGATCTCTATCCTCAAGGTCAGATATTCTCAGATGGTGGTTTAGTCTCGACCAGCCCCAATTCCAAAAACCCAGAGCCAAAAAACCCTAACTCCGAGATTTCTAAGTCAGTTCCTATACAAAATCAGGCCCTAAATCTAACGCCATCAAAACCCATCCGAGCTAGCCCCAGCCCTGTTAATAACCCTGAGGAGGTCGCTCAACAGGAAGGGGGGATCCAGGCGGGTGAGGACCGCATTTCCTCTTTGGTTCAATCTCTCGAGGATGAAATCCTCAAGGCCGGAGTCAACGTGAACCTCTCCCAACTCAAAACCCACATTATACAAGCTCGGGAGGTAAATTCTAACTCTGAGTTTGCAGGCCCCAGTATTACCAAAAAGCTAGAAGGAGATTTTGTGGAAGTTGAGTGCAATTCTCCACGCCACATGCAAAAAACTATATCAAATAACAATGGCAACCCACAGACCTCTAACCCCCCTCAGGCCAGAGCTAAAGACTGGGCCTCCCTGTTTAGCGCTCAAAGTCCTTCAAAGAATTTGCAGCTCAATTTTTACCGAGAACTTCAGAAGGGGAAGGATGCCATTGTTGAACTGGATGAAACACAGCTCGACGATAGGAATTGGAACCACTGTCTAGTTGGGTATTTCCTTGATGGCAAGATGCCATTTGCTTTACTCAGCTCCACAGCTAGAGCAGTGTGGAAAGATTATGGTCAGATTCGTATCAAGCAATTTGGGTCGTGCTTTTACTTTGAATTTCAGGATGAAGCTAGTAAGATCAAAGTGCTAGAAGGAGGACCATATTTTTTCTCTCGTCGTTATCTTGTTCTTAAGGACTGGAGAAGAATGCTTATTCCATCCCCAGAGCATCCCTCTTCTATTCCAGCCTGGGTAAAAGTCCACAAGCTGCCTCTTGAGTGTTGGACTGCGGAGGGTTTTAGCCGTATTGCTAGCACCATTGGAAGGCCCTTGCATGTGGATAAAGCTACAGCGAACCAACAGAGGATAGACTTTGCTCGTATCTGTATTGAAGTTAGTGCAGAAGATGATCTTCCTGATGAAATTCAGCTCGTCGTGATGGGAGAATCCGTAATGGTGCGTGTAGAATATCAATGGCTCCCCACAAGATGTGCTAAGTGTAAAGTATTTGGGCACTCTTGTACCCCTAAACCTGGAGTCAAGGGAAGTACTTCTATTAGTACTTGGCAAGTCGTAGGGAAGGCCGCGGATTTGAAAGAAGAAACTTCACAATTGCCCTCCAACCAACAGAACACCTCTCAAGAATTGGGTAAGGGCCATCAATCTCTTAGTTCTGATGAAGTTTGGGAGAGGATGGGGAAAGCACATGGAGGAGGAGGGGGGGGAGTCCTTGAAACATTGTCTAAAGTAGTTCCAAATGTTACTGGGGATGCTTTTACTATACGAATAGATGGTGCTATGGAGGAAGACTCCTTAAGTGAAGCCTCAGAAATCCTTGCAGATGAATGCCCCCTATCTATTACAAAGCTGGGAATAACTGCCATTACCTCTGATTCCATCAGCTCCAGTGCCTCTAATACTGCTGCAGCTCAGTCAGTTGAGGAGAAGGTCACCAATCTTGAAGGTAGAGTCAAACCTACCATTAATCCTCATCATAAACCCCCGGATCCATCTTCCTCTACTGAGGGCTTGAGAGATGCTCGGACTGTCGGGGAGTTTGGAAATGGCTCAAGCAAGAAGAAGGGGAGAAAGCAGAACAGGGGTAATCCAAAAACCTCTCCTTTCTCAGGTCATCACTGAAATTCCAATTATCTCCTTTTTGGGCAGTATGCATGCATTTATATCCTCTGCCATATTTTGTTATGAATGAAAACCCTCTACGTTTTGGTTTTTGGAATATGAGAGGTCTCAATGACCCTATTAAACAAAAAGAGGTTGCATCCTTTGTTAGAACAAATAACCTGTCTTTTTTTGGTCTAGTGGAGCATAAAGTTAAGGAGTCTAATTGCTCCAAAATTATTAACTCTATGTTTCCGTTTTGGTCCTTTGTTCATAACTCTGATATAGCTCCTATTGGCAGAATTTGTGTTGTCTGGGACCCTTCTATGCTTAATCTCAGGGTAATTAATAAAACTAGTCAAGCTATACACTGTAGCATTCAATTAGTATCTGGGGGCACTACCTTTAATGCTACCTATGTTTATGGCTCCAATCTCTACTTGGAGAGAAGAGTCTTGTGGAGTGACTTGATTGCTAGTAATAGCAATGCTCCTTGGATCATTTTGGGGGACTTCAATGCTCTAAGATATCAGACTGATAAAATTGGGGGTGACATTTCATGGCCTTCCCATATGGAGGACTTCAATGTTTGCATTAATGCACTTGATATGGAGGATTTGAGATACTCTGGTTGTCACTTTACCTGGTCCAATAAACAGGACCCTTCTCACCACATTTCCTCCAAAATTGATAGGGTTCTGGTCAATGAGCAATGGATCAAGTCATTTAATTGTTCTAGTGCTCATTTCCCTCTTCCTGGGATCTCTGACCATTCTCCTGCTGTAGTATTTCTTAATCCTGATCCCAGGAGAACCAAGAAACCTTTCAAATTCTTCAACTTTTTGGTACATCACCCTGATTTCTTATATACTGTTCAAAAAGTTTGGAGAAAGGTTATCCTTGGTAACCCTATGTTTGTTGTCTGTGAAAAGCTCAGACTTTTGCAATTGGACCTTAAGAAGCTAAATACTAAAGATTTCAGTGAAATATCCATCAGAACTACTGCTGCCAGGCAAAGCCTTGATAGAATCCAATATGACTTAGGTCAGGATCCCACAAATGCTATATTACAGTCCCAAGAGAGACTTCTGTGTAAGCAATACCTTACTTTAGCTCGCGCTGAAGAAAGTTTAGCCAAGCAGAAGTCTAGAATTCAATGGTTAAAATCTGGGGACCAATGTACGTCCTACTTCTTTAAGTCCATCTCACAAAACAGGAATAGAAGAGGTATCACCAGTCTGGTCCTTCCTGATGATACCACTACCCATGATCCCATTGAGATTCAATCAGCATTTGTTACCTTCTACACTAAGCTTCTGGGTACTGTCCATTCTAGTGAGTACTTTGGTTCCTCTAGGATCAATCAATTAATCACCTCCAAACTTGATGATTCTCAGAGAAATGCCATGGTTTATGAGGTCTCAAACATTGAGATTAAAGAAACCTTTATGTCACTTAATCCCAACAAAGCTCCTGGCCCTGATGGTTACAATGCTAAATTTTTCCAAACATCTTGGGAAGTGGTTGGTCATGAAGTCATTTCTGCAGTTAGAAACTTCTTTAGATCTGGTAGACTTCTCGCTAAGGCCAATTCAACAAGTGTGGCTCTTGTCCCAAAAGTCCCCAATCCCTCTAAGGTTGGGGATTATAGGCCCATTTCTTGCTGTAACACCATTTATAAATGCATTGCTAAAATCCTTGCTAGAAGGATCCAAGCGGTGCTCCCTCAGCTCATTGACCCTGTGCAATCTGGGTTTGTCAAAGGGAGAAGAATTGCTGATAACATATTTCTGACCCAAGAGCTTATGAGAGAGTACCACAAGCACTCCCCCTCTCCCAGATGTGCCATAAAGGTAGATATAATGAAGGCATACGATAATGTTAGGTGGGACCTCCTTTGGGATATCCTTTCCTCCATGAATTTCCACCCTCAAATGATCCAATGGATTAAATCCTGTATAACCACTGCCAATTACTCTTTGAGTATCAATGGTGAGGCCGTCGGTTCTATCAAGGGGCAAAAAGGTCTAAGACAAGGTGACCCCTTGTCCTCTTACCTTTTTGTTATTGTCATGGAGGTTCTCACTCAGATCCTCAGAGAGAAATCGCTTAGTCCCAATTTCCAATTCCATTGGAGATGTGAGAAAACAAAGATAGTCAATTTGTGTTTCGCGGATGATCTCATGATTTTCTGTAAAGGAAACATTGACTCTATTCTTTGCATACAAGAGGCTCTTATTGAATTTGAGAAGCTATCGGGGCTATCTCCCAGCCCTGGCAAGAGCAACATCTTTTTCTCTGGAGTCTCCATTGTTAACAAACAATTAATCCTTGAAAAGTTGGGATTTAAGGAAGGTTCTCTCCCTGTGAGATACCTTGGGGTCCCTCTCATATCCACTAAGCTTAAATACACTGACTGTAAGGTCCTTATTGATAAAATCATAAGTCGTACCAAATCCTGGACCAATAAATTCCTGTCATACGCTGGTAGGATTCAATTGATTAAGTCTGTGTTATTCTCCATACAGACCTATTGGTCCTCCATCTTCTTGCTTCCTAAGAAAGTGGTGAAGGAAGTTGAGACCATTCTGAGATCCTTCTTTTGGACTGGATCTGACCTTAAACACACAGGCGCAAAAGTTTCTTGGGATCACCTTTGTTCTCCCAGGAAAGAGGGAGGTCTTGGATTCAAATCTACCCTAATTTGGAACAAGGCTGCCATGACTAAGCACATATGGTTTATCATTTCAGGAGGTGAGCAGTCCATGTGGTGCCAATGGATTAAATCATATTTACTCAAAGGTAAAAGCTTTTGGAAAGTTAAAATTCCTAGTAGTCCTTCTTGGACTTGGAGGAAATTGCTTCAACTTCGCCCTTTCATCCAATCTTATATCAAGTATAAAATTGGTGATGGCAAGTCTACTTCCCTTTGGTATGATAATTGGCACCCTTCTGGCCCTCTTGTTGGGAAATATGGCAGCCGTATTGTCTACGACTCTGGTCTTTCAGATGATGCCACAGTCTCCACCATCATGCATACAACTAACCTCTGGAACTTTCCCATCACCCAGACATGGGAGTTGAATGAGATTAGGTCTCACTTACCTCCATTAACCAATCACAATTCCAATGATGCTGATTCTTGTATATGGACCCTCAATCAGAATGGATTGTTCTCCATCTCATCCTTGTGGGATCATATGAGAACTAGGTTTCCCACCATTGGCTGGAACCATGTTGTTTGGTTTCCTTCTCATATTCCCAAATGCAGTCTTATTAGCTGGCTTGCCATCCAAAATAGACTATCTACTGAGGATAGGCTTGTTTTATTTGGCATTAAGACCATTTCGTGCTGTAGCTTCTGCCCCGGTGTGGAGAACCATGACCACTTATTTTTCAATTGCCCCTTCACAAAGCAAGTTTGGGATAATGTTTCCCATAAATCTCAGCTTATTTGGCAGCCACAAACTTTGTCAAGTTTGGTCAATTTTCTTTCTTCTCTAAGAGGGAAGGATCTTAAAGCTACCCTTACTAAGTTAACATTTACTGTCTCTCTATACCATATCTGGATTGAGAGAAACCTCAGGAAATTCCAAAATATTCAGCTTAGTGTTCCCTCCTTGGTAAACAAGATCTGCTCTGATATTAGGTACAGACTGCTGTCCCTCCACAAGATTCCTAAAGGAGCTAATTCACTAAAAAAGGCTTGGAACATTTCAAAAGTTTGAAGCTTGAAGCTTGAAGCTTGAAGTTTGAAATTTGAACGATTGGCTTATTGTTTTGAATTCCTTTGCATACTGCCTTACATTCTGCCTTTTCATCAATTGTGCTGATTTGTTTCAGGGTATCAGGTTCCCCAATGGCAATCTTGATTAGTCAAGTGTTGATTCTTACTTACTCTCCAATTGGAGTAGTGTTTTTTGCAGGTTGCATTAATCCATTCCTATACCCAATGTTTGATTCTATTTGTGAAGGTTCATATCAGAATATTACTTCTAGTATTCAGGTATGCTATCTTAATACTCATCACACTGCTTTTCATTGAGCTATGCTGATTATAATGGAGTGCTTGAGCTGTGTGACCTACAAAATTATGTGCTCCCAGTGAGTAGAGTGCTTGAACTTCAGACACTTCTTTTGCGAGGGGTAATAGTTAGTGGGAGATTGATGAGTCAGGTGAGGGAGTCAGGACCCTGTAGAGAGAGTTTTTGAAGTCGTGAGATTCCGAGGGTGTAGGAGGTGAGCCATATATTTGCGTAGGAGTTTATCCCAATTTGCTGCTATGTGAATTGTTAGACTGCTGCTGCTGTTGTTTTGCTGGATTATTCTGTTAATTATAGGCAGTTTCTGTATCTATTATTCCATTCGCAGTCAAATTCTGGGCAGTGCTCTCTGCCCAGTTTTCAGTGACTGCTCACGGCATTTCTGCTGATGTATTGTTGCTATTGATGACTGCTGTTGATGGCTGTTGTTCTGGGAGTGAAAAAACAGCCGTTGTGCTGCCCAAATTTCACCAGATTTTGACCTATCCTTGGGGGGTTGTCCCTTGGAGATGTTGATAAAGTTCAGTGTAGGTCTTGTTTGAAGGTCATGATGCTGCAGATCCAGTTGCACCTTGCTGCAGCAGCAGCTCTCAACAGCTGCAGTCGCTAATGTGGTTGCATGCCCATCACCACAGTTTGTTGAAGTTACACCAACCCCAAGTTATGGGACCTTTCATCGGAAGGAAGCCATAATCTGGTGTTAGCTTCTCAAAGGGGTACTTTATGACATGCCTAAAGCAAGTTCCAAGTTTCTGTTGGAAGTTCTACCTCTATCTCTTCCTCTTTTTTTTTCTTTTTCAGCTACTGCTGGTATATTCGCAGTGGCTGGCACCTTGAGGGTGCTCCACATACGAACGGGTCATGGCGAAAATTCAAAAATTTCCAAAATCTGGGGCTACATGTTGTTACTGCTGCTCGGTCACACCTGCAAGCCATATCACAATCCATATCACAAGTCAAGGGCCTGAGTTACAAGTCAATCAGTAGTAACTACTTTTATACCACCTTAGTCTCCCTATGTTGCCAACTTGGCCTTCCCATTTCCCTTTTCTTTCTTTGTTTTTTTGTCTTTGTCCTCCCTGGGGTATGCCCCTTGTAGGCTGTATATTCTTTTGCCTCTTTTTTAATTTCAAGCTTGGTTTACCGAAAAAAAAGTAGAGGGTTGGTTGAGAGCTTCTCTCTCTAGAAATAGAGAGAGAATGCACTCCCCTCTGTAAATCCTACCCAAAATTTTTCAATCACGCCCTAAATCATCCTGATTCTAGGGCGGTTCTATCAATTTCTTCTTTTTTTTTTGGGTAATTTAGCTTGAAATTAAAAGGGGTTAAGCGAATGTACAGCCTACAAGGGGCATACCCCAGGGAGGACAAAACAAAAAAGAAAAGAAATAAAAATTGCGTACTCCCCGGCACAATCCGCCGGGGTGGGAAAATAGGAGAACCAGCACAACCCGCTGGGATTGGTAGATAAGCATAATGCAGTACAAATCTATTTAAACCGTGGTGTATAAATGCATACAAAATTTAGTCCCACACGGAGTGTGGCCCACTCCTACTGTCGGCAGTAGAGGAGTAAGAAGGCCTTGGAGTACGTTAATGCTGTCACCGAATGGGGCAGCTGTGATTAGTTGAGTGGTTGTTGTCCACCGAATGGACTGCTGTGGCACAAGAATTGAGGGGCAACCCCTCTTTTGACCGTTGAAAATGAGCCCAAGGCCCACCACTTGGACCTTTGCACAAGAAAATGATAAAGGCTTCTCGAGAAGCTATGATGTACGGCAGTGAAGTGTTATTGTCCATTAGACAAAACTTTCCACCAACTTTCCACTTTCACAAGTTGATGTTTGACCATGGACCGGTTGAAATTGCCCATTTGCTGTGCAAATTGGGTTTGGGACAAATCCCAACCCCTTTCTCCAACCCAGCGCGTGAGATGTGTATCAAACCATGGGGCCCACTTGGATCGTCTTCTCCAGACCACTACGTCTTCAACATGAACCCAGATTTCCCAGATTTACAAAGTTGCTCGAAAAGAACAAAATCTACTGGAAATATTGTGGTAAAGCTTAAACAAAACTCATGCTTCGATTTTGGGTAATCCCAGAAAAACACTATAACAGACACATCTAAAAACTAAGAACCAATTCATTATAAGCTCACCTTAGTCAAATCCAGAAACCCATGGTGGTATTACCTCCCACCGCCGTGACACCAACGACACCTAACGGGGAAGAACTGAACTGCAGAGGTGAAGCCCATTCCCGGAAAAGACCTAGCTCTCAAAATGTGACTGTGTAATGCTTTCCTGGAAGGTGATGTTCGAACAAGGATCAGACCCATGAAATCTGCTCCATGAAAGAGAGGACGAACCTCTTCTGGGATTGGGGAAACTTTATAGCAACCCATATATAAACTGAGCTTGGGTGGAATCCTCAGCCTTGAGTGTAGTTGATGTGTGTTGATGAAATGGCAGTCAAATAGGGTCACAAAATGGAATCCCATATGGCAGATGAACCCATTTTAGGTAGGAGTAGAAGGAATCAATGCTGGAAAATATAAACCAAACAGATTGTTTGGTGTTTTTTGTGTAAAAATTATGAAAGGAGGAGAGGGGAGTGCATTCTCTCTCTAGAATCGCTCTCAACCCTCTCTTGGTGGAGATGGGGTTCTAATCCACATCCTAGGCACCCGGTTCTATCAATTTCACGTTTCATCCATATGTACGGTGAGCAACAGAAGCTCAAAAGGGGATCTGAAAGTCCCGAAGTCCTATTCTCTCAGTCATCCACAAAACGAGCACCAAAATGAGGAGAAACAGCTCCCTGAGCTTAGCTTCCATCATCTTCAGAAAGGGGATCTGAGGGATTATCTCCGAGCTACTCATTTAGGTCCGTTTATATGGACCTCGTCGCATCATCAATCGTTCATAATGGGTCTCGGATTTCAAAAGGGAATCTAACTCATCATCAACCACCAGTATCACCAGTCGAGCTGGCCGCAAAAATGGAGCTCGACATCAGGTTCGAGCTACATCAACTACCATGGAGTTCCCGTGGTTCAACAAACCAGACATTCTGTTTGGATTATAAAAGGGGATCTGAAAGGGTCTACTCTCTACATTAACATCCAGCAGATCTGGACTACTCGGTCCAGATGATGGAAACTCCACTACAAACATCAACAAAGGGGATCTGAGGCGACAAGCTCAGTCCTCCCATGGTGAAACGAATTTTCTGGGTTTTGAGTGCCAGATGACAGTTTCAACTTGCGAACCACAGCAACTAAATCGACTTTACAACGATGGGTTCACAGAGCTGCGTGTTCAATCCGTCCCAGCGTAACACAGAGCTGTGGACTCCAGATCCGAGTTACCATGGAACGAGTACGGGTAATACAGGTAACCCGATCTTAATGGAGTTTCCATTTTGAAATATTCAGTGATTTTAGAGAAGTATTGAGCTCTGGATCTGGGTTTTTTGGTTCTTAATTGTTGATATTAACTGGTAAAATCTGGGTCCATAGTTGAGTTGCCAATTTCAGTGCTATTTACCACACTTCTGGGTTCTTAGATGTATCTGGATTTAATTGGTTTTGCCGTGGATTTCTGATGTTATTTCTGATATGGGTTTGATGCCCAATTTGGGGATGATGACGTGATTCTCGGAAGATGTAAAATCAATTCAAGTCTCCTCGGATGACTATGGGAGCAGGTAACTATCTCCCACCTTGAACCACTTTTAACGCTTCCACAGTTGCATTTGGAATCCGGGGGTCCTCTCCGATCAGGCATTACCGCTGCGACATAGTTCCTACCGTTAAGTGTACTTGGTGGCACGACGGTATGGGTAATACCGCAACCGGTCCTAGTGCTATGGTGTGCTCAGAGGAGAGGGTCCTCATCTCCTGAATGTGTCTGTGGGAGCTCGGTTTAAGGTGGAAGGTACTGGCGTCCATGTCTCTTGGGATGGTCCCAATGGAGAAGGGAGAGAGTGAGATCCACTCTCTCCAAGCAAGTGGGCAACATTACCAAGTCCCTGGTACAGCATGTTTCTCAAGGGTTCAAGGCTGAGCAAAAGGACTCCTAGTGGGTTTTGGTTCAAAGTACTCCTAGTGGATTTTGTACCCCATATGGTCAATGGGATAAAACCCATTTCTGCCAACATAAGGCTCCTCGTGGGCCCCACTATCATGACAATTTTGATATACACTTGTGTTCCGGGTTTTATGGGCTGATATGTTTAGAGACACAGTGTAACAGATTTATTTTACGGCTCTATGCTTATTTACATCTCTCACCCCGGCGGGTTGTGCCGGGGATTACGCAATTTTTTTTTTCTTTTCTTTATTTTTGTTTTGTCCTCCCTGGGGTATGCCCCTTGTAGGCTGTACATTCGCTTAACCCCTTTTAATTTCAAGCTGAATTACCCAAAAAAAATAAAATAAAATAAAATAACATTAACACGGTGCTGGATAAATGGGCGAAAAGCACCCCTTTGAGGACGAACCCCATCTGGTGGAGACCTGATAAAATGATCTCAGATCCCCTTTTATGAGAGATGAAGAATGACCTCCATATGTAGGCTTTGGATGGATAGAACCCATCGAAATTCTGCTGCTGTAGAGACAAATTCCCTTTTGGACAATGGGTTTCTGACCTTTTGACTGTCAAATCGCACGGATCCCTATTTGACTTGGAGGGGTCACACACAGAGACCATTTTTGTAGAAGATGAGGGTCGTGAACCTTCAATCGGAAGATTGAGGTCTAATATAAAAATTTTGAGGGAGGGGAGTGCATTCTCTCTCTATTTCTAGAGAGAGAAGCTCTCAACCCTCACAGCATATTTGGGTCAACATTTGCTTTGTTTCTTTTCTTTGTCAGTTCCATTACAGTTTCAAGTAAATTCAAAGCACGCGAAAACTCCACATATAATCTGCCAGCAATTACCAAGTACTGCCAATGTATTAAGTAGCAATTCTTTGCACGCTCAGAACTCCCATGTCCTCAACACAATTCGTCCTTCTCCCCACTAAATTTTGTGGGATTTTTGGAAAACATTTTATTGAAAACTTTAACAAATAAACAAGTAAATAAAGAGAATAACAATAAATACAACCAAACAAATAAGCAAGTAAATAAAAGGGGAAATAACAAATGAAAACATGACGGGAATAAAATTAAACCAAGAGAACTTGATAATAATAACAGTATATTAAAAGGGAAAAAGTGCAATGAACCAAATACCAGAAACGAGAAAAAACAGAGCATGAACAGAGGAGAAACAGGGGAAATTTTTATGGCGCAAAGGTTAGCCGCACGGCTAACCTTAGTTGGCCGTACGGTGCACCTGAGTTAACCGCACGGTTAACTTTTTGAAAGATTTTTCAAAAATTTGTTTTCTAAACAGGAGTTCAGTTTTATTTGTAAAAACCAAATTTTTTTGATAAAAATAACTTCTGTTGAAATGTTTTTATACTGAAAGAAAGTAGTAAATGAAGTGTATCTCCTCGCAAGAACCGTACCTTGCGATAACCGAAAATATCGCCCGCTACGGATTCGAGAGATTTGATTTTAGTAAAAACATGGCCACCCGAGCCTAGGAATGATTACTGGAACCATCCTCGACCCGGGTGGATCCCCTCAAAGAACCAAGGTTTTGGGCTCGGTTCTAGAAACACGATTGTACCTTCGCGGGAACTTTGAACAATTCTGAAAACTTCAGAAATTCTGGGTTTGAACTCCTTGGAAACGGACCTGATACGTACTGATGGATCACAGGGGATTTTGAATAAAAGAGATGGAATAGGCTCGAAATTTCTGGGGAGGTTTGGACGGAATTTGGAACGGGGAAGTGACCGGGAAATTCGTTGGCGTGTCGCCGGAATGGTACTGGAGTTGTTGTCTTTTAGAATGGGAGAGGAAGGGTTCTCTTATAGCCAAAGAAAGAATATTAATGAGTACGAATTCTGTCAAGAAAATGATGAGATGCTTCTTCTGCAGAAAACGAATATTTTCTATAGTAAAACCGTACGGTTTAATGGACTAGCCGCGCGGCTCATGTAAGTACACCGCACGGCTTAATCATGGAATGGTGAACCGTACGGTTTGTTTAGTGAACCGTACGGCTAGGGCTGCTTTCGTCCAAAGATTCTGAAGTCCAAGATGGTTGTTCAGGGTACTGTTGAATATTTCTTTCATCATTGGGGATGCACAGGGGTACTTATTTTCATAAACCAAACTTAAGTAAAGATTTTGAGTTTTCTTTACTTTAATTTATTTATGAAAATAAGGAAGTACCCCCCTTTCGGAAACAATGGCATTGCCAGAATTTTGAAATCTCAATCCAATCAAAATCTCATCCCCCCACTTTTAGCACAAAATCGAAAATGGGCACGTTTTTCTCCGAAAGAAAGGGCCGAAAGATAATCTTCCCGTACTCGAAAAGGGCATCCGATTATATCATTGTGCTTAGAAAAATCCAAGGAACAAATACCGGGACTTTTTATTGGCCAAATCAAAACTTCCCAAAAAAGTTAATTTTCCATACTTAGCCAGATTTTCGAGCAATAGACAGGGGTGTCTTGGATGAGAGATGATGATGAAGGAACACTTGGTTTAAAATTGGGGTGTCTACAGTTGCCCCTCTTTGACGAGTCTTGCCATCATTCTGAGATGCAAGTCACGTCAAAGATATAGACGTCCCAATTTTGAACGTCCCGATGCGAGAAAACAGATATACAAAATATGGTCGAGCATGGAGCTTCCTACGTACTCTGTTTGTAGGGATCAGACCAATCGTAGTTCGGGGCTACAAAGATGTTTTAGTGCTGAATGCCGTAAAGGACTTAAAATGATTTTTGAATTTTGGAAAATGCCGCTGAGGACTTAAAATGATTTCTGAAATTTGGAAAATGCCGCTGAGGACTTTAAAAACGTAATTATGAATTTTTGGAAAATGCCGCCGAGAACTTAAAAACGATTTCTGAATTTTGGAAAATGCTGTAAAGGACTTAAAACTTTAATTTTGGGAAGGTGCCATTGAGGACTTAACATGATCTCTGAATTTTCGAAAATGCCGTAAAGGGCTTTAAATGATTTCTGATTTTTGGAAAATGCCGTAAAGGACTTAAAACTTTAATTTCGGAAAGGTGCCGTAGAGGACTTAACATGATTTCTGAATTTTGGAAAATGCCATAAAGGGCTTAAAACTTTAATTTTGGAAAGGTGCCGTTGAGGACTTAACATGATTTCTGATTTTTGGAAAATGCCGTAAAGGACTTAAAATGATTTCTGATTTTTTGGAAAATGCCGTAAAGGACTTAAAACTTTAATTTTGGAAAGGTGCCGTTGAGGACTTAACATGATCTCTGATTTTTGGAAAATGCCGTAAAGGACTTAAAAAGATTTCTGATTTTTGGAAAATGCCGTAAAGGACTTAAAACTTTAATTTCGGAAAGGTGCCGTTGAGGACTTAACATGATTTCTGAATTTTGGAAAATACCATAAAGGGCTTAAAACTTTAATTTTGGAAAGGTGCCGTTGAGGACTTAACATGATTTCTGATTTTTGGAAAATGCCGTAAAGGACTTAAAAAGATTTCTGATTTTTGGAAAATGCCGTAAAGGACTTTTAATTTTGGAAAGGTGCCGTTGAGAACTTAACATGATTTCTGATTTTTGGAAAATGCCGTAAAGGACTTAAAATGATTTCTGATTTTTGGAAAATGCCGTAAAGGACTTAAAATTTTAATTTTGGAAAGGCGCCATTGAGGACTTAACATGATCTCTGATTTTCGACTGAACATTTGTTTGGTTTTCTATAATTAGTGTTGGGTTCCACCACTAATTTTCTTCCATAATTTTGGTCTCTGGGCCGTATTCCTTGGATAGAGCTGTTCAAGGCACAAGCAAAAGGGGATCTGGGACTGTCGTCCTCTCACCGAGCAGCGGTTCAACGGGTCGTTCAATAGGGGCTTTGATTCCTCAACCTGGGTCGACTTCATAAGCTTTACCCAGATCTATATTCACTTCAGGTTTGTAAAACCCAACCCAGATTTATATAATCTAGACACCAAATTCGAGTTACTCATCTGGGTTATTCGAATTTACAAAAAAGGGGATCTGGGTTATCCAGTCCCACAGCAAGAATAGATGGGTCCAGATTAAAGTCAAACCGAGAGGAGGCTCAGCGTTTTGGTCGGCGGTCTTCAGTCGGCCAAAAGGGTCTGGGGATCTTCCACTCACGGAAAACTGGCGAGAGTGGATCCTCTCAATTTCAGTACCACCGTGCACTCCCCTATGCTCTATTCGGTCTATATCTATCAGTTCTTATCTGGTTTTCATGGTGCTGTTCGTAAGACCATGGAACTGGTAAACCCAGTTGCTTGAAGCTCATATCCCATGAACTATCTACCTGCGAGCCTCACACAGAGACTTTTGAGATCGGAGGATCACTTACCAAACTGGCTCATCCTCTGCGACTTAGTTCCTCCCGTTAGGTGGCGTTGGTGTCACGGCGGTGGGGGTAATACCACAATGGGTTTCTGGTTGCTAAGGTATGCTCAGTCAAGTCGATTCTCAGTTCTCTTGTGCATGTGTTTGGGTTTCTGGTATTGGTGAAAGGGTTATACGGTTAATACCTGGAAATTTGTTGAAGAAGGAGAGAGTGATATTCACTCTCTCCATTGCATGTGGGCATTCTATTTGTCTAAAAGTACTGACCACAACTGAAGTTACTGTTACAGCAGCCTGTTTGGTTGCACCCATTAAAATCTTTTGGTTCCAAACGGTACCCAATAGATGGGCCTTTTTGCCCGGGAATTTAAACATCTGCATGAATTAACATGGGACCACCCATGTTTGAACTTGATAGCTGTTCCATCAGTTATGGGGACCCACATTTATTGCTGGAGCGTGAAATCACATGGGAGCGTGAAATGCTCAAATCAATTTGTTGATAATCCAACTGTACCAGCAGTACCGCATGATCTAATTGGTCAAGATAGCTAAGAGCTCACCAAAAGGGGTCCTACTGTTTACCCGGGATCCTCTTTTGTTACTCGATTTTGTCAAAGTACTGATCAAAGGAGTGCAAGACGTACCGCAAGATATCCAAATTTCTATTTACTACATTATGCTTTATTACACCTATCCCAGCGTGTTGTGCTGGATTTCGTATTTTCCCACCCCGGCGGGTTGTGCCGGGGAACACGCAATTTTTCTTTCTTTTCTTTGTTTTCGTTTTGTCCTCCCTGGGGTATGCCCCTTGTAGGCTGTACATTCGCTTAACCCCTTTTAATTTCAAGCTGATTTACCCAAAAAAAAAAAAATGATCTCTGATTTTTGGAAAATGCCGTAAAGGACTTAAAACTTTAATTTCGGAAAGGTGCCGTTGAGGACTTAACATGATTTCTGAATTTTGGAAAATGCCATAAAGGGCTTAAAACTTTAATTTTGGAAAGGTGCCGTTGAGGACTTAACATGATTTCTGATTTTTGGAAAATGCCGTAAAGGACTTAAAATGATTTCTGATTTTTGGAAAATGCCGTAAAGGACTTAAAACTTTAATTTTGGAAAGGTGCCGTTGAGGACTTAACATGATCTCTGATTTTTGGAAAATGCCGTAAAGGACTTAAAATGATTTCTGATTTTTGGAAAATGCCGTAAAGGACTTAAAACTTTAATTTTGGGAAAGGTTAACATGATCCGTTTTGAGGACTTAAAATGATTTCTTTTTTGAAAATGCCGTTTAAAACTTTAATTTTGGAAAGGACTTAACATGATCTCATTTTTGGAAAATGCCGTAAAGGACTTAAAACTTTAATTTTGCCGAAAACATGATTTCTGAATTTTGGAAAATGCCATAAAGGGCTTAAAACTTTAATTTTGGAAAGGTGCCGTTGAGGACTTAACATGATTTCTGATTTTTGGAAAATGCCGTAAAGGACTTAAAATGATTTCTGATTTTTGGAAAATGCCGTAAAGGACTTAAAACTTTAATTTTGGAAAGGTGCCGTTGAGGACTTAACATGATCTCTGATTTTTGGAAAATGCCGTAAAGGACTTAAAATGATTTCTGATTTTTGGAAAATGCCGTAAAGGACTTAAAACTTTAATTTTGGGAAAGTGCCGTTGAGGACTTAACATGATCTCTGAATTTTCGAAAATGCCGTAAAGGGCTTAAAATGATTTCTGATTTTTGGAAAATGCCGTAAAGGACTTAAAACTTTAATTTTGGAAAGGCGCCATTGAGGACTTAACATGATCTCTGATTTTTGGAAAATGCCGTAAAGGACTTAAAACTTTAATTTCGGAAAGGTGCCGTTGAGGACTTAACATGATTTCTGAATTTTGGAAAATGCCATAAAGGGCTTAAAACTTTAATTTTGGAAAGGTGCCGTTGAGGACTTAACATGATTTAATTTTGGAAAGGTGCCGTTGAGGACTTAACATGATTTCTGATTTTTGGAAAATGCCGTAAAGGACTTAAAATGATTTCTGATTTTTGGAAAATGCCGTAAAGGACTTAAAACTTTAATTTTGGAAAGGTGCCATTGAGGACTTAACATGATCTCTGATTTTTGGAAAATGCCGTAAAGGACTTAAAATGATTTCTGATTTTTGGAAAATGCCGTAAAGGACTTAAAACTTTAATTTTGGAATTGGAAAATGCCGTCAAGGACTTAAAATTGGAAAATGTCACTGAGGACTAAGAAATGTAATTTTTGGAAAGGTGCCGTAGAGGGCTCAAAACGTAATTTTGGATTTGGAAAATGCCGTCGATGACTCCAAACGATTTATGAAAATTTTAAACGGTGCCAGACGGACTTTAAATATTTTCTAAAAAATGACCGGTTGCCTTTGAGGGCTTAAAATTTTTTTCTATAGACTCTACCAAATAATCTCATATGATTCTTATGAACTCTTGCCATGGCTTGTTGAAGCCATTGACACTAACATAGTAATTTTCAGCGTGTCCGAGATTTTTGGAGTATCCGTCCATCCAAATGTGATCAAAAATTGCCAAGCAATTGCCCCAACAACTTTCAAATATCCTTTGCAACTTGTTTGCACAAGAGAAGTGGAGAAAAACCTGTCTGAACAAGTCCTGAGGTCAAAACCAAAGTTTTATTTCTGATCTGTTAGGGTTGGCCAATCGACCAACATAGGTTAGCCGTGCGACTGTCTCGGTTGGCCGCCCGACTCTCTTATCAATCTGCCAGGTTTCTGACTTTCTGGCAGGCTTCTGCGCTTCTGCATGGTCTTTTGCTGACTTCTGGGCATCTCTTAGTGTTGGGGTCCTCCAGTAAACCCGATCTGAAAATGTTTTGCAAATAATGACCGACCGAGTTTTGAAAATGAAAAGCTACCAGCAAACGAGGCTTCGTGAGTAGTAAAGAGTGTTTAGAGTGAGACGACGAAGTCTCCAAAATGATTTAAAGCGAGTCAACAGCCATGGGTAGGTCGACTACTCAGTAGGTTAAGTTCCTGTGTGTTGGAACCAGAGCCAATCAACTTTCGTGACCATCCAAGACAAAGCAATAAGGCTGTTGATGAGTGAGACCGGTGAGGGTCCCCCAAAAGGGTTCATGCGGGACCAACGAGGTCCCCCAAAAACTTGGTTCGAGCGAGACTGGTGAAAGTCCCTCAAGGATAAGAGTGAGACCAGCAAGGTCTTGTAAAAAGGATTAGAGTGAGAAATGTATTTCCAAGATTTGATTAAAAAGTTTGTCCATGAGGACTCGTGCGTGAGACACAGGTTTTGACGCTTGATAACACAATGACAACATTCCCTTTATTAGAAATCAAATGGTGCAGCAAGGTATCTCTTTTTGCTTTACTCTCTTTCCTTTTGGACAAGGTCTGGGTTTGAGGTTGCTCCTGATCAGGACTTTTGAGCTTCTGGGCTTTCTGGCTTTCTATGAGGCTAGAGCTTTTTGGCATTTTTTTGCCCCATGTCTTGAACTCAGGTGTATGCGCATCTCCCAGTAGGTGGTGTTGAGCTGATGTGCCTCAGTCTTGGATAAATGTGCCCCCAATAGATGACAAGTTTCAGTTCTGAACCCCTCGACTCGTTCATCCACACATATGCTCTTCCATGCATTTGAAATCATCTTCCACGAGTTTGAGACTACCAAGGGTTGACTGGACAAAAGACCTTGTGTGAATTTGGACAAGGCCCAGACGATACGAGTGACTTTACAAAAATACCCCTGATTTGGGCAGAGATGACATACTTAAAAAGGGGGTAGATTTGGACAAGACTAGGCTAACTCAACAGACTCAAAAGAGTGACTTCCCTGAAGGTGCCCCTGACTGGGTGGAGAATGACTACTCATGAATTTGGTAGACGCCGGTTATTTTGACCTTGTGACAAAGGAATAGACTTTGACAAGATTATGTTGACCTGAAAAGACCATCAAGCAATGACAAACTCGAGAATTCGGGAAATGGCAGAAGGTGCCCCACAATTGATGTTTGAAATTGTCATAAACTTGAGTCTATTGGTTTTGAAATTGTTTCACTCCATCAAGTTATGTTCATTTAAATCGATTATCAAGAATTCTTATTGTGAACCCATGCCCCGGGATTCTGATCTGCTGATTTTCCATTGAGGTGCCTTGGTTTGGACTTTTGCTTCTGGCGGATGTCGGTGTTGTGCAATGCCTTGCCTCCGGGTTGGTGATGAGGATCTGAGGTGCCCCGGTTTGGATTTTTGCTTCTGGCGGATGCTGGTGTTGTGCAATGCCTTGCCTCCGGGTTGGTGATGAGGATATGAGGTGCCCCGGTTTGGATTTTTGCTTCTGGCGGATGCTGGTTCTTGTGCAATGCCTTGCCTCCGGGTTGGTGATGAGGATCTGAGGTGCCCTGGTTTGGATTTTTGCTTCTGGCGGATGCTGGTGTTTTGCCCCCGGGTTGCTGAGCTTCTGGCAGATGCTGTTGTTTTGCAATGCTTTGACTTTTGAATTTTTTAATGATATTGTTTCCACTAGATTCTTGCTATCAAGCTGTGCTTTTCAATCTGAAAGGACTTTATTAGGTTTTAATGGGGCCAAGGCTTTTGGGTTTGACAAAGAAAGGATAAAGGCTCAATGATTTTCACTTTTCTTCAGGGTTATTAGAGCTAGCGGCTATCTTGAACTCTTTTTACGTGCCCTTTCAATGTTTTCCTTTGTGTCCCATTTTGGCTTTTGATGGACACTTTCTTTCTTTCTTCCTTCTTTAGTGCTTCGCATTTGGTTGTGCCTATACTTCGCATTCGGTTGTGCCTATGCTTCGCGCTTTTATATTTTTGAATTTCCGATGTTCCGCTGGCATTCATGCATTTGGCACGTATTGCTGATAACTACGCATTTGGCACTTGCATCTTGACTTAATTCACCCCAGTGTGGGGGATAGCTGCCTAGCTGGGTTGTTTTCAAAGAAAATGATTCAGGCTCGAAAGGGCTACCAAGGGATATATTTATCTGGGGAATAATCAAAGAATGCCTTTCTTCATTTTGAATTGCACAACTTGATAGAAAGAATTTGTAGATGCTTTGACTTTTGCCTGGACCTTACTTCAAAGTTTTGATCCAGCGAGCTTTTTGTTTGCCTTAACTTTTGCCTAGGCTGCCCTTGCGGGTTTTCAACCTAGCAGGCTTTTTTTTTTTTTTTTAATTATCAAAGCATTGCTCCTTGATGACGTTGGAGAATGGTGCCTGGAATTCCTTCTTCTTGTGAGAACTGGGGGTTCAATCATCTTGTGTTTTGAAGTGAATATCATGAAACTCAAATGATGGTGGAAAACAATTCCATTTTCAAGGATTAATGCGAAAACTCAAGTTCATTATGACAATTCTAACACAAAAGCGTGACATCAATTTTTGAAAGTTGCGACCGAACCACTGAGGGCTGCCTACGTATCCCTTTGCAAGGAATCAGGTCGTGACGTAGTTCGGGACTACAATGTTGACTTTTTTTTTGGTCTTTTTCTTTTTTTTTTTTTTTTTTTTGATAACAACAACAAGACATCACAGACTCGAAGATGAAAACACATAGACGAGGAAAGCGAAAACATAAACAGACTCGAAATACAAACTGACTCAATCGGAAGTGAAGACTTGACTTGACACTTGAAGACTTCCAAGACTCGTGGAAGATTGAATTATTGCATGGCCATTGTTGGTTTATCGACTCGACGTGGTGTTCAGTTTCGCCAGTGGAGCAGAGATAGATCCGTTGTCAATGAGATCTTGAATCTTGTGGCGGAGGCGATGACACTCATCAGTAGCATGACCAGGCATTTGATGGAAGGCACAGAAGGTGTTGGGGTTATGGTAAGATGGAAGCTTCTGAGGTAGAGGAGTTGGACTGAGTGGTTTGACATGGCCGGCCTTGAGGAGCTTCTCATAAATCAAGGACAGAGGCTCGGAAAATTGGGAAAGGGTTGTTTGTGGTTTCTGAGATTGTTTTTTTTTTTTTTTTTTGGGTAATTCAGCTTGAAATTAAAAGGGGTTAAGTGAATGTACAGCCTACAAGGGGCATACCCCAGGGAGGACAAAATGAAAATAAAGAAGAAAGGGAAAAAAAAAATGCGTACTCTCCGGCACAACCCGCCGGAGTGGGCAATTTGGGATCCTAGCACAACCCGCTAGAATAGGGATAAATGGACAAAAATTTAATGAGCACAAGTGCCAATTGATACGTTGTCTTACTTGGACCTTAAAAATTAACAATTAAAATTACCACCTAGTGGGTCGGCATCAATAAAAACATTGAAACCCATGTATTCATGCATCTGTCCAAAAAAATGTTGTATCTCCACTTTTTGAACAATCAATTATGCTTGAAAGTGGGGAATTGGTACAATTCCCATGTGCAAGTTGAGGCATTGCAAAAAGGTCCAGCCTTTTAGTCTTTACCCGAGAACTAAATAAGTGGGCCCAGAGCTCACGTTGCGTGTAATTGCTTGAGAAAGGACAGAGGTCCTCGCTTTATCATCAAATCAGAAAAGGGCAGTAAATTTGTGGGCCCAAGAGCTCACATGCGTGTTGAATCTTGACTTTTGAGGCTTCCCCTTCCTCTTTACTGATGCAAATCACGTGCAAATTACACCAGGCCGAGAAGTGGGTGGGGCCCACTTTCTTCTTCCCTTCGTAGAACACTAGGAACCAGAGGAGCTAAAGGAGACTTGGTTGACTTGGGCATTGAGCATGTATTCAACCATGGGTGTAGAGACAATGTTGGGCTTTTTGAGGGGGAGTGGGATGGTTCCATCTTCAATGAGATCTTGGATTTTGTGTTTGAGACGGACACAATTATTGGTATGATGTCCGGGCATTTGATGGTAGGTACAGAAGGTGTTTGGGTTATGGTTGGCAGGGAGCTTTTCAGGTAATTCTCGAGGCTCAAGTGGTTTAAGGAGGTTATTCTCAAGAAGGCTTTTGTAGACAGGAATAAGGGAAGTGGAGAATTGGTGAAAGTTTCTTTTAGGGCAGTTGGTTCGGGTTGTGTTCATGGAATTGTTGTTTGTGGAGCTGGGGGTGGTTCTTGCAAGGTTGTCCTTCTTGATGTCCTGCTGGTGCATTTTCAGATCCTTGATACCAATGAAACTTTCAATGCTCATGGGATTGAATTCTTCCAAGACAGATTTATCTAATTCAGAAATTCTTGCCAAAGCTGCAGCCATTTCTGGGCTCTTTCTGGGTCGTTGAAGGTTCTCTTGGGTTGGTAGGAGATGGTTACAGATGTATTGTACCATGATCATGAGCTGGGTGATTTGACTGTTGATCTGTTTGCCCATATCAGTTAGAGTCTTCTTGATCTCCTTGATCTCAGCCTGAACTTCCAAGTCTGTTGCTTCGGGTCGGATCATCCTTTGTCCTTGGAATGGGTGAGGTTTTCTCGTTTGGCTGAATGGCTGGGGATTGACAGTAAAGCAAATTCAGGAATGCCCCTGCTTGTTTTATTTTGAAAAATGGGAATGTCGTATTTGTGTCGTCATATATGCAAACCTAAGTCTCAAAAGGTTTTCAACAGCCCTGGGTAGGTCGACTACTCAGTAGGTTAAGTTCCTGTGTGTTGGAACCAGAGCCAGTCAACTTTCGTGACCATCCAAGACAAAGCAATAAGGCTGTCGAAATCTGAATAGAAATGTGATAAAAACACAAGAAGAAGCCGTTCGAGCACGGCTAACACTGGAGGTGTTTCAAACTCCAAAGATTTAAAGTCTCCTAGACTTTGAAAATGGGTCTTAGAAAAAGGCTGCCTCGATCCTCAGTGTTTCTTTTGACAGTGTATCCTTTGTTTAGGATAGCAGGATTCAAAGAAATTAAATCAACTTGGTTCTTGATAATTCCTTTTCAAGGATCTAACTTTGATTTTAGGGACAATTGCCCCAGCTTGGGTCAATTGTTCCTAATTTCGGTTAGGTCATTGTCAAGGAATTATTAAGGATCAAATTGATTTGATTTTCCTAAGTCCTGTTATTCTAAGGACTGAATTAATCTGAACAACGTGCATTGGGATGCACGACTCATCATCGGGCAGGGCAACCTCTCAAGACCGCGGGAAAGGTGACAATCTAGGGTAAATTATACTACTAATACGAATGTGTGCATGATGACAGGATATGTAGAAAACAACTAACAGATA
Organism: Vaccinium myrtillus; assembly: GCA_016920895.1. Taxonomy (NCBI): domain Eukaryota; kingdom Viridiplantae; phylum Streptophyta; class Magnoliopsida; order Ericales; family Ericaceae; genus Vaccinium; species Vaccinium myrtillus. Next base: position 18,592,103 of record CM029276.1, read on the forward strand.
AACAGGATATGCAGAAAATAGATAAACATGATATGTTAGAAGCAGTAAACACATAACAGGATATAACAGATAATCCTACCCTGCAGGCCCTGTCGTAGGTTGGAAAGTGCTATGGTTTACTATATGCAAAAGGCTGGGTTTTGGTTTGAAGGGGTTCCCTAGACTAGAGCCAATATTTGCCTCCCAGTGCCAAGTGTACTGCATGGCAAAGGTCGAACGGCAGTGACTCATCATCGTCCAGGGTTTGCCGAGAATCTTGGGATGTCCTAACACCAGCAAGCCGGGTAGGGTAACCAAGACGCAGCGGCGGGGCTTATCCAACATCGATGCACGTGCAATGCAAAAAGTTTCGCAATAAAATAATTTCAAAAATCCCACAAATATTTTCAAGTTTGGCTCACTTATAAATTAATTTTTATTTTGAAATTTTACTCGAGCAAACAACCGGGAAAACTCCAGTCCGGATTGGTCGGGCGTAGCCCTGTTACTGCACCATTCCTTTCTCGATCACGCGGGGCGTGTTCGTTTTTGTCAAGCTTTCGGGGGTCGTTTTACAAGTGTAAAATACCAAAATAAAAATTAATTTAAAAATCCCCAGCGGAGTCGCCATTTTGTGGACGGTCGATCCACGCGGCTCTTCGGTTTAAAAAAAATAGAAAGTTGATGGAAAATGAGTCGCCACCCGGGATTTACTTAGAAAGCGATTTTGGTACCCGAGAAACCGTTGAAAATAATTGATGACTCTTGTGCCGTTTTGGAAAAGGTTTGATCTGCGAAAAGATTCTTTGGATTCGGAAGCCAAGTTACGATCGGGGAAGGTTTTATTAAAAAGCACCCCGCTCGCCCGGGAGATTCCCGGTCTCTACTAAATTTTGTGGGATTTTTGGAAAACATTTTATTGAAAACTTTAACAAATAAACAAGTAAATAAAGAGAATAACAATAAATACAACCAAACAAATAAGCAAGTAAATAAAAGGGGAAATAACAAATGAAAACATGACGGGAATAAAATTAAACCAAGAGAACTTGATAATAATAACAGTATATTAAAAGGGAAAAAGTGCAATGAACCAAATACCAGAAACGAGAAAAACAGAGCATGAACAGAGGAGAAACAGGGGAAATTTTTATGGCGCAAAGGTTAGCCGCACGGCTAACCTTAGTTGGCCGTACGGTGCACCTGAGTTAACCGCACGGTTAACTTTTTGAAAGATTTTTCAAAAATTTGTTTTCTAAACAGGAGTTCAGTTTTATTTGTAAAAACCAAATTTTTTTGATAAAAATAACTTCTGTTGAAATGTTTTTATACTGAAAGAAAGTAGTAAATGAAGTGTATCTCCTCGCAAGAACCGTACCTTGCGATAACCGAAAATATCGCCCGCTACGGATTCGAGAGATTTGATTTTAGTAAAAACATGGCCACCCGAGCCTAGGAATGATTACTGGAACCATCCTCGACCCGGGTGGATCCCCTCAAAGAACCAAGGTTTTGGGCTCGGTTCTAGAAACACGATTGTACCTTCGCGGGAACTTTGAACAATTCTGAAAACTTCAGAAATTCTGGGTTTGAACTCCTTGGAAACGGACCTGATACGTACTGATGGATCACAGGGGATTTTGAATAAAAGAGATGGAATAGGCTCGAAATTTCTGGGGAGGTTTGGACGGAATTTGGAACGGGGAAGTGACCGGGAAATTCGTTGGCGTGTCGCCGGAATGGTACTGGAGTTGTTGTCTTTTAGAATGGGAGAGGAAGGGTTCTCTTATAGCCAAAGAAAGAATATTAATGAGTACGAATTCTGTCAAGAAAATGATGAGATGCTTCTTCTGCAGAAAACGAATATTTTCTATAGTAAAACCGTACGGTTTAATGGACTAGCCGCGCGGCTCATGTAAGTACACCGCACGGCTTAATCATGGAATGGTGAACCGTACGGTTTGTTTAGTGAACCGTACGGCTAGGGCTGCTTTCGTCCAAAGATTCTGAAGTCCAAGATGGCTGTTCAGGGTACTGTTGAATATTTCTTTCATCATTGGGGATGCACAGGGGTACTTATTTTCATAAACCAAACTTAAGTAAAGATTTTGAGTTTTCTTTACTTTAATTTATTTATGAAAATAAGGAAGTACCCCCCTTTCGGAAACAATGGCATTGCCAGAATTTTGAAATCTCAATCCAATCAAAATCTCATCCCCCCACTTTTAGCACAAAATCGAAAATGGGCACGTTTTTCTCCGAAAGAAAGGGCCGAAAGATAATCTTCCCGTACTCGAAAAGGGCATCCGATTATATCATTGTGCTTAGAAAAATCCAAGGAACAAATACCGGGACTTTTTATTGGCCAAATCAAAACTTCCCAAAAAAGTTAATTTTCCATACTTAGCCAGATTTTCGAGCAATAGACAGGGGTGTCTTGGATGAGAGATGATGATGAAGGAACACTTGGTTTAAAATTGGGGTGTCTACACCTATCCTCGAAGAAACAGTCACCAGCCATCCAGAAGGTATCATCCAACAAAATCCAGCTGCTAGGCCACTCCCGAAGAATCCCCCGGTAACAAGTGACCCAATTCAGAAACAGCTCGAGAGAACTCCCGCCTCAGTGTCTATTTGGGGGTTACTTTCTTCATCTCGAGAGCACCGTCAAAAGTTAATCAAAGTTCTGTCAAAAATGGAGGTGCCACCAGATACTCCTCCCGAAACGATGGTAGCTTTACTTACGCCAACTCACGCGAAGCATGTTGTAGTCTTCACTGAAAAGGATCTGCCACCAGAAGGAGCCGGTCACAACAAGCCATTGCACATTACTCTGAAATGCATGGAAAAATGGGTCCCGGTTGTGTTATTGGATAATGGGTCTGCCTTGAACATCTGTCCTCTGCGTACAGCTTATTGTTTGGGTTTTAAGAACAAGGATTTCCAGCCGTCAAACCTTGGAGTACGTGCTTACGATAACACTCGCCGAGACGTGATTGGTACCATTCAAATGGAAATAATAATCGAAGATTTCGAGACTAGTGTTGAGTTTCATGTGCTCGATATTCCCTCATCATTCAACCTGTTACTAGGCAGGCCGTGGCTCCACCGATCAGACATTATGGCTGTGCCTTCTTCCCTGCACCAGAAAGTCCAGCTAGGACTGGCCACAGGAACATTAACCATTTACGGGGATTCTGGAATTCGCCCGCATATCCCTGACAATGCTCCCTTACTAGAGATTGCTCATGGAGAAGAGGACATCACTCTGGGAGGATTTTCTTTTGATACTTCTGACGGAGTATTTACTATCAAAATGGACGATGATTTCTCGATAAGATCAACGGCCTTGGACATGATGCTGAAAATGGAGTATTTGCCCGATCTAGGGCTTTTTTTTTTTGGGTAAACCAAGCTTGAAAATAAAAGAGGCAAAGGAATATACAGCCTACAAGGGGCATACCCCAGGGAGGACAAAACAAAACAAAGAAACAAAAGAAAACAAACTAAACAAAAGTTTCACGATTGGCCAATCGGCTACAGTATGTGGTAGATGAAACAGAATTACAAGAGGAAGCTAAGTACTCCGTACGAGTAACTAGCTTAGTACACTACGGAATTTCCCAGTGACATCCCCAACTGGGTAGGCACTGGAGATCATCATAACTTGCAACTGCAGCAGCAGCTACAGGGCTTGGGCTCACGGCATAGAGTGATGGCATAACATAGAGAACCGATCTAGGGCTTGGTCGCAACAATCAAGGGATAGCAGAATTCCCTAAGTTTTTGACGAACAACCGCCGTTTTGGTCTCGGTTACAAACCTGATCATGGTAAGAAAGCAAAAGCCAATGCTAAAAAGGGATCCATCCATTTCATGAAAGCTCCAGAGGCTATCTATAAAGGGGACCCGGAACCATTCTGGGACATGGACACGAAAGCCAAGCTGCCTGGGTTTGAGATCTTTGCCAACGACACTTGGGACAGTGATGATGAAACATAAAAATGGTTGGAGCCGGTCAGGATGCTCCATGTTGACTGGATCGAGGTTCTTGACTCAGGGAATCTTTTATCGCTGTTTGGGAAAGAAAGTCCACCAGGTATGGAAGAGGACAAGCCTGCTGCGACGTTTGTCGATTCAAAGCCTGCTGAGGATATGGAGCTAATGATGCTGGGTCAAGAAGCTCTGGAGGATGTCACCGCACTCATCATTGATGCCTGTGGAACTTATAAAAATTGCACATTTGTACCTAAGGTCATTTACACTGGCATTAATTCTGAGTCTGAGTCCAGCATTGAGTCGGAACATGAGTCTGTCATCATTCCGCGTCAGCACTTTTCTTTTGAGTTTGAGTCCACACTCATGTATCATGCCCCTGGAGCCCCCTTCTTTGCAATAAATGAAATCGACTTTGCTTACCTTGCTGTATCTGAAATGAATTGTGTTGACCCTGATGATGAAGGGATTGAGTTTGAGGAAGAGATTCCAAAAGAACTCCGATCCCTAATCGAAAGGGAAAGCGAAAGGCATGCTCAGCCTATAAAAGAAGAAATAATTTCGATAAACTTGAAAAATGAGAGTAATCCGCGTATGGTTCAAATCGGCTCCGGATTATCACCAGAGGAATTCAAGGCCCATTCAGATCTCCTGAAAGAATTTGAGGATGTTTTCGCATGGTCACACGCAGATATGCCTGGTATCGATCCTGAGATAGTGGAGCATCGAATCCCATTGTACCCTGACGCAAAGCCTGTCAAGCAGAAGCTAAGAAAGATGAGGCCAGATTGGGTGTTGGAAATCAAGAAAGAGATTCAGCGGCAGATAGACGCAGGTTTTCTCATGGTAACAGAGTACCCCCAGTGGGTTGCGAATATTGTTCCCGTCCCTAAAAAGAATGGGAAGATAAGGGTCTGTGTGGATTTCAGGGACTTAAACAAGGCCAGTCCAAAAGATGACTTCCCTTTGCCGCACATCGACGTTTTGGTGGATAACACTGCGGGGCACGCACTACTGTCTTTTATGGATGGATTTTCAGGTTACAATCAAATTCTCATGGCTCCCGAAGATCGCGAGAAAACCACCTTCACCACGGAATGGGGCACTTATTGTTACAGGGTCATGCCATTTGGTTTGAAGAATGCAGGATCTACTTATCAAAGAGCAGCCACAACTTTGTTACACGACATGATTCACAAGGAAGTCGAGGTATACGTGGATGACATGATCATCAAGTATGTTGCCACCAAAATTGATAGAGTCTTGGTCAATGAGCACTGGATCAAGTCCTTCCCTTGTTCCAATGCTCATTTTCCTCCCCCGGGCATTTCTGATCATTCTCCCGGCTTTGTGGTTGTAAATCCTGGTAGTAGGGTTGCTCGTAGGCCATTTAAGTTCTTTAACTTTCTGGCTGATCACCCTGATTTTATAACTATTGTCCGGAAGGTTTGGAGTAGGGTGATCATAGGTAATCCTATGTTTGTGGTCTGTGAGAAGCTTAGAATCCTACAAAGTGAGTTTAAGGATCTTAACACTAAGGATTTCAGTGATATTTCCCAAAGAACATGCTTGGTCAGGCAAGAGCTCGACCTTATTCAAAGTGATCTTGGCAAATACCCTACTGACCCAGTTAAGCAAAATCTTGAAAGAAGTCTGTGTAAGCAATATCTTACCTTAGCCAGAGCTGAGGAGAGTTTCGCTAAACAGAAATCTAGGATTCAATGGCTTAAACTGGGAGACCAATGCACGTCCTACTTCTTCAAGTCCATTACTCAAAACAAGAATAGGAATAAGATCACAAGCTTAACTCTCCCTGATGATTCTATCACTCATGATCCTAGGGAGATTAAGGCTTCCTTTGTTGATTTTTATACTTCCCTTTTGGGTACTGCCCACCCTTCTGGTTACTCTGGATCCTCTAGAGTTAATCAGTTGATTGTAACCAAACTGTTGGACCCCCAGAGAGAAGCTATGATTTCTGAGATCTCTAACCAGGAGATTAAAGAAACATTCATGTCTCTCAACCCTAACAAAGCCCTTGGCCCTGATGGGTATAATGCAGGATTCTTCCAGAAATCATGGAGTGTTGTGGGTAATGAAGTCATATCTGCTGTGAGGAATTTCTTTAGATCTGGGAAACTCCTTACTAAAGCCAATTCTACAAGCATAGCCCTTGTCCCCAAAGTCCCTAACCCGTCCAAGGTTGGGGATTTTAGACCCATATCATGCTGCAACACAATCTACAAGTGTATTGCAAAGATCCTTGCTAAAAGGATTCAAGTTGCCCTCCCCTACCTCATAGACCCTGTTCAATCAGGATTTGTGAAAGGGAGAAGAATTGCGGATAATATCTTTCTTACACAAGAACTCATGAGGGACTACCACAAGAATTCCTCTTCTCCTAGGTGTGCTATGAAAGTTGATATCATGAAAGCCTACGACAATGTCAATTGGGACTTTCTCTGGGATATTCTTAAGTCCATGAACTTCCATCCTCAGATGATCACTTGGATCAAAGCATGTATCTCCACTGCCAATTATACTCTAAGTATAAATGGGGAAGGCACTGGCTCTATCATGGGTAAGAAAGGCTTGAGGCAAGGTGATCCTTTGTCCTCTTATCTCTTTGTGATTGTCATGGAAGTTCTCACCCAAATTCTCAAAGAAAAGTCCCATAGTCCCTCCTTCCATTTCCACTGGAGGTGTGATAAGACAAGGTTAATTAACTTGTGCTTTGCTGACGACCTAATGATCTTCTGCAAAGGGGATTTAAGCTCCATTCATTGCATTAAGGAGGCTCTCTCCGAGTTTGAGGCCCTGTCTGGCCTTTCTCCTAGTCCTGGTAAGAGTAGCATATTCTTCTCAGGAGTTCCCTCTACTGTTAAACAATCGATACTAGATACTCTCCACTTCCAGGAAGGTACTCTCCCTGTGAGATATCTTGGAGTCCCACTTATATCCACTAAACTCAAATACGTGGATTGTAAGTCACTCATAGATAGAATTACAAATCGTACCAAATCCTGGGCCAACAAATATCTCTCCTATTCTGGAAGAATCCAGTTGGTTAAGTCTGTCTTGTTCTCTATGCAGACTTATTGGTCCTCAATCTTTATACTTCCTAAAAGAGTGGTCAAGGAAATTGAGGGAATTCTGAGAGCCTTTTTTTGGACAGGGTCAGAGCTTAAGCACACTAGTGCTAAGGTGTCCTGGGAGCATCTTTGTTCCCCAAGAAAGGAAGGTGGTCTGGGGTTCAAGTCCCTCCAAGTTTGGAACAAGGCTGCCATGGGCAAGCATATTTGGTTCCTTGTGTCAGGGGGGGAACAATCCATGTGGTGTCAATGGGTGAAATCCTACTTACTCAAAGGTAGAAGTTTTTGGAAGGTTAAAATTCCTTCCAGCCCCTCGTGGACTTGGAGGAAACTTCTACAACTTCGCCCTATCATCCAGCCTTTTATCAAGTACCATGTGGGAGATGGATCTAATATATCCCTGTGGTATGATAATTGGCACCAGGCTGGCCCCCTTGTTAATCATTTTGGTAGTCGTGTGGTCTATGACTCTGGACTGCCAGATGACGCCCTTGTCTCAAGTATATTGAGTAGCACATACCAATGGTCCTTCCCTATCACCCAAACCTGGGAACTGAATGAGATTAGGGCTAATCTTCCTGCACTTACTGTAGATCAACATTCTCATATAGATTCTTGCAAATGGACCATTACCAAAGATGGTTTATTCACCATCTCCTCTCTATGGGAGCAACTTAGAACCAAATTTCCCGTTGTTGATTGGAACCACATTGTGTGGTTTCCTGCATATATTCCTAGGTGCAGCCTTATAACATGGATTGCCATTCAAAACAGACTGACCACTGAGGATAGGCTGGTGCTCTTTGGCATTAAGGACACATCATCTTGCAGCTTCTGTCCGGATGCAGAATCACATGATCACATTTTCTTTAACTGCCCCTTCACTAAGCAAGTTTGGGATGCAGTGTGCACTAAGTCCCAGTTTTCTGGGCAGGCTTTAGACTTAGCCAGTCTTGTCACATTAATCTCTGCTGTAAGAGGTAGAGGGCTAAAGAGCACCCTGGTAAAACTCTCTTTCACTGTCTCTCTCTACCACATTTGGATTGAGAGAAATTTAAGGAAATTCCAAGGATTGCAAAATAGTATTTCCTCCATTGTGGCTAAGATTAGCACTGAAATTAGGTACAGATTGTTGTCCCTTAACAAAGTACCAATTGGTCCATTATTCCTTTTGAAAGCATGGAACTTACCATTACCTCTGCAAATGCCTTCTGTTTGATGTCTGTTTGCACTGTGTACTATTATTTATCAATTTGTCACTAATCAATTGGTGTCTTTGGATTTTGAGTGTACCAACTCAACCCATGTGCGTGGGCCCCAAGGAGCACCAGCCCACAGTTTTGTATCACTGCCATATTTTCAATTTTGTGGGGGAAAAAACCCACTTTGTGCATAGAGATCCAAGAATGGTTGGGTTTCATTCGGTGGGTTTCATGTCCCTGGGTTCCTCCTCCTCTCTACCAAGAATACAATGGTGGTTCACATTTCCAACATGGGTCAGACTTTTGTCCAAGGTTTCTACTTTGGTTGAAACCTCACGCACTCTAATTCCTCGGAGGACGATGGGAGCTGGTGTCTTCCTTCCATCTTAAACCATCAGTAAGGCTTCCAACAGTTGCTGTGGAATTCTGGGGTTCACTCTCCGTACAGGCACTACCGCGGCGGCATAGTTCTTCCCGTTAGGTGTTGTTGGTAGCACGGCGGTGAAGGTAATACCGCAATCGGTTCTAGTTGCTATGGTGTGCTCAGAGGAGAAGGTCCTCCTCTCCTATTTGCGTCTGCAGGAGCTGGGTTTAAGGTGCAAAGGAGCTGGCGTCAATGGTTGTTTTCCGGTGGAAATTGGTAATCTGGTGAGCAAGTGAAGAAGAGGAGAGTGTGACTCACTCTCCCTTTGCAAGTGGCTATGTTTCACGTGTACCAATCTTGTGCATTCGGTGCAGGTCGCAGCAATAGCTGTCCTTTTCTCTTATGCTTTCAATGATTTACTTTATTTTGGAGGGTAAGTGGGCTGATCCAGTAAGTATGTGCAACCAAGGTTACAAAACATTGGGACCCACACCCACCTCTATTCGGTCGAAAATTCAACAGCAAGCTTAAAGCTGCCTCCATCTAGCCTTGTGCGTAAATAGTGGGGCCCCATGTTCTTTTAAAGTCCATTTGGACAACTCACAACAAGGCAGCATGCCTTTGTTTATTTTCACGAAAAAGGGCAGTGAGCCTGGGGTTTTTAATGGGGACCACAGCTGTCCTAAATTTGAATCATTACACCCAATTGCTTTTGAGAAACAAAGTTGTCTCTCTGTTGCTACACTCTACTCGATGGTCCAAAAAGTTGACAACAGCGTACCTATTTTGTATGGGATCGAGTAGCATGTGCAAGGTTGCACCGAAAATTGGGTGTGCCCTTGCAATTTGGTTCTATTCGGTTCAAAAAGGGTACAGTTGTTGCTTCGGTTCAATTTGTGGGTTGAAATGCCCAGTTTAACAGATTTATGTCTATTACTTTATGCTTATTATACCTAACTCAGCGGGTTGTGCTGGCTTCCTATTTTCCCACCCCGGCGGGTTGTGCCAGGGAATACGCAATTTTCTTTTCTTTTCTTTATTTTTGTTTTGTCCTTCCTGGGGTATGCCCCTTGTAGGCTGTACATTCGCTTAACCCCTTTTAATTTCAAGCTGAATTATCCAAAAAAAAAAATTGGTGTCTTTGGCAGGTTCCAAACAATTCAGATTGTTAGCAAGCTTTTCCTCTTAATAGCCTATTTGGGCAGTGTGTGTTTGCAGGTTAAATGAGCTAAGGAGGCATTCTATCTTGGAAGGCTTTGCTACACTACTTCTATTAGCAGGTTTGCTATCTTATACATTGATTCTATGCTATGGTAGCAATTGGATTCTAGACTGAACGTGTGTGTCCTACTCAAAAGAGAGTGACCAGTGAGGTGAGAGTTCTAGTTGCTGAGTTCTTCTATTACTTCTATTATACAGGGAGTTACCTGTATCATTATTGCAGTGGTTTCTACTGGCCCTGTTACTTGTTTCCTAGTGTGTGAGTGATCTACTCATATGTGAGTCCCTGTGCGATGAGTGCTTGAGCCCCATCCTTTTTTCAGAGTGAATTTCATGGTTGGAGCATATTGTGAGTGGAGGGAGTTAGGCTGGTTCCTGGGTCCCATTGAGATCACAACTACAAAAGATGAGAGGGAGTGTGAGGTCTCGAGGGTGGTTGGTGTGTGAGGTATCAATCCAATGGGTCCCTTCTCTCCCTTGAGCAATATTTTACTTTGATATATATGGACTGCCATTATCTGGGCAGAGCTGTTTGTTTGGATTTGTTTGGCTGCATTTCTGGCTTGCTGTGTGTTAGATCAGATGCCATGATGATGTTTGTTGATGCATTGATGACTGTTCATTGCTAAATCCATACACCAATTCTGTTGCTGCATGCTCCAATTCTGTTGCTGCACCTTGAACATACACCAATTCTGTTGCTGCATTTCTGTGATACATCCACTGGTGCTGCTGCATACTTCTGCTGCTGCTTACTGCTGCAGCAGATTGTTACTGCTGTTGCAGATTTGTTGCTGCTGATGTTCCCTCTGTTTCTGGGTTATTCAAGTTACAAACGAAACTCTGCTCAAATTTCTAAGATTTAACATTGGTGGTTCTACTTCATGTGGCATTAGTGGTGCTACTTCAAGCTTCAAGCTAATTCCAGTGGTGCTTCATCAGTAGTAGGTGCTAAATCCCAAATTCCTCCATGGTCCTATCCCAAGTTTTACGTCCAAGTCTCATGTCTCATGTTCAAGGTTCAAGTTACAAACTGCAAGTTTATGTCCAAGCTGTCCCAAGCCATATTTGTAATTCCATGTCTCAGGATCAAGAGTCAAGTTCAAGGGTCAAGCTTCATTTTCATGGTTTTGCTAAACTCAAGTTCTAATACTAAACCCAAGTTTCCCTAGTGTGGGCTGTAGTTTTGGTTTGATGTACCTTTTATGTACCTTATGCTTTGTTGTACGCTGCCTTATGGCCATCTTCTCGCATTTCCTTTTCTTTTCTTCTTTTCTTTTCCTTTTGTCCTCCCTGGGGTATGCCCCTTGTAGGCTGTATATTCTGTTGCCTTCTTTTTATTTCAAGCTTTTTTACCCAAAAAAAAAAGAAAAAGGAAGAGCATCTACCTAACCTCCGGAAGTTTTTCGAAAGGATCCGCAAATACAGACTACGTCTCAATCCCGAGAAATGTACATTCGGAGTTACTGCTGGGAAGATGCTCGGGTTCATGATCACCACACGAGGAATCGAAGTAGACCCGTCAAAGATTAAAGCCATTCTGGAAATGGACCCACCTCAAACAGAGAAGGAAATACGGAGTTTCCTGGGAAAAATCCAGTTCATTAGCAGATTCATCGCCAAGTTAACCTCAACTTGCGAGCCGATGTTTCGCCTGTTAAAGAAGGGTGTACCATTCAAATGGGATGATAAATGCCAGAAAGCTTTCGAAGCCATCAAAAAGTACCTTCAGAACCCTCCAGTGTTAATGCCACCCGTTCTGGGACAGCCTCTCATTCTGTACTTATCAGTCACTTCATCAGCCATGGGATGTATGTTGGCACAAGAAGGAGAAAGAGGGAGTGAGAAAGCCGTGTACTACATCAGCAAGAAAATGATGGGATGCGAGGAGCGCTACACTTCGCTAGAAAAAGTTTGTTGGGCACTGGTTTGGGCTTCCAAAAAACTCAGACACTACATGCTAGCTTATTCTGTGAATTTGATCTCCCAGATGGACCCCCTTAAATACCTGTTCGAGAAACCGGCACTCACTGGCAAACTGGCACGATGGTTGCTCATGTTGGCTGAATTCGACATTAAGTATGTCACCCGCAAATCTGTAAAAGGAAGAGCTGTGGCAGAATTTCTAGCAAATCGTCCCATCGAAGGTCCTGAAGATGCAGAATTCGAATTCCCAGATGAAAATGTAATGATGATAGACAACGATGTCTGGATGTTGTATTTTGATGGCGCCGCTAACCAAAAGGGGTTCGGGATCGGAGTATTGCTAATCTCACAGGAGGGGTCGCATATTCCACTTGCATTCAAGCTAAACTTCGAGGTCACTAACAATCAGGCGGAATACGAGGCATGCATCGTCGGGATGGAAGCCGCCTTAGAAATTGGGGTCAAAAGACTAGAGGTAGTCGGCGATTCCAATTTGGTCGTGTCTCAAGCCAACGGGGATTGGAAAGTGAAAGAAGACAAACTCAAGCCTTATCATAAAGACCTCGAGGATCTGATTCCGCGATTTCAAAAGGTCACTTTCACTCATGTACCAAGGTTGAAGAATCGATTTGCGGATGCCCTGGCCACTCTAGCCTCAATGGTGGAAATACCAGATGGAGTTAAGCTAAGGCCAATTACAATTGAGCAAAGGGACAAGCCTGTCTTTGAGTATGTCATGGTGGTTGATGAACCAAATGACGGCCTGCCATGGTATCATGACATTTGGAACTTTATCGAGAAAGAAGAATATCCGGCAGAAACGGATAAAAAGGACCGGATCGCTCTTCGGAGGTTAGCCTCTCAATATGTCATCTGTGGAGGGAAGTTGTATCGGCGATCACATTGTGGAGTGCATAAATTATGTGTACATGGTACGGAAGCCACCATGATCATGGAAGAAATTCATGAAGGAGTCTGCAGTCCTCACATGAATGGAATAATGCTCGCAAAGAAAATCCTCCGTCAAGGATATTATTGGTCAACCATGGAAACTGAAATACCAAGGAGAAAACATGACCGTTGCATTGTCAGAGCTTCTCTCTCATGGCGATTTCCACGCGATTTCAGGCGATTCCCGACTCTCGCACTCTCTGTGAAACCCTTGGCGATGGTGGGCGTTCCTGACTCTCCCGCAACCAATCTAGGCTCTATTGCCCTAGATTCTCATGAACTTCGTATGAAGCACAGGGGCTCTCACCCTCAGTTAAGTCTCGGTGAAGCAACCATTTCCGTAAGTCTTTCAGATCTGGGTACTGAGGTAAGAGAATCCCCTCCTATGGCAGGGAATCCCCAAGTTACTCCACAATCGCTCATTCCTAACCTCGCACCGTCTGAAGATGTTCTTCAATGCTCAGACCAGCCTAAACCTAATCTTGACGTTCGCAACTCCCCACTCAGTGCAACAACATCGGCCTCTCCGATCTACAACAATCCTTTGAAATCGGGTAGGGGGTTCTCTACACCCACGAAGTTCAAACCTTTCAAACCTCTAGACCTTTACCCTCAACGCCTGAGCTCCCCTGTTGTTGGTTCAGAGACAGGTAACCCTAACTCCATTAACTCACCTCAAATTTCCCCTCTTCAACAGAGCGGTTCCCGATTTACTGTTCCAGTGCAATCCGCCAAGTCCCCACCTCATAGCCCCAGCAATTCGAGCCCTAATTCAGCCTGCGAACTTCTCGAGGTTTTCCAACATGAGTGTTTGGATAGCAAGGAGAGGCTGGCTATGCTAGTCCGTTCAATCGAGGTTGAAATGCATCAGTCTGGGATAAAAGTTGACTGCTCAGAGTTGAAGTCTCAGCTGATTAATCTGCGAGATAAAGTGAACAACCCAGAGGAACCATCTTCCAGTTCAGCCAATGGTGATTTTCTCAAAGTTGGATTTCATTACCCCTCAGATTTACCAGATAACATACAACCTCAGAATGTTAAGGAGACCCAACCCTTAAAACCCATTCAAACCCAAACTACCCTTCCCAAACCCACCCAGCAACCTAACACCAAGGATTGGGCCTCTTTGTTTCGTACTCAAGGCCCTTCTAAGGTCATGAAGCTCAACCATTTCCCAGAGCTCCAACAAGAAGAATGTGATTGTGCAGTGGTTGAGATTGAGGAAGTTGATGTCAATGAGAAGACTTGGAGTCATTGCTTGGTTGGGCATTTTCTAGATGGGAAGATGCCCTTTCCTCTGCTTAGCTCCACTGCGAGGAAAATTTGGAAAGATCACGGAAGGATCAGCATCAAACAGATTTTTTTTGGATAATTAGCATCAAACAGATTGGAGCTTGCTATTTCTTTCAATTCCAAGATGAGGAAACAAAGCTCAAGGTTCTGGAAGGTGGCCCGTACTTCTTTTCCCAGAGGTATTTGGTACTCAAGGAATGGCATAGAATGTTGGCTCCGACCACTGAGCATCCAGCTACCATCCCGGTTTGGGTGAAGCTACACAAACTACCCCTTGAATGCTGGACGGAGGGGTGTTTTAGCCGAATAGCAAGTACTATAGGTAAACCCCTCCATGTGGATATCGCTACTGCCACACAACAAAGAATTGATTTTGCTCGGGTGTGTATAAAGATTTCAGCCAAAACAACACTTCCCAAAGTTGTCCAACTAACCATGGGGCAGGATTCTGTTAAGGTCCCAGTTGAGTTTCAATGGATTCCTCCCAGTTGCAGCTTGTGCAATGTCTTTGGCCACACTTGCAAGCCAAGGGCTGATCCACCAGCAACAAACAACAAAGAGGCACTGGGAATTAATAGGGAAGGCAATTGGAGGAGGAGGGGACGCCCTTGAAGCGAGTTACTAAGAGAGTCCCAAGCGTTCAAAATGATGCATTTCTTTGTGAGGAAGTGGAAACCGATGACTCAAACAGGTTATTGAGTCAAGTTTGGCAGAGCTGGAGACAATCAAACTATTCCATCAAGTATTACCGACAAATCTTATAACTCCCGATTTCCCACCCTTAGTCCAAGAGGTAAGTTTGTGGCGGAGGTCAATCCAGAGATCAAGACAAGTGGGTTTCTCTCCATTCTGGATCTCGATCCAGGGCTCCGTACTTCCGCTGGTAACAAGGTAGCTTCGTGGGGGCCGTGGCTTCAGATCCGTTGAGACAAAAGAAGAACAAAAAGCGAGAACAAGGGCAAGCCAAAGAACCACAAGTCAGCGATGCAGCATCATGCAGCATTTGTATCCTTTTGTATCCTTTTCCAATTCAATGCCTTTAATTCAATGCCTTTAATAATTTTATGTTTTTAATAATTTTATGACTTGCTCGGAATTGCACATTGGTTTTGGAATTTAAGAGGTCTGAATGACCCTCTCAAACAAAAAGAAGCTAAGTCCTTTTTGAAAAACAATAACTTATCCTTGTTTGGCTTGTTAGAGCACAAAATCAAACAACCTAATGCTGGAAGAGTCTTAAACTTTATTTGCCCTAACTGGAAGTATATCCATAACTTTGTACATGCTCCTATTGGGAGGATATTTGTTTGCTGGGATCCATTGATCTTGTCTGTTAACCTCATTTCACAATCTGCCCAATTTATCCACTGTGAGGCAGGTTTGCTAAAAAGTGACATTAGGTTCTCTGTTACCTTTGTTTATGGTGCCAATTCATACATTAAGAGACAAGTTCTCTGGGCTTCTTTGGTCAACCTCAAAAGCCGCAGTCCTTGGATTGTTCTTGGGGACTTCAACTCTGTTAGAAATCCCCAGGAAAAATCTAGTGCTAATACTCTTTGGCCTCCTTACATGGATGATTTGAACTCTTGTCTGTACACCTCTGAACTTGAAGATCTTAGATATTCTGGGTTTTTTTTCACTTGGTCTAATAGGCAGGTCCCTCCTAATCATGTGTCTACCAAGCTGGATAGAGTTCTAGTGAATAATAGTTGGCTTTTGTCCTTCCCTCAATCAAGTGCTTATTTTCCCACTCCCGGGATCTCGACCATTCCCACCATTGTCCATCTTGTCCCTCCTCCCAAGAGAAGCCCTAGACCTTTTAGATTCTTTGATTTCTTGGCTGAGCATCCTCAATTTATCTCTATTGTGCAGAGGGTGTGGAGGGAGGTCATTTTGGGCAATCCCATGTACTGCATTGTTCAGAAACTCGAAATTCTTCAGGCTGAACTAAAAGTTCTCAATTCAAAGGATTTCAGCAGTATATCCAAAAGGGTAGATGATGCTAAACAAACAGTTGAATGTCATACAACAACATCTGGGTGTTGATCCTTCCAACCCCATCATCCAAACCCGGAGAGAAATCTATATAAACAGTATGTTACATTGGCTAGAGCTGAGGAAAGCTTTGCTAGGCAAAAGTCTAGAATTCAGTGGCTCAAACTTGGGGATCAGTGCACCTCCTACTTTTTTAAGTCCATTAACAACAACAGAAATAGGAGTAAAATCACTACACTAACCCTAAGTGACTCTACTGTTACTCATGATTCCAAGGAGATTAAGGGGGCTTTTGTTAATTTCTATGCTGCCCTCCTTGGTACACCTCATGTATCTCCTTACGCTGGGACTGTTAGAGTTGAGCACCTCATCACAAATAAATTAAGCATTGAGCAAAGTTATGCAATGATACAAGAGGTAACTGACTCTGAAATTAAGGACACCTTTCTGTCTCTCAATCCTCATAAAGCCCCTGGGCCTGATGGTTACAATGCGGCTTTCTTTCAAAAGGCCTGGCCTATTATTGGTCATGATGTCATTGCAGCCATCAAAAATTTCTTTAGATCTGGTCAGCTTTTAAAGAAAGTCAACTCAACCTTGGTTGCCCTTGTGCCTAAAATTCCCAATCCTTCCAAAGTTGGAGACTTTAGACCAATATCTTGCTGTAACACTATCTACAAATGCATTGCCAAGATATTGTCTAAGAGGCTCCAATTGGCTCTTCCTACTCTTATAGACCCAGTTCAATCTGGCTTTGTCAAGGGTAGGAGAATTGCCGACAATATCTTTCTTACTCAGGAACTTATGAGGGGTTATCATACTTCCTCTGCTACTCCTAGATGTGCACTAAAGGTTGATATCATGAAGGCCTATGACAATGTAAGATGGGAATTCCTTTGGGATATACTTGCTAGCATGAACTTTCATACTACAATGATCCAATGGATTAAAGCTTGTGTGACCACTGCCAGCTATAGTCTCAACATTAATGGTGAACCCACAGGTCTTATACTAGGTAAAAGAGGGCTTCGCCAAGGGGATCCTCTCTCCTCCTACCTATTTGTCATTGTTATGGAGGTCTTGACATGCATCCTGAAAGAGAAAGCTCACCTCCCTGACTTCCATTATCACTGGAGGTGTGAACGAACCAAAATAATAAATCTTTGTTTTGCTGATGATCTCATGATATTCTGTAAGGGGGATTTGAGTTCCATCAAGCACATCAAAGACTCCTTAGTTGAATTTGAAGCTTTATCTGGGCTTGCTCCTAGTCCTGGAAAGAGTAACATTTTCTTCTCTGGGGTCAACACCACAACTAGGGAGGGTATCCTTGCCCTCCTTGGTTTCACTGAGGGATTTCTTCCCATCAAATACCTAGGTGTTCCCCTCCTTTCTACCAAACTAAAGTATGTGGATTGTAAGCCTTTGATTGACAAGATCACTGCCAAAACTAAGACTTGGACCAATAGAGACCTCACCTATGCTGGTAGAGTGCAACTCATTAAGAGTATACTTTTCTTTTTTTTTGGGTAAATAAGCTTGAAATAGAAAAAAGGCTAAGCGGATATACAGCCTACAAGGGGCACACCCCAGGAGGACAAAAAGAAAGGAAATAAACAAAATGAACCGGAAGACCGGAATGGAAAGAAATGGGGAGGCCAAACTAGGCTACATGGGGGAACCTAAAAGTAAGGGATCTTTTGCAACAAGAGATAATAAAATAAGATAAATATGATAGAAGTGTTTCTAGGCCATCTAGGGAGATGGAAGAGAAACACTCAAAATGAATCTAAATGATTGACATTGAGGCTTGAGCATAGCAATAGGTGACACATCCCGTTGAGGGGGCATGAAACTTGATGCTTGAACACGCTTGGAGCTTGAACCTTGAACATGAGTCTTGAAGCTTGAATATGAAATTGAAATAAGCTTAGGTAATACATCCCATTGGAGAAGACATGAGACTTGATGCATGATGCTTGCGCATGAGACTTGGAATAGCCCATATGACTTGGGCTGCTTGAACATAAATCTTGGTGCTCAAAGCTTGACCTTTGAACAAGAGACTTGAACATGAAGATTATAATAGGACTTTGGTTAGGAACATAAGGTCCTATGTTTCATTGGGACAACCCCCCAATGATAGGTCTTGGGAGGAAGCCCCCTCCCAGAAGGGGATCAAACATGCCAAGGGACATCCCCCCAAGGCTAGGACAAATGATTATGGGGACAACCCCCCATGGAGAAGTCAACTGTTGGGAAGGACATTTTTTTAAAAATTCGCCATGACCCGTTCGTAATTGGAGCACCCTCAAAGGTGCCAACCACTGCATATGCAACAGCAGTAGCTGAAAAAAGAAAAGAAAAGAAAGAGGAAGAGATAGAAGTAGAATCAACAGTACTCAGCAGACACTATGCAACAATTGCAACAAATAATAGCAAGATAGCAGCAATTAGGTGTGATTCTAAACTGCTGCCAGCAACAGCAGCAACATCAGGGAGCAGCAACATTGCTGCAGTATCAAGGACAGCAGCATCAAGCCAACCTGCCGGCTGTATTCAATTCAGTGCAAGCATTTCTGAGAAGCTGCTGCTGTCTGTTGTCTGTTGAAACCACAAGTGCTTCCCTGAGATAATCATCATATCTTGTTCAGAAGGCACTTGTGTATCTGCTCTGCACAGACAAAGGGTACAAGTGGAAATGGAAGATGTTAGTTCAATGAATTACCCATTTATCCAACAGTCCCTGGGACTGCGGCCCGTGAGGAAGCTTTTCCAAGGACAACAATCTATACCTCACCAATGAGTGAATTTTACTCACTACAGAAGGGATAGGGCATGATGCATTTTGAAATTTACGGCTATTTCTTTCAAGCCAAATTTGGTGAACTGTGGCAGTGAAAATCAATTTGGTAATCAGATTTTTTAGAGTTTTGACTCTGAATTTTGAGATTTGATTGATCCAATCAGCCCAAGACCTTGAGGGCTAGTGAACATTAATGAGAGCAAGCATTTGAGACCAAATTTGTGAAGTGAAACTGCAATTGAAGAATAGATGGTCATGAGTCTCCACTCCAGAGCAAAAGCTACAACAAGAGACAGGGATGGTGCCAAATAAGACTAACCTGTCTCCAGTATAGAGTCTGTTGTGAATAGCAAGCCAAGTAATCAAACTACACTTAGGGATATGGCCAGAGAACCAAATGCTGTTATGCCATGGAACCTTTGGGTATTGAGTTCTGAGTTCATCCCAGAGGGAAGAGATGGTGAATTCACCATTAGAACTAAGTGTCCATCTATGGCGGTCCTCCATCTCATGATTTGGATTGGGAAGAGAACTCAAGGTATCTCTAATTTCATTGAGCTCAAGGGTTTGTGTGATGGGAAGGCACCAATTAGAGCCTCTTATAATGGCAGCCACAGTGGCATCTTTAGTAATTCCAGAGTCATAAATAACTCTAGGACCAAAGGTCTCAGCTAAAGGGCCAAGGGGGTGCCAATTGTCATGCCACAGTGAAGTGTGATTGCCATTACCAATAAGAACCTTAATGTGTGGCTGCACAGTGGGCCTAAGATTGAGAAGCTTTCTCCATACTCACGATGGAGAGCTGGGCATCCTAACTTCCCAGAAACTCTTCCCCTTGAGTAAGTATGACTTAACCCACTGACACCACATTGATTGTTCCCCACCAGAGATGAGGAACCAGATGTGTTTAGCGATAGCAGCTTTATTCCAAACAAGTATGGACTTGAACCCCAAACCACCTTCCTGTTTGGGGCAACACAGTTGTTCCCAAGATACTTTAGCCCCTGTTTTTTTAAGATCAGGACCGGACCATAGGAAGGATCTCAGGATGGTCTCAACTTCCTTGATTACTTTCTTGGGAAGTATAAAAAGGGAAGACCAATATGTTTGCATTGAGAAGAGCACATTCTTAATCAATTGGACCCTACCCGCATAAGTAAGATCCCTATTGGTCCAAGTTTTGGTTCTTGATATGATCCTATCAATCATGGATTTGCAATCCATGTGCTTTAATTTGGTGGATAACAAGGGTACACCAAGGTATCTGACAGGCAGATGGCCTTCGCGGAAACCCAGCAACTGAAGAATATCTTCTCTAACAGAGTGCTGGACTCCAGAAAAGAAGACATTGCTTTTCGCAGGACTTGGGGATAAGCCAGATAGAGATTCAAACTCATATAGGGAGTCCTGAATATGTTTCACTGAGCTTACTTCACCTTTGCAGAAAAGCATAAGGTCATCAGCAAAACACAAGTTAATAATTTTGGGTTTACTGCATCTCCAATGGAATTTAAAGTCTGGTTTACCAGACCTCTCTTTTAAAATACATGTGAGGACCTCCATAACAATTACAAAGAGGTAAGAGGATAGAGGGTCACCCTGTCTGAGCCCTCTCTCACCCTTAATGTTTCCAGTGGGCTCACCATTTACATTCAGGGTATAATTTGCTGTGGTGACACAAGCTTTTAACCAATTAATCATTTTGGGGTGAAAATTCATGCATGCAAGTGTATCCCAAAGAAAGTCCCATCTGACATTGTCATAGGCTTTCATGATGTCCACTTTCATGGCACATTTGGGAGAGGAGGTGGATTTGTGATATCCGTGCATAATCTCCTGAGTGATGAATATGTTATCTGCAATTCTCCTACCCTTAACAAACCCAGATTGCACTGGATCTATAAGGGTAGGAAGAACATTTTGAAGTCTCTTGGCCAAAATCTTAGCTATGCACTTGTAAACAGTGTTGCAACAGGATATTGGTCTAAAGTCACCAACTTTGGTAGGATTAGGAATTTTGGGAACAAGAGCGACAATGGTGGCATTAGCTCTACTCAAAAGTTTCCCAGATTTGAAGAAGTTCCTAATTGCAGCAGTGACCTCGTGCCCAACAATGTCCCAGGCTTTCTGAAAAAACCTAGCATTATACCCATCCGGCCCAGGGGCTTTTTGAGGGTTAAGACTCATGACAATTTCCTTGATCTCAGAATTAGTAACTTCCTTGACCATACTTAAACTCTGGTCATTGGTGAGTCTCCGATTGATGAGTTGGTTAACTCTATCATAACCTGCATAAGATGTGGAGTGTGGTTTACCAAGCAGATTAGAATAGAAGTTAACAAAGGTGTCTTTAATTACAGTCATGTCATGGGTAATGGTGGAATCACTCAAGACAAGACTAGTAATCTTACTTCGATTTCTATTGTTATTAATCGATTTGAAAAAGAAGGAGGTGCACTGGTCACCAAGCTTCAACCATTGAATCCTAGACTTTTGTCTAGCAAGGCTTTCCTTAGCTCTAGAGAGAGTAAGAAATTGCTTGTAGACGTTTTTCTCCTCCAACTGAATAGTAGGATTTGTAGGATCCATACCGAGGGTAGTCTGCAGGATTTCCAGCTGGTTTTTAGTATGAGCCACTCTATCAGAGATAGCACTGTATTCATTTTGATTAAGTTTTTTAAGCTCACCTTGCAACCTTCTGAGTTTTTCAGTAAGACAAAACATTGGGTTTCCCAGAATTATTTGTCTCCAAACCTTCTGGACAGTGGATAAGAAGGAAGGATGATCAGCTAAAAAGTCAAAAAACCTAAAAGGTCTTCTAATAGGCTTAGGTGGAGGTGTAACATGCACAACAGCAGGTGAATGATCAGAGATCCCAGGAGTTGGGAAATATGCAGAGGAGGTAGTGTGTGTTCTCAGCCAAGAGTCATTAACCAAAACTCTATCAAGCTTTGCAGAGATGTGGTTGGGAGGATCTTGCCTATTGGACCAAGTAAAGAAGCAACCAGAGTACCTAAGATCATCTACCTCACAGGAATAGAGGCAGTGATTAAGGTCATCCATATGAGAGGGCCAAAGAATGGTCCCACCAGATTTTTCTTTGGGGTCCCTAATGGCATTAAAGTCTCCATTAATCACCCAAGACTCACTATTCTTCAATTTGCGTAAGTTATTCCATAAGTCAACCCTGTCAGCATGGTCATTGGCTCCATATACAAATGTTACCAAAAAACCAAGCCCATCAAGGATGGACAACACTTCACAATGGATAAGTTGACTGGTCATGTGCAAAACTTTCACATTTAGCATTAGAGGGTTCCAGCATACAAGAATTCTCCCAATAGGGGCATGGGAAGAATTATGTGTATAATGCCAATGGGGGCATATAGCTCTCACAGTCTTCTTAATATTTGGTTCCTTGACTTTATGCTCAATCAAACCAATCAGAGATAACTCGTTTTTTTTCAAAAATAATTTGGCTTCCTTTTGTTTGAGAGGGTCATTCAGACCCCTCAAGTTCCAAAACCCAAAATGCAATTGTGGATGTGTACTATGCATGGAAATTTATTGAAAGCAAGAAACAGAATGGCTAGATATAGGAAGTATTAAAATTGCCCAAAAAAGGATACTCAGGTTCAATCATTTAGCAGATCCATATCTGCTTCCTTTTTTCTTCTTTTTCCTGTTGGAGACAACTTTGAAGTCTTCTCCATGCACAATGTCATCAACCTCCTTCCCAACACGACTGCCCCCCTCAAATGCTCTAGGAGTGGCAACAGGGCTGATCAACTTGGGAAGTTGTCCCTCAAAAGACCCGGAGGATGAGGTGATATTCAATGCACAACAAGTATCAGCTATGATCTCTTCACTTTCCTCAGAGGAATCAAGGTCTTCCCTAGAACCGTTTGCTCCCAAGACCTCAACCTCTGGATGAGAGGTTTTAACAGATTTGGGAGGAAGCGAAGATGAAGCTACTTCTTTGGTGACGGCATCTAGAGCTATGCTCCCTCCTTTCCCCAATGCCAACTGAACCCGGTGTTGAATGATGGGATCCTTATTGGATATGTTGACAGTATTTCCAGCACCTTTTGGAGAGCATTTGTGGCCAAACACCTTGCACTCAGAGCACTTAACGGGCAGCCACTGATATTCCACCTGAATTGTGACAGCTTCTCCATTAGCCTTTATCAGTATTTCATCCGGGAGATCATCATTTGCTGAAATTTCAACGCATACCCTCGCAAAGTCCAATCTTTTCTTGCCAGCAGTAGCTTCATCAACGTGAATGGGCTTTCCAATAGAGCTGGCAATGCGGCTAAAGCCAGACGCAGTCCAACATTCCAATGGGAGCTTATGTAATTTGACCCAAGCTGGAATTGATGAAGGGTGTTTGGTTGTAGGGACTAACATCTTTCTCCAGTCGGTAAGCACCAGGTATCGCCGAGAAAAGAAATATGGACCCCCTTCCAGCACCTGAACTTTAGAAGCCTCGTCCCTAAATTCAAAGAAGAAACATGCCCCTATCTGCTTAATAGATGTAGGGGCATTATCCTTCCAGACAGAACGAGCGGTAGCACACAGTAGATTGTAGGGCATCTTGCCATCAAGAAATACCCAATCAAACAATTATCCCAAGAGTTAGAGTCTACATCAGAATCCTCCAACTCCACAATAGCTTCCTTACCTTGTTGCATGCCAGGAAAATGTTCCAGTTTCATGTTTTTAGACGGAGCTTGAGCCTTAAACAGCGATGCCCAATTCTGGGGTTTACCTGGTTTAACCACAGGTGCTGGTTTTGCAGGGATTGGTTGATGAAGAGGTTCATCTTCAACCTCAACAAAAGCCCCTTCGAGATTTACCTCAACATCGGGGGTAGTTGCATCAGAAGAAGAGAACTCCTCCCGCACTTGAAGAATGTGAGATTTGAGGTGGGATAAGTTAACATTCACTCCGGTCTTGAGCATCTCTTCCTCAATCGATTGTACCAGTGAGGATATACGATCCTCACAAGCTTGGATATGACTTTCGCGTTGAAAGATCTCAGATATCCCCCGAGCTGGACTAGAACCCTTAGGGGTGGTAGGAGATTTGGACTGTTGAGAAGAAGTATTGAGGATTTGGGACTGGTTTCCTGCATCTGGATCAGGATCGCTTGGAGATGGGGAGGCAGGATTACTAAACCCCGACTTGGATTTCGGTTGGTAGACGCTGGATTGGACAAAATTAGGTTTAGGTGAGTATTGAAGAGAGGGGGTAACAGTGTTTTGGGTACCTCCAACGACCGGAGAGACTGGATCTGATGGGTTTGGTGCGATGAAACTAGGGTTTTTTGAAATAGTGGTTTTCGAATCATTTTCGCCTAGAACCGAGAGGTTCTGACTACAAGGAAGGGTATGGGATGGAGAGAACTTAGTTGGGGTAGAATATGTAGCACCTGAGATGCGGGTTTTGTTGTGAATCTGAGTGCGTTTTGCTTCATATCTGGGCTTGTTGGTGGCAAGATGAGCGGCGTCTAACCGTTTCATGTTGACTTCGACGGAATCTACCACTTTTGAACCTAGATCGTCCATGGGAGGAGAGGAATTGCTCGCCATAACTAGGGTTTTCACAGGATTCGCGTGAATCGCGTGAATCGCCTGGTGAAGATTGCTGATGTCATCTTTTTCAAAGAGAGAAAATGAAGAGTATACTTTTCTCTATGCAAACTTATTGGTCTTCCATGTTTATACTTCCCAAAAAAGTCACCAAGGAGGTGGAATCAATTTTGAGGGCATTCTTTTGGTCTGGCCCTGATCTAAAAAAGTCTGGTGCAAAGGTGTCTTGGGATCACCTCTGTTCACCTAGGCAGGAGGGAGGGTTGGGGTTTAAATCAATGCACATTTGGAATAGGGCAGCCATTTCCAAGCACATTTGGTTCCTCATCTCAGGTGGTGAGCAGTCCATGTGGTGCCAATGGGTTAAATCCTACTTACTAAAGAACAAAAGCTTTTGGGAAATAAAAATGCCAAGTAATCCATCATGGGTTTGGAGGAAAATGCTAAATCTTAGACCTACTGTGCTTCCCCACATCAAAACCATAATTGGAAATGGACTAACAGCCTCTCTCTGGTTTGATAATTGGCATCCTCTTGGCCCACTTGCTGAGAAATTTGGGACTAGAGTTTTCTATGACTCTGGCCTCCCCAGTGATTCAAAAGTTTCAACAATCATCAGAAGTTCTCAATGGAGCCTTCCCATAACACAATCTTTGGAACTCAATGAAATCAGAGCCAACATGTCCTCCCTCTGCAGGATTTCCCAAATTTCAAACAAGACTCTGTCCAATTTTTGGAAAACAATCCCGTGCCGTGTGTTGGCTTTTGAGGGTTATTCCCTTTCATATTGCTTACCCTAGGGGGGCTGTCCCTAGGGATGTTGCTAAGCACTATGCTGCCGTGTGTCTCGGTTCTTTAGTAAATTAACTCTTGCCGTTTGGCCTTCATATTAGTAATTTTCAATTTCGTTGTAGCCGTTTGGCCTTCTTTATTTTGTTGCCTGTGGCATACTTTTCTTTTCTTCTTTTCCTTTTCTTTTTTTGCTTTGTCCTCCTGGGGTATGCCCCTTGTAGGCTGTACAATCGTTTAGCCCTTTTTATTTTAAAGCTGGTTTATCCAAAAAAAAAACATGTCCTCCCTTGCTGAACCTAATGGGGCTAATGATTCTCATAAGTGGATGCTCACTTCTAATGGCCAATTCAGTATTGCCTCACTTTGGAATCATTTGAGGACACAATTCCCCAAAGTCCTATGGCATCACAGTCTGTGGTTCCTTGGACACATTCCCAAATGTAGCCTTATTGCTTGGGTGGCAGTCCAGAATAGGTTATACACTGAGGATAGGTTGGTCACTTTTGGTACCAAAGCTCACTCCTGCTGCAGTTTCTGTCAAGGGCATGAGAGTCATGACCATTTATTCTTCAATTGTCCTTATACCTCACTGGTCTGGTCCCAAATTACTGGGCTTATAAATGTGACTTGGCCCTCTAAAACATGGTCCAGTTGGATATCTTTTATATCCTCCATCAAAGGAAAGTCACTTAAAACTCTCATGATTAAACTTGCCTTTACCACTTCCATATATCATTTGTGGATTGAAAGGAATGTTAGAAAATTTCAAAATGTGTCATGTACTGAGCAAGTTGTAGTTCACAAGATCTACACTATGATGAGACATAGACTGATGGCCCTTAAGGATCTCCCTCAGGGGCCTCATTCCCATTGGATACTTAGAAAATGGAATCTTAATTCATGACCTGTATGTGGTGTGCTAATTCTTTTTATCCAGTCACATGTGCAGAGTCTATCAGATATTCAGCAGAAGGACACAGCAGTCCCTTGTAATGCCAGCAAAGGATGCAGCAGTCCCTTGTGAGGCCAGCAGTAAGGGTAACTCTGATATGCATGAGCTATGTATGCTCCAATTGTTGAGCTAATTCTCCAGGTAATCATGCATTTTACTAGAACTTCATGTCAATCTATAGCAAGGGCTGTTGCTATAGAATTGCTTGCTTGCTTGCATTTAGATTATGCTCTTTCTTGGGATGCAAGGGCTGTTGCATCCTACTTAATTGCTAGCTTAATTTTCATATCAACTATAGCAAGGGCTGTTGCTATAGATTATTGCTTGATTGCTTGCATTTAGATTATGCTCTTTCTTGGGATGCAAGGGCTGTTGCATCCTACATTTTTACTTGCTAGCACCTAATCTTCATATCAACTATAGCAAGGGCTGTTGCTATAGTTACTTGCCTACTTATCTGCTTGAGAAATTGCTGTGTTACTTACCAGTTGCAAAGGAGATACTGTCCAAATTTTCCAGAAATCCAGTGGACATGATTGTTAAATTGCTTAGAAATGTGTGATTTCTTTTTTTTTTTTTTTGGATAATTAAGCTTGAAAATAAAAGGGGCTAAACGGATATACAGCCTACAAGGGGCATACCCCAGGAGGAAAAATGAAAAAAGAAAAGAAAAGAAATGAAAACTACGCCAGACGGCAACAAAATGAGGGGAGGCCCAAAGGCTACATGAGGAGAAAAAAGGGATTGCCAACTAAGGCAAAGAAGGTAATACAATAAAGCTAATAAAGTAGCGAGATAACTCAACAAGAGTTGTTACAAAAGGATGCTTGTCCGAGGCCGAAAATTTTGAAAATTTCGCCATGACCCGTTCGTAATTGGAGCACCCTCAAGGTGCCAGCCACTGCATACAACAGCAGTAGCTGAAAAAAAGAAAAAAGAAGTAGGAAGAGATAGAGGCAGAACTTCCAACAGGAAGCGATGCTTCGCAAAGACTCGGCGGGAAGTAGAAGTAGAAAACTGCTTTTCACGACATATCAGCATCACAGCATTTCAGCATTAAGGATCTCAGTAAACTCAGTAAACTGCTGCAAGTGCAGGTTGTTGCTGTTGGAGTATAACAGTAATCCATGGGAGAATGTGGCTACATCAGAGGCAGCAGCAGTATAACAATAATCCATGGGAGGACGCCCCCTCCCCAAGGGGATCAGACTTGCCAAGGGACATCCCCCCTAGGCTAGGCAAAAGACTAGATATACAGAGCATAGACAGCAACACCGCAGTACTACAAGGACACTGCTACACAGTAGATATCACACTATGATCAACTATAAACAACTACATTGATAGCAGCAGCTCAAAGAGGTTTTTAAACAACAGGAGCAACTCATAGTAGTGTAAAGCACAGTAGTATAACTAATGCCCAACTGATGGCATTCAAGAGAAGGCATGACTGCATTATGGCATAACACTACCAATAATTTGCAAATTAGCACAGTAGCTTTGCCCAACTGTATGGCAGTCCAAGAGGTAGAACATGCAATGGTCAATCAAGCACACTTCAATCAAGCATACATAGTAAGCATGGAAATCCTAGAAATTTAAGTCTCACCTTCTTCTCCCTTGAAAACTCACAACTTCTGGCACATTCACTAGGGACCCATTCACCCTCAACTTTTTTTTTTTGGATAAATAAGCTTGAAATTAAAAAAGGCTAAGCGAATGTACAGCCTACAAGGGGCATACCCCAGGGAGGACAAAGAAAAGAAAAAGAAAAGGAAAATTGCGTGAATTAAGGGGATGGCCGTAAGGGCTACATGAGGGAAAGTGGGGAAAGAACAAGATACGCAAATACATGCTAAGCAACTAAAGCAAAAACAATGGAGAAAACCTTGAGAAACAGCATTTTGCAAAAGATGATTGCCTACTATTATCCAATCAGCTTCTTCCTGAGGAGGGGGTTTAGCATCCTTCTTTGGTTGACAGGAATGTCCAAAAACGTGACAACTTTGGCAGCTTGAGGGTAACCATTGGTATTCAATCCCTACCACAACTGATTCAGCACCTACTGCAATAGTGATATCCACTGGGAGTTCATCTGCTGCGTCAACTTCAATGCAAATACGAGCAAAGTCCAGTCGTTTTTTCTTTGCTGTAGCCTCATCAACATGAATGGGTTTCCCTATGGTGCTGGCAAGCTTGCTGAATCCCAATTCAGACCAAAATTCGAATGGGAGCCGATGAAACTTGACCCAGACTGGTATTGTAGATGGATGACTGGTGGTGGGAGCTAGCATACGCTTCCATTCGTTGAGAACCAAAAATCTTCGAGAGAAGAAGTAGGGACCCCCTTCCAATACCTTCAATTTGGACTCCTCATCTTGGAATTCAAATAAAAAACATGAACCAATTTGTTTAACCGTAAATGATCCATGGTCCTTCCAGACCGAACGGGCTGTTGATCTGAGCAGTGGCAAAGGCATCTTCCCATCTAGGAAATGGCCGATTAGGCAGTGATTCCAATCACCATCGTCCAACTGGGACTCTTTTTTTTTTTTTGGATAAACCAGCTTTAAAATAAAAAGGGCTAAACGATTGTACAGCCTACAAGGGGCATACCCCAGGAGGACAAAGCAAAAAAAGAAAAGGAAAAGAAGAAAAGAAAAGTATGCCACAGGCAACAAAATAAAGAAGGCCAAACGGCTACAACGAAATAGAAAATTACTAATATGAAGGCCAAACGGCAAGAGTTAATTTACTAAAGAACCGAGACACACGGCAGCATAGTGCTTAGCAACATCCCTAGGGACAGCCCCCCTAGGGTAAGCAATATGAAAGGGAATAACCCTCAAAAGCCAACACACGGCACGGGATTGTTTTCCAAAAATTGGACAGAGTCTTGTTTGAAATTTGGGAAATCCTGCAGTACCCACAACACACGGCAGCAGCAGCCAACCACAATGTACGGCCTATCTATTAGAGGGAGCTTGAGTAGTAAACAGGTTAGCCCATCTATTAGGCTTGCCCTGATTTTTAAGGAATTGAGGTTGGGTATTAGGGTTAGTGCCTGGTTGACTCATAGCAGTAGGAGTTAGGGGTTGATCCCCTGTGGAGGTAATGGAACCCTCTTTCGGAAGATTAGTGGCAGATTTGTACCTGAGCTGCGATTCATCCCGACAATCCTGTTGATGTATCCTCTCCTGAAAGTTTCGTGCAGGACTCGTTGGAGAGTTTGTGGGGTTATGAGAATCGGGTCTGTGAGATAAGACTCTCGATTGTTCCAACTCAGAGTTTGGGTTTTTGCTCGATTGCTTAGAGATGCCATCGGGAGTGGGATTGGAGAGTGAGGGTTGTGGATTGTTAGGAGTGGGACGAATACGACTCACCTGCTTCCGCCGTACTTCATAGGAGTCCACAGCCCTGGACCCGATGTCTGGCACAGATGAGTTAGGGTTAACTGATTTGGAAAGATTTGGGAAGGCTTCTGGGCTTCGCAAATCAGGAGGTTTAGAAGGGGTTAAATCGGTGGTTGAGTGGGCTAAACTAGGCTTTGATTGTTGAAGAGAGATGGAGGTTTGTCCGTCGGCCATGGATGCCATCTCTAGGGTTTCACTGTGGAAATCGTGAAAATCGCCAGAGCAAGGGTGCTGACGTCATGATTCGATTTTTTGGGTTTGTTCCCAATCCCTTTTCACCCTCAACTTACACTCACAAAACTCCCCCACTAGGTATTACCTCCTCTCATGAAGGAAATCTGTGGCACAACCACTCACTCACAGGGATGTACACATTATAATAGTAGTTCACACAACTCAGGGTAGGAATAAGCTCAGCATCACCTGTTCACAATGAAACCCAACTGGGCAGTAAGTGAGAGCCAATACCTGCTGCAGGTTGTTGTCTGTTGAAACTAGAATTAATAGTATGCCACCTGCCAAGCCAAGATCTAGAAACTCCACATTGATATTAGTAAATAGGAACCACAATGCAAGAGAGAATATAGCACAGTTTAAATCACATTCCATTGGATCAATAGGTCATTAGATTGAGGACCTTTGGAGAGGTCTCCCAAGGACATCAATCTAAGCCTTATGATAGAGTGAATCTTATGCACAACCACTGAGATAGGACAATCAACATTTTGGAACTTGCGAATATTCCTCTCAATCCAAATATGATATACAGCAGTGGAAAAGACCAATTTAGTTAAAAGTGATTTAAGTGATTTGCCTTTGATTGTCGTTAACAGGGCTACCCAGTTAGCCCAAGATCTAGCAGGCCAATGCACACCAAGTCTAGTAAGTAGTTGAGACCACACTTGGGAAGTGAAGGGACAGTTGAAGAATAAGTGATCATGGCTCTCACTACTAGAGCAGAAGCTACATCAAGAATGGGATTTAGTGCCAACTGGAGGAGTAGAGTCTGGAGGAGGATCAGGTATTTGGGAATGTGCTGGATCAGGGACAGGTCCAACTTGAGGAGTATCCACAGCATTTGCAGCCATAGGGCTACTGCCAGCAACTGGATTTTGGATAACTTTAGTGCAAACTTCCAAAGCTGCACTGCCTCCTTTGCTCAGATCTGCCATGACTTTACACTGGACTACCGGATCCAGGTTAGAAATTTCAGCCTCAAAAAGCTGGTCCTCCTTATTAGCCACAAGTTCAACTAGATTAGTAGGAGTTGGAGCAGGTTTGGGTTTGCACTTATGACCGAATACTTTGCACTTTGTACACTGAGTAGGAAGCCACTGGTACTCCACCCGAATAGCTACAGAGTCCCCATTGAGCTTAACTACTACCTCATCAGGAAGTACGTCTCCTGCAGAGATCTCAATACAAACTCTAGCATAATCAAACCTTTTTTTAGTTGCTGTGGCTTGGTCAACATGTATAGGCCTACCAATGGCACTGGCTATCTTACTAAAGCCTGATGCAGTCCAGCACTCAAGTGGTAGCTTGTGAAATTTAACCCAAGCTGGGATTGAGGAAGGGTGAGCCGTTGTGGGGGACAGCATCCTTTTCCAGTCAGACAATACCAAGTACCGTTTGGAGAAAAAATAAGGGCCTCCTTCCAAGATTTTCAGTTTGGTGTCTTGATCCTTAAACTCAAAGAAGAAACACAAACCAACCTGTTTAATAGATATAGGCGCATTCTCCTTCCACACAGCCCTAGCTGTAGCACACAGGAGATTATATGGCATCCTTCCATCGAGGAAATAACCAATAAGACAGTTGTCCAAGGAGTTGGAATCGACATCGGTCTCATTTAGTTCCACAACAGCTTCATCCCCTCTTTGTATTTCTGGATAATGCTCGAGTTTCATGACCTTTGAAGGTGCCTGGGCATTGAATAGGGAGGACCAGTTTTTGGGTTTAACTGGATTGTGCGAAGGGTCCGAGACATTGTTTTGAGCACTCTTGGCTTGCTCCTTGGTATCAGAAGTAATGGGTTCAAGGGAACCTTGAGCATGACGGGGAGAGTTGCATTCAACTTCCACAAATTCCCCATTTACCAGCAAATCAGATGCCAACCTGGTATTAGAATAGTCTTCACAAATCTGAAGGAGATGAGATATGAAAGGAGTAGGAACCGAGTATGTGGTACCTGATTCCATGGAAGTGGAGTTCTTGGGGGTGGTGTTTTGAGCACGGTTTATGACTCCACGAGCAGGGGAAGTCTGAAGTTGCGGGTAGAGATCTTGGGGTTTAAAAGGAGTAAACCTGGTGGGCGAGGAGAATACCGCACCGGGGGTCAGGAGCTTACTGTGGATCGACTTGCCCGACTGTGGAGTTTCCATCGAACTGAACTTGGTATGTAGATTACCCAACCTTTTCTTACTGACATCGTTAGAATCGACTGCCTTGGTACCGAGATCTACCACGGTTTGCTTTCCTAGGCCACCAGAAGGGGAGACTTTGGAGTTGTGGATGGGCTCCATTCCTAGACCATCAGCCATGGTTTTATCAGAAGAGGACTCCATTTCTAGGGTTTCCATTTCAGATCGCCCAGAATCGCCAGAAGAGAACGCTGACGTCACCCATTCTCAGGTACCTACATGATGTGTGTGTGTGAGTGTGATTTCTTCTGGACTGCTGTGTGTCTGATCAGCATCCTTTTGGTTGAGATCTCTGGCCTAGCCTTGGGGGGCTGTCCCAGGGCAAGTATTAGTCCCTTCTGGGAGGGGGCATTTCCTCCCTATATCTAGATTGGCTTTACTTGGACTGCAATTTCAAGGTGATTGCTAGGTACTGAGCTCTTGCCTTTTTTGCTGCTGCTGCACATACCCCTCTGTTGATGTACCAATGCCTACTGCTGCTACACTTCTGTGATACACCAACTTGCTATAGCTCTGTTGAATACTACTGCTGCTGCATTATGAAGCATTCTGCTGTAGCATATTGTTGCTGCTGCAAACTGCTGCTGTTCCTGTTATTGCTGCTCACAGCCACTTTCTGGGTTGTCCAGCAGTCATGGCCAGCAGTCACTGTTTCTGGCTATAAGCAGTGTGCATTAGCAGGATATTGGTGATCTATCCCATGTTCATCCAAGGTCCAATCCAAAGTTTTATGGTCAAGCCTCAAGTCTCATGATTAAGGTTCCAGTTTCAAGCTACAAGGTCTATGCTCAAGTAGGCCCATGCCATACTTGTAGTCCCAAGTCCAAGTTCATGAGTTAAGCCTCATGGTCAAGATACTTCCTCAAGTTAGGGCACCTCTTTGCTGTCCTCATTATTAGTTGTGCTACATTTTGTGTGGTGTTTCTCTCTCCTCTATTAGATGGGAGAGAAACATCTCTAGTACTCTTTGTTTTAATCATGTCTTTACTTTTATTATCCCTCTCCATATGTTGCCCTAGTGGCCTTCCCATTTCCCTTTTCTTTGGTTCTTTTCTTTGCTTTTGTCCTCCCTGGGGTATGCCCCTTGTAGGCTGTATATTCTGTTGTCTCTTTTTTATTTCACGCTTATTTACCCAAAAAAAAAAAACCATGGAAACTGAACGTGTTCGGTACGTAAGACAGTGCCACAAGTGCCAGATTCACGCCAATCTCATGCATGTACCACCGTCAGAGTTGCACTCTATGACTTCACCTTGGCCCTTCTCCACCTGGGGCATTGATGTCATCGGCAGAATTACACCAGCCGCGTCTAACGGGCACAAGTTCATTTTGGTCGCAATCGATTACTTCACCAAATGGGTCGAAGCCGCTTCATACACAACTTTGACAGCAGTTCAAGTCTCTCACTTCATCAAGCAGAACATCATCTATCGATATGGCGTCCCTCAGGCTTTTGTGTCAGACAACGGGGTTCATTTCAAAGGTAGAGCCGCAGAAACTCTCGAAGATTTCGGAATCCAGGTTCACAAATCAACTGTCTACCGGCCACAGACAAACGGAGCTGTCGAAGCCGCAAACAAGACCCTCAAGACGATACTCGAGAGAACCACTCAATCTGCAAGAAATTGGCACGAGCAACTGCCATTGGCATTATGGGGATACAGGACATCTATTCGTACTCCGACAGGGGCAACGCCATACTCTTTGGTATATGGCATGGAGGCCGTTCTCCCTATCGAGCTTGAGGTACCATCCCTGAGGGTCATGATTGAATCAGAGATTAACGAAGCAGAATGGCAGAGCTCAAGATTCGAGGAGCTTATGTTATTTGACGAAAGACGGCTCAAGGCTTTGTATCACGTTCAGGGGTATCAGCGTCGAATCGCACGAGCATTCAATAAAAAGGTGAAATCCAGGGATTTGCAAGAAGGCGACATGGTTTTAAAGGAGATCCGAGCTCCGGTTTTCGACCCTCGAGGGAAATTCCGGCCAAAATGGGCAGGGCCATACATCATCAAGAAAATCCTATCCGGAGGTGCAACTCAGCTTATCGACCTTGACGGCAACGAATTCTCCACTTTGGTCAACATGGACCAGCTCAAGAGATATTACCCATGAGAGAAGCTCGCTGGACTGAAAACCGCAAGGGCGGGCAGTGCCAGGCAAAAGTTAGGGCAAAGCTTGCTAGATCGAAAACCCACACTGGGCGGTCTGGGTAAAAGTTAAGGCAGAAACATTCAAATGAGCTCACTAGGCCGAAAACCCGAAAGGGCGGTACTAGGCAAAACTAAGAGCGTTAAAAGGAGAGTGTTAATACACGAGTGAACCCTAGCCAGATTCGTTTGTCTGAACTACGTCATGACCTGATTCCTTTTCAAGGATACGTAGGCATCCTCGCCATGAGGACCGGTCACAACTTTTCAAAAAACTCTTGAGTTGGTCCAGAAGCTATCATTTGCATGCACAATCAATGTCTATCAAAGCGGAAAAACTCTCATAATTCAGTTTATTAACTTTTTCGATTACAAGGCTGAGCATGAAACTTTCAAAAAACAACAAAACAACACAAACATCGGCCCCTGCAGGTCCACAATTTATTTCAAGTACATTAAGGTTGAGTCAAAGTCAGTTTTGGTGTCCATTTTCTCTTTCTTCAATGTCTTTTAGCAGCCATTTTATGTATCGCCTCGTGAGCAGAACGGTGGGATAGTCATCTCTTGGAATGGTCACTCGCTCCCTCCAAGTGCTTTGATAAGCTCGAACAGTTGCATGATTGAAGTTTGGTATGATGAAGTTTTCAGGGTTAGCCGACGGAACCACCTGACGGACACCAAGTTGACGGAGAATGCGGTAGGGAATGTAAAAGGTCCAACCAGTCAGACCAACCAGAACCATTCGCCGACGTCCCATATTGCTCAAAGCCATGGTCGAACGGTCAAGCCAAGACAAACGCCAAGAAATCATCTCCTCAGTAAGCCGGGAAAACACCTGAACCCAACCTTGGACATTCCCATGAAACTCCTGAAAATCCCTTTGAACGAAACCCTGTGTTTCGTGAATGCTATTTCTCGGCACTGCCCCCAACAGATTCGCTTTATCACAAATCCAAGTCTGCAAAAGAGAGAAAACAAGTCAGCAACCATAGAAAGCCTAAAACCGAGCGTTGAGGTAAAATGAGAACGAGAGATAAAACCGGAAAAAGGAGAGCTGAGTGAGAAGCCTACCTGTAGGAGCAAAGCACTTCCTTCAGAAATGTCCGTCTGGCCAGCATAGACTCTGTCTAATCCAATCAAAATCTCAGCAAGAACCATGGGAGCCACATCCTTACGTTCTTCAATTTGCATAGCCACCCCGACAAGTGCAGAGTTGGCTTGACCGTCTGTTCGAATAAATAAAAACGCCGCAAGAATGCTAAGGCACAGTGCAAAACCCTCGGGGCGAAACTGGCTGATAAGACGAGGAATGTTCAACACGCCTCCGTTCATCATGGACCTCGCAGCATTATTGCTCAAACCAAGCTTTCGGGACAAGATTTCAGCATAGCCTATCCCGTAGACGGGAACCACGGGGATTTCTAAGTCAAAACCACCAAGGTACGCATGAAATTCTTCCACCGTCGGGCATAATTCATGAAGGCCGAAGCGAAACACATGAACTTCATGATCCCAGAATCGAACGGCTGCCTGTAACAATTCCGGACGAATCATTACATCCCGAACATAGCGCAAAGAATGAAGCCTGTGATCCCGGAAGTTTAACCAACCCATGCCGTCGAGCTCGTCGAGCCATGGGCGGATTAAGGCTGAAATGCTAGTTTTTTTTTTTTTTTTTTTGGGTAATTCAGCTTGAAATTAAAAGGGGTTAAGCGAATGTACAGCCTACAAGGGGCATACCCCAGGGAGGACAAAACAAAAAATAAAGAAAAGAAAAGAAAATTGCGTACTCCCCAGCACAACCCGCTGGGGTGGGACTAGTTGCCATGGGAGAAGTATGGAAACAAGGAGGTACTGGATTTTGATCCTGTGAAGGAAACTCAAAATTGCACGTACAAAGAGCATACAACAAGGGCCAGCATTTTGTAAAGAGAAAGAATTGCCTCAGAATGCGTGCCGTCATTGAACGATGTGAGGATTGCACAACATTTATGAAGAACTGCAAAATAGGCCTTCCCTAGGTCTATCAAGGCTGAAGTATGCTCAGGTGCAAGCAAAAAGCCAAGCGGAGACTCAGAAGTCAGAAAGCAGGGCCAGAACCGTGAAAATTGCATGCATGAACCGCGCGGCTCATGTACACAAGCCGCACGGCTTGCCCAGAGGAGCCGCGCGGCTTCCTTTGAGGTTCTCAAGAACAAATTCCAGATTAGCACCCCCCGGACCATTTTGGACACATTTTTGGCACCTTTCTTGCACATTCAAGTCATAATGGATGTTTTAAGGATATTGGAACAATCATTCGAAAGTTTTTGTCAAGATGGGATAGCCGGATACTCCGAAATCTCAGATACGGCAAAACCAGCAAAATCGGCAAACGGGACGCCCGTCATTTCTATTCCTAAAACACCGATGGCTCTCGCAAGTCACAATGCACGTATACAACATCAAAGCAAGGTCGCTTGGAAAATCTAACCAAAACTTTGGAATTCGGATGTTCCGAGGCATGAAATTTGCAAGAATGAGGCGTATCGGCAAGTCGAAACTCGTTCGAGTTATATTTTCCTTGTTTCGTCGATTCAAATAAGTTACAAAGTGCATTTATGACTTGATGGAAGCATCATTCGGAGGATCTAGCAAAAACTTGAAGTTTCGGCATTTCGAAGCATGAAATTTGCAAAAAACGAGGCGTCGACAAGTCGAAATTTGTTCGAGCGATATTTTATTCATTCCAGTGGTTCAAACGAGTCACCAGGTGTATTTATGACTTGTTGGAAGTGTCATTTGGCGTTTATCATGAAAATTGCAAATTTGAGCATGTCAAGTCCTATATCACTCAGTTTTTCGTTTCACATGCAAAATTCGAGTTTGTCGAGTCAGTTTGTATTTTCGCTCCATAATCATACATTCTCATAACCCCAGAGGCGTTTGTCAGTTTCAGTCGTCCTCAAAACAGTTGTGCGTCAAAACCAGACTTTAAACTCAGAAAATGACAGTGTAAAAGACAATATGTATAAAAGTGACATATGCATCATGAAAAGTAAAGGTACATCCATCCCGGGCAAACAAACCCCAACATCTAAAGCTAGTTCGGCGCACAGGCCACCTCCATGAACAAAAGAAAAGGGCAAACAGGCGCCCGAACCAAAAATCGAGCACGCAGGCTCATCCTAAAGTAAAAGCTAAACCAACAGGTACTGCTACTCGTCAGAAGGACTAGAGTGGTCGCTCTCGGTCTGGTCCTCATCATGGTCACTACTGCCCTCCGAGCCACTCACTTGCAAACGCCCCCCCTCGGGTCTCCCTGTCGGAGAGCGGCTACTCCGTAAAACCCTATCAGAAACTGGGGGTGAAGGCTGAACGTGCACTGGACCGCCGCCGGCATTCTTCATCAGAGGCCTGGTACGGCGTGGCGGAGAAAGGAGCACGTCCTGCACAATGAGAAATTTATCAAACAGTTCAAACATTCAAAATCTCAAAAAAGCCACAGCGCAAAGCATACATGGTCTGCCTCACTGCCACCTGAACCACCCCGCCTCAGCCTCCGGCGACGCCCGGACTGGTCTGTCTCACTGCCTACAGAACGGTCACGTCGCGGCCTACGGCGGCTCTCAGACCTGCCACTAGCGCCACGACTACTGCTGGCCCCACGGCTACCAACTCCAACTCCGCCGCCTCTGTGCCCGCCTCCGCGCTCGCCTCTCGCTCTACCACCTGGGCCACGCCCACCTCGACGGGCACCGCCGCCTCTACGACCACCTCCAGCTCCATCATCTCCGCCGTCATCATCGTCATCACCTGCCTGCGGCACAATGCCGGGCTCTGCTCTGGGTCGCACCTCCGGTATTTTGCCTATCATAAGGCGACGAACCAAGGCCTCCAAGTCACGTACCAACTCGACCTGGGACGTGACCCACTCAACAGGAAACTGCGAGAAAGAGAAATAAAGGCGTTAGCAGGTAACAAAGCAAGAAATTCAAATTTCAAATGAAAACTGACTATTGCTATTTTTGCTATTTCACGTTACCTCTCTCGCTGCTAAAACCACCGGATCAGTCACCCGGGGGACATCAATCACTCCCATAATTCCACCAGCTGTCATCACCTCTATCTCTCTCCTCGCCGCAGGTAAAGCAGCATCTGCCACCGGAACAGGTCCAGCCAATCGAGCCTCCATGCGCAAGTCATGGGCAAGCGTGGTCGTCACGTAGTGGTCGTAGGCCACAGAAGGGTGAAAGGTCCAAGACGTGTCCAACACAGTGTATGTCTCTATCTCAGCCAGAGTGTGAGTACGTAAAACACGCGGCGGAAGCGAAGCTGGCACTCTAAAGTGACACAACCCCCAGGACTGACGCACCACTCTGTCTCCTAAGTACCACTGCCAGCCGAAAGGAGACTCCAGCAGTATACGCCCCCGTGTCACTGTCCGGCTCCTAGCCAAGTAAGGGCGATCCAGCCTGTCCCACATGCCCCAGCGCACCTGCAAATCACTTTGGATCATTCATCGAAAACCAACAGAAAAGTTTGAAATAAAATCTCAGAAGGTTTATGATATCATACCGTCTCACCCATAGACCGGTCAAAGAAGAGGCGACAGAACCTCAAGTCCCTATGCTCTGCTTGCCTTCCAAGGGATGCCTTTCCCCACCTCATCGCACGTGGAAGCACTCGGTCGTCATGGTGAGTATTCTCTGGGCCCGGTACTCCGAACACCTCGTAGGCCCATATCTGCATTTTCAAAGAAACTCATCAGTAACAGAAGCAGAAACAACCAAAATACAGTGCAAAACGCGTGAAACAAGAATATGCGATGTTTTACCTCCAGGATCCTCCAGTAACCAGCAATGGTGTTCGCCGCACCACGAACTACCGAACCCAGGAAACAGTAAAGTGAGCACAAGGCAGAGCCACCCCAGTCAAACCGCCCAGCCGTCTCCAACTCTCCCAAAGCAGGCAACCAACCTAAGTGAACCGTGTGCCGACGGTTCGGAAACAGAGACTGTCCGAACATGTATAACAAGTAGGCTTTGGCCATCTGACGTGCCTCCAGATCAGTCCCAGGCACATGGTCCCACAAGGCTGGCAAGTGGTCGCACCTCACCATCGGCTCGTCTCCCATCTCTCTCCCCAAGTAGTGCCGAATCGCTGCTCTGTCCAAGTACAAACCTGAGTCGAAAGGGATCAGATCTCCTCCAACTCTCAAACCCGTAGTCGCTGCAAAGTCCAGTGGAGTGATCGTCATCTCCCCAAACCTAAAGTGAAAGCTGTTGGTGGTGTCCCACCAACGCTCCACCAAAGCCCTCACTAGCTGCCTGTTCCCCCGAGTCTCCGTCAAGGTCCGGATGAACGGAGTAAAACCTGAGGTGTCCACAAACCACCTCACTCTCACCGGTAACAAACCGTACTGCTCCAAGCAATCTGAAGAACCATCGTATGCAAGCAGCCCCCTGTTCACCTGTTTCAAACACAGACTCACTCAATCAATGCAAATAAAGCAGGAATTGCGATAAACAGAGAACAAAATTTGAAGGAAGCAAGTTCAAATTCAAATTCAAAAACATACCAGAGTCCTGTTCGACATATGTGTCGCTGAGTCCCAAAGAACCTGGTCCGCAGGGTAAAAAGGCAACAGTGGCTCGTACGTCTCACACCCCAGCGGTGTGATAAAGTGAAGCCGAAACATGTAGGTCTCAGGAGTGAAAGGGGGTCTATCTCTCAGAGCCCGTCGAACCTCCTCAACAACGGTCACATGGACCGCCTCCTCTGCCTGTCTCTCCTCTCTCTCGGCGTCCTGGACAATCGCCGGTGGAGTCTGACCAACCAAAACACTCTCCAGCTCAGGAAAGTCCTGCACGCTCCTAGCCAGGGACTCGTCAGTGGCTGCCTCCAAAGTATCTCCTAAAGTAGCTCCCGGAGCTCATGAAGAACCCACCCGTGAAGGAAACAAAACCGGGTCAGAAGGCTCCCCAGTGTCAACACTCTCCTCTGTAGCCCTACTGGTACCAAGAACTCGGGTCAAGCCCCTGAAAACACGTGCAACAGGAACAACCGGGGCCGTCCCCTCAGCCTGTACTACCCTAGCAGCCCCTACTCTCTCCACCCTCTCAGCACGTGCCTCCTCAGTACGAATACTCTCTCTCTCTGCAACTCACCACTATCTCTCCCCTCACCGTCACTATCGCCTGTCGCACCTAAATCCTCCATCTCTACATCCCCGGGCTCAACAATTGTCTCTGAAATACCAGTCAAGGGTAAGTCCCCGCGAACCGGCGTATCCCCTCCCAAAACTGCACTAATAACCTCCTGAGGGACCTCAACCTCGCCAACTACAGTGCCCACCACGGCTCTCTGATCAACCAGGCAATCCACACCACCCACAGTCATCTCAATTTCAGAAATAGAAACGTTCAAATCTAAATCCATGGGTACCAATACGATAGGAGTAATTGTGGTACTTACCCGGACACCGGCAAGACTCTGGTCACCCCCGATGTTGCCATGCAAACCCACCCGGTCAACTATCACGCTATCACTGCCTTCCAAAGGGGTACCCGCGGCTGGACCCTCGTGGGTCGGGTCTTGATCGCCCCCAAGTACCCCCACTGGCTCAATACCACCACCGTCGGCCGCACGGTGCTCCCCCCCAGCCGCACGGCGCTCACCGCCAGCCGCACGGTCTCCTCCACCACTCCCTTCAGTCTCATCACCGATCGGTGTAGAACCGTGTTCGAAGGCTGTAAAATTAGTCGCGGTTGAAACATCCTCACTCGGAACAGTAAAAAACGAGTCGCCCGCGATCAGAACCGCCGCTGTTCGACTGTCCTCCGCCGCCGGCGAAGGTGCACGAATGCCAGAAGAAGTAGAATCGGCCCCTTGCTCGTCGGAAGAAACTCTTGGTTCACCGGAACTTGCCATGGCCGAAAGTTTCAAGTGGGGTTTTGAAGTTTTGAGATTTCTTGAAGAAAATCAACAAGGGAGTAAAGAAATGGGGGAATCGGCCTCTCTTTGAAAACAACGGACCAAACTATCAAGCAAAGAGCATAATACTCGGGATATCAAGCGGTTACCAGAAACAAAAAACCGACTTTGAAGAAAACAGGAGCCGTGCGGCTCATGTTATATACCGCGCGGCTTCAATGGACGAACCGCACGGTCTCCCTCCTTTAACAGGATTTTTTTTTTTATCACACTCCCCCGGTCTTTGGTACTATCAAAAGTAGCCCCCAGCGCATCCTGGTCACAACTTTTTCAAATCTCCCGCGTTTAAAAGACCTCAACGGCATTTTACTAATTGATTTTCTAAAAATCACTTTTTTTAAAAATCCGTCAGGTACTAATTGATTTTCTAAAAATCATTTTTGTTTTAAAAAATCCGTCAGGTACTATTCTGAAAAAATCACTTTTTTTAAAAATCCGTCAGGTACTATTCCGAAAAATCAGTTTTGTTTTAAAAATCCGTCAGGTACCAATTACTATTCTGAAAAATCATTTTTGTTTTAAAAATCCGTCAGGTACCATTCTGAAAAATCATTTTTGTTTTAAAAATCCGTCAGGTACCATTCTGAAAAATCATTTTTGTTTTAAAAATCCGTCAGGTACCATTCTGAAAAATCACTTTTTAAAATAAAAAAAATCCGTCAGGTACTATTCTGAAAAATCATTTTTGTTTTAAAAATCCGTCAGGAACTATTCTGAAAAATCATTTTTTTTTAAAAATCCGTCAGGTACCATTCTGAAAAATCATTTTTGTTTTAAAAAATCCGTCAGGTACTATTCTGAAAAATCATTTTTGTTTTAAAAATCCGTCAAGTACTAATTACTATTCTGAAAAATCACCTTTGGTTTAAAAATCCGTCAGGTACCATTATGATTTTCTAAAAATCATTTCTAAAAAGTCCGTCACGGCATTGTTTATTACTCAGAAATCATTTTGATGTCTTCAAAAGACGATCCAATTTTGTTTGCCCCGAACTACGATCGGTCTGATCCCTACAAACAGGGTACGTAGGAAGCTCTCTGCTCGACCATGTATTTGAAACATTTGTTTCTTTCTCGCACTAGGGCGTTCAAAATTGGGACGTCTATATCTTTGACGTGACTTGCATCTCAGAATGATGACCAAGTCTCGCCAAAGAGGGGCAACTGTAGACACCCCAATTTTGGATACCTGTGCATGCCCGATGACGAATGAAACGTTTAAACCACCATGGAACTTGGCCAGGAAAATTGGAAACTCAGCCTCACAAGCCGTGCGGCTCCTGTTATAGGCCATACGGTTCTTCCTTCTTCAGACAAGCCGTGCGGCTTGCCTATATAAGCCGTGCGGCTTCCTCATACAAGCCGTGCGGCTAGTGTTGTTATCTCTGAAAAATTCCTGACAGGCCAGCTCAAGGAATATCATCATCTTGCCACCGCCGAATATCATGATGTTTATTCCCACATTTTCGGTTATAAATGGAGGCTTCCTCCTCACAAAAAAAAGAGGAGAAAAACAAGAAAAACCATCCCGAGAGAATTTCTGCTTGATTTTCCGGCCAAATTTCCGTCCGAAACCGCCAATAAACTCCCTCAAAACTTCATCTTCTATTCCACCTCAATTCCTCCATACCATTCCCGTTCGTACTAAACCTCGATCACATAAGTCCGAATCCGAAGAATCCAAAGTTTTCAATCTCCGTTTCGAGTTCCCGAAAGGTATAACTGTTTTCAAGCTTCGATTTTTAAATCGCGGCTCCCCGAGGGCATCCCCGATTTGATAACGGTTTCAACAACCGTATATTGACTCGGTAAATTATTTTCGGAACAAAAAACCGGCTTTTCGGAGCCGTATCGGGCGAGTTTTCTCGATAAAACGCACGGTACGATCCGTACCGTGAATAAATTTTACTTCAACAACTTGTTTACAAACAAAAACAACCTATTTGGAGTTGATTTCAAGAAGAAAACCAGGTTTTAAACGGATTCTGGGCTCACTGCCCCCAAAACAAAATTTTTGCAAAATAACTTGCGCACAAGCCGCGCGGCTTGTGGCACAGGCCGCACGGCTCCTGTGTAGGAGCCGCGCGGCTCCCATTTAAATCAAAATTTTCTCTCTGTTTCTCCTCTGTTCGTACTCTGTTTCCTTGATTTCTCTGTAACTTTTTCTCATTTATTACACCTCTCACCCTCTATTTTCTTGTTATTATGATTTAGTTCTCTTTGTTTAAATTTTATTTCCGTCATTGTTTCATTGTTATATTCGTATATTTGTTTAAAAGGTTTCTATAACAAAATATTTTCTACAAAAATCCCACAAATCATTTAGTAAAGACCGAGAATTTCTCGGGCGAGCGAGGTGCTTTTTTAATAAAACCTTCCCCGCGCGTAACCTGGCTTCCGAATCCAAAAGAATCTTTTCGTGAACCAAACCCCTTTCGAAAACGGCATGAGAGTCAACAATCATTTTTTTAAAACGGTTTCTCGGGTACCAAACATTTTCTAAATATTAAACCCCGGGTGGCGACTCATTTGTTTTGTTTTCAGCGTGGATCCCACCGTCCACAGTGAATCATTTAAAGCGTAACAAATATGTGCAATCTATATAAGAACTAAATGGCATCCATATCATGAACATAAATGTGCATCTATCTGGGGCAAACTGGCCCAGCATCAAAAGCTACCACGGCTCGCAGGCCGTATCCATGAAAAAAGAGAAAAGTGGGGCAAACAGGCGCCCAAATCTAAACTGAGCACGCAGGCTCGTCCTAAAAACCACTACGTCGCCTCTTCGTAGGCAGGCGACGGCCAAGTGTCAGAAGTGGATCCTCCTCAGGGGTGTCCTCGCTACTGCTACCACCACTGCTCTCTGCATCTCCCTCCCGGGGAAGCCACTGCTCTCTACGAGCTGAACTCTCGGGGACACCCTCCCCCTCAACAGAGGAACGCGGCACTCTGCCAGACGCTGGAATCACCAAGGGGACTGTAGACGGACCTCCACCGTCATTCTTCATCAAAGGCCTCCT
The DNA here is from genome assembly GCA_016920895.1 of Vaccinium myrtillus. Taxonomy (NCBI): domain Eukaryota; kingdom Viridiplantae; phylum Streptophyta; class Magnoliopsida; order Ericales; family Ericaceae; genus Vaccinium; species Vaccinium myrtillus. Next base: position 18,636,253 of record CM029276.1, read on the forward strand.
GCGAGGCGGTACAGAGGGAAGCACGTCCTGTACAGAAGAAAGGAAAAATCACTAATAAAGCAGTTAAAGCATTCAAAATTTCAAGGACAAAGCACAAAGGATACCTGGTCCGTCTCACTGACGGGAAAAGCTCTACGGGTACGTCGAGACCTACGGCGTCCACCCGGCTCACTACCTCCAGTCCCACGGTCACTGCTAGTACCACGACCGCTACTGCTACCTCCAGCGCCCCGGCCTTTACGGCGACCCCCTGCTCCGCCACCACGGCCGCCTCCTGCACCGCGACCACCTCCAGTACCTCGGCCGCCTCCCCGGCCAGCTCTGCCTCCACGGCCGCCACCAGCTCCGTCATCCCCGTCATCCTCATCTCCACCAGCATGGGGCACCACGCCCGGCTCTACTCTCGGATGCACCTCTGGAACCCCACCAATCGTCAGACTGCGAACCAAAGCCTCCAGGTCTCGCACTAGCTGAACAGCGGACGCAGCCCAATCCGCCGGGATCTGCCGACAAAAAAAAAACAAAAGCAACAGCAGGTAACATGAATAAATGCTTGAATAATACATGAAGTTTAATTATTTCTTGTTTTCAAATTTCAGGATTACCTCTGTCGCGGTAAGAGTGACTGGTGGAGTGACCTCAGGAACCACCACGTACCCCATACTCCCGTTCGGCAACATCACGTCAATCTCCCTCCTCAGAACAGGCAGTACTGGGCCCTCCACAGGTGCAGGGGCGGCTAAACGGGTCTCCATATCCAGACTGTAAGCCAAGCTACTCACCACATAACCGTCGTAGTCCTCTGAGGGGCTGAAAACCAACTCTGTGTCTAGCACCGTGAACGCCCCTACCTCAGCCAAGGTATACTCCTGCGTCCTCTGAACAAACGGCGGAAGAGGACCCGACACTCTGAAGTGGTCTAAGCCCAAGGACTGGCGCGCCACCCTCTCACCCAAGTACCACTGCCACCCGTATGGAGACTCCAACAAAACGCGCCCTCGCGTCATCGCCCGACTCCGGGTCAAGTAAGGAGCACTCAACCTGCCCCACGCATCCCAGTTCACCTGCAGGGAACCATGAGTTACTTTCAAATTCAACAATGGAATCAAAATGTCTGGGAAAAGAAGTCAGAAAGTTTGATATCATACCGTCTCGCCCTTGGACTGGTCCAAGAAGACACGAAAGAACCTCAACTGCCCCTTCTTCCCGCCTTTCCCGACATGCCCCTTGGTCCACTTCGCTGCCCGCGGGAGCACGCGTTTGTCTGCGTGAGAGTTCTCTGGGGCCGGCACTCCAAACACCTCATAAGCCCATACCTGCATTGTTCAAGGAAATTTGTCAGTAACAGGAATAAAGACAAACAGTGCATGGAATATCTAAGAGCAAGAAATAGCTTGACATACCTCCAAAACCCTCCAGTAACCTCCAAGAGTGTTCGCTGCTCCGCGAACCACTGAGCCAAGGAAACAGTAAAGAGTACCCAAGGTAGCTCCACCCCAGTCAAACCGGTCAGCCGTCCTCAAATCTGCCAAAGCAGGTAACCAACTCAAGTGCACCGAGTTCTGCCTATTCGGAAATAGCGCAGTACCGAACAAGAAAAGCAAATAGGCTCTCGCCATCTGTGCAGCCTCAGCAGGAGACCTCGGCTCATGATCCCATATCCCCGGTAAGTGGTCACATCTCACCATCGCCTCATCTCCAACCTCCCTCCCCAGAAAGTGGCGCACGGCAGCCCTGTCCAAGTACAAGCCAGAGTCGAAGGGTATAGGCTCGCCGCCAACCCTCAACCCTGTAGTCGCAGCAAAGTCCAAAGGGGTGATCGTCATCTCCCCGAACCGAAAGTGAAAGCTATTGGTGGTGTCCCACCAATGCTCCATCAGGGTCCTCAACAACTTCCGGTCCGTCCGGGTAGGCAGCAGAGTGCTAATAAAAACAGTGAAGCCAACTGCATCCACCAACTCTCTCACGCTCGGAGGCAACCTCCTGTACTGAGCCAGGCAATCAGACGGCCCGCCGTATCCTAGAAGAGAACGATCCACCTGTTTCAAAAACATGGCACAAGCTCAGTCAGTAAGGCAACAAAGGATATGCAGCAACAAAAGCAGTTCAAAAGAAAAACATGAATGAAAAGCACTCACCAAGGGTCTGCTAGACGTGTGTGTCGACGGGTCGCGCAAGATCAGCGACTCAGGGTAAAGCGGCAACCGTGGCTCGTACACCTCGCACCCCACGGGTATAAAAAAGTGAACTGGAGGGTCGTAAGTCTCAAAGACAAAGGGCTGTCTGTCCCTCAGAGCCAGCTGAACCTCCTCAACTATGGTCACACGGACCAACTCCTCTGTCTGCGCCTCTGCCCGCTCAGGCTCGCCAACTGGTGGCGTCTCCCCTACCAAGACCTCACCTAGCTGAGGGAACTGCTGTAAATTCCGGGCCAAGGTCTCGTCAGTAACCCCCTCCAAAGTATCCCCCAAAGTAGCTCCCGGAGCTCGTGAAGAACCAACCCGAGAAGTGAACAAAACCGGGTCAGAAGGCTCCCCAGTGTCAGCACTCTCCTCTAAAGCCCTACCCGTGCCAAGCACCCGAGTCAAGCTCCTGAACACGCGGGCAACAGGTACAACAGGGGCTGTCCCCTCAGTCGGTACTCTCGCAGTCTCTACTCTCTCCACTCCCTCAGTCTGTGCTCCCTCGGCTCGTGCCTCCTCGGCCTGACCTCCCTCACCACCAACGCCCCCACTATAGAACATCCCATCACCCATCTCCTCATCACTACTACCACCCATCTCCCCAAGATCCTCCATGAAAACGTCCCCCGGCTGTCTAATGGTAACTGGAATCCTAATGGAGGCATCATCACCACTAACCCGAAACTCTCTCACTAATACAGCACTCGCAACGTCAGGGAAAACTACACCCCCACCACCTACACTCTCCTCCGCAACCCGCGGGTCAATCAGAACATCAACACCACCAACATTTATCTCAATCTCAGGCAAAGCAACATTTATATCAAGATCAATATGCATCGAACTACTAGAAGCGGTAACAGTACTTACCGGAATATCCGTGCTCTCCATGGTCGCCCAAACATCATCCATTGCGCTGTACTGTTCTATTATGGCCCTCAGAGCATCACCACACTTTTGTATAATATTTTTAAATTTTTTTTACACCAAATTAAAGTACTCAATGAGCACTTTAATTTGGTATAAAAAAATAAAAAATAATATCGAGAAATATATTTTGTAGGGGTTTGAAATTGCACGTATTCCCATTGTGAGCAAACAAATTGGGACGGACGGAGTATAATATTATATGTGTAAATATATTACTTATATTTAAAATTGATATAACAATATTATACGTTATTAAATATACTTTTAATTATAATATTAATATAAAATTGATTAAAATTATTACAACATTACATATATAAAATTATTGTAAATATAGAAATGTTTAAAAATAAATTAACATATTTTAAAACTACATACTTTATAATAAACAATTTAAAGAGTTATTTTAAATATGATATTTTAAATAAGTAATAAAAGTATTGTCGTTTTAACAATATAATTTAATTTAAATTTATGAAATATGATATAATATTATATGTGTAAATATATTACTTATATTTAAAATTGATATAACAATATTATATGTTATTAAATATACTTTAATTATAATATTAATATAAAATTGATTAAAATTATTACAACATTACATATATAAAATTATTGTAAATATAGAAATCTTTAAAAATAAATTAACATATTTTAAAACTACATACTTTATAATAAACAATTTAATGAGTTATTTTAAATATGATATTTTAAATAAGTAATAAAAGTATTGTCGTTTTAACAATATAATTTAATTTAAATTTATGAAATATGATATAATATTATATGTGTAAATATATTACTTATATTTAAAATTGATATAACAATATTATATGTTATTAAATATAATTTTAATTATAATATTAATATAAAATTGATTAAAATTATTACTACAATACATATATAAAATTATTGTAAATATAGAAATGTTTAAAAATAAATTAACATATTTTAAAACTACATACTTTATAAAAAAAAATTTAAAGAGTTATTTTAAATACGGTATTTTAAATAAGTAATAAAAGTATTGTCGTTTTAACAATATCATTTAAATTAAATTTTCTAAATATGATATAATATTATATGGGTAAATATATTACTTATATTTAAAATTGATATAACAATATTATATGTTATTAAATATACTTTTAATTATAATATTACTATAAAATTGATTAAAATTATTACAACATTTCATATATAAAATTATTGTAAATATAGAAATGTTTAAAAATAAATTAACATATTTTAAAACTACATACTTTATAATAAACAATTTAAAGAGTTATTTTAAATACGGTATTTTAAATAAGTAATAAAAGTATTGTTGTTTTAACAATATAATTTAAATTAAAATTTTGAAATATGATATAATATTATATGTGTAAATATATTACTTATATTTAAAATTGATATAACAATATTATATGTTATTAAATATAATTTTAATTATAATATTAATATAAAATTGATTAAAATTATTACAACATTACATATATAAAATTATAGTAAATATAGAAATGTTTAAAAATAAATTAACATATTTTAAAACTACATACTTTATAATAAACAATTTAAAGAGTTATTTTAAATACGATATTTTAAATAAGTAATTAAAGTATTGTCGTTTTAACAATATAATGTAAATTAAATTTATGAAATATGATATAATATTATACGTGTAAATATATTACTTATATTGAAAATTAATATAACAATAATATTATAATATTATAAGTTTTTAAATATACTTTTAATTACAATATTAATATAAAATAGATTAAAATTATTACAACATTACATATATAAAATTATTGTAAATATAGAAATGTTTAAAAATAATTTAACATATTTTAAAACTACATACTTTATAATAAACAATTTAAAGAGTTATTTTAAATACCGTATTTTAAATAAGTAATAAAAGTATTGTCGTTTTAACAATATAATTTAAATTAAATTTATGAAATATGATATAATATTATATGTGTAAATATATTACTTATATTTAAAATTGATATAACAATATTATATGTTATTAAATATACTTTTAATTATAATATTAATATAAAACTGATTAAAATTATTACAACAATACATATATAAAATTATTGTAAATATAGAAATGTTTAAAAATAAATTAACATATTTTAAAACTACATACTTTATAATAAACAATTTAAAGAGTTATTTTAAATACGATATTTTAAATAAGTAATTAAAGTATTGTCGTTTTAACAATATAATGTAAATTAAATTTATGAAATATGATATAATATTATACATGTAAATATATTACTTATATTTAAAATTAATATAACAATAATATTATAATATTATAAGTTTTTAAATATACTTTTAATTACAATATTAATATAAAATTGATTAAAATTATTACAACATTACATATATAAAATTATTGTAAATATAGAAATGTTTAAAAATAAATTAACATATTTTAAAACTACATACTTTATAATAAACAATTTAAAGAGTTATTTTAAATACGGTATTTTAAATAAGTAATAAAAGTATTGTTGTTTTAACAATATAATTTAAATTAAAATTTTGAAATATGATATAATATTATATGTGTAAATATATTACTTATATTTAAAATTGATATAACAATATTATATGTTATTAAATATAATTTTAATTATAATATTAATATAAAATTGATTAAAATTATTACTACAATACATATATAAAATTATTGTAAATATAGAAATGTTTAAAAATAAATTAACATATTTTAAAACTACATACTTTATAATAAAAAATTTAAAGAGTTATTTTAAATACGGTATTTTAAATATGTAATAAAAGTATTGTTGTTTTAACAATATAATTTAAATTAAAATTTTGAAATATGATATAATATTATATGTGTAAATATATTACTTATATTTAAAATTGATATAACAATATTATATGTTATTAAATATACTTTTAATTATAATATTAATATAAAATTGATTAAAATTATTACTACAATACATATATAAAATTATTGTAAATATAGAAATGTTTAAAAATAAATTAACATATTTTAAAACGACATACTTTATAATAAAAAATTTAAAGAGTTATTTTAAATACATTATTTTAAATAAGTAATAAAAGTATTGTCGTTTTAACAATATCATTTAAATTAAAATTTCTAAATATGATATAATATTATATGGGTAAATATATTACTTATATTTAAAATTGATATAACAGTATTATATGTTATTAAATATACTTTTAATTATAATATAACTATAAAATTGATTAAAATTATTACAATATTTCATATATAAAATTATTGTAAATATAGAAATGTTTAAAAATAAATTAACATATTTTAAAACTACATACTTTATAATAAACAATTTAACGAGTTATTTTAAATACGGTATTTTAAATAAGTAATAAAAGAATTGTCGTTTTAACAATATAATTTAATTAAATTTATAAAATATGATATAATATTATTTGTGTTAATATATTACTTATATTTAAAATTGACATTACAATATTATATGTTATTAAATATACTTTTAATTATAGTTTTAATATAAAATTGATTAAAATTATTACAACATTACATATATAAAATTATTGTAAATGTAGAAATGTTTAAAAATAAATTAACACATTTTAAAACTACATACTTTATAATAAACAATTTAAAGAGTTATTTTTAATACGATATTTTAAATAAGTAATAAAAGTATTGCCGTTTTAACAATATAATTTACATTAAATTTATGAAATATGATATAATATTATATGTGTAAATATATTACTTATATTTAAAATTGATATAACAATAATATTATATGTTATTAAATTCACTTTTAATTACAATATTAAATATAATTTATGAAATTATTATAAATATAGAAATGTTTAAATATAATTTAACATATTTTAAAACTACATATTTTATAATAAAAAATTTAAATAGTTATTTTAAATAAACAATTAAAGTATTGTCGTTTTAACAATATAATTTAAATTAAAATTTTGAAATGTGATATAATATTATATGTGTAAATACATTACTTATATATAAAATTGATATAACAATATTATACGTTATTAAATATATTTTTAATTAGAATATTAATATAAAATTGATTAAAATTATTATAACATTACATATACAAAATTATTGTAAATGTAGAAATGTTACAAATAATTTAAAATATTTTAAAACTACATATTTTATAATAAACAATTTAAAGAGTTATTTTAAATACGGTATTTTAAAAAAGTAATAAAAGGCACACACAGGACTAAGTTGGGTTGAGAGCTTCTCTCTCTAGATTCTAGAGAGAGAATGCACTCCCCTCCTTTCCCCATTATAATTTTTATCACAAATTATCCAACCAATCTCGTTGGTTATGTTCATTCGGAGTAATTTGCACTCCACTTCTCACAAAAATTGGACTTCAGTGGATCATCTTCACCAAAATGGGGTTTGAATTCATGGAGTTCGTTCCTTTCCTTCATGAACACAAACCCAGATTTCTTGGGATGGATTTGTTCCACGAGAACCATATGTGGGTCAGATCTGCCCAACTCTTTATGGGTCATCCCCGACACACTTGCTAAAGCTCATTCATCACGCAACTGAAGACAGAGGGAGATCAGAATTGGAAGTCGTCTCTGATGGTTTTTCCTTGACTATCTCCCGATGAGGCTCGTCCTAGAAGTTATCAATAACAGGAGTCTGGTTTTGTTGGGCTTTCAACTCCAAGAGATCCAGGTCCCTTTATCAAACCTCCATATCGGTTGGTGTTGGGTATCAATTCGCAGAAATTAGGCAGCAGCTACTTAGGTACCAACTCTTAGAATGATTTGCACTGAAGCATTTGAGATCTTGGGGGTCTGAAACTGGCTTGTCCTATGCGGCCTAGTTCTCCCCGTTAGGTGTCGTCCGTGTCACGGCGGTGGGGGTAATACCACAATTGGTCTCTGGCGGCTAAGGTATGTCCAGTGATATAGATCCTCATCTCCTCTTCTTCGCGTCAGTTTGAGATCTTCTTAGTAGTTGGTTCGTGCTTTCTGTGTTTGAGAAGATGGAGAGTGAGCTTCACTCACTCCATCCCGCAAGTGGGCTTTCTGTCCGTCCCAAGTCCTATCTCTTGGACTTAACGCAAATTCTTCCATCACACACCAAAGTGGGTCTTCCCACAAATTGAAAAATCTGGTGGAATGTGGGGACCACCTTCTCTTAGTCTTACACGCTAATTGCTGTTGGAACCAAGAAGAGGTGGCCCACCGTAGTCTACTCGGTGATCATAGCACAGCTGTAAATCACAGCTATTTCGGTGGTACTTTACCACGTGATAATAGTTTGACCCAAAAGTTGGCCTTTCGGTCCAATCAACCCAATTTCTTTATTTTGCACGTAAATGGAAGTGATCAGCAGCTGTGAACAATGGCCTTTATGCGTTAATTGTTTATTTGGGCAAAGGTTTCACAGATGTGAACATTCATAATGAGGGAAAGTCTACTGGGTCCCGGCTCTTTGTGGGGCCCTGCTATCACACCAAGTGGGATACAAATTTGGTATACACTTGTATTTCAGATTTTGTTGTAATTGCTTTATGCTTATTATACCTATCTCAGCGGGTTGTGCTGGACATCCTATTTTCCCACCCGACGGGTTGTGTCGGGAGTACGCAATTTTCTTTTCTTTTCTTTTCTTTTCTTTATTTTGTTTTGTCCTCCCTGGGGTATGCCCCTTGTAGGCTGTACATTCGCTTAACCCCTTTTAATTTCAAGCTAAATTACCCACAAAAAAAAAAAAAAAAAAAAAGTAATAAAAGTATTGTCTTCTTAACAATATAATTTAAATTAAATTTATGAAATATGATATAATATGATATATTACTTATATTTAAAATTGATATTACAATAATATACGTTATTAAATATATTATTAATTATAATATAATATAAAAGTGATTTAAAATTATTATAACATTACATATAACCAAAGAAATCTATTAACTAATTCCTATTATTACAAAAAAATATATAGTTTTAAATTAATAAAAGACATATCGAATACATATAAAACTGATATTAATACCGTATTTTTATATATATTTTAACTTATCAAATTCAGTAATACCAAAATATATAATATACCACAATTATATTAGTATATTTAAATTTTATTGGTTGCTTCCCCTTAATCGAGTGTAATGAGTGGATAAATCGAGTGTTCCAATAACAATTATAATTTGTCAATTCAACTTTATTTATTAGTTTAAATATTGTATTTGAGATAAATAATCACGGAGGGAATAGGTGTACATTACCTCGTACTAAAATTAAATACGTATATAAAATTATTGTAAATGTAGAAATGTTTAAAAATAATTTAACATATTTGAAAACTAAATATTTTATAATAAATAATTTAAAGAGTTATTTTAAATACGGTATTTTATATAAGTAATAAAAGTATTGTCGTTTTAAGAATATAATTTAAATTAAATTTATGAAATATGATATAATATTATATGTGTAAATACATTACTTATATTTAAAATTGATATAACAATATTATACGTTATTAAATATATTTTTAATTATAATATTAATATAAAATTGATTAAAATTATTATAAAATTACATATATAAAATTATATGTCAATTTTAAATATAAGTAATAATGGGCACAAAAGCCAGCTTTACGTTTGCATAGAATAAAATATCGCGAGATATGTTGGTTTTCGGGCTCAAAGGTCATGATTTCCCGGGCATCCACTGCCCAATTTTTCATTGCGTGTAACCTTGAACCAAGGTGATTTGAAGTTCACCGTAGATCTGCAAATGGTGGCATGGTGGGCCATGCTTTTCCTTTGCAACCACAGCTTTTTGCGAAAATTAAAGGCTAATTGCCTTTTAAATAGCTGTCCGAAATGGACTGCAACGAATTGAAATTGGGGAAAAACCCATTGATAGCTGGCAATGCCAGTGTTCAACATCTCGGAAGTTGAGCACACGTGTGGACCCAACAGCCCCCAACTTTGCGTGTAATGGTAAAACCCATCAGTTGCAAAGAAAGCTTCACCACTTTTCGTCAAAGAAGCTGCCAACTTTGCGTGTAATTGTTGAAGAATCGGACAGTTGGGCCCACAAAGGAACGTGTGCAGCCCAACCCTTTCAACATCTTCTGCCAAGGACAGTTTCCCTATGCAAATTTTGACCAAACCCGATGCAATTTGAATTATTGCCTTGGCCCCACTCTTCAACAGCTTCTCGACTTGATTTTGACCAAGTGATGGTCAGAAAATTGGATTGTTGGTTGTTACGCATAGAACCAGTGGTCCCACACACTAATGCTTGCCCAGTTTCATGAGAGAGCGAGTGGGCTCACTCTCTTCTTCCCCAACTCCATCAATTGTTTTGGAGCGTGAGACATATATGCTAGCTGTGGGACCCACTGATGCTTCTTCTCCAGAACACCAATTATCTTCAACATCAGCCCAAATATTTTTTTTTGTGGGTAATTTAGCTTGAAATTAAAAGTGGTTAAGCGAATGTACAGCCTACAAGGGGCATACCCCAGGGAGGACAAAATCAAAATAAAAAAGAAAAGAAAATTGCGTACTCCCCGGCACAACCCGCCGGGGTGGGAAAATAGGATGCCCTTGCACAACCCGCAAGGATAGGGATAAAAATACATAACCAGCACTGGTGTGCAACTGCCATAAAAATGGGTAAAGGGCCCCACTAAGAGCCCCTTTAATGTCGGAAAAATGAGAAATGGAAACCCACCGTCCTTTGATTTTTAAGTACACCAAATGGACTGTAGAAAAGTAATGATAGATTGAGCAAAAGCTACTGCAAGCTTTTGGGCGTGGGACAACAAAGGTCAATTTGATGTTGAAAGAACAACACCTCTCTGCACCAAATGTTTAGAGCTCCAACACCCAGGTGGGTCCAAGGGGGAGACTACCAATAAAGTACATACACTTGCACAAGTGATTTGCCCGAGTATACTGTACATCTGCCCGAGAAAGCAGTATTCATTTTTCGATAAACCAGAAAGCAGTATTCATGCGTGAACTGGTCCAATAAGGACCGTGGTCCCCACCTAACCCAGACTTTCCTCTACTTTTGGGGTGTGCTTGGGATCCCAACCACCCATTTCGGTACTGTTCATCTTCTTGGATGCTCTGATCACCGGAGTTTGGCCGGAGAACCAACCAGAGCGTGTTACTGTACAGTCGCAATTTTCGCCTGAAGCTCACCTCTTGAAACTCCATTTCTGCCAAAGAACACGTGATTTAGCCGCATAACAGGAGAGGACAACCTAAAATGGCTGGAACTTCACCCAACTGAACCAGAAATCCATATGGCATTACCCCACCGCCGTGACATCAAGACACCTAACGGATGAGAACTGGATTGTAGAAGAAGAATAGCACTGTTGAAGAGGTCAAACCCCAATCTATGATGCACCCAAATGGTGCTCTTCGGTTGAACGGAGAGGATTACCTATGAACTTAATAACTGTCACGCCCTCAAATTTAATAAATCGAAACATAATTAAAATCCACGTCATCAGAGTCAAACGCATTTCCTTTAAAAAAATATCCGGTCAATAGAGCATTACAAATTCAAAATCTGACTTTCTAAGCTCGAACCCCAAAATGGTAAGTACCAATTCACATGATTGTTTACATTTCCGAAAAATCAACATGAAATACTCTCACGAGTTACATCATCATTTCTCAAAAGTTTTACATGACTATGATAACCAAATATTTAAAACAATGATGCTTCATGTCGTGCACGCCAAAGCCAAGCACTCCATGCTTTGTCCTTCAAGCGAAACCTGAAACAGCAAAGGGGTGAGCATACACTTCGCCCAGTAGGTGTCCCCTTTGGGTTTCAGACTCTAAAGAAAATATATGCATAAATAACATGTATCGAATAAGAGCATAAAGCAAAACCAACATTTACAAGTAGGTTTCTACACTTACCGTTTGAAGTAAAAGTACTTCTCATAACACCCGAGGACACTTCCACAATCCAAACTTCAAATAGTTAACCAATGGATATCCTTCTAGCCACACAACAAGCCGCACATGCAACTACTAGTTATAAAATACCATTCATTGCGTCCCCAAATATTTCACACCTACTTACATATACATATATATTCACCCATCATAAGCAAATCTAAATATTTCCGCGAGTCCACGTACCCCGCCTTGCCTACACACTTATGAACATATTCCAAAAGCACCAACGTGTCTCACTAATACTCACATACGTCTCAACGTGTCCCATACGTGACAAAGCATACTACAAGTTCACATAAGTATCACAATACCACTCTGCGTTAACGGTTTACCCACATGCCCACTCAACACATCAATAATCAACCTATCGTATCTCATTTATATATGTGTGCGAGTGTACATATGCTTGATATACTTTTTTTTTTTTTGGATAAATATGCTTGATATACTTGGCACCATCCCGATGGTCAATTTCTTTCCACGTGTCACACCTCATACAACTAGTGTGTCCCCGTATTCCATAAGTACCCATGTGTCAACTAACTATTCAGTAAGTGCCTTATTGGATCCTACAAACACTCTCGTGTCCCACGTGTACTCTACAAGTTTCTCTCACATGTCCCACAATACCCATGAATACCTCATGTCTCTCAAATACCCACATGTCTCTCAAACATTCCACCAATGCCCATGTATCTCATAAGTACCCATATTAGTTCACTCATCAAATCCCGATCCATTTTCTTTAATTTATCACAACTCAAGTCCAAGTTCATTTCACGCGTATAAACAACCAAGAGTCCTTATTCAAATTCGCTAACACCTCCACGAGTCTAACCCACAACCTCGCCTGACAACGCGATTGATGAAAAGATGTGTCGGAGGAAAGAACAAGACGCCCAACGATCATGGGAAGAACAGAGAATACAAATACAACATTTTAGCATTTCCCAACCAGTTGGTGGTTTTTGCCCAACTGGTTGGACCAAAACAGAAGCAAGCACAATTCTTCAGAAAAACCCAACTGGTTGGGCAGAGGCAGATTCGTGTGAAATTTTCAGAAGCGCCCAACCGGTTGGAGGTTTTTGCACGACTGGTTGGGGAAACCCAGATTTTTTGCGAATTTTTCTCAAAACATCAAACTTCAACCCAAGTGTATATATGATGATTTAGGCCAAAATTTAGGTATGTAGACCAACAAATGGATATCAAAGGAGTGCAAATCAACCATCAATTGCATCAAACAAGTACTCAAATCATAGATCACAAAATCAAATTCAAACAAACCCACTTAGGAAGAAAATTATGATTTTGATAAATTGGATGAACAAGACCAAGATATATGCATCATATCACATAGATACAACTAGAGAGTGTAGAAATTGTTCCCCTACCTCAAGATTTGAGCTTGAAACCACAAAACCCGAAACCCTAACTTCCAAAAACGAGCTCAACCCGAAAAGTGAGTTCTTGGTGCGAAACGAACGCAATACAAGCTTCAATACGCGTAGAGGAGATGATTTTAGGTGGGGTTCTTGAAGGGGGCTTGAAGGTTTGGTGAATTTTGGAGCTCTTGAGCAAGAAAAATGGAGGAGAAGAGAGAGAGAGAGAGAGAGAGAGAGAGAGAGAGAGAGGGTCAGCTGTTTGGGGAAGAGAAAGGGGCTGATTTTTGCAAAAATACAAGACTAACTCATGTATATATACCCCCTACCCTTTACACTTTCACCCCTAGACTTTCAAATGTATATTAAACACACCCAAATGCATTCTACCGCTATCACATTGACCTCTCTTTATCGAAATTTAATTCCTCACATTTACCCAACATTATTCCGAAAAAAATTATGCAAAAATACGGGTCCTTACAATAACCTTTTGAGTTGTATTGCAAATTTGTTGTTGCTCTTTGGACGAAAACATCCACAAAGATTTGTTGTTGAACCTATTATTTGTTGCCTCAGATCCCCCTTGTTGACCGAAAAGGGACCCATAGTGGAACCCATATGAGCAGATCGTGGCTCACCATGAAACCCACCTTGGTTTAAATGCTCTGATGAAGATATGGGTTGTGGATTTGTGAAAACCCCCTTGGACAGAATTGGATTGTGTCCCCCGTATGATTCGAGGATGTAGAAAACAACACCAAACAGATTGTTTGATATTTTGTAAAAAATTGTAATAGAGAAGGAAGGGGAGTGCATTCTCTCTCTAGATTCTAGAGAGAGAAGCTCTCAACACCCTATATTTAAGAAGGACTTTTGTTGCCTTATCAGCCCAGATTTTCCAGGTTAAAACCCAGAAAAATATGGAGAAAAGAACCAGCTCCACACAACCGAAGTAATCCAAACCCAGAAATCCTAAATCCGAAATCTAATTAATTTGGGGTGAAATATCGCAGTGTTAAACCCCAACAGAATAACATTTGCACAATTAATGGAGCACAAGGATTTACAGCGAATCAGATTCAAACGCGTAAGATAAGGAGCTATGTTCCAAAACTGCCTTCGACTTACCTATGCGCCAGGATCCGAAGTGGTATTACCCCCTCCACCGTGACACCAACGACACATAATGGAGAAGAACTGTTACGTGAGGAACAACAGCAGTACCAGAAGCGAAACCCCAATCTGTAGCGCGTTCGTGTGTATTCCGTCTTATAAATCCACGGCGTTGAAGCGCAGCACCAGATCCATGGTATACAAACTCCATGACAAAATTGGGGATATTCCACCCCACGGCTGTTGGAAGTAGGGACACCAGACCCATGCTTTGCAAATCCCATGATAAATGGTCCATCTTGGACGTGGTGGGAAACTTTGTGAACACCATCAGTGGAAGATGGGATTTGGGAACCGAAATCCCCATTGATAACCTTCACAGCGTGAAGTAATATGATTTTGTCCAGCCCACGGTGGATCTGGATGTTGATTGGAACTGATGAAGTTTAAGACCAACAGATTGTTGGATTTTGTGAAAAAATTAGGATAGGAGATGAGGGGAGTGCATTCTCTCTCTAAATTCTAGAGAGAGAAGCTCTCAACCCTCTTTTCAGTAGCCTTTGTTTACTAGCTATATGATATAACAATATTATACGTTATTAAATATACTTTTAATTATAATATTAATATAAAATTGATTAAAATTATTACAACATTACATATATAAAATTATTGTAAATATAGAAATGTTTAAAAATAATTTAACATTTTTGAAAACTAAATATTTTATAATAAACAATTTAAAGAGTCATTTTAAATACGGTATTTTAAATAAGTAATAAAAGTAGTTACTTTAAATACGGTAATTTTTTTTTTGTGGGTAAAATAGCATGAAATAAAAAGGGGCTAACCGGATGTACAGCCTACAAGGGGCATACCCCAGGAGGAAAAGAAAAACGAAAGAAAGAAAAAGAAAATTGGGAAAGCTAAAGCCAAATGGCTACAAAGTGTTCTAGAGATGTTTCTCTCCCATCAATCAGAGGAGAGAGAAACACCACACAGTTGATGAATGAACATGAGACTTGGGGTAACTTGATGCTTGAAGCTTGGACCTTGAACATGAGAGCACCTTGGCATAAATTGGGAAAGAACCTCTTGCTGTTTAACAATACTACAGCTGCAGCACATTGACAACAGTTTGATGACAATAGTATGACTTCCAAGCATTTGACAGCAGTTTGACAACAATGAGTATGACTTCCAAGCATTTGACTGCAGTTTGATGACACTAGTAAACTGCAGCAGTAAACTGCAGTAGTAGCAGTTTGACGACCACCATCATTTGCAGGTTATAGAGATTGCAGATCAGGGCTGCATGATGGCCTGCAAAGGTTGGTCCTCTTACAAGTAGAACTTTGGGATGAACTTGAAAGTGTTGAGCCTGATGAACTGCAGTAGTAGCCTAATAGTAGGTGTAACAGGCTAGAGTAGGGAGGAAAGGCCCCCTCCCAGAAGGGACTAAAAGTATTATCGTTTTAACAGTATAATTTAAATTAAATTTATGAAATATGATATAATATGATATATTACTTATATTTAAAATTGATATAACAATATTATACGTTATTAAATATACTTTTAATTATAATATTAATATAAAATTGATTAAAATTATTACAACATTACATATATAAAATTATTGTAAATGTAGAAATGTTTAAAAATAATTTAACATAATTTAAAACTAAATATTTTATAATAAATAATTTAAAGAGTTATTTTAAATACGGTATTTTATATAAGTAATAAAAGTATTGTCGTTTTAACAATATAATTTAAATTAAATTTATGAAATATGATATAATATTATATGTGTAAATATATTACTTATATTGAAAATTGATATAACAATATTATACGTTATTAAATATACTTTTAATTATAATATTAATATAAAATTGATTAAAATTATTATTATTATAACATTACATATATAAAATTTAAATGTAAATGTAAATGTTTAAAAATAATTTTATAATAAACAAAAATTTTAAATATTTTAAAATAATTTTTAAATATTTTATAATAAAGATTTTAAAAAATTTTAAAAATATTTAAATTTATAAAATAAATATTTAAAAAAAAATTTAAAATATTTGAAAAATAATATTTTATAAAAATATTTTTAAATAGTCATTTTAAATACATTTTAAATACTAGCAAAAAGGAGGGGTTTACACAAAAGTGCCAGGCGACCACATGCTAGCTTGGGCCATCTACCCTTTCCAAGTCCCTCCGACCCTCAACTACACCATCAAATGCCAAGTTTCATTGGAGGTCATCAAAACATGCACCTAAAACTAAATTAAAAACTAAAGTTAAAAGAGTTCGATGAGACATTAATGAAACCAAAAACAAGTGTATCGACTCCACCAACTCGCTAATCAACTACTATATACTACTACTTGTTATTTACCACCATTGTTGTCACCATCTACCACCAATCACTCCTTATCGGACTCGTCCTCATCCCCTCGGTGTCACCTTTGTCTTGCTCATCAACCTCCCGGGGGGGCCTCATAGCGTTGTCCACTAGTGCTCTCAAGTACCCTAGTCCGCCACTCCATTTGGTATTTCATCAATTTTCTCTCTTTCTTGGCCTTTCCTTGTTTTTTTTTTGGTAATTTAGCTTGAAATTAAAAGGGTTAAGCGAATGTCTGACCTACAATTTGGTATTTCATAATTTTCTCCTTTCTTGGCCTTTCCTTGTTTTTTTTTTTGGGTAATTTAGCTTGAAATTAAAAGGGGGACAAAACAAAATAAAGAAAGAAAAGAAAAAAAGAAAAAATTGCGTACCCCCGACAGAACCGCCGGGGGGTAAAAATCAGGGAGAGTTGCGATGACGTCATCTTCATCTCTGGCGAATCTGGCGATTCACGCGATTAGGGCTTGAAACTCCAAAATGGAGGTCAACTCCTCACCAACTATGGCAGATCGGGATACCGAAGCACTCGGATCCCCCACTGATGGTGATTTCCAGCAGTCAAACGCGTTCCCCCTCAAGGAGCGTACAAGCTCAGAGATCAAACCCACCTCAGAGAAGATGGATATCGGTTCCAAAGCTGTTGATTCCAATGTTGTTAGGAAGAAACAGGTAGCTCACACGAATTCACAGCCTGCAACTCTCACAGAGCAATATCGTGATAGGTACCTGTCATCAGAGAAAGTATCTCATGTTGTGATGGATACCCACAAGTCGAGTCCTCCCACTCACGGATCAAGCCCTTCAAGGAGGTTACAACAGGTGTTCCAGGAGGAAGGGGATCGATTCGGGAGTATTGATTGTCTCTCCTCTTTAGTAAGCTCTATTGAGAAAGAAATGCAGAATTCGGGAGTCAACGTAAGCTTCTCGAAGTTTAAAGATCACCTCATCCAACTCCAGGAAGAAGGAACTGAAATTCCCACAACTGTTGTGCTTGATGGGGAGTATGTTCGTGTGGAAGATGGGAGTACTCCAATCCTATCAGCTGAGCCCAAGATACCACCGCAAGGAGGCAAAGCTAGGAACTGGTCCTCCCTGTTCAAGGCTCAAGCCCCCTCTAAATCAATGAAGTTAGACCATTATCCAGAGTTTCAAAAGGGTAAGGATGCTCATGTCAATATAGATGAATCACAGCTCGATGATGGGATTGGTAACCACTGCTTAGTCGGTAATTTTCTGGATGGGAAAATGGCCATGCCTTTACTCTATGCCACTGCTCGTGCAGTTTGAAAGGATTCGGGTAAGTTCTCTATCAGGCAACTAGGGCCATGCTATCTACTTGAGTTTGAGGATGAGGCTTCTAAGCTTAAAGTACTCGAAGGGGGGCCTTACTTCTTTTCTTGTAGGTATCTTGTATTAAAGGAATGGAAGAGGATGTTGGTACAAGAGTAATAGTAAGGAAGACACAGGGAAGAGTGGGGGGTTGCTAACACCTTAGAATTCACAAAAATCAGCAGTCAACTCTAGCAAAAAGGGCAAAAGAGCCGTTTAACATGTCAGAGTTTCTCTCTCTAGGTGATTTTTTTTTTTGGATAACTTAGCTTGAAAATAAAAGGGGCAAAAGGAATATACAGCCTACAAGGGGCATACCCCAGGAGGACAAAACAAAAAAAGAAAGCAAAAGAAAGAAAAGAAAACTAAGCCAAGTCTCATGTTCAAGGTCCTATCCCAAGGTCCTTTTGTGTGGTGTTTCTCTCTCCTCTGATAGATGGGAATGAAACATCTTTTGAATACTTTACTTCTTGTACAATTTTTTTTTTTTTTTTTTTTTGTTGGGTAATTTAGCGTGAAATTAAAAGGGGTTAAGCGAATGTACAGCCTACAAGGGGCATACCCCAGGGAGGACAAAACAAAATAAAGAAAAGAAAAGAAAAAATTGCGTACTCCCCGACACAACCCGTCGGCTAGAAAGATGGGAGGGCCAACAGGCTACAAAGGGATAAGACAAGGTACCTATCCAAAACATGAACTAGCTAAAGCATAGCGCATAATCGTTCCTACTAAACATCGATTACAGAATATAACAACAAAAAGAGTTCAATCCCATCGCTGAGTATCTAACACTTGAACACCATAGCACGAAAAATACAAGCCCAGAAAAATCAAGGACTAGAAATGTAACCCAGATTGGCAATACATGCCCAGAACTGTAATAAGACAACAACAGATGTATCCGGATAGCACCCTGAAAAAAGGGGAGCAACCGGACAGTAGCTCACAACAGCAGATTGCCCTCTTAACATACAAAGGTACAGCCAATATATAGTCACAACTGAGTGGTACAGAGAAACAACCAAAAGCAGCAGCAACCGAGATTGAAAAGTTCCATCAGGCATTATTCACACAAGCAATACATGTAACAATCCATATTCCAACGTAACTAGCTTCAGCAAGCATCAGACTACATAAAGTACTAACAAATGGGATCCAGCTCTTAAAAACTCTCGGCAGCAGCAACAATATCAGAGAATCAATGCATAAATTGCAGACTGATGCAACACCCGTGTAGCAGGGGCAGCAGCAGTGCGGCTGTAATGTACTGCTGAGAAAATAGACCCTACAGCAGCTAACAATCAGAGCTAGCAGAAATGACAACCGTTGCAGTTTTGACAGATGTAAGGTAGACTTCAAAATCGACACAAGGACAGAAGAACAAAGGAACAGAGGAACAAAGGGACCCATTGGATAGTGGCTCACCATCCAAACACCCTCAGAAACTCTACCTCCCTCTCTCCTTTTTTGTGATCGCAATGGGTCCAAGGGACAACTTAACTCCCTCAACTCACACAATGCATCCTTTCATTAAAATTCCCTCTGAACAAAAATGATGAGGTTCAAACACACTCTCACAGGTAGAACACATATAAGTAGGTCACTCTACTCACAATTCAACCAGCAATGTAACCCAAGATCAAGAATCAATACGTAACATACTGGCTCAAGTAACCACTGGCTGTTCACAAACAATCCATGTAGGAAAATTTAGAAATAACTACCTGATATATAGTAGTAATAGAAGAGCTCTTTTCCTGATTTTGAACCAGGCTGAACTCCCAAAACAATGACTCCACTGAACCCTGCAGTCCAAGAACCTGAAAGGCACAACTTGCTATACATGAAATTAGTATGCACAGTACTTATAGCAAAAGCCACTATGTGTTCAGAATACTCAACACACAATTTCATTTGTTGTGAATAGGATTTGCTCCGGTATTAGGAGCAGACTCTTGTCACTTAATAAAATACCTAAGGGCCCATTATATTTGTGTGAAGCATGGCAAATTAATTCTGAACCTGAGTAGCAAATGTGTGGCTAAGTGGCATTTAATTGAAGTGGTGCACTAAATTGATTTCCAAATATTTTGCTACCATCATGCACTAAGTGTTGTCCAGTGGCAGGTTGTCCCAGATAATCCAGACAAGTGGTGTGGTCTACCTATTACAACCCACTTGGGTAGTTTGTGTTTGCAGGTTTCATGATAAGATTGGCTTATGGCTTGCTGTTGTGAGATGTCTCATGGCCTTATACACATTGGAAGAGAGAACTACACAAAGGATTTCTTATAGCACAGCAGCAAATGGTCCAACAGGTTGCTTGGGCTGCTGCATTGTACTGGTTAGACTCAGAAATGCGGTTTACTGATGTAGCCCAGACTTACATGAGGCAGATGGGATCTCCAATATGCAAACAAAATGCTATCAAATGTTAAAAGGGAGGTAACTCTTAATCATTGTTTTTTTTCGGTAAATCAAGCTTGAAATAAAAAGGGAGGTAACTACTGCTAGTGTACTGTTATCATTGCATGTTTTCATTGTTGTTATGTGGGTTGCAAGGGCTGTTGCAATCTGCTGTTGCTAGTGTCATAGCTTTATGCTTTATGCTTTATTCGGGTTGCAAGGGCTGTTGCAATCCGCTGCTACTATTGCAATTTGTTGTTACTCTTGTGTTGTATACTGCTGCTTTAGAACCCCATTGTGACATGGATAGTGCTTGTGGTGGTGCTTTAGAACCCCATTGTGACAGTTTAGGTTCTGACTTATAATCTGATAGTGTTGTGTCGAAGTTCTGTGATTGGTGCATCTGTCCACAGAACCTGCTACATAGAAAACCTGCTACTGTTGGATTCTGTGAGTGTGGCCATCAAGCCCTGTTACGGCTGCTGGCAGATTATACTTCTGCTTGCAGTTTGTAGTCCTATACTGCAGCTCTACTGCTGCAATTTGTAGTCCTGTATTGATCAACAATGGTTTCATCTGGACTGCTGTGTGTCTGATCAGCATCCACAAGATTAGGCCTAGCCATGGGGGGTTGTCCCTGGCATGTATGATCCCCTTCTGGGAGGGGGCTTCCCTCCAATTCATTGACTTATTTCATGTTCAAGCATCCATTCCATTGTTCAAGCTGCAGCAGATAAGGCTGTGTTTTCCTTATTTCAAGCGAGCATCCGCCAAATTTTCAGAAACTCATAATTCACGTAGTGTGTTCTTGCTTGCTATAATGTTGAGTACTCACAAATAGCTACATCTGCATCTTCTGTGTTGCTGTGGGATCTGTGGTAGTTGTCCTAAACACCAAGAGGTCATACCAAACTTCACTTCTGCACTGCATTCTGCTGCATACTGCTCTGCATATTGTGATCCCGAGAGCTGCAGTTTCTGTTGCTGCTGCAGTTTCAAGCTTCAATTCAGTTGTTCAGTTCCATTTTGAATGTTTCTCCTCCATCTCATTAGATGGCCTAGAAACATTTAGTTACCATTTCATGTTACTAGGTTTTAGCCTCTTCTAATTTAGTCAATTACCCTCCCCATTGTAGCCTTGTTGGCCATCCTTTTTGTTTCCTTTTGTTTTCTTTTCTTTCATTATTTTCTTTTGTCCTCCTGGGGTATGCCCCTTGTAGGCTGTATATCCGCTTAGCCTTTTTTTTTTTTTTTTTTTTCTATTTCAAGCTTATTTACCCAAAAAAAAAGAGATTGGTTTGGGGCTAGATCCACTGAGCCAATAAATTGTCATCTTGAGGACCCTTGGAAGGATTCCTCAAGGACATTAAACGGAGTCTTACAACTGATTGGATCTTGTGCACTACAACTGGGATTGGGCAAGCTACATTTTGGAACTTTCGAATATTCCTCTCAATCCATAAATGATACACAGCTGTGGAGAACACTAACTTGATTATTAGTGTTTTAAGATTTTTGCCTTTGATTGTTGCAAGTAGCGCAATCCAGTTGGTCCAGGGTCTGGGGTGCCATTGGACATTGATTTTTACAAGTAAATGATTCCAAACTTGAGAGGTAAATGGACAGTTAAAGAACAAATGGTCATGACTCTCACTACTGGGACAGAAACTGCAGCTAGAATGCCCCTTGGTACCAAACAAGATCAGTCTATCCTCTGTATACAGTCTCTCTTGTAGAGCCACCCATGTGATAAAGCTGCATTTGGGTATGTGACCAGAAAACCAAACAATTTGGTACCAAGGGACTCTAGGAAATGGAATCCTAAGTTTATTCCAGAGAGATTTCACAGTAAACTCCCCACTAGGGGTAAGAGACCAACTATGAGAATCCTCCTTATCAGGAATAGGATCTGGTAAACCAGTGAGACTAGACCTAGCCTCATTAATCTCCCAAGTTTGGGTGATAGGTAGGGCCCATTTAGAGTCTCTGATAATTGA
The DNA here is from genome assembly GCA_016920895.1 of Vaccinium myrtillus. Taxonomy (NCBI): domain Eukaryota; kingdom Viridiplantae; phylum Streptophyta; class Magnoliopsida; order Ericales; family Ericaceae; genus Vaccinium; species Vaccinium myrtillus. The sequence continues at coordinate 18,659,068 of CM029276.1, forward strand.
AGAGACTTTACTGTGTTGGGAAGACCACTATCATATATGATTCTCTCTCCATACTTTTTTTTTTGTGTGGATAAATTAGCTTGAAAATAAAAGGGGGAAAAAGGATATACAGCCTACAAGGGGCATACCCCAGGAGGACAAAACAAAACAAAAGAAAACAAAATAAAAAAGGGAACAATAGCAGGGCGGAGAGCCTCTCTCTCTAGAACTAGAGAGAGAGTGCACTCCCCTTCTTCCTCCATCAAATTTTTACAACAATATTCCAAACTTCTGTTTGGATCATACAAATCTGTCTCGTTATCATGGGGAGCAGATTTCAAGCGTTCTCCTCTGGTTCATTTGGACTATTTATCTCAACATTCAGCTCATTTTATGGGCTGGACAAAAACATTTTGGCTGGACAAAAACAAAAACAATGGGGGATCTAAGTCTCACAGAGGTTCCATTCACAAGATGGGTTCCCCAACACCAGATGGTTTTCATCCTTCATGGGGCTCGGTTTTCTTCTCATAGGCTCAACAACTCTACTCCGAGATCACAATCACAAATGGGGGTCGTCCCCAACTCGTTCAAGAGCACGAACCATCAATCTGATGGTGTTCAAGCCACACTTCTGTACCATTCATCAGAAATCCTATCCACAGAAGCATTTGAGATTCCTGGGTCACTCTTCGCGGGCTCTACCTCTGCAACTTGTTCCTCCCATTAGGTGTTGTTTGTGGCACGGCGATGAGGGTAATACCATACTTGGTCCTGGTTGCTAAGGTGAGCCCAGTGGAGAAGATCCTCACCTCTCTTATACGTTTGTAGGAACTGTGGTTAAGTGAATGTATTTTGTTCCTGTTTGCTCCTGGGATTTCCTGGAAAAATTGAAGAAGAAGAAGAGAGTGAATTACACTCTCTCCATGCAAGTGGGCATTTTTTGCCGTGTAAAGGACAAGTGCACAGCCTTTTCGGTTGAAAATCTTGGGCCAAGCGGTGGAAAATGTCACGCTCATGAGAACAAAAGAAAAGAAAAATAGCCGTTTAACATGTCAGAGCTTCTCTCACTAGGCGATTCAGGCGATTCTCGCAGGCGTCCTCAGAAACCCTAGAGATAGCAGCCAATCCTCCCATGGCTGGTGCAACTCCACCTTCTGCAACCCCAACCCCCAAGGAAGAAGACTTTCCCAGTCTCAAAGTAAAGGATTCCAATGAAGTTAGAAAGAAGCAACTGGCTCAAAGTTCTTCTCCCCAACGATACTCAGAGCTGGGTTCAGAAGTTCGTGACTCCCCTCTCAGTACAAAATCTACAGGCTCGCCGATCTACAACAATCCTTCGAAATCGGATGTGGCGTTCTCCACACCTACCAAGTTTCAACCATTCAGACCGCTTGACTTATACCCTCAACGCCAGAACTTTTCAGGTACCGATCTTCTAAAAAGCCCTAATTCTAAAGAGCCAAGGTTGAGAGCTCTCACTTCCGATGCAAACCCTAGTTCTGGCTCAGGGAAAATCAGCTCCATCAACTCAGCTCATTCTCTTCCGCTGAGCGGTTCCCAGGAGTCTACTCAGGTGCAAACCCAAAAGTCTACGCCGCATAGCCCAAGCAAGTTGTATCTCGGGGAGAGTTTGGATAGCAAGGAGCGGCTGGATTTGCTGGTTCACTCGATTGAAGTTGAGATGCAGCAATCAGGTATTAGGGTCGACTGCACTGAGTTGAAATCTCAGTTGAATAGGCTGCGGGAGAAAGAGATTACCCCAGAGGATCCATCTTCCAGTGCAGTTAACGGTGATATTCTAAAAATTGGCTTCCATTACCCTTCAGATTCACCATTTGAGCAATCTTCCCAATCTCAGATAGATAAGGAGACCCAACCTAAGACCCCCATCCAGCCCCAAAATACTCTTCCCAAGCCCACCCATCAGACCAATGCCAAGGATTGGGCCTCATTGTTTCGTACACAAGCCCTTCTAAGGTTATGAAACTCAGTCATTTCCCAGAGCTACAACAGGAGGACTGTGCTGTGGTTGAGATTGAGGAAGCCGATGTCAATGAGAAGAACTGGAGTCATTGTTTAGTTGGGCATTTTCTGGATGGGAAGATGCCCTTTCCTCTGCTCAGCTCCACTGCTAGGAAAATCTGGAAGGACCACGGAAGGATCAGCATCAAACAGATTGGAGCGTGCTACTTCTTTGAGTTCCAAGACGAAGAAACAAAGCTTAAGGTTCTAGAGGGTGGTCCGTACTTCTTTTCTCGGAGGTATCTGGTGCTTAAGGAATGGCATAGGATGTTGGTTCCGTCCACTGAGCAACCAGCAACCATCCCAGTTTGGGTTAAGTTACATAAACTTCCTCTGGAGTGCTGGACTGAGGGGTGTTTTAGTCGAATTGCGAGTACTATAGGAAGGCCACTCCATGTGGATATTGCAACAGCTGCTCAGCAGAGAATTGATTTTGCCCGGGTGTGTATAGAGATCTCAGCCAAATCAAACCTTCCCAAAGTTGTTCAGTTAAACATGGGGCAGCACTCAGTTAATGTCCCTGTTGAATATCAATGGATCCCTCCCAGTTGCAGCCAGTGTAACGTATTTGGTCACACCTGCAAACCAAAGGAAGAGCCACTAGCTGCAAGCAAGAATGAGGCTTGGAAAGTTATTGGGAGGGCATTAGGAGGAGGAGGGGGGATGCTCTTGAAGCAGTCACTAAGATAGTCCCAAATATTCAAATGGATACAGTCCTTTGTGAAGAGGGGGAAACGGATGAATCTGAAGCAGAGGAAACTGATCCAAGTACGGCAAGAGTTGAAGAAACTCAATTTTTTCCCACAAGCACTAGCAGCCCTAAACACCAGCTACCCAACTCTCCAGTCATTAGCCCAAGAGGTAATTTTATGGCAGAGGTCAGTTCAGAGGGCAAGACAGCAGTGGGCTTCACTTCAGTGCTGGATCCTGACCCTGGGCCGCCAATTATACCCGCAGACCAGGTTACCTCTACTGGTAGCAAGATAGCACCAAGGGAAACAGCAGATTTCAGATCCAGTTCAAATAAGAAGAAGAACAAAAAGCAAAGCAAGGGCCAGATTTTACCCAAAAAAAAAGCAAGGGCCAGCCAGCAGCCCTGTCAGCCAAGCACTGAAGCAGCATAATTGTATCCTTTTGGGCAAACTACTTCCCACTCTTTGCCTTTTCTGTCTTTAATAAGTATATGACTTGCTCTGAACTTTTTTTTTTTTTTTTTTGGGTAAATAAGCTTGAAATAGAAAAAAAGGCTAACCGGATATACAGCCTACAAGGGGCATACCCCAGGAGGACAAAAAGAAGAAAAAAAAAAACAAAATGAACCGGAAGACCGGAATGGAAAGAAATGGGGAGGCCAAACTTGGCTACATGGGGGAACTTAAAAGCAGGGATCTTTTGCAACAAGATATAATAAAATATGAAATATGACAAATATGATACAAGTGTTTCTAGGCCATCTAGGGAGATGGAAGAGAAACACTCAAAATGAATCTAAATGATTGACATTGATGCTTGATATTGAGGCTTGAGCATAGCAAAAGGTGACACATCCCGTTGGGGGCATGAAACTTGATGCTTGAACAGGCTTGAAGACATGAGACTTATCATTGGAGAAGACGTGATGCTTGATGCTTGAAGCCCATATGACTTGGGTTGCTTGAACATAAATCTTGGTGCTCAAAGCTTGACCTTTGAACAAGAGACTTGAACATGAAGATTGTAATAGGACTTTGGTTAGGAACATAAGGTCCTATGTTTCACTGGGACAACCCCCCAATGATAGGTCTTGGGAGGAAGCCCCCTCCCAGAAGGGGATCAAACATGCCAGGGACAACACCCCATGGCTAGGACAACATCCATATTTGGAAAACTGCTGCAACATTTGGGTGCAAAAGCACAACAGAGACATTGATAGATAAAGATTAACAACACAGCAAGGTGCCAGCAAGGTTGGGAAGAAATTTTTTTAAAAATTTCGCCATGACCCGTTCGTAATTGGAGCACCCTCAAGGTGCCAGCCACTGCTTATACAACAGCAGCAGCTGAAAAAGGAAAAAGAAAAGAAAGAGGAAGAGATAGAGGTAGAACTTCCAACAGCAGTACACAGCAGCAGGTAGCAGCATAACAGTTTAACATGAAAGAGCCATATTTTCTTTTCTGGTGTCCCTCCAACTAACAAACAAGCTATACTTGATGCTCTGCACTTTCAAGAAGGGTTTCTTCCTGTGAGATATCTAGGAGTTCCCCTTATCTCCACCAAGCTCAAGTATACTGATTGTCAAGCCCTAATAGATAGAATTACGAATCGTACCAAATCTTGGGCAAACAAATACCTTTCCTATGCGGGGAGGATTCAACTGGTTAAGTCTGTTTTATTCTCCATGCAGACTTACTGGTCCTCTATATTTTTTGGGTAATTAACTGGTCCTCTATATTTATACTGCCCAAGAGAGTTGTGAAGGAAATTGAAAGTATCCTTAGGGCCTTTTTCTGGACTGGCTCTGATCTTAAGCACTCAGGTGCTAAAGTATCTTGGGAGCACTTGTGTTCACCTAGGAGAGAGGGGGGACTAGGTTTCAAATCTCTTCAAATCTGGAACAAAGCTGCTAAGGCGAAGCACATTTGGTTTCTTGTCTCCGGTGGCGAGAAGTCCATGTGGTGTCAATGGGTTAAATCCTACTTACTTAAAGGGAAGAGTTTCTGGATGGTTAGAACCCCAAGCAGTCCCTCTTGGACTTGGAGGAAACTACTCCAGCTTCGTCCTCTCGTTCAACCATTTATTAAATGCCAAATTGGTGATGGATCCACTACCTCATTGTGGTATGACAATTGGCACCCATCTGGTCCTCTTGTTGAACAATTTGGTAGTCGTGTAGTCTATGATTCAGGATTACCCAATGATGCCTTGGTATCATCTATTTTGAATGCCACTAATCAGTGGTCTTTTCCCATAACTCAAACCTGGGAATTGATTGAGATCAGATCCCAACTTCCTGTCATTAACACCACAATACCTCCCTCTGCTGATTCTAGAAAGTGGACTCTGACAAAGGATGGCTTGTTCTCCATCTCCTCTTTGTGGGATCAGCTGAGAACAAAATTCCCCACTGTTGAAAAATTCCCCATTGTTGAACTTCACTTTGGTTTTTGGAACTTAAGAGGTCTTAACGACCCTCTTAAACAAAAAGTAGCTAAGTCCTTTTTGAAAAACAATAACATTTCCCTGTTTGGCTTGATTGAGCACAAAATCAAGCAGCCTAATGCTGATAGAGTCTTAAACTTTATATGTCCTAACTGGAAATATACTCATAACTTTGTGCATGCTCCCATTGGGAGGATATTTGTTTGCTGGGACCCAATGATCTTGACTGTTAATCTCATTTCACAGTCTGCTCAATTTATCCATTGTGCGATTGGTCTATTAAATAGTGACATTAGGTTTTTTGTTACTTTTGTGTATGGTGCCAATTCTTATATTGAGAGGCTTGATCTCTGGAATTCTTTGGTCAACCTCAAGAGCAACAGTCCTTGGATTGTTCTTGGGGACTTCAATTCAGTTAGGAATCCCCAAGAAAAATCTAGTGCTAATACCCTTTGGCTTTCTCATATGGATGATTTGAACTCTTGTCTTTACACCTCTGAGCTTGATGATCTTAGGTATTCTGGGTGCTTCTTCACCTGGTCTAATAGACAGGACCCTCCTAATCACGTGTCTACCAAGTTAGACAGAGTGCTTGTGAATGATAGTTGGCTTAAGGCCTTCCCTCATTCAAGTGCTTATTTCCCCACTCCTGGTATTTCTGATCATTTTTTTTTGGGCAACCCCATGTACTGCATTGTGGAGAAGCTCAGGATTCTTCAGGCTGAACTTAAGGACCTCAACTCTAAAGATTTCAATGCATATCCAAAAGGGTTGCTGATTCTAAGCAGCAGCTGGAGGTCCTCCAGCAACAACTTGGAGTTGATCCCTCTAATCCCATCATCCAAGCCCAAGAGAAAAATTTATATAAACAGTTTATTACCCTGGCTAGAGCTGAAGAGAGCCTTGCTAGGCAAAAGTCCAGAATCCAGTGGCTCAAACTTGTGGATCAATGCACCTCCTTCTTTTTTAAGTCCATCAACAATACCAGAAACAGGAGCAAAATCACTACTCTGTCTCTTAGTGATTCTACTGTTACTCATGACCCCAAGGAGATTAAAGGGGCTTTTGTTAATTTCTATGCTGCCCTCCTTGGTACACCACATGTATCTCCTTACTCTGGGACTGCTAGAGTTGAGCACCTCATCACAAGAAAACTGAGTATTGAACAGAGAAATGCCATGATTCTGGAGGTAACTGACTTAGAAATTAAGGATACCTTTCTGTCTCTTAATCCTCATAAAGCTCCTGGGCCTGATGGCTACAATGCTGCCTTCTTTCAGAAGGCTTGGCCTATTATTGGTCATAGTGTTGTTGCAGCCATCAAGAACTTCTTTAGATCTGGCCAGCTTTTAAAGAGAGTCAACTCAACCGTTGTTGCTCTTGTGCCTAAAATTCCCAACCCATCCAAAGTTGGAGACTTTAGACCAATTTCTTGCTGTAACACTATGTACAAATGCATTGCCAAGATTTTGGCTAAAAGGCTCCAAGTGGCTCTCCCTACACTTATTGATCCTGTACAATCTGGCTTTGTCAAAGGTAGGAGAATTTCTGACAATATCTTCCTTACTCAGGAGCTGATGAGGGGTTATCACACATCCTCTTCCACTCCTAAGTGTGCTCTAAAGGTTGATATCATGAAGGCCTATGACAATGTTCGTTGGGCCTTTCTTTGGGATATTATTGCTAGCATGAATTTTCATCCTATAATGATCCAATGGATTAAGGCTTGTGTAACCACAGCCAGTTATAGTCTTAACATTAATGGTGAACCCACATGTCTGATTTTAGGTAAAAGAGGTCTACGCCAAGGGGATCCTCTCTCCTCCTACCTGTTTGTCATTGTAATGGAGGTCTTGACATGCATTCTAAGAGAGAAAGCTCACCTCCCTGATTTCCATCATCACTGGAGGTGTGAACAAACCAAATTAATAAATCTATGTTTTGCTGACGATCTCATGATCTTCTGTAAAGGAGATTTGAGTTCCATTAAACATATCAAGGACTCATTGTCTGAATTTGAAGTTTTTATCTGGGCTAGCACCTAGCCCTAGTAAGAGTAACATTTTCTTCTCTGGGGTCAATGCCACAACTAGAGAGGAAATTCTTGCTCTCCTTGGTTTCACTGAGGGTTCACTTCCCATCAAATACCTTGGTGTTCCCCTCCTTTCTACCAAGCTTAAGTTTATTGATTGTAAGCCTCTGATTGATAAGATCACTGCCAAAACTAAGACTTGGACCAATAGAGACCTCACCTATGCGGTAGAGTGCAACTTATAAAGAGTATCCTCTTCTCTATGCAGACATATTGGTCCTCTATATTTATACTTCCCAAAAAAGTCATTAAGGAGGTGGAATCAATTTTGAGAGCCTTCTTTTGGTCTGGCCCTAATCTAAAAAAGACTGGTGCCAAGGTGTCATGGGATCACCTCTGTTCACCTAGGCAGGATGGTGGGTTGGGATTTAAATCAATGCACATTTGGAATAAGGCAGCCATCTCCAAGCACATTTGGTTTCTTATTTCAGGTGGTGAGCAGTCCATGTGGTGCCAGTGGGTTAAAAATCCTACTTATTAAAGAACAAAAGTTTTTGGGAAATCAAAATGCCAAGTAATCCATCATGGGTATGGAGGAAAATGCTTAATCTTAGACCTATTGTGCTTCCCCATATCAAAACCATAATTGGAAATGGACTAACTGCCTCTCTTTGGTTTGATAATTGGCATCCTCTTGGCCCACTAGCTGAGAAATTTGGGACTAGAGTTTTCTATGACTCTGGCCTCCCCAGTGATTCAAAAGTTTCAACAATCATCAGAAACTCTCAATGGATCCTTCCCATAACACAAACACTGGAACTCATTGAGATCAGAGCCAACATGTCCTCTCTTGCTGAACCTAATGGGGCTAATGATTCTCATAAGTGGATGCTCACTTCTAATGGCCTTTTCAGTATTGCATCACTTTGGAATCATTTGAGGGCACAATTCCCTAAAGTTCAATGGCACCACAGTTTGTGGTTCTCTGGACACATTCCCAAATGTAGCCTTATTGCTTGGGTGGCAGTCCAGAATAGGTTATACACTGAGGATAGGTTGGTCACATTTGGTTCCAAAGCTCACTCCTTCTGCAGCTTTTGTCATGGGCATGAGAGTCATGACCATTTATTCTTCAACTGTCCTTATACCTCACAGGTCTGGTCCCAAATTACTGGGCTTCTAAATGAGGCTTGACCTTCTAAATCATGGTCCAGCTGGATATCTTTTATATCCTCCATCAAAGGAAAATCACTTAAAACTCTCATGACTAAACTTGCTTTTACCACTTCCATATACCATTTGTGGATTGAAAGGAATTTTAGAAAATTTCAAAATGTGTCCTGTTCAGAGCAAGTTGTAGTGCATAAGATTTACTCTTTGATGAGACATAGACTGATGACCCTTAAGGATCTTCCTCAAGGTCATCAATCCCATTGGATCCTTAGAAAATGGAATCTTAATTCATGATCTTTTGTGTTGCGCTAATTCTTTCTATCCAGTCACCTGTGCAGAGTCTATCAGATATCCAGCAGAAGGACACAGCAGACCCTTGTGATGCCAGCAGTAAGGACAACTCTAACCTGCATGAGCTATGTATGCTCCAATTGTTGTACTAAATCTTCAGATTTTCAGTAGTAGGATGCAACAGTCCCTTGTGAGGCCAGCAGTAAGGGCAACTCTGATATGCATGAGCTATGTATGCTCCAATTCTTGTGCTAATTCTCCAGGTAATCATGCATTTTACTAGAACTTCATGTCAATCTATAGCAAGGGCTGTTGCTATAGAAAATTGCTTGTTTGCTTGCATTTAGATTATGCTCTTTCTTGGGATGCAAGGGCTGTTGCATCCTACATCTTTTACTTGCTAGCACTTAATTTTCATATCATCTATAGCAAGGGTTGTTGCTATAGATAATTGCTTGATTGCTTGCATTTAGATTATGCTATTTCTTGGGATGCAAGGGCTGTTGCTTACTTGCTAGCACTTAATTTTCATATCAACTATAGCAAGGGCTGTTGCTATAGTTACTTGCCTTCTTATCTGCTTGAGAAATTGCTGTGTTACTTACCTGTTGCAAAGGAGATACTGCCCAAATTTTCCGTAAAATCCAAAGGACATGATTGTTAAATTGCATAGAAATGTGTGGTTTCTTCGGATCGCTTTGTGTCCGATCGCATCCTTTAGGTTGAGATCTCTCCCTAGCCTTGGGGGCTGTCCCGTGGGCATGTATTAGTCCCTTCTGGGAGGGGGCATTTCCTCCCTATATCTAGATTGGCTTTACTTGGACTGCAAATTCAAGGTGATTGCTAGGTACTGAGCTCTGCTTTCTTGCTGCTTCTGCACATACCCTTCTGTTGATGTACCAATGCCTACTGGTGCTACACTTCTGTGATACACCAAATTACTATAGCTCTGTTGAATACTACATTGTTGCGCATTTTGAAGCATTCTGCTGCAAAGATCTTGTTCTTCTTTATCGCTAACTGCTTTATTCTTATTACTGCTGCTCACAGCCACTTCTGGGTTGTCCAGCAGTCATGGACCAGCTGTCACTGTTCCTGGCTTTATGCAGTGTGCATTAACTGGATCTTGATGATCTATCCCAAGTTCATCCAAGGTCCTATCCAAAGTTTTATGGTCAAGCCTCAAGTCTCATGTTTAAGGATCCAGTTTCAAGCTACAAGGTTTATGCTCAAGTAGGCCCATGCCATACTTGTAATCCCAAGTCCCAAGTTCATGAGTTAAGCCTCATAGTCAAGCTTCTTCCTCAAGTTTAGGGCTCCTCTTTGCTGTCCTCATTAATAGTTGTTCTACATTTTGTGAGGTGTTTCTCTCTCCTCTCTTAGATGGGAGAGAAACATCTCTAGAGCTCTTTGTTTTAATCATGTATTTACTTTTATTATCCCTCTCCATATGTTGCCCTAGTGGCCTTCCCATTTCCCTTTTCTTTGGTTCTTTTCTTTGCTTTTGTCCTCCCTGGGGTATGCCCCTTGTAGACTGTATATTCTGTTGTCTCTTTTTATTTCAAGCTTATTTACCCAAAAAAAAAAAAAAAAAAATGTCACGCTCAAAAGGGAAAAATAGCTCACATGGGTTGCAGAGATGCAGCTGCCCCTTGGGGCCCACCTCATTTACGTAAAATGGTGTAAATTTTGGTCAAAGTGGGGAGTATTTGCTGTAGGGATTGAGCTGGGTGCATAATGCATATTTATGGGAGATAGACAAGCATAAATCAAACAAAAGGGCTCTTGCTTTTTAGTGGGGCCCATGATCCTTTCTATGGGGATGCAGCAAGCTTCCTATTGTTGCACTCTAGCCGTATACCATCATTGGCCTTTGGGCCACTTTTATCAACTTGGGACCACCATTTCCAAGTGGAACCAAAATGTCAACAAACGGATTTATACAATTAGGAATTTTGTCCTTTTTGGTCCTATCCTAGCGGGTTGTGCTAGGACCTCCAAATCCACCCCAGGCGGGTTGTGTCGGGGAGTATGCACTTTTTTTCTTTCTTTTATTTATTTTTGTTTTGTCCTCCCTGGGGTATGCCCCTTGTAGGCTGTATATTCGCTTAACCCTTTTTAATTTCAAGCTGAATTACCCAAAAAAATAAAATAAAATAAAAAAGGAAAACAAAACCAAACTAAAGAAGTATGGAATACTTAAGCCAAAAGGCGATTGACAAAATATACAAGGGAGTGGGATGGCCAAAAGACTACAATTGGGGTGGCCAAAAGGCTACAAGATCTTGAATCTGATGGGACGAAATTTTTGAAAATTTCGCCATGACCCGTTTGTAATTGGAGCACCCTCAAGGTGCCAGCCACTCCGTACTCAACAACAACAGCTGAAAAGAGAAAAAAAAAAGGAGATAGAGGAAGAACTCCTAATAGCAGAATACAACAATAGATAGCAGCCATAGGCCTAGAAGCAGAGTAACCAGTAACCATTGGATGCCAATTGTCATACCAAAGGGATGTGTTGTGACCATTACCAATAGTGACATTGGCAAATGGGTGAACCAGAGACCTAAGCTTGAGAAGTTTCCTCCAAATCCAAGTGGGACTGCTCGGTACTTTAACCTGCCAGAATTTTTTTTTTTTTGGGTAATTTAGCTTGAAATTAAAAGGGGTTAAGCGAATGTACAGCCTACAAGGGGCATACCCCATGGAGGACAAAAAAAAAAAAAAAAAAAAAAAAAAAGGTGCGTACTCCCCGGCACAAACCGCCGGGGTGGGTAATGTGAAAATCCTAGCACATGCCATTTGCTCTGCTTAGCTCTACTGCTAGAGCAGTTTGGAAAAATCACGGGCAGTTTCACATCAAACAGGTTGGATCGTGCTTCTTCTTTGAATTCCAGGATGAAGCTACTAAGATAAAAGTCCTAGAAGGAGGACCATACTTTTTCTCTCGTAGATACATTGTTCTTAAGGACTGGAATAGAATGCTTATCCCCTCTCCAGAGCATCCATCTACCATTCCAGTCTGGATTAAAATTCACAAATTACCTTTTGAGTGCTGGACTGCAGAGGGCCTAGGTCGTATTGCTAGCACCATTGGGAAGCCATTACATGTGGATAAGGCGACGGAGAAACAAATGAGGTTAGATTTTGCTCGTGTTTGCGTTGAAATTGATGCTGAATCGAGCTCCCGATGAAGTTCGAGATCAAGGTGAATGGACACTCTATAGTAGTTCAATTGGAATACCGGTGGCTGCCCGCCAAATGTGCAAAGTGTAAAGTCTTGGACACTCTTGTGCCTCCAAACAAGGTACTAATTCAAGCACCTCCAATGTGCTTTGTTTGGCAAGTGGTGGGTAAGCCCCCGGAATTGTTGAAGGAACTTCTAAGCAGCCTACCGTTCAGCAAGACCAAATGGCTGGAATAGACATGAGCTCCCCCTCATGCCTGGGAGGGATATCAGCACTAGAGGCAGTGACAGTGGCTGTCCCGAATTCTACAGGAGCTCAACATGTTATTAAGCCCTCAGATTACGAGCCTTCAGATGATGAATCAAATGAGTTTGTGGAAGAGGTCATTGTAGTAGAGAACAATTCTCTAACCCCTTCCAGCGGAGTTGAAGAGGATAATTCACCTTTGAAACTCATTACTAGTGATGGTTCACAAGTGGAATACAGAGAGGACCCGGATCCTAAGCCTCCCAACATTCCAGTTGGTAGCTCTTCTCCTAATGCTACTGTTGAGAGAACTGAATTGTGGAATTCTCTCAACTCGTGGAGGAGCTCCCTTTCCTGGATTGTTTTAGGTGACTTCAATGCACTGAGATTCCCTTCCGACAAAGTGGGAGGGGATTATCATTGGCCTCCTCATATGGAGGATCTCAACAAGTGTATCTCCCATAATGATCTAGATGATCTGAGGTACACTGGGTGTCACTTCACTTGGGCTAATAAGCAAGACCCTTCACACTTTGTCTCCACCAAAATTGACAGAGCCTTGGTTAATGAGCATTGGATGAAGACGTACATCTGCTCCAATGCTCATTTTCTAACTCCTGGCATCTCTGATCATTCTCCTGTGGTGGTATACCTCTACCCCACTTCTAAGAAATCCAACAGACCTTTTAAATTCTTCAATTTTCTGGCTGACCATCCTGATTTCCTTAGCATTATCCAGAGGATTTGGCATAGAGTTATTATTGGAAATCCTATGTTTGTGGTTTGTGAAAAACTCAGGCTCCTACAATCGGAGCTCAAGAAGCTTAACACCAAGGAATACAGTGATATCTCTACTAGAACTTTGGGTGTTAAGCAACAATTGGATATTGTCCAAGCTGAGCTTGGTTCTGACCCCAGCAATATATCTAACCAAGCAAAGGAGAGGCTTTTGTATAGACAATATAATCAGCTTGCAAGGGCTGAGGAAAGCTTTGCCAAGCAGAAGTCACGGATCCAATGGCTGAAATTAGGAGACCAATGTACCTCTTATTTCTTTAAGTCTATTACTCAAAAGAGGAATAGAGGTAGAATTACTAGTCTCATTCTTTCTGATGACAGTCTTTCTCATGATCCTGAAAGTATTAAAGATACTTTTGTTGAATTCTACTCTAATTTGCTTGGTACTCCTCACTCCACTCCATATTTTGGAGCCTCTAGAGTGGACCAATTGGTTGCATCTAGGCTTTCAGATTCTCAGAGAAATGCCATGATTACTGACGTCACCAATCAGGAGATAAAGGAAGTATTCATGGCTTTAAACCCAAATAAGGCCCCTGGCCCGGATGGCTACAATGCAAGCTTCTTTCATAAATCTTGGGATGTGGTTGGCCATGAAGTCACCTCTGCTGTGAGGAATTTCTTTAGGTCTGGTAGGCTACTCACTAGAGCTAATGCCACAAGCATTGCTCTTGTTCCTAAAGTCCCTAACCCTTCCAAAGTTGGGGACTACAGGCCTATCTCATGTTGCAACACTATTTACAAATGTATTGCAAAAATCCTTTCACGTAGGATTCAAGTTGCCTTGCCCCATCTCATTGACCATGTCCAATCTGGTTTCGTCAAAGGTAGGAGGATTGCAGACAACATCTTCCTTACTCAAGGAAATTATGAGGGACTACCATAAGCACTCTTCCACTCCCAAATGTGCATTAAAAGTGGATATCATGAAAGCCTACGATAATGTTAGATGGGACTTATTGTGGGATATTCTATCCTCCATGAACTTCCATCCTAAAATGATCAATTGGATCAAGGCTTGTGTCACCACTGCTAACTACTCTTTGAGTATTAATGGTGAATCTATTGGTAAGATTAAGGGTCAAAAAGGTTTGAGACAAGGGGATCCATTGTCCTCTTACCTTTTTGTCATTGTTATGGAAATCCTCACACAATTACTCAGAGAACAATCACTTAATTCCAATTTTCATTATCACTGGAGATGTGATAAAACCAAGATTATCAATCTCTGTTTTGCAGATGATCTCATGATCTTCTGCAAAGGTGAGTTGAGTTCCATTCAATGCATTCACAATGCTCTCAATGAGTTTGCCTCTCTATCTGGTTTGACTCCCAGCCCTGGCAAGAGCATTGCCTTCTTCTCTAGAGTCCCTACCACAATAAAAAATTCAATTCTTCAAACTCTGGGCTTCAATGAAGGGAATCTTCCAGTCAAGTACTTAGGAGTCCCTCTCATCACCACTAAACTGAGATACACTGATTGTCAAATTCTCATTGATAGAATTACAAGTCGTACCAAGTCTTGGGCCAACAAATACCTCTCTTATGCTGGTAGAGTCCAGTTGGTTAAGTCTGTGTTGTTCTCAATGCAAACCTACTGGTCCTCTATTTTTATTTTGCCCAAAAAGGTTCTAAAAGAAGTTGAATCAATTCTTAGAGCCTTTTTCTGGACTGGTCCTGATCTTAAGCACTCTGGAGCTAAGGTCTCATGGGAGCATCTGTGCTCTCCTAGAAAGGAAGGGGGTCTTGGATTTAAATCCCTCCAAGTATGGAATAAGGCTGCAATGGCAAAACATATATGGTACCTTGTCTCTGGAGGTGAGCAGTCAATGTGGTGTCAATGGGTAAAATCATACTTACTCAAGAGCAAAAGTTTTTGGAAAGTCAAAATACCAAGTAGCCCTTCTTGGACGTGGAGAAAATTACTTCAGTTGCGTCCCCTCATTCATCCTTTCATCCTTTATGAAATTGGGGATGGGAGCTCCACTTTCCTATGGCACGACAATTGGCATCCCTTGGGTCCATTGGTTGCGAGATTTGGCAATCGCATCATCTATGATTCTGGATTATCTGATGATGCCAAGGTCTCTACCATCTTGTCCAGGTCTAACCATTGGAAATTTCCTATCTCTCAAACTTGGGAACTAAATGATATTAGGGCAAACCTCCCTGCAATCACACATCCCCCCCTTTCAAAGGATTCCCGTAGATGGACCCTTAGTAATAATGGTTTATTTATCTTGTGTCCTCTCTTTGGGAGCAACTCGTAACCCACTTTCCAATTATTGATTGGAGTCACATTGTTTGGTTCCCTTTTCACATTCCCAAATGCAGTTTGATAAGTGGCTTGCCATTCAAAATAGATTAGCCACGAGGACAGAGACTTGTTCTTTTTGGCATCAAGGATACATCTTGATGCAGTTTTTCTCTGAAGAAGAGGATCACAATCATCTCTTCTTTAATTGTCCCTTTACTCGAGAAAGTTTGGGATGAGGTCTCTCGTAAATCTCATCTCACATTGCAGCCCCAGATCTCTCCAGACTTGGTCTCTATTCTCTCGGCTATAGAGGAAAAGGACTTAGGAGCACTATCATCAAATTATCCTTCACAAATCACTTTATACCACATATGGATAGAAAGGAATCTTAGGAAATTTCAGAATAAGCAAGACACAATCTCACTTGTTGTGAATAAAGTTTGTACTGACATTAGATGCAAATTATTGTCACTTAACAATATTCTGAGGGCCCTTTATATCTGTGTGTGAAGCATGGCATCTTAATTCTTAATTCTGAATTCTGAATCTGAATAGCAAGTGTGTGGCATAGTGGCATTTATTCAAGGTAGTGCTCCAGGTTGTTTACTATTATCGTCATATTTTCTTGGCACTAATTGATTTCCGGTGGCAGTTGCTCTAGATGAACCGGATATTTGAAGGGTCCAATCCATGTTCTAATGGCTCAATTGAGCAGATTGTTTTGTAGGTCCATCACAAGAAAATCTATGGAAGGCTTCTACATTCAAGGTCTTTGCTGCAGCTTGCTTGCTCTGTTGCACTGCATCACTGCAAAAGCAAAAGATGGATTGATTAGTTGCTACTCACTGGAAGCACCAACTTGGGAGGTAACTTGGGTCCTTTCCAAAGATATGGATGCATCAACTTGTGGATCTACTAGAAAGGGAGGTCTGGATCATGTTGGTTGGACCTATATGAGAAGTTCCTTGAGT
The DNA here is from genome assembly GCA_016920895.1 of Vaccinium myrtillus. NCBI lineage: Eukaryota > Viridiplantae > Streptophyta > Magnoliopsida > Ericales > Ericaceae > Vaccinium > Vaccinium myrtillus. The sequence continues at coordinate 18,675,167 of CM029276.1, forward strand.
TACTATCAATTTGCTTTAGGTAGCTCATATTGTTAGAAGAGTGATCTACTGATATGTGTATGTCCAGTGAGTTGTGAGTGTGATCTACTGCTGTATTCTGTCCAGTTTTGTCCAGCTTGTTTGTTGTGTTGTCCAGTGTTATGGCCAATGTAAACAGGTTCATTTTGACTTAACCTAGCCTTGGGGGGTTGTCCCAAGGCCTGTTTGATCCCCTTGGGGAGGGGGCGTCCTCCCACTTGAGGTGCATTTGCACACAGCACCTTTCACTGAAGCTGCAAGCTAAGATAGACTGATGAAGTCACTGCTGATACTATTCTGCTGTTGAAGTCATGCTCGCTGAGTCGGCTGCATTCTGCTGCTGCTACATATGTGCTTCATTGCTATTACTTGTTGTTGTGATCTGCTGTTACACCTTCCTCTATCTCCTTTCTTTTCTTTTTCAGCTGCTGCTGTTATATACGCAGTGGCTGGCACCTTGAGGGTGCTCCAATTACGATCGGGTCATGGCGAAATTTTCAAAAAAATTTCCCATGTTTGAGACTCAAGCTTCAAGCTCCATGTTTTAAGTTCAACCAGTCCAAGAACAAGCTTCTTGCCTCAATATCAAGCTCCAATGTCAATCATCAAGTTCATTTTGGGTGGTCCTCATCCATCTCCCTAGATGGCTTAGAATCATTCTTATTATATTTTCATTATATCTTCTTGTGAAGATATCCCCTACCTTTAGATCCTCCATGTTGCCAAGTTTGGCCTCCCCATTTCTTTCCATTTCTCGCAATTTTCTTGTCTTTTTTCTTTTTTGTCCTCCCTGGGGTATGCCCCTTGTAGGCTGTATATTCTTTTGTCTCCTTTTTATTTCAAGCTATTTTACCCAAAAAAAAAAAAAAAAAATCCTAGCACAACCCGCTAGGGTAGGGATAAAATGAACAAAACTCCAAATGATGTAAACCCGGAGGTTTTAAATAAGGTGGGGACTACCCACTCTCAATTTAAAATAATGGCACACTGCCGCATGTAGCTGCAAATTTTGAGTTGAAAATTTGGACCAGGGTCAATCTGTCACCCGATGTGGTAACGTGTACCACCGAACAGCCAGCTATGCTTTGCATATTTGCGTGGAAGGTCCAACAAGGGACCCACTTGTTCACAGCCAAACATTACTTTTTTTTTTGAACTGCGCCAAACATTACTTTGGCGTGTAACCTTGAGGCTTGAACCAAGGTGAATGGACCAGATTGTGATTGGGATTTGGAAAAAGTAAAGGCACATGTTTCCATTGATTACCGGGCCCACATCCAAGCTGCTAGCCACCCTTTTTACCTTCCCAATTGCTATTAACGCTGCCCACATGCAAAGGACCGTGGGACCCACTTGGGTCATCTTCTCCAAAACATCATTGATCTTCAGCATACCCAAATTTTCCAGATGTTCCAGATAACACTGTTCAGCCCAGAAAATCTGAAATAAAGAGAGATAACTCATGCTTTCTATTTGCGTATCATTTTGTAATGGCAGATTATAGACTCCCACACCGTTGTTCATCAACCAAAAGCTCCTACAATCACGGGAACCAACCTCTATGAAGGCACACCACTGCAGAACCAGAACCAATATGGTATAACCTCTACCGCCGTGACACCAAGACACCTAACGGAGAGAACTGAAACGCATAGGACGGCCAGAAAAGTTGGACCTCAGATCTAAAGTGCTTCTGGAAGGAACTTACCCGGAAAAGGAGCTCTATACTCCACGGTTGTCCACCATCAGATGGTGGAAACGTGAGGTTGATCCACCCATAGGGATGAAACATCCATCTGGTTTGCGGTTTGAGATGAGGACAAGCCATTGGTCAGTTTAGTCTCTGTCTTGAATCTGCACGAAATAGATCTAGAAAGGAGAGAACTAGATTTTCGGTCCAGATCCTCATATGATGAGAGAAGGCAAAGCCTTCCCTCCTGGATATTGTTGCCATTTGCTGCGAGTGAACACAAAAGTGTGAAGTTGTCTAGCCCATAAAATGAGCTGAATGTTGAGATAATGCAAACGAACCACAGAGGGACGCTTGAAATCTGCCAGAAATTTTTGCCCTTGAGTAAATAGGATTTAACCCATTGGCACCACATTTTTTTTTTGGGGTAACTACCATTGGCACCACATTTTTTGGGTAAATTCATTGGCACCACATTGATTGTTCACCACCTGATATAATAAACCAGATGTGTTTCGCAATGGCAGCTTTGTTCCACACTTGCATGGATTTGAGGCCAAGGCCACCCTCTTCTTTAGGAGCACAAAAATGCTCCCAAGAAACCTTGGCTCCGGATTTCTTAAGATCAGGACCAGACCAAAGGAAGGCCCTAAGTATAGCTTCGACCTCCTTAATGACTTTTTTGGGTAAAATGAACAGGGAGGACCAATATGTGTGCATGGAGAACAACACATTTTTAATAAGCTGGATTCTTCCAGCATAAGTCAGGTTTTTTTTTTTTTTTTTGGGTAAATGAGCTTGAAATATAAAAAAAAGGCTAACCGAATTTACAGCCTACAAGGGGCATACCCCAGGAGGACAAAAAAAACAAAGAACAAAATAAAAAGGAAGAACCTACGCCAACAGGCTACAATTATCTAGAATGGTAAATCTGAATGTTTCCTAACCTTCTAGAAAGATGATTAAGAAACATACAAGTAGCATATTGATGCAACAACCAAAAAGACTTGGACTGTTGGAATTTAAAACTTGATGCTTGAAGCTTGAACATGATAATTGAAGGATGAATATGAGACTTGAAACATCATATGTGACTTGGCTGCTTGGACATAAACTTGATGCTTGAGGCTTGGGCCTTGAACATGAGAACCACTGCAATCGGCTGCTGCTGCACCAAACTGCTGCACCAACACATAGTAATCTGCATCTACTATGAACTGCCGCAGCTGGATAGCAGCAGCAGGATAGTAGAATGGAATGGATGGGTCCATGGCAGAGCACTGTGGCATTGAGAAGAATGGAATGGATGACTCCATGACAAATATTGTACCATGAATCCTAGTGACAAGGCTATGAGGCTGGCAATGCATCATGCCATCATGCCGTGAATCCTAACAATGCATTGTGCCAAGGGACAACCCCCCAAGGCTAGGTGCGGGAGGAAGCCCCCTCCCAAAGGGGAACATACATGCCAAGGGACATCCCCCCTAGGCTAGGCCCACTCTACCACTGAATAGCTCACCCCAACCTTTTGTTGCATGAGATCCTAGTAGAATTTGGACAGCATCTTGTTTGAAAAGGTTATATCCCATGTGAAAGTGACCCTATCTAGCACATCCCCAACAAACAACAGTATAGCACACTGCTAAGTGGCCTAAACAGCAGCTCTGCCCATAGGATGGCAGTCCTCAAAGCATAACAAAATAACAATTCCAAGGAATGCCTCCTTCCAAGGAGACAGAGTAACAAAATAACAAAATAACAATACCAAGGATTGCCTCCATCCAAGGAGACAGGGTAACAAAATAACAATACCAAGGATTGCCTCCATCCAAGGAGACAGAGTAACAATATAACAAAGCAACAATTCCAAGGAATGCCTCCTTCCAAGGAGACAGAGTAACAAAATAACAAAATAACAATACCAAGGATTGCCTCCATCCAAGGAGACAGAGTAACAAAATAACAAAATAGTAATACCAAGGAATGCCTCCTTCCAAGGAGACAATAAATCAAAGCAACAAGATGTTCATACCTCACTTGGAGCTTAAAAGCTCACCCACTGGACTCATACCTCCTGCTGGCTGTATTCAGTTCCCCACTAACATCACCATAGCATCAGAATGCAGCAGATTGTGGCCACCACAGCAACAATGGAACGCAGCAATCTTCCCATCTGCCTCATGTAACCTGCTGTAACCTGGCCTGCTCAATGTATGCCTCCTTCCAATCTGGACTCATGCAATGGTTGTAGCTTAAAGCACCTGACAATATAACTTTGGGAACCTGCAATGCTTACCTGTCACACAATAGACTCCTCAAGTAATCCCCCACTTGGTTAACAAATCCTGACAATGTTGTCCATGTGGGAGACTATCCAAGGACAGCAATCTATACCTCACCATCATATGTATTTTGGCAACTACACGGTAGGTACGGTGCAAGAAGCATTTTGAAATTTGCGATTATTTCTTTCCATCCAAATTTGATAAAGCGTGGCAGTGAATATCAACTTGATGATTAAATTCTTTAGACTCTTGCCTTTGAAAGTTGAAATATGATTTATCCAGTCACCCCAAGACCTTGGAGGCCAACTGGCATTGGTATGGGCAAGCATTCTAGACCAAATTTGTGAGGTGAAGGGACAATTGAAGAATAAGTGGTCATGGGATTCTACTCCAGCACAAAAACTACAACAGGAGACAGGAATTGTGCCAAACAAGACCAACTTTGTCACCAAGTATAAAGTCTATTGTGTATAGCAAGCCAAGTAATCATGCTACACTTGGGGATATGACACAGGAACCAAATGCTCTTGTGCCATGGGACCTTTGGATCTGTGTTCTAAGCTCATTCCATAGGGAAGAGATGGAGAACTCACCATTAGAGTTAAGTTCCCATCTAAACCGATCCTCAAGATCCCGATTTGGATTGGGGATAGAGCTCATAGCATGCCTAATCTCATTGATTTCAAGGGTTTGAGTAATGGGAAGGCCCCAACTAGAACCCCTAATGATGGCATCCACGGTAGCATCTTTGGTGAGACCAGTAGTCGTAAATAACTCGGGGACCAAACTTATGTACTAGAGGTCCAAGGGGTGCCAATTATCAAACCACAATGATGTGGCCCTTCCATTACCAATCACACTCTTAATGTGAGGTTGTACAATGGGTCTGAGATTGAGGAGTTTCCTCCATACCCAAGAGGGTGAACTAGGCATTTTAACATCCCAAAAGCTTTTCCCCTTAAGCAAATAGGACTTGACCCATTGACACCACATAGATTGTTCCCCACCGAAATAAGGAACCGGATGTGTTTGGCAATAGCAGCCTTATTCCAAACGAGAATGGACTTGAAACCTAAGCCTCCCTCCTGCTTAGGGCAGCACAAGTGCTCCCAGGATACTTTGGCTCCAGTCCTCTTGAGGTCAGGACCAGACCACAGGAAAGATCTGAGAATGGTCTCAACCTCTTTAATAACCTTTTTGGGAAGTATAAAGAGGGAAGACCAGTAGGTTTGCATTGAAAAGAGGACATTTTTTATCAATTGGACTCTACCAGCATAGGTTAAGTCCCTATTGGTCCAGGTCTTGGTTTTGGAAGTGATTCTGTCAATCATGGTCTTGCAATCAATGTGTTTCAACTTGGTGGACAATAATGGAACACCAAGGTATCTCACAGGCAGAAAACCCTCTTTAAAGCCTAACATTAGAAGTATCTCCTCTCTGATAGAGTGCTGTACTCCAGAAAAGAATACATTACTCTTCCCCGGACTTGGGGATAAACCAGAAAGGGATTCAAACTCATGCAGGGAATCTTGGATGTGCTTGACTGAATTCACATCACCTTTGCAGAAGAGCATAAGGTCATCAACAAAACATAAGTTGATTATTTTGGGTTGACCGCATCTCCAGTGGAACCTAAAGTCAGGTTTACTAGATTTCTCTTTAAGAATACAAGTGAGTACTTCCATGACAATTACAAAAAGGTAGGATGATAGTGGATCCCCCTGCCTAAGCCCTCTTGCACCTTTAATGTTGCCAGTAGGCTCACCATTAATATTCAAAGTGTAGTTAGCCGTGGTAACACAAGCTTTTAACCATGTGATCATTTTAGGGTGGAAGTTCATGCACTTGAGAGTATCCCATAGGAATTCCCATCTGACGTTATCATATGCTTTCATGATGTCCACTTTCATGGCACATTTGGGGGATGATGTGGATTTGTGATACCCTTGCATGATTTCCTGTGTGAGGAAGATATTGTCAGCAATTCTCCTACCTTTAATAAATCCAGATTGAATTGGATCAATAAGGATAGGAAGAACACTCTGGAGTCTTTTAGCCAAAATCTTGGCAATGCACTTGTAAACAGTGTTACAGCAGGATATTGGTCTGAAGTCACCAACCTTAGAAGGGTTAGGTACTTTGGGAACAAGGGCTACAATGGTGGCATTGGCTTTGGTTAGAAGTTTCCCAGACCTGAAGAAATTTTGGATTGCAGAAGTGACCTCATGTCCCACTATATGCCAGGCTTTTTGAAAAAACCTAGCATTATATCCATCAGGGCCAGGGGCCTTATGGGGATTAAGGCTCATAACAACCTCCTTGATTTCAGCATTGGTGATTTCCTGAACCATACTTATACTCTGGTCATGTGAGAGTTTCTGAGTAATGAGATGGTTGATTCTGTCATAACCAGAGTATGTAGAAGTGTGGGGGGTGCCAAGTAGACTAGAATAGAAATCGACAAAAGTGCCCTTGATTACATTCATGTCATGGGTGATGGAATCACCCACAGCAAGACTAGTAATTTTGCTCCTATTTCTATTGTTGTTAATTGACTTGAAAAAGAAGGAAGTGCATTGATCACCAAGTTTTAGCCATTGAATCCTTGATTTCTGCCTGGCTAAACTCTCCTCAGCTCTAGAAAGAGTAAGGTATTGCTTGTAGACCAATTTCTCTTCCAACTGAGTAGCCTGGTCTGCAGGATCCTTGCCCAGAGCACTCTGAAGGGTCTCCAGTTGGAATCTGATAGTAGCCACTCTGTCAGAGATAGCACTGAAATCCTTATGATTTAGTTCTTTAAGTTCAGTTTGCAACCTCCTAAGCTTTTCAGTAAGACAAAACATAGGATTCCCCAGAATAATTTGTCTCCAAACCTTTTGGACAGTAGATAGAAAGGAAGGATGGTCCGCTAGGAAGTCGAAAAACCTAAAAGGTCTCTTGGGAGGTTTGGGGGGAGGTGTAATATGTAGAATAGCAGGTGAATGATCTGAGACCCCTGGGGTAGGAAAGTAGGCAGTGGAGGAAGTATGTGTCCTCAGCCAAGTGTCATTAACCAATACTCTATCGAGCTTGGTAGAGATATGATTAGGATGGTCTTGTCTATTAGACCAGGTAAAGTGACAACCAGTGTACCTAAGATCATCTACCTCACATGAGTACATGCACTTATTAAGGTCATCCATGTGTGGGGGCCAAAGAAGGGTCCCACCAACTTTTTCCCTAGGATTCCTAATGGCATTAAAATCCCCCATAATCGCCCAACATCCATTATTTTTTAGAGTGCCTAAATCTTTCCACAGATCTACTCTTCCAGTATGATCACTAGCACCATACACAAAGGTAATCAAAAAATCAAGACCATCAAGAATTGAAGACACTTCACAATGGATAAGTTGACTGGTTGTATGCAGGATCTTAACATTTAAAATGTGAGGATCCCAGCATACCAGAATCCTCCCAATAGGGGCATGGGAGGAATTATGTGCATAGTGCCAATGAGGGCATATGGACCTTACAATTTTCCTAATATTAGATTCCTTCACTTTATGCTCAATCAGTCCCATTAAGGATAATTGATTATTTGTCAAAAAGAGTTTAGAAGCTCTCTGTTTGAGAGGATCATTCAAACCTCTCAGATTCCAAAACCCAAAATGCAAATATGATTGTGAACTATGCATGAAAATTATTTACAGACAAAACATAACATGCAACATAAGATGGCAGGATATAAAGTAGTAGGATACTGCCCAAAAAGGATATAGAAGCAGCCTTTAGTGCCTTCTGGAGGAATTAGACCCCCCATTGCTCCCTTTCTTCTTGTTCTTATTCTTTTTGGTGTTGCTACCTGCAGCTTGTGGGCAACTGGGTGATGGAGAATCTGTTGTCTTTAAGAGCAAGGCAGTAGAGTCGCTTTGTCCTTCACACGTCTCTGAGTTGGTGGATATGCACTGAATAGGAGACACAGTCTTTTCAATATCTTCCGAGGCTGATTGATTCCCTTTATTCTTGATTTGATTACTAACTGAAATGACCCCCTTATGTCATCCACCATAAATTCTTCATCCATATTTTCACTCATAGTGTCTGAGTGAGCCACATGTTGAGCTTGGTCCGGATTTTGGAGAAGGGATTGTGGGGAAAGGGGAGGTGGCTCCTTAGCGGCTTCATCATCTTCCTTACTTTGGTGTGCTGGTAAAGAGGACAAGTGAATTCCCCCCTTAGTATCTGAGACCAGAGTTGGGATTGAAGTAAGATTGCCTTTACCCACAACCTTCCATTCTTCTGTGGTGGTGGTTACCTTGGGGGCAGCTTTGGGGCTGCAAGTGTGACCAAATACCTTACAACTCTCGCACCTAGGAGGAAGCCATTGATACTCAACGCCAACCATCACGGATTCAGCGTTCACTGAGATAGCAATATCAGTGGGGAGCTCATCACATGCATCAATCTCCACACAAATACGGGCATAATCCAGTCTCCTTTTCTTGGCTGTGGCTTCATCCACATGGATAGGTATTCCAATGGCACTCCCTATTTTGCTGAAACCAACTTCGGACCAGAATTCCAGTGGAAGTCTATGTAATTTAACCCATACAGGAATAGAGGCAGGGTGGTTTTTGCTGGGAACTAACATCCTTCTCCATTCTTTCAGCACCAGATATCTACGCGAGAAGAAATAGGGGCCACCTTCTAAAACTCCACGCTTGGAGGTTTCATCCTCAAATTCAAAGAGATAGCACGATCCCAATTGTCTGACCGAGAAATTCCCATGGTCCTTCCATACCGCTCGAGCTGTAGCAGTAAGAAGAGGTAGAGGCATTTTCCCGTCTAGGAAATGCCCAATCAAGCAATGATTGCCTGCCCCTTCTACAAGCTGTGATTCATCAAATTCCACAAGGGCCTCTTTACCCTTTCGGACGTCAGGATAGTGAACTAATTTCATTGTTTTGGAAGGGGCTTGAGCTTTAAACAGAGAAGCCCAATTTTGGGATTTACCTGGGTTACTCACGAAAGTGGGTTTTGTAGGAATCTCCTGTTGAGGAAGATTGTCCGCGACTTCCACGAAGGCCCCATCAAGGGTCACCTCAACACTGGAAGGGGCTCCATCTGGGTTAGAATATTCCTCCCGCATCTGAAGGATGTGGGATTTGAGATGCGAGAGGTTTACATTAACCCCTGACTTGATCATTTCATCCTCAATCGATTGAACCAGAGAGGAAATACGATCCTCACACGCCTGATTCTCACCTTCATGCTGAAAAACGGCTTGTAAGTTCCGAGCAGGACTGGTAGCTGGGCGATTGGTGTTGTTCGTGTTGGGTTGCTGGGGAGCAAGGATTTGATCGGAGGAATAGTCGGTTTTGGGAAGTGATGAAGAAGTGTGGTTGGTCTCTCCAGATCCGGACCTCTGAGGGTAAATTCTAGACTGAACAAGGCTAGGTTTTGGTGAGAAGAGAAGAGAGGATGTCTCCATAGGAGTTTTTCCAACTGATGTCAAGCTTGAGCCGATGAAACTAGGGTTTTTGAGGACTGGAACGTTCGACCGGTTTAGGGTGGAGGACGACGAATTAGGGTTGGGGTGTTTAGTATTTGTGGATGTTGGAGTTTGAACCTGATTATGATGAGTAGTGGATTGGACAAATCGCGGGGGGTGCGAATGAGTGATGTTTTTTTTTTTTTTTGGATAAACCAGCTTTAAAATAAAAAGGAATAAGCGAATATACAGCCTACAAGGGGCATACCCCAGGAGGACAAAATTAAAAGAAAGACAGTAACTAATTAACTTCCTCCCTAGCACAACCGCCAGGGAGGGGAGAGAGGGATGGCCAAAAGGCAACAATGGGGAACAAGTGTTTCTAGACCATCTGAGAGAGGGAGGAGAAACACTCAAATGGGAACAATATCTGAAACAAAGGAGAAACACTCTCCATATACTATTGGGAAAGAGTTTTTTAAAAATTTCGCCATGACCCGTTCGTAATTAGAGCACCCTCAAGGTGCCAACCACTGCTTAAACAATAGCAGTAGCTGAAAAAAAGAAAAGAAAAGAGGGAGGAAGAATACACAGCAACATCAGCAGGTAGAAGCAAGTAGCAGTAAATAGCAAATGGCAATAGTGTCATAGCAGTAGCAGAAGCACCTCAGATAATGCAATAAGAATACTAACGGCTGAGCCAAAAGTAGCAGGCATTAACTCCTAGGCAGAAGAGAAGAGAAGCGAAGCATCAACCATAAAACCATAGAACCATAGCGGCGGCGAAAGACCCTCGGACAATGTAGTAACAGGACTAACATCGAGACAAAGTAGCAGCCATAACTCCTAGGTCCGGTGTAGCATAGACAGTAGTTGTGGTAACGGTACTCGGTTATGTAACAAAGCCCAGTACTAACATGAGTCAAATAGCATCAACACTCGGTGGATCGGAGAAGCGATGGTGGTGGATTACGGCTATCTCGGTAATCATAGATAAGGATAAGACATGAGAAAGAGAACAACGGTAAAGGTGCGGGAGTGTGAAAGTGTATGAACCCATTGTTCAAAGTCCTCACTCACCAACACCCTCAAGAGCTCACCCTCCCTCTCCAACTTTTTAAGATTTACAATGGGTTCGGTGGAGAAACCGCCATACTCCCTCCTCTCACTTCTCACTAAAATCTCCCTCTCACTATTACCTCCTCTAAAAAAAAAAAAAATGTAGGGCCCAAACACTCAACTTACAGGGTGCACACATATAGTAGGTCACTCAAAGATAAGCAACAACAGTGCAAGGCGTAGATAAACCAAAGCTAAGAGATGTTCCATTTTGTTGAGAGCCAGTGTGAGTAGGGATCTTGTGGCAGGTCTCCCATGGTTAATAGTTTGCATCTAAGCATAGAATGAACCTTGCTTACCACCACAGAACTAGGACTTGGTGAGCTTTGGAATTTGCGAGTGTTTCTCTCAATCCAAATGTGGTAGAGTGATGAAGTAAAAGCCGGTTTAGCTACTAGTGTCTTAAGAGATTTATCCCTAAAGGAAGACATGAGCAATACCCAATTGGACCAAGGTCTGGATGGCCATGATCTGCCAACAAGACCTTGGACTTGGGTCCATACTTGGGATGTGTAAGGGCAGTTAAAGAATAAATGATTATGGCTTTCCTCATCGAGAAAAACTACCGTTTGGAGATAGGAATGGTACCAAAGAGGACTAACCTATCTCCAGTGTAGAGCCTTTTTGGATAGCAACCCAAGTGATGAGGCTACACTTGGGTATGTGACCGAGAAACCACACACTTTGTGATGCCAATGTACCTTGGGAAAAGGTGTTCTAAGATGGTCCCACAGTGAATTGATAGTGAAGATCCCATTGGATGTGAGGGACCATATGGGGAGGTCACTAACATTACCAGAAGGAGAAGGGAGGAGAGAGAGATTGTCCTTGACCTCCATAAGCTCAAGAGTTTGAGTACATGGAAAAGCCCAAGTGGAATCCCTAATGACAGCAGAGACCTTGGAGTCCTTGGGAAGGCCAGAGTCATAGAAGATCCTGGGACCATATCTTGGAGCAAGGGGGCCTAGGGGATGCCAATTATCATACCAAAGAGAGGTAGATATGCCATTGCCAACTTTGATCTTAATGAGGGGCTGGATGATGAGCCTAAGGGAGAGGAGTTTCCTCCAAACCCAAGATGGATTAGAGGGGAAAAAATGAGTGATGTTTCTCTGCTTAGCACGAACTTCGTTTGAATCAATTGCAGAGGAGAGAGCTCCTCCAGCCATGGATATAGTAGGAGGAGTGAGCTTGGTCGCCATTCTTGGATTTATTCAGGTAACGGGCAAATCGCCTAGAGAATCGCCCAGAATCGGTTAGTCGCCAGAGAAGATGCTGACGTCACTCATGTTTTTTCGCAGATATTAGTTACCCCAGAATTCTGCTGTTGCCATAAGTCAGGTCTTTGTTAGTCCAGGACTTAGTTTTAGAAGTAATTTTATCAATCATAGGCTTACAATCCAAGTGTGTAAGTCTGGATGAGAGGAGAGGTACTCCTAAATACTTCATAGGTAAGAAACCCTCATTAAAGCCTAGAATATTCAAAATAGACTTCCTCATTGATGCTTCCACACCAGAGAAAAATATGTGGCTCTTGGCAGGGCTAGGCTTCAAACCAGACAGGGATTCAAATTCACACAGAGCTGCTTGGATGTGTTTGACTGACTCAACATCCCCTCTGCAGAAAATCATCAAATCATCTGCAAAGCAGAGATTTATGATTCTGTTTTTACTGCACTTCCAGTGAAAATGGAAGTCAGTATGCTTAGATTTATCCTTGAGAATGCAGGTAAGAACCTCCATAACAATCACAAACAAATACGAGGAGAGAGGGTCACCTTGTCTTAGACCCCTCTTCCCCTGTATGAAGCCTGTAGTCTCCCCATTGATATTTAATGTATAGTTTGCAGTGGTCACACAAGCCTTTAACCACTTAATCATAGAGGGGTGAATATTCATATTTGATAGGACATCCCACATAAATTCCCATCTAACATTGTCATAGGCTTTCATAATGTCCACTTTCATAGCACACTTGGGTGATGAAGTGGACTTATGATAGCCATGCATAAGTTCCTGGGTAAGGAATATGTTGTCAGCAATCCTTCTCCCTTTCACAAAACCTGATTGGATAGGATCAATAAGAAAGGGAAGAGCACTTTGAAGTCTCTTGGCTAGTATTTTTGCGATGCATTTATAAATGGAATTACAGCATGAGATAGGTCTAAAATCACCAACCTTAGTGGGGTTGGGGATCTTGGGAACCAAAGCCACCACAGTGGCATTAGCTTTCCTTAATAACTGACCAGACCTAAAGAAGTTTTTGACAGCTGCAGTAACTTCAGAGCCCACAATAGCCCATGCTTTTTGGAAAAAACCAGCATTAAACCCATTAGGCCCAAGAGCCTTTTGAGGATTTAAGCTCCAAAAGGTATCTTTCATTTCAACATCTGTGATATTCTGGACCATAGCCAGACTTTGTTCATCAGTAATTTTCCTTTGAAATAATTCCTTAACTCTAATGGTACCATCATAATGAGAGTTGTGTGAGGTACCAAAAAGGTCAGTATAGAACTTCACAAAAGCAGACTTGATCAACTCAGAGTCTTGAGTGATAGTAAAGTCACCTAGGGTAAGGCTGGTAATCATACTCCTATTTCTGTTATTACTAACAGATTTGAAGAAAAAGGAGGTACACTGATCACCCAGTTTAAGCCACTGAACTCTTGACTTTTGCTTAGCCAAGCTCTCCTCAGCTCTAGACAGCATGATGTATTGCTTAAAGGTAGCTTTCTCATTAATTTGAGTAATGGGATTGGTAGGGTCAGACCCCAACTCTTGTTGAAGGCCATCAAGCATAAGCTTGACACTTTTAACCCTGTCAGATACAACACTATATTCTTTATTATTAAGTTTTTTGAACCCAGCCTGGAGAGATCTCAGTTTCTCATTGATGCAATACATGGGATTGCCAATTACTATATTTCTCCACACACTCTGGACAGTGGATAGAAATAGAGGATGATCTGCAAGAAAGTCAAAAAACCTAAAAGGTTTTGCCTTAGATTTAGGAGATGGGATAACACTTACAATAGAGGGTGAGGGATCAGATACCCCAGGTGTAGGAAAGAAGGTGCTGGAATAAGGGAAAGCTCTCATCCAGCCTTCATTTACTAAGACCCTGTCAATCTTTGTGGAAACATGATTGGGGGGATCCTGTCATTGCTCCATGTAAAGAAGCAACCTGAGTATCTGAGATCCTCCAGCTCACATGAATATAGGCAGTCATTGAATTCATTCATATGAGGAGGCCAACTAGTTGAACCTCCAGATTTCTCCTTAGGAGATCTTATGGCATTGAAATCTCCAAGAGTTATCCATGGAGAATTGGACTTAATATTGAGAAGATTACTCCATAGACTGTGCCTATCCACATGATCATTAGCCCCATACACAAAGGTAGCCAAGAACCTAAGGCCAGGATGAAGATCATGAACCTCACAATGGATGTATTGGTTAGACTTGCTCAGTACATTAACATCAACAAATTGAGGATCCCAACATACTAGAATCCTACCCAAAGGAGCAAAATCATAATTGTGTATAACATGCCAAAGAGGGCATATATAGTTCAATACTGTTTTGGCGTTACCCTCCTTAACCTTATGCTCTAACAGCCCAATCAAAGACAACTTATTATTGGAAATAAATTTTTTGGCTTCTTTTTGTTTAAGGGGGTCATTTAGACCGCGCAAATTCCAATCCCCAAAATGTAGTGCACAACTCATAATAACTTTTAAATTAAACTACATAGCAGAGAATAGAAAGTATTGATTGCTATCAAAATAGGGAGAGGGATGAGATTACTGCCCTTTAGAATAATAAGGAGCTTTCTGATTGCTCCTTCCTTTCCTATTCTTCTTATTGGAGACCACCTTGAATACCCCTCCATGATCGAGCTCAACTTCCTCCTTCCCTTTGCCACTGCTAGGTTTTGGAGGCTCTGGTATAGTAGCTGGAGCTAGTGATTGAAGTGGATTAATGTCTCCCACTCCCCTCAATTGTGGAGTCTCCCTAAGTGGTGTGTCAAATTCAGTGCTCTTCAATAGAGTTGCTGTAGTACTGGAGCTCGGTGTTGTTGATGGGTAAGAGACCTCATAGGAAGGAACATTTGTAGTTACAACATCCAAAGTAGCACTACCCCCAAGTGCTAGAGAGTTTATAACCTTAATCTGAACTACTGGATCAGGATCCAAAATCTGGGCACCCGTAGGTTGTTGGGGCTTGTTTGAGGTGCTAATAACTGGGACAGGAACTGCTGGGGCTTGCTTGGTGTTGCACTTGTGCCCAAAAACTTTACACCCTGAGCACTTGGCTGGAATCCACTGGTACTCCACTTTTATTACTACTGATTCTCCATTAGCTTTTATCACCACCTCACTTGGCAGGTCATCACTTGCTGATATCTCAACACACACACGTGCAAAATCCAGTCTCTTCCTACTAGCTGTGGCATTGTCCACATGAATCGGCCTCCCTATCGTACTAGCAATGCGGCTAAACCCTGAAGCAGTCCAACATTCCAGGGGTAATTTGTGCAGCTTAACCCAAGCGGGTATAGAAGGGGGTTAGCTGTATTGGGAACTAGCATCCTCTTCCAATCAGTAAGGACCAAATAACGTCTGGAGAAGAAGTATGGACCCCCCTCTAGAACCTGCAATTTGGATGCTTCATCACTAAACAAAAAGAAGAAACATGACCCGACTTGCTTGATAGAGGTAGGGGCATTCTCCTTCCATACTGCCCTAGGAGTGGCACTTAACAGATTAATCGGCATTTTCCCATCTAAGAAGTAGCCCACCAAGTAGTGGTTCCACGAATAATAGGCGATTCTCGGGCGTCTACAGGCGATCTCTGAGAAGCCCTAGATATGGCGAGCACACCAGACCCTCCCATGGTAAATCTCGGGTCCAAGGCACTCGATTCCTACATTGTTCGAAGAAAGAAGATGGGTACAGATTAAAGTATAACAGCCCCAAAATAAGGATCTCAAAGAGTTGAGGCATTCCTTGGTATTATTATTTGTCTTGTTGAAGCGTCTCCTTGGAAGGAGGCATTCCTTGGTTTATATAAGATATCATGGGTTTGTTTATAGTTAAGCAGTATGCCATGTATTCTCAGGTTGACATAACTAGATATCATGGGCTGTTATTGTTACTGCTGAATTGTTTGAAACTCATGCCTGGATGTTACTGCAGCAGTTTGTTGCACCTTCAATGCTGATTGATGTTCTTCCTCTATCTCTTCCTCTTTCTTTTCTTTTTCAGCTGCTGCTGTTGTATAAGCAGTGGCTGGCACTTTGAGAGTGCTCCAATTACGAACGGGTCATGGCGAAATTTTTTTAAAATTTTTCTTCCCAACCTTGCTATCTGTTGTTACTCTGACTGTTGTGCTTTTGCACCCAAATGTTGCAGCAGTTTTCCAAATATGGATGTTGTCCTAGCCATGGGGGGCTGTCCCTGGCATGTTTGATCCCCTTCTGGGAGGGGGCTTCCTCCCAAGACCTATCATTGGGGGGTTGTCCCAGTGAAACATAGGACCTTATGTTCCTATCCAAAGTCCTATTACAATCATCACGTTCAAGTCTCTTGTTCAAAGGTCAAGCTTTGAGCACCAAGATTTATGTTCAAGCAACCCAAGTCATATGGGCTTCAAGCATCAAGCATCATGTCTTCTCCAATGATAAGTCTCATGTCTTCAAGCCTGTTCAAGCATCAAGTTTCATGCCCCCCAACGGGATGTGGCTCCTATTGCTATGCTCAAGCCTCAATATCAAGCATCAATGCCAATCATTTAGATTCATTTTGAGTGTTTCTCTTCCATCTCCCTAGATGGCCTAGAAACACTTGTATCATATTTGTCATATTTTATTATATCTTGTTGCAAAAGATCCCTTACTTTTAGGTTCCTCCATGTAGCCAAGTTTGGCCTCCCCATTTCTTTCCATTCCGGTCTTCCGGTTCATTTTGTTTTTTTTCACTTCTTTTTGTCCTCCTGGGGTATGCCCCTTGTAGGCTGTATATCCGGTTAGCCTTTTTTCTATTTCAAGCTTATTTACCCAAAAAAAAAAAAAAGGGGGGTCTGAGAAGGTTCCTTTTGTTTGTTCCACTCCTATACAAGGAGATCTAATTCCAATGGAGTTCGCGTTCATCATCAGATGGGGGGCGTCTTCCCAAGTCCAAATCAGTTCGTCTCATTTCCTCTTTGATGGGGTTAAAAATGGGGTTTATCATGGGTCATCCTTGATCCATCTTCAACGTCCAATCTTCCACACCATGGATCTATAGACGGAATACACACGAACGCGCCCAGATTGGGGTTTTGCTTCTAGTACTGCTACCGTCTTCCTTGCGTATCAGTTCTTCTCCATTATGTGTCGCTGGTTTCACGGTGGAGGAGGTAATACCACTTCGGATCCTGGCGCATTGGTAAGTCTAAGGTAGTACTGGAACTTAGCTCCTTATCTTCTGCGTTTGAACTTATTCCGCTGAAATTCCTTGAGCTCCATTTGGGGCTGTCATAGATCAGATGCTATTTCTGTTCGGGTTAACTCTGTGATTTTTTACGCCAAATTAATTAGTTATTTCGGATTTGGAATTTCTGAGTAATGGTTACTTCGGTTGTGTGGAGTTGGTTCTGTTCTTCACATTTTCTGGGTTTTTTAAACCTGGAAATTCTGGGTTGTGTCGAAGATAATTGGTGTTGAGGAGAAGAAGAATCAAGTGGGTCCCACGGTTTGCATATGTCCCACGCGCTAGCTATACGTTTGTGTGTGGTCCAATCAAAGCATGGGTTACTTTGTTGTGATAAAGGGCTATCACTTTAAAATTTACTGATAAGAAGTGTGGGGCAGTGGGCTACTGTTGGTACATCTCGAAAACATGGAAAGCCTGTGGCTTACCTTACCTCATAAGCTACACAAGGGGCATGACCAACCACGAAAATGTGGTTATACAGTATGTGGGACCACGGGTCCTGTACGTAAATGAGCTAAAGGAAAAGTCCAAGCAGTGGAAAAGTGGGTTTTCCCACTTGTTCAAAGAGAAAGCAGTGCAAATTGATAGAGATGTGAGCACGTTATTTCACTCGGTGGGAACAAATCAAGAGGGCAGCAAATTGCTGTGGGCCTCACAAGCTACTTTTCGGTTGAAACAATATTGTACCCAAGCTGTGCCAACTATAAAATTGTGCATTTTTGTAACGTGCAAATATAAATTTGTCTTAAAGCATATGTATCCCTATACCAGCGGGTTGTGCTGGATTTCATATTTCCCCCGGCGGTTGTGCCGGGGGTACGCAATTTTTTTCTTTTTTCTTTTTTTGGTTTTGTCCTCCCTGGGGTATGCTCCTTGTAGGCTGTACATTCGCTTAACCCCTTTTAATTTCAAGCTGAATTACCCCCAAAAAAAAGAAGAAGATGGGTACTATCAACAACTCCACTACCGGGAACTCTCCCAGCAGCGAGATCCGGATGAATATCGGTTCCACGCTCATCACCCCTACCAAGCCTTCCCCCTCTAAATCCACACACAACAACACCATCCATGAAGCAGAAGTCAGTCAAGCTCACAATGGTAAATCCCTAACTCTATCCAAGGACTCTGCGGCTCCTATCAAAGATTTGAGCCCTAATCCTCTTCCTTCTCCAAATTCTAATCTCACCCCTCATACTCCCAACCATCCCAACGAATCCTCAGATTTAGGAACCCTTAGCCCTAAATCCACCCTGAATCCAAGTCCAGCTCGCATATTGCAACAAATTTTCCAGCAAGAGCTTCTGCGAGTCGAAACCGAGGAACGTCAGGAACATAATCGCATTTTTGAAAACCCTAACCAATACGGTACCAACGAGCCTGATATCAAAAGCAATGCTCCTCCTATCCTACGAGGGGTGAGATTAGTGCCATTTGGCCTTGGTTTCCCTAGTTTTCTCTTTTTTTCTTTTCCTTCTTTTATTTTATTTTCTTTCCTCCTGGGGTATGCCCCTTGTAGGCTGTACATCCGGTTAGCCTTTTTTCTATTTCAAGCTTTTTTTACCAAAAAAAAGTAGAGGATGTTGGTTCCCTCAAAAAACCATCCCTCTACCATTCCTGTCTGGATCAAATTACATAGACTTCCGTTGGAATTTTGGAACCATGTGGGTTTCAGTATAATAGCGAGCGCAGTAGGTAAGCCTATTCATGTAGATGAAGCCACGACTCAAAGGAAACGACTTGATTTTGCACGCATCTGCGTTGAAATAGAAGCAGGTGATGAACTTCCATCTGATATATGCATCTCGGTTAATGCTGAATCTGCTATGGTAGGGGTGGAATATCAGTGGCTTCCACCAAGGTGTGAAAAATGCAAGGTTTTCGGGCATACATGCAGCGCTAAACCAGTTCCTACAGAAGTCCCTAAAGAGGCCACTGATGAGCAGCTGCTGCCCAGAAATGAGCTTGCTGGATGTTGCCCATTAGGCTATGAACTGCTGCCCATGTTTGGTCTTGCTGGATTCTGTTCACTGACCTCTCTAGTATTCTGATACTTTAGTTCACTTTTCTGTTGTGAATGTACTGGATAGGGTCATTTTCACGTGCGATATGTTACGATGAGGTGATCTATTCAATGGTGAAATGGGCCTAGCCTAGGGGGGCTGTCCCTTGGCATGTCTGATCCCCTTTGGGAGGGGGCTTCCTCCCGTGCCTAGCCTAGGGGGGTTGTCCCTTGGCATGATTGCTCTGTTGGGCATCTAACCTTGTCACTGGAAATCTCTTATGCTATGTTCCATGTCCTTGCTGCTATTGGATAATACTACTAGATAGCATCATGCTGCTACTGTGGTATTCATTTCTGTTGCTGTGTCTGCTCGAGCTCGAGCCATTGCTCAGATGGAATCAAGTATCAAGTGGGAACTCTTTTGTTCCTGTATTAACTTTGTAATAGTTAGTGCCTTTTGTCAAATGTATCCTGTTCTTTGTTCAAGTCTCTTTTGAATGTTTCTCCTCCATCTCCCTTGATGGGCTAGAAACATTTAGTTATCATTTTATATAGCTAGGTTTGTCGCTTATGCTATTAGCCCTCCCCCATTGTAGCCTTGTTGGCCATCCTTTTGTTTTTTTTTTTTCGGTAAACCAAAAAGAAAAGAAAAGAATTGTTTCATTATTGTTTCTTTTCTTTTCTTTGTTTTGTTTTGTCCTCCTGGGGTATGCCCCTTGTAGGCTGTATAATCCGCTTTGCCTTTTTCTATTTCAAGCTTTTTTACCCAAAAAAAAAAAAAAAGGCAAGGCCACTTCAGGAACTAAGCCAGAAGACTTAGTTACTAAGCTGAGTGACTTCCAACCAAGTACAAGTGCAACCCAAGTAGATGAGATATCAATTGGTCTATGGACCAGTACAAGGGCTGAAGATCTAAGATGGTGGGTCCCCAAGGCCATGCCTTGTTAGTTGTTACGCATAAGTCAGCCCTTCAGTGGGCCGAATAGTGAAAGGCAGCTGTACCGCAGCTGTAAAGTGCTTTATAGGGGTAAGTATCCTCCCTAGGTCCCACCTGGAGATCTAAGACATTTGGGCAATTGAACATCAGTTGGTGCACCTGGGTCCCATTACACCAACAACACCCCAACAGTCAACAAGTAGAGCCCACGGTCCTCAATTTTTACACTATGTTATTATGATATGCAAAGTCTTTTGTGCAAAGTTGGGCAGTATGTCCGAAAATCAAATGGGGGGCTCTGTGCCCAATTGCGATATTTTGTAACTTTTGGAAACGATAAGCTGGCTTTTGTGCCCATTGTTCCTATCCTGGCGGGTTGTGCCAGGATCACAAATTTTCCTACCCTGGCGGGTTGTGCCGGGGAACACGCAATTTTTCTTTTTCTTTTTTATTTTCGTTTTGTCCTCCCTGGGGTATGCCCCTTGTAGGCTGTACATTCGCTTAACCCCCTTTTAATTTCAAGCTGAATTACCCAAAAAAAAAGTAGATGAGAAACCTGGGGTGCATTCTCCTGCAAGAGGCAGCTCCAATAGCTCAGATGGGACGATTTCCAGCCCACAAATCATCCCACAAATCATTCAATCCCTGCAAGTTGATGATTCCATTAGTGAAAATATGGATGAGGAATTTCTGATAGCTGATTCAGAAGTTGGTGACCCAATCCCACAAGTGAAATCTAGATCTGCCGACAGCAGCTGTGGTCAGTTGGAGAACTATCCAGAGATTGGAGAAGATTTGAAGTTGGTCTCAAATAAGAAGAAGAAAAAAGGGAGGAGCAATCAGAAGCCTCTTCCTCATTCAAAAGGGCGGTTATTTTTGTTAGCAGTCAATTCTTTCTACCTTCTGCTATATAGGTTAGCTGTTATCTAAGGTTTTTTGATGAACACAGCTTTGGAACTTGGGTTTTGGAACTTACGTGGTCTCAATGACACACTTAAACAAAAGGAAGCAAAGAAATTTATAACTAATACTCCCTCCGTCCCAATTTAAATGCTCGCTACGTATATCCGTGCCATTTTCAAACGTCTATATCTTTTTATTGGTAAGGTTTTCAAAGTTTTTAAAAATTTTGTCTTATAGAACTAATTGAGATCTATCAAATAAGATCCATATTGCATATAAAATACATTATAGAATGAAAACTATAAGAGTTTTAAAAAAACACGCATAACCGTAGGGAGCATTTAAATTGGGACGGAGGGAGTAATAAACTTTCTTTGATTGGGCTGTTAGAGCATAAAATTAAGGAGGCCAATGCTAAGAGAGTCTTGAACTTTATTTGCCCTCAGTGGCATTATGCACATAACTATGAACATGCTCCCATAGGAAGAATTTTTGTATGTTTTTTTTTTTGGGGTAAATAAGCGTGATTGAACATCCTCACATGCTTGATGTTAAAGTATTGAGTAAATCCAGCCAATACATTCATTGTGAAGTCCATGCCCTCCACTCTGGTATGAGGTTTTTCACTACCATTGTGTATGGGGCTAATGATCATGTGGATAGGCAGGATCTATGGAGTAGTATGCTCAATATTAAAACCACCAACCCATGGGTTACACTAGGGGATTTCAATGCAATCAGGTCACCTAGGGAGAAAGCTGGTGGTTCAGCTAGTTGGCCTTCTCATATGGATGATTTTAATAACTGTCTATATGCTTGTGAACTTGATGATCTCAGGTTCTTAGGTTGTTTCTATTCTTGGAGCAATAGACAAGATGGGCCCAATCATATCTCCACTAAGATTGATAGGGTATTGGTGAATGAAAGTTGGATGAGATCTTATCCTTATTCCAATGCTTTCTTCCCTACTCCTGGGTTGTCAGATCATTCACCTTCTCTGGTGAGCCTTACCCCTACACCTAAGCCTATTGCAAAACCATTCAGGTTTTTCGATTTTTTAGCTGATCATCCTCTCTTTCTTCCCACTGTTCAGAAGGTCTGGAGAACCATAGCTCTTGGTAATCCTATGTTCTGCATTAGTGAGAAGCAGAGATCTCTTCAAGTTGAGTTCAAGAAGCTAAACACACAAGAATTTAGTGCATTTTACCCAAAAAAAAAAAGAATTTAGTGCCATCTCAGATAGAGTCAAGAATGCTAAACTTAAGCTTGATGTGTTACAAAAAGAATTGGGGGCCAATCCCATAAATAGCTCCAAACAAGCTGAAGAGAAGGATGCATTAAGACAGTATCTCATGCTATCTAAGGCTGAAGAAAGTTTAGCTAAACAGATTCCACCACCTCCCATGACATGAATGTAATCAAAGACTCCTTTGTCAACTTCTATTCTAATCTCCTTGGTAAGTGTAGGGGGCGTAAATCCACGTAAGCCCGTATCACGTGCTTCCTTAACGCAACCCTAGATCTGCAAAAACAAAGAAGGGATTAGAGCACCTTTGCCTCTCGTTGGCAAAGGCCCTCCAATGCCTTAGTTAATATCACGTACTGAGGTTCTCAAATCACAATGCGTATGAAAAGGGCTTCACAGCGTACCTTTCTTCATGGGCATAGTCCTGTATTTATAGGTGAAGATAGCTTGTTGGTTTAGGCATCTCGTGCCCCCTGTTTCCTACTAGGTTTAGGAATCCTTTTCCTAATAGGACTTTCCTATATGGAGTACACTCCTAATCACGTTAGGACTTCCCATATCAATCCCCTATTTCATGGGATTGCTCCTTGTTCTGTAAGGAACCGCTTTAGACAATTCTGGAATGTCTCACCGCCCCACTCGTGGCGGTGCCGTGCTTCCACATAGCTCGGACTAACCCGTACATAGCTCAACTCATCACGCCGAGCTGGACCATGTATTCCAGAATGCTGTTTGAGCTGTATACGTAGCCTTCCTAGCTCGGCCATACCAGGGCATCCCTTTTTTTTTTTTTTGGATAAACCAGCTTTAAAATAAAAGGGAATAAGCGAATATACAGCCTACAAGGGGCATACCCCAGGAGGACAAAACAAAATAAAAGAAGGACAGTAACAAAATAACTTCCTCCCTAGCACAAACCGCCAAGGAGGGAGAGGGATGGCCAAAAGGCAACAATGGGGAACAAGTGTTTCTAATCCATTTGAGAGAGGGAGGAGAAACACTCAAAGGGGAACAAGACCTAAAACAAAGGAGAAACACTCTCCACATACTGTTAGGAAGGAAATATTTTTTAAAATTTCGGCATGACCCGTTCGTAATTGGAGCACCCTCAAGGTGCCAGCCACTGCTTATACAATAGCAGCAGCTGAAAAAAGAAAAGAGGGAGGAAGAAATACACAGCAGCAGCAGCAGGTAGAAGCAAGTAGCAATAGTGCCATAGCAGTAGCAGCAGCACCTCAGATAATGTAGTAACAAAACTAACATTAGACAAAGTAGCAGTAATAACTCCTAGGATCAGAGTAGCAGAAGCATAAAACCATAGTAGCAGCAGCAGCACCTCAGACAATGTAGTAACAGGACTAACATCACACAAAGTAACAACAATAACTCCTAGGTTCAGATAGCATAGATAGTAGCAGTAGCATCAGAACTCAGAAGATGTAACAACAGTACCAGCATGCTAGTGAGGAAATCCCAAAGGAACTCCCACCTAACATTATCATATGCCTTCATGATGTCAACCTTCATGGCACACTTAGGGGTGGGTGAGGATTTGTGATAGCCCCTCAACAATTCCTGAGATAGGAAAATGTTATCAGCAATCCTCCTCCCCTTAATAAATCCAGATTGGGCAGGATCAATAAGAGAGGGAAGGACTAGCTGAAGTCTCCTAGCCAGGATTTTAGCAATGCATTTATAAACAATATTGCAACATGAAATTGGCCTGTAATCACTAACCTTAGAAGGATTAGGAATTTTGGGAACAAGAGCAATAACTGTAGCATTGGATTTGGTAAGTAGCTGGTTGGATCTAAAGAAGGTTTGAACTGCTACAGTTATATCATGGCCAATCACAGGCCAAGCTTTTTGAAAAAAACCAGCATTATACCCATCAGGCCCAGGAGCCTTTTTGGGGTTAAGAGCCCAGATTGTGTCCTTGATCTCTAAGTTGGAAACCTCCTGGATCATGGACACACTCTGCTCAGATGTTAGCTTTCTGGTTACAAGGTGTTTAATCCTGTCAGAACCAGCATAATGTGACATGTGGGGCTTGCCAAGAAGGTCAGTGTAGTAAGTGACAAAAGAGTTTTTAATGACAGCCATGTCATATGTAACAGATGTGCCATCAGTGACCAAAGAGGTAATTGTACTTCTGTTCCTGTTATTTGCAACAGACTTAAAGAAGAAGGAGGTGCACTGGTCACCTAATTTCAGCCATTGAACTCTAGATTTTTGCTTAGCAAAGCTTTCCTCAGCTCTAGAAAGAGTGAGGAACAGCTTGTAGGCTTTCCTTTCTTCAATTGAAGTGATTCAAGTTGTTGTTTGGACTGCAGGACTCTCTCAGATATGGCACTAAACTCCTTAATGTTCATTTTCTTAAACTCAGCTTGAAGGAGCCTAAGCTTTTCACAGAGACAGAACATGGGATTACCAAGGACAACAGTTCTCCAGACCTTCTGGACAGTAGGTAAAAACTGTGAGTGATCAGCCAGAAAGTCAAAAAATCTAAAAGGTCTGGAGTTTGGCTTGGGAGAGGGTGACAAAGAGACAATTGCAGGGGAATGGTCTGAAATCCCTGGAGTAGGGAAAAAAGCAGAGGAGTAGGGGAACTCCTTGAGCCAGGGTCCATTAATGAGAACCCTATCTAGCTTAGAAGAAATATGGTGGGGGGGCTGCTGCTTATTGGACCAAGTAAAGTAATTACCAGAATATCTCAGGTCTTCAAGGCCATTAGAGTAAAGGCAATTATTAAAATCAACCAAGTGGGGGGGGACAAAGAGAGTTACCTCCAGATTTTTCAGAGGGAGATCTAATGACATTGAAATCTCCAAGTACAATCCAAGGGGATTGGCACTGAATTTTGCCAATGTCTCTCCATAAATCTTGTCTCTCCCTAGGGTCATTGGACCCATAGACAAAAGTAACATAGAAAACAAGATTATCATGTAAGGAGGTAACCTCACAATGGATAAATTGGGTGGACATACTCATTATTTGGATGGACAAAATGTGTGGATTCCAAGCCAAGAGGATTCTGCCACAGGGGGAGTACGCACTATTGTGGGCAAACTGCTAGTGGGGGCAAATGAGGGATAAAACTCTACTGAAGTTAGGCTCTTTAATTTTATGCTCAAGCAAACCAATTAGGGATAACTTCTTATTGGACAAAAAGGTTTTAGCAGCCCTTTATTTTAGGGGATCATTAAGACCTCGCAAATTCCAAAAACCAAAACATACACAAGGGCTAGACATGGTGATTATTATGCAAAAGGCAAAATAGGAAGAATAGATGCAAGCCTATACAAAAGGAGGATGGAGATTACTGCCCTGTCCTGGGAGCAGAGTTGCCTGAGCTGCCTTGCCCTGCCCTGCCTGAGCTGCCCTTATTTTCCTTTGCAAAGTTGCTGAAATCACTCCCATTGGTATGTGCAGATAATTTAGACTGGTGGAGGAGGTCTCGCTCCTTTTTCAGTCTCTTTTTCTTGGCACTTTTGGTTTCAGTGAACTCTTGGACCATAGGGTATTTCCCACCCTTGACACCCCCATCAGGAGGATTTGGTAGACGTTTGATGTTGGTCTGGACAGGGACTACTGGGAATGAGGCACCATCTGCTGAGCCCACCTGAGAAAGAGTAGAAGCCAAGCTGGGGTTGGTGATACCCACTGAAACTTTAGCCATTTCAGAAGTGGAGGTATTGCTCTGTTGCTGAGTGGAACATTGGGGTTCTTCTATTACTATCACCTCATCCTCACTATCTGAATCTTCCCTTGAAAAGCATTCCTCACTTGGTTTAATAATGAGGGCGGCCCCTGTTGAGTTAGGAACATCTTTTTTTTTTTTTTTGGGTAAACCAGCTTGAAATTAAAAAGGGTTAAGCGAATGTACAGCCTACAAGGGGCATACCCCAGGGAGGACAAAACAAAAATAAAGAAAAGAAATGAAAAATTGTTTACTCCCCGGCACAACCCGCCGGGGTGGGAAAATATGAGGTCCAGCACAACCCGCCGGGTGGGTATAATAAGCATAAAGCAGTAAAATTAGATCTATAATATGCATAAATCCGCAAAACAACATACAGTAGCAAAATGTGCAAAACACATTAGTATAACATTGAATATTGCATTAGTTGAGCGTGGATTACGTGGAACCCATGAGTAGACATACCAATGGTCAAGAGAAGGAACCGTGTGATCCCACCTTTCCATCATACTTTTCCCCCATCAGCTTTAGCCTTAAATGTTGCGTGTACTTTTACACAAAGTTTACTTGAGTTGAATTTGCTTGAAAGAAGGGCCCCACGAGGAGCCTTCAAGTCGGCAGAATTGGGTTTTAATCCGTTGAATACATGGGTCCAGCTGTACCGATTTGGACCAAAAGGAGTGTCTGATGGAAGCTCTGCTGCTGCATCAATCTCAACACAGACACGTGCAAAGTCTAACCTCTGCTGCCTCGCAGTGGTATTTTCCACATGGATAGGTTTCCCAATGGTGCTAGCTATGCGACTAAAACCCTCTGCAGTCCAACATTCTAGCGGTAATTTATGAAACTTGGTCCAAACAGGAATCGATGAGGGGTTTTCAGTGGACGGGGCTAGCAATCTCTGCCAATCCTTAAGTACCAGGTATCTGCGAGAGAAGAAGTAAGGCTCCTCTTCTAGGACCTTTCTGCTTAGCATCTTCGTCTTGGAACTCAAAAAGGTAACAAGAACCTAATTGTTTGATGCTAATTTGCCCATGGACTTTCCAGGTTCTCCTAGCTGTTGCACTGAGAAGAGAAAATGGCATTTTGCCATCCAAAAAGTATCCAATGAGGCAATTCTTCCAATTCTTGTCATCTAGGTGTTGTTCATCGAGTTCCACAGCCGCATTTTTTCCAGTCTGGAGCTCTGGGTAGTGACAAAGTGGGATTGTTTTTTAAGGGCCTTGGGCTCTAAAGAGAGAGGCCCAATCCTTAGATTTCTGAGGGTCGCGAGGAGGACGGGTGATGTTGTGTTGAGGGGAAAGGGGTTCAGCTTCAGGTAATGGAAGTTTCTCGGGGCTGTGAGACACTTCCGTAAAAACTTGTTCTGGTGTAGGGAAGATCAAGGGGGTTCTTGGTACTGTTAGATTGATGATAGGGGTATTGGTATTTGAGTATCTGGGCTTAGCTTCATGGTGTCGAAGTGGGGAAGTACCTAATTTTCCATCTGCAGGGGAGCCTTCTCGATTAAAATTAGGGCTTTTCAGTTGTTCAGCAAGATCAGTTGGGTCAGAATTCGAACGACGAACTTTTTTTTTTTTTTGGGTAAATAAGCTTGAAATAAAAAGGGGAGACAACAGAATATACAGCCTACAAGGGGCATACCCCAGGGAGGACAACAGAAAAGAAAAGGAGGCCTTCTTCAGTCCAGCATTCGAGCGGGAGCTTGTGTATTTTAACCCAAGCAGGGATAGTGGAGGGAGGGGCAGCAGAAGGGGTAAGCATTCTTTCCCACTCTTTGAGTACTAAATATCGCCTCGAGAAGAAATAAGGACCTCCCTCTAGCACCTTGTTTTTAGCCTCTTCATCCTGAAATTCAAAGAAATAACAAGATCCTACTTGTTTGATTTTGATAGTACCACAGTCAGCCCAAACTCTCCTAGTTGTAGCACTCAAGAGGGGAAGAGCCATTTTCCCATCTAGAAAGTACCCGAACAGACAATGTCCCCAATTTTTATCATCTAGTTTTTTTTTTGGGTAAATAAGCTTGAAATTAAAAAAGGCTAAGCGAATGTACAGCCTACAAGGGGCATACCCCAGGGAGGACAAAGAAAAGAAAAGAAGAAGAAAAGAAAAGGAAAATTGCGAAAAAAAGGGATGGCCGTAAGGCTACATGAGGGTACGTAGGGTTAAGTACAATAGATGAAAGGGAACTAGCTAACCATTTCCTGAAAATTTTGGGCAGAGTTTCGTTTGAAAAATGAGCAGCCCAGAAACAAAGACTAAGCTAGCAAATGAAAGCATAGCAAACCAAGTCTCTGCCCAACACAATGGCAGCCCACCGCTCATATAATCTAGAAATGAAGAACTAAGAATCGGGTATGGAGGCATGTATCAAGTAACATGCATATGGAAGCTAACCAGTTCAGCAGAAGGAATATAGAGCAAGAAAGAACTCTTTTTAAATGAACATGGAAAGGTCTTCTCTCTAAAAACCATGCTTGGAGGAACAACTCGGTGCAAAGAATAAGGGCAGCAACAGAATGCATCGGTATACGAAAGATAGATCAAAGGCAGATATAACAAGAACTCAATGCGGCGCAAATGTATGTATATGATGCAAAGGCGAGTAAATCAACGAACGTAGCAAAATGGTGTATCAAAGAAGTGTAGCAAAGCAATAGGGTTTGGTATGCAACAACAGCTTGGATGTGCAAGCGGGGAGAATAGCATGTGCGGCATATGCGAAAGCAAAGAAGCAAAGAAAACTAACCGGGCAAAGTCGACTATAGAGGAATGGATACCTCCCAAATGAATCAACAAACAGACAAGAAAAGATATCAAAATCGAGCCAAAGCAAGAAAGAAAACTCCCTTAGTGGTTCGAGGAGGATTTTTGCCCGGCAATTTTCTTAGCCTTCTTTAGCCGCTTTTTTGATCTTCCTGGACGTTGGTAAGTCACTCGAGTAGCACTCAATGGGACTTATGGTTGGAGAGGAAGGACTTAGGTAGTCACTTCATCTTCAAACTTAAAAACATTGATGCAATCGAAGAGGGGTCCTTATCTCGGCGGTATAGGATGATCCAATAATTGAGCTTTCTCCTCTTGGTTCTCCTTATCGGGAGGGGTGACCTCCTCCAAAACATGAAAAGCATTGGAGCTGAGCTTGTGCAACATAGAAGAGTCAAGATTGGGTTTAGTAGCATTGGATTTAGGATGAAGGGATGGGGTAACAACTTGGACATAAGAGTCAATTGGGGCGGGGTTGGATGTACGATGAGCCTTGTACCACCGGGGATGGAGTGGCTCTAAAAGGAGTCACCGACGATTGGAGGAGTATTGTTGGAGGTTTGGGAGTAGTCCGAGTAGTAGTTGATGGTGGGTTAGTGGGGTTCAGCGGATGATGAGAATGGGGTAAGAGGTAGCATTCCTTTTGCCCACATCTACCCAATCCTCTGTTGCCTTAGCCGAAACAGGACTCCCCTTTGTTTTGCATTTCTCACATCTTGGAGGCAACCATTGATATTCAACTCCAATCATGACTCGAATCATCAACCGATATAGTAATATCCGTAGTAAGATCATCCTCCGCGTCTATCTCCACACATATCCGAGCATAATCTAGCCTTCTTCTGTTAGCTGTAGCTTCATCGACGTGGATAGGTTTACCTATTGCACTGCCAATTTTGCTAAACCCGACAAATGACTAGAATTCCAAAGTGGCAACCTATGCAACTTAACCCAAACTGGTATAGAGGAAGGGTGATTTTTGCTTGGCACCAACATTCTTTTCCACTCTTTTAGCACCAAATATCTACGAGAAGAAATATGGGCCCCCTTCTAAGACCCCAAGCTTGCGATTCATCCTCAAATTGAACAACAGATAACATTGACCTAACATTTTAACAAAGTGAACTTTCCATGATCCTTCCAAACAAGATTTGAAAGAGTGACTAGCAAAGGCAAAGACATTTTACCATCTAAGAAATGCCCAATTAAACAGTGCTGACCCATCCCATCTTCAAGTTGCGATTCATCAAAGCTGACATAAGCCTCCTTCCCCTTTTGAGTGTCTGGATAATGCTCCAACTTCATGGACTTCGATGGAGCTTGGGCCTTGAAAAGAGTATTCCAGCTCTTGGTGTGAGTACCTTGAGGTGGTTGGAATAATTTGGGATCCGTATTCGGACCTATCTCTGTTGTGGTGTTGAATCAATGGGGTTAGGGATTTTGAGTCCAGTTTCTCGAATGGTTTAACCCAAGATCTGGAAGGCCGAGACTACGTAGTAGGTTATGAGTTGGGGTGAACTTGGTAGGAGTGGAGTAGGTAGTACCTGTACCCCGAAGCTTGGTTTGATCGCGATTCGGTCCATGGCTGGATTTGTGGACTGTGGAGTGAGCAGTACCCATACGGTTTCTCCGGACTACGTTAGAATCGATTGCCGTAGACCCAAGATCCACCATAGTTGTAGATGTGTTTACCTTTGAGAGAGATTCCTGGAGTTGCTTCCTCCTTACTACATAGGAGTCCATCGCCCTGGATCCTGTAGCTGCAGTCGTAGATTTAGGAATAATCGATTGAGAGAGGTTTGGGAAGACATCTGAGTTTTGCAAATCGGGAGGAGTAGAAGGTATGGAGTTGGTGGTGTCGTCGGTCATGGCTGGAGAAGCTAGGGTTTTCACGGAGAAACCGTGAATCGCCTAAATCGCCAGAGCACTGCTGACGTCATCACTCATTACGTCCACTCCTTTAACCACTTTATCATCTAGTTGATGTTCCTGCAATTCAATTGATGCTTCCCCAGTTTGCTTAAGATCCGGAAAATGGGTAAGGTTCATACCTTTAGAAGGACCTTGGGCTTTGAAGAGAGATCCCCAGTCCTTTGCCTTAGGCTGAGGAGGAATGGTGGGCTGGTTGACCAGTTGCTCAGGTGCTGTACTTGATACGGTAGGATCAAAAAAATCCCCGCTGACATCAACCACCACTGGAACTTCGGAGGTGGATTGCAGTTCCTGAACCGAGTGTAGCTGATTCCTCAACTCTGATAGCTTAACGAGGACCCCGGTTTTTTGCATTTCCTCTTCGAGAGAATGGATTAACGAAGAGACTCGATCCTTGCCAATTGCGCACACCTTTGCCTTTTGGAAGACCTCCCCTATCTTCCGGCTTGGACTTGATTTTGTTGGGCTGCGGGGTTCAGAGGTTGAGGATCTAGGGTATCCTTCTAAACCAAGTGTTGATGGATTGGTTCGTGGAGGGTAAGCATTAGATTGGACAAGGATAGGTTTGGACGTAGAGAGAAGAGGGTCTGTGCTAGGAGGTGTTTCACGTTCCTCCGAGCTCAGATCTGGAAAACGTTGAGAGTTGGTAATAGGGGACGGTATCAAGCTTCCTAACTGAGTGGATTGAGCAGGGTTTAAGTTAAATCGAAGGTTAGAGACACTTCGTTGCTTTTTGCGCACCTCATTCGAGTCTAGGGCTGGAAACCCTAGGCCATCAGCCATGGCAATCGAACCATCTGCCATCTTCTAGGGCTTCAAACACGAATCGCCCAAATCGCCCGAAAAAGAAAAGCTGACGTCATTTTTTTGTTAGGTGTATTGATCACAATCGAACGGCGAACTTCCTCCCCCAAACGGACTCCATCTTGCTCAATCGCATGTGGCAAAGAGTTTTGAACTACGGTCGAGGGAGAAGGATGTTTAGGGTTTGTGGATGTAGAACCAAGTTGAGGCTGGTCTCGATTCAAGGGTTTTTGGCCTTGTGGGTAGAGATCCAGGGGTCGGAAAGGGGTGAATTTGGTAGGGGTGGTAAACACTGTACCGGGAAGTAGGAGGTTGCTGTGAACTTGAACACCATCAACAATGGAGTTGAGAGCTGGACGGGGAGCCCCCAGTTGTTTCTTCCTGATTTCATTAGAATCTATGAGCTTAGAGCCCAAGACGCTCGGCGTGGTGATATTATCTTCTTCCATCTTCTAGGTCGAGAAAACCCAAAACGCCCAAATCGCCAAAGCTGCTGTTGCAAAACACATATGGTTCCTTATCTCTGGTGGGGAACAATCCCTGTGGTGTCAATGGGTAAAATCGTATTTACTCAAGGATTTTTTTTTGGATAAATTAGCTTGAAAATAAAAAGGGGAAAAAGGATATACAGCCTACAAGGGGCATACCCCAGGAGGACAAAACAAAACAAAGAAAACAAAAAAGAAAACAAAACACTCCAAATGGTATCTACCAGTCACTCAGACTTGGGAAATCAATGAGGTCAGGGATAGACTTAACAATTTTCCTAATCCTAATGCTGGTATGGATGACCAACAGAAGTGGACCCTCACTTCTAATGGTGAGTTCACTGTAAGCTCCCTTTGGAACAGCCTTAGGACAACTTACCCTAAGATCCTGTGGCATCAAGGTATTTGGTTCCCTGGTCATATTCCCAAATGCAGTTTCATATCCTGGGTTGCTATCCAGGAGAGACTGTATACAGAAGACGGATTGGTCTTATTTGGTACTAAATCCATTTCATGCTGCAGTTTCTGCTCCAGTAGTGAAAGTCATGATCATTTGTTCTTTAATTGTTCTTACACTTCTCAAGTGTGGACCCAAATCCTTGCTAATGTACATTGGTCCCCTAGGTCTTGGGCTAACTGGATTGATTTAATAGCAACTGTCAAGGGCAAATCTTTTAAGTCACTTTTAATCAGATTGATTTTTTCCATAACTGTTTATCATATTTGGATTGAAAGAAACACGCGTAAATTTCAAAATGTTGCAAACCCTTTATCTGTGGTTGTCCATAAGATACATTCTGTCATAAGGCATAGGTTGATGTCCTTGGGGGAGCTTCCCAAAGGACCTCAAGTTGATGGCCTTTTGTCCCAATGGAATTTATAACACTGATTTGTATTGTGGGACTGGAATCTGCCTTATGTATTGATGCTTTCTTAGCTGCTTGCATGTGCAAGGTCTTTATGTTGTTTTAACAGGCACTCTTCCATAGTTGGCTACAGAGGTGACCATTTTGTAGCAGGCTGCTATATTTCCTAAATATAGGGTTTGTTATCTTACTCTCTCCTCAAGCTCATTGTTGTTTGTTTGTGGTTAAGACCTTGGAAGCTTCTGGGAGTGATCAAATAAAGTGTGTGGTCCCTGTAAGCTGAGTGTTTGAGCCTCATTTCCCCATTTTTTCTGAGTGAAAATGTAATGGATGGAGCATCTTGATAGTTGAGGGAGACAGGTTGGAATACCCTCAAACCCATTGTGAATATTACAAAAGTAGAGAGGGAGAGTGAGGCTGTGAGGGTGTTGGTAGTGTGAGTCCAATGTCCAATGGGTTTTACTGTGTTACTGTTCTACTGTTTTCTGTTATATGTGGACTGCCATTGTTGGGCAGAGCTGCCATTCTATATTCTGATGCCACTGTGTCTACTACTACTGCAGTACCATGTTTAGTACTGCTGATACTGCAAGTTGCTATGAGTTATGTTACGTGATACTTGTTATCATTGGGGCTGCATGTCTCCTACATGATACTTGTCCTTGATACAATGGCTGAGTACTTTACCACATGGAGTTTATGATCATTTTATCTCATTTGCTGATGAAAATGTGGACTGCCATCATTTGGGCAGGGCTGCTGCCCCTATTTCCTTTATATAACTACTGTTGTTTGTTACTTGATACTTGTTTGGGCTGCCATCATTTGGGCAGGGCCAGGATCTTTTTGTCTTAACCTAGCATAGGGGGGTTGTCCCTAGGCCTGTTTGATACCCTTGGGGAGGGGGCGTCCTCCCATTTGTGGTGCCTTGCAGACAACACCTCTGTTACTGCTACTACACTACTATGATGATGATGATTTGCACATTTTGTTGCTGCACCTTTCACTGATGCTGCAACCTAAGCACGACTGATTACTGCTGCTGCACTTTTTGCTACCTCTCTTTGGTATGATAATTGGCATCTCCTAGGCCCCCTTGCTCCAAGATATGGTCCCAGGATCTTCTATGACTCTGGCCTTCCCAAGGACTCCAAGGTCTCTGCTGTCATTAGGGATTCCACTTGGGCTTTTCCATGTACTCAAACTCTTGAGCTTATGGAGGTCAAAGACAATCTCTCTCTCCTCCCTTCTCCTTCTGGTAATGTTAGTGACCTCCCCATATGGTCCCTCACATCCAATGGGATCTTCACTATCAATTCACTGTGGGACCATCTTAGAACACCTTTTCCCATGGTACATTGGCATCACAGTGTGTGGTTTCCTGGTCACATACCCAAGTGTAGCCTCATCACTTGGGTTGCTATCCAAAACAGGCTCTACACTGGAGATAGGTTAGTCCTCTTTGGTACCATTCCTATCTCCAGCTGTAGTTTTTGCTCTGATGAGGAAAGCCATAATCATTTATTCTTTAACTGCCCTTACACATCCCAAGTATGGACCCAAGTCCAAGGTCTTGTTGGCAGTTCATGGCCATCCAGACCTTGGTCCAATTGGGTATTGCTCATGTCTTCCTTTAGGGATAAATCTCTTAAGACACTAGTAGCTAAACTGGCTTTTACTTCATCACTCTACCACATTTGGATTGAGAGAAACACTCGCAAATTCCAAAGCTCACCAAGTCCTAGTTCTGTGGTGGTAAGCAAGGTTCATTCTATGCTTAGATGCAAACTATTAACCATGGGAGACCTGCCACAAGATCCCTACTCACACTGGCTCTCAACAAAATGGAACATCTCTTAGCTTTGGTTTATCTACTGCCTTGCAGCTGTTGTTGCTTATCTTTGAGTGACCTACTATATGTGTGCACCTGTAAGTTGAGTGTTTGGGCCCCTACATTTTTTTTTTGAGAGGAGGTAATAGTGAGAGGGAGATTTTAGTGAGAAGTGAGAGGAGGGAGTATGACAGTTTCTCCACCTGAACCCATTGTAAATCTTAAAAAAGTTAGAGAGGGAGGGTGAGCTCTTGAGGGTGTTGGTGAGTGAGGACTTTGAACAATGGGTTCATACACTTTCACACTCCTGCACCTTTACTGTTGTTTTCTTTCTCATGTCTTATCCTTATCTATGATTACTTGAGATAGTGTAATCCACTAATTCTCGCTTCTCGATCCACCGAGTGTTGATGCTATTTGACTCATGTTAGTACCGCTGTTACATAATCAGTCTTACCACAACAACTCTTTGTCTATGCTACACCGGACCTAGGAGTTATGGCTGCTACTTTGTCGATGTTAGTCCTGTTACTACATTGTCTCGAGGTGTCTTTTGCTGCTTCTTCTTTGCTTTATGGTTCTATGGTTTTATGGTTCATGCTTCGCTTCTCTTCTTCTCTGTTCCTAGGAGTTAATGCTTTTGCTACTTTGGTCTTTGTTAGTATTATTACCGCATTATCTCGAGGTGTCTTTCTTGCTCTCTTTGCTATGACACTATTGCCATTTGCTATTTACTGCTACTTGCTTCTACTGCGATGTTCTTTGTGTATTCTTCCTCCCTCTTTTCTTTTCTTTTTTTTTCAGCTACTGCTATTGTTTAAGCAGTGGTTGGCACCTTGAGGGTGCTCCAATTACGAACGGGTCATGGCGAAATTTTTAAAAACTCTTTCCCAATAGTATATGGAGAGTGTTTCTCCTTTGTTTCAGATATTGTTCCCCTTTGAGTGTTTCTCCTCCCTCTCTCAGAGGGTCTAGAAACACTTGTTCCCCATTGTTGCCTTTTGGCCATCCCTCTCTCCCCTCCCTGGCGGTTTGTGCTAGGGAGGAAGTTAATTAGTTACTGTCTTTCTTTTAATTTTGTCCTCCTGGGGTATGCCCCTTGTAGGCTGTATATTCGCTTATTCCTTTTTATTTTAAAGCTGGTTTATCCAAAAAAGTACTGACGTCATTAGGTACTCTAAAAGAGTTGGAGGAAGATACTTTGGGGCATCCCTTTATGCCTTACGCCGAGCTAGTGCATCCTGATCTATCAGTTTACTTGATTACTCTGACCTTTCTCATGGCCAGTGCAGCTCGGCACAGGGCTCACGGACTCCCTATGTGGTGCCGAGCCATTCACCCTCTCGTGGTGACTGTCATTGGCACGTGCTATGCCTAGTAGTAGGGTAATCGGATTTTACCCACTCCAATTGCTCCCCAGCTTTGTCACTACTGTCATTCATCAGTAGTGGGCAGAGCTTCAACGGCTACTGATACATCTCTTGCACGCTTCCCCTTCACGTGAGGAACAGGGTTACTTTTGCACTAAATGCGAAGTGACCCGTCGGTTACCGGATAAGCCCAAAGGACTTTTTTACTGACGTAAATGGACGCGTCACGGCCTAACTTTTGGGGTTTTGGGCGGGATAATCATTATTCCATCCCCCAAAATCCTTTATTCTCGAAAACTCTTTCCCCTCCCATCTCTACTTCATCCTATCAGAAGCAAAAAGAGAGAGAGGAAAAAACTTCTTTCTGCCATTCACATCGTCCAAGCTTTCTGCAACCAACCCCTTTCTCCGGTTCTCGTCGGAGAGTGTCTTCCGTTCCCATCGGAGAGTGTCTACTCTTAGATCCACACCTTTCGCGTAAGTGCCCCTTTTTTCTGGTTTCCAGCCCTTTTCGTTTCCTGGTATTCTTTTTGTTGTTCCCGGTTCTTGATTCATCTTCTTCCTCCTGCCCTGGGTTTCAACAGTGAAACCCTAACCCAGTAAAAAATGGGAAGGCATAGGGCTCTTCTGAGTACCCAAGAAAAAATAATAGAATTCCGTAGGAAATATGAAATCCCCGCCGACGTACAATTCCGGCTAGGCAGGTCTGAGGACCTAGTAGAAGAGGGTCAGGATGAAAACAGTATTTACATCCCCTTGATCTTTATTGTGGAGGGTGGCCTTAGGTTTCCCCTTCACCCCTTCTTTCGTGAGGTCTGTTCTAGGTGCCAGTTGAACCCTAGGCAACTCTGCCCCAATTTTGTCAGGGTGGTCATGGGCACAGTGGCTCTTAATAGGCTGCTCGGTCTTCGTCTCGACTGGTGGGACTTGCACTATCTCTATAGTGTAGTCCCTACAGCTGAGAAAAATTATTACTTCAAAGCCAGGGATCCCAACCAGAAGCTCATCACCGACCTGCCGAACTCCTCAAAGGGAGAGGCAGATGACTTTCTCGTAGTCACGGGCAATTGGGAGCCTAGAGATGCCGAGGGGAGGACCATCGGCTCGGCCTGCCCCAGAGTTATAGGCGGACTACGTTAGTATATTTTTCTTGTTTTTCCTAGCTGGTTTATTCCTTGTATTTCTAGAACCTGTAATTGACCATTTTTTCCGTCATGTTGTTTTGCAGCGGATAATCTCAATCATGGTGGTCGTTTGATCCACGACAAGCTCCACCGCGAGGACATCGCCTGGGCCCTCTACTTCGACGGTTTTCCACCAACTCCTGTTGGTCTCGGCCGCTCAGCCCACCGACTCCTGGACTACCCCATACTACTGGGGCAACATCAGGAGAGTTGGAGAGCCCAGAACAAGACATCCTTGGCCGCCAGCTGCTCCCCTG
This sequence comes from Vaccinium myrtillus, assembly GCA_016920895.1. Lineage (NCBI taxonomy): Eukaryota > Viridiplantae > Streptophyta > Magnoliopsida > Ericales > Ericaceae > Vaccinium > Vaccinium myrtillus. Next base: position 18,712,520 of record CM029276.1, read on the forward strand.
ATCGCCACATGCCGACCAGCCGATCAAGAAAGGACTCGTGTTCGCAGGGGCTGAGCTAGAAGGGGATCAGCACGGTCTCAAGCCCCAGCGGATCTTCAGCAGCAAGTGACATTTGCTCACATCCCAGAGGTTCCAACTACCATCCCGATTCTCGTTCGAGCTGACCAAGAACCAAGCACGTCTGGGAGAGTGATAGAAGAAGAAGAAGAAGAAGAAGAAGAAGAAGAAGAAGAAGAAGAAGAAGAAGAAGAAGAAGAAGAAGAAGAAGAAGAAGGGTCGATCCACCGAGCGACCGTCAGGTCCTTAACCGAGCAGGCCGCCTTTTTAGCTGATTCAGATGATTCTCCGGGCTACTCCCCTTCTCCAGATCGGGAAGAAGAAGAAGAAATGCCTCGCCAGCCGATCAACCTGCTCGACGTGCTGAACCTTGGCGGAGCTTCCCGTGCTCCACCAGCCACCCGCATCGTCACTCCTTCCCAGACATCATCCCCTCCTCCTTCTGAGAACCCGAGGGACAAGCTGCCGAGAGAGAGTCCCAAGCACGCCCAGCCTCCCCCTCACAGGAGAAGGACTGGAAACTCCAGCTCAAGCCAGACCCTTTGTGACTCTCCGCCTTTGGTGCAGCCATGGGAGCCTGTCCTGGCCCGTCCTAATGGCACGCCCCTTAATATGATTGACAAGATCTCCTCCACTGAGGTTGCGTTTGGCGTGTCCAGGGCTGCCCTTCTTCCGCTTGACATGGAGAGAGAAAAGAGTAGTTCTTATGACACTCTTATGAAGTCAATCTTCCAGTCGAGTGCCAAGGTAACAAATTCCTTCCCTTTACTTCCTCTTTATTGAACCTTTGTCTTGTTCTTACCAGTCGCACTCCGTTTTGCAGATCATGCAGAAAGCTGCCGCCGGTTTCGACCGAGCAAAAGAGGCCGAGAAAGAGCTAGAAAAAGAACAAAAAAGGGTTGAGAAAGCGGATAGGGAAAACGCACGGCATACCCAGTCTTTAAAAGATGCTCGGGAGGAGGTGGAGAGCTTGAAAGGAGTGAACACCGAGCTGAAGAGGAAGGCCGAGGAGGTCGAGCGGGAGCTGCGTCAACAACTTGCTGCTGTAGAGGCTGAGGCTGAAGCAGAATATGACCGTGTTGTTGCTGTTATCACGGACAACTACAGGGCTCAGATGCTGGTCGTGCAGGATGCTGTCTGGGGCGCGGCTTGGCAGAGGTGCCTCACCAAGCTCGGGGTGGATCCGTCTTCCCCCTATTGGACTGACATGGAGCTTCCAAGTGAGGTGGCAGTTTCTCAAGTCAATTCTAATGCTGGAGCTCAGCCTAACCCTGAAGCCCATCCGGAGACCATTGCCGAGCAGATCCAAACAGATGATGCTACTGTGGATTCGACCATCCTGGGAGGTAATACTGCTGAAGGAACTATTGAAGGAGGAGTTCCTGATCCCACCCTTGCCGCTGATGCTTAAGGACACAGTGAAGAGGCTCAATGCCTGGTTTACTTTTCCTGATTGACCCTGCGTGGTCCTGCTCGGCCGTCTGTGGCCTGTTGATACTTTGATACTTCTGTTGTTTTGATGCTAGTACTCTCTTTTAAGTATTTTCGTACTTATTATGTCATGCACAAGTGTTTTCTAAGTGTGTTCGTAGTACTTTTTGTAAGCTTCTTCGTGCTTATGCCAAATGTTCAAGTGTTTTTAATTCTTGAATTTGTTACAACCTAAGTGTCTTCATACTTAGGCATCTAAGTTTCTTCGTACCTAGGACCCATTGCAATATTCGTTGCAAATCTAAGTTTATTCATACTTAGCGTTTTAGTGCAATGTTCGTTGCACATCTAAGTTTTTTCATACTTTAGAAGCTTTTGGCAATGTTCGTTGCTCGTCTAAGTCTCTTCGTACTTTGGGAATTACTCCCAAGTGCCCATGAATTTGGACTGTGCAGTATTCGTTGCATACTTAAGTGTTTTGATACTTTTTTTTTTGGGTAAAAAGCTTGAAATTAAAAGAGGCTAAGCGAATGTACAGCCTACAAGGGGCATACCCCAGGGAACACTCTTGGTTGATCATTTGCATTCGTTGTTGCAAATGACTAAAGTGACTGGAGGATGAACACTCTCTGCTCCCCAATAGGAATCAAATTTGAGACAATTTTGGTTCGTATTTAAGCAATATCATAATAGGGGGAAAAAAAAAACTGAAATCTCATTTATGTTTGGAATAAAGATAAAGGACTTACATAACTTATGTTGGTGATTTTGTTCGTAACCCCAAAAAAAACAAATGTGAATTTTCTCGTATTCACCTAAAAGGATGTGATTGTATTCGTAATCACATAAACAAATTACTGGTAGAACTTTCTCAGGTTCTGGACGTTCCATGGTCGTGGTACTGGGTTTCCATCCAGGTCGGCCAGACGATAAGCCCCAATTCCGGCGATCCCCATGATCTTGTATGGGCCCTCCCAGTTCGGCCCAAGCTTCCCATCAGTGGATACTTTGGTGTTGGCCAAGACTTTCCTAAGGACCAGATCCCCAATCTTGAACTCTCTTGGCTGCACCTTCTTATTGTAGCTTCTTCGTAGCTGCTCTTGGTATGCTGCTAGTGTAATAAGTGCACGTTCTCTTTTTTCCTCGGCGAGATCAAGCTGCTCGGCCAAGGCTTTATCGTTGCCACCTGACTCTACAAGAGTGGTGTGGATGGTCGGCAGGCCAACCTCTAGTGAAATTACTGCCTCTGTGCCATAAGCAAGGGAGTACGGCGTCTCTCCCGTAGATCGTCGTGGAGTGGTCCTATATGCCCAGAGTACAGCTGGTAACTCATCTGGCCACTTTCCCTTTTTATTCTCCAACCTTTTCTTAAGACTTTTAAGGATAGTCTTATTTGAAGCTTCTGCTTGCCCGTTGCTTTGTGGGTAAGGTGGTGTTGAATAGTAGTTTCTTATGTCGTATTGAGCACAAAATGCTTTGAACTTCTTGCCGAACTGGGACCCATTGTATGAGATGATGGAGTATGGTACTCCAAATCGGGTGATGATCTTGTTCCAGACAAACCTTTCCACCATGGCTTCTGTGATCTTGGCCAGAGCTTCCCCCTCTATCCACTTAGGGAAATAGTCAGTGCCAATGAGCAGGAATTTGGAGGCTTTACCTAAAGAACTATTTTTAAGGGGGTTGAGAGCTTCTCTCTCTACATTCTAGAGAGAGAATGCACTCCCCTACCCAAAAATCTTCTGAATTTTTATCAATCTGATTGGGTCTCCAATCTTCCATGTTTGATTCAACCAACACTGAGCCGTTTCTCTTATAGCTCAGCCTACCACTTTTTGGGATTTTTTGATTCCCAAACTCACGTTCTTTTTCATCAGTTCGGGTCTCCTAAACCCATAACACAATGAGTCCATAAGGGGATCTGATTAAACATTCACAGAGTATCTTGAAGGTTTGATTCAGATTTTCTATGGGTTCTCTTCAATAACAATCAAGTTCAGAGCTTCTAATACCACAAATGGAGTTTCATTCCATGGAGTATACACACCAGCTCGAGCACCCACTTCCGGGTGAGGTCCAATCAGGAACATCTTAGATCTGGAGGTTCACCTTTCGTTTTGGCTATCCCTATGCGTTTCAGTTCCCTTTCGTTAAGTGTCGGTGGTGTCACGACGGAGGGGGTAATACCACACGGGTTCGGGTTCAGCTATGGTGAGTCAACAGTGAAGATGGTCCTCTCGGCCTACTATGCGTCTGTCTTGCAGTTGGTCGTTGGAATTTCTGGGTTGGGGCTGGTCGTTGGAATTTTTTGGGGATGCAGAACATCTGTTGCAATCACATTCAAGCCTTGCTGGTGATTTACCAATGAAGCTAAGGCCCTGAGTCTATTCGGAAAGCAAATGGGGAAGAAGAGAGTGTGATACACACACACACTATGCAACTGGGCTTTGCTTCTGGGTAGTAGCTGCAAGTTGTAGTAGCTGCAACTGGGTTTTTTCGGATGAAATGATCAAAACCCCATCTACAAGGTAGGGGGTACAACTGTTGACAAAGGGTGTGGGGGCCACTGGTCCTTTACGTAAAGGGTGCTAAAGGGGGCTCTTCAAATCACATGGTGGGCCCATGTTTTTGATCTTGCTGGAAAAGAAATGAGTGGACACAAGCCACTTGAACCTTTTACCCGATGTTCTCGGTCAAATTATTCAAATGCAGCCAAATTTCGTTTTATTGCACGTAAAAGGCAGTGAATGACCTTTGCGCAGTGAATGACCCATGGTGGTCCTTTCAACGTTGGCTTTTGCGGGCCCACGCCCTTATTACCCGGGGAATCCTTGGGCCTATTTTTATTGCACGTAAATTTCAAAGTGGGACCACAATCAATTGGACCACAAATTTTGTATCCATTCGTATGATGGATATGCCACAGTTTAGTAGTTTTTTTTACTGCTTTATGCTAATTTACCCATACCAGCTGGTTGTGCTGGATTTCATATTTTCCACCCCGGCGGGTTGTGCCGGGGAGTACGCAATTTTTTCTTTTCTTTTCTTTATTTTATTTTGTCCTCCCTGGGGTATGCCCCTTGTAGGCTATACATTCGATTAACCCCTTTTAATTTCACGCTAAATTACCCAAAAAATGAGCAGGAATTTTCGTTTCCTTGTTGCCATGGGAAGAGGACCCATGATGTCCAGTCCCCACTGGGCAAATGGCCATGGGCTGGTCAGAGGCAACAGATCCTCTGCTGGAGCTCGGATGAGAGGGGAATACCTTAGACACTTTTCACAAATTTTCACAAAAGCCTTTACATCCTCTTGCATATAAGGCCACCAGTATCCCTGGGATATTGCTCGGTGGGCTATGGACCTTCCACCAGTGTGTCCTCCACAAGTTCCAGCATGGATCTCATGGAGGAACTTCTGAACAAGGGCTGGATGTACACACAATAAATATGGGCCAAGGAAAGACTTTCTATAAAGCTTACCTTCTGGGGAGAGCCAGAAACGTGCTGACTTGGTCTTGATTTTATGAGCTTCCCTCTTGTCTTCTAGCAAGGTCCCATCTCGTAGGTATGCCACTATTGGGTCCATCCAGCTCGGCCCAAACTCTGTTTCCATCACTATCTCTACTGCTCGGCCAATGCTCGGTTCGTTCAGATACTCCACAGCTACTCTACGTCGGTATTCTGTGTTTACTGCTGACCCTAAGCATGCCAATGAGTCTGCATGTGCATTCTGTCCCGAGCTGATTTGCTGGATGTGGATGTTGTTGAATTTGTCGAGCAAGTCTTTGGCTATTTCTGAGTATGCAGCCATCTTCTCACTTCTTGCAGCGTACTCCCCTGGAAGTTGATTAACAACTAGTTGTGAATCACAGAATACCCTTAACTTACTAACCTTGAACTCTATGGCACTCCTGAGTCCTGCAAGCAGGGCTTCATATTCTGCCACATTGTTGGTGGCACTGAACCCCAATCGCAACGCTTGTTCCAGCACCAATCCTTCTGGGGAGAATAGCACCACTCCTGCTCCTGACCCTTTGTTGTAGGCTGATCCGTCGACGTACAATCTCCATTCTTCTGGATTTAGCTCAGCCGATCTCGTCGGTGGCTCGGGGTTAATACTTCGCTCCTTCTCGTGGAGAGCTGGGGGTGGTGGGGCTACTGCTGGAGCAAATTCTGCTATAAAATCAGCCAAAACCTGTCCCTTTATTGCCGTCCTGGGCTGATAATCAAGGTCAAACTGACTTAGTTCAATCGACCATTTGGATATTCGTCCAGAGAAGTCTGCCTTTCTAAGCAAGGCCCTTAGTGGATGTTCAGTGAACACAGTGATGGGATGCTGTAAAAAATAGTGGGGAAGTTTTCGTGCTGCTATCACGAGAGTGTAGACCAGTTTTTCCAACGGTAGGTAACGTGTCTCCGCGTCTAACAGCGTCTTGCTCACAAAATAGATTGGAGCCTGCTCCCTTCCCTTTATTCGTAGGAGAACCGAATTGACTGCATGGTCGGATACTGCTAGATATAATATCAATTGCTCCCCAGCTTCTGGAGTGGAGAGTAAGGGTGGTGATGACAAGTAACCTTTCAACCTCTGGAAAGCCTGTTCCTGCTCGGCTCCCCACTCGTATCCTTCTCTCTTCTTCAGAAGCTGAAAGAAAGGTCTGCAACGGTCTGAGGACTTACTAATAAAACGGTTAAGAGCTGCTGCCATCCCTGTTAGCCTTTGGACCTCCTTCATGGTTTTTAGGCTTTGAAGGTTCTGCAGAGCCGTGATCTGATCTGGGTTAGCCTCAATTCCCCTCTTGGTAACCAGGTGGCCCAAGAATTTCCCCGAACTGACCCCAAAAGCACACTTTGAGGCATTCAATTTTAACTTGTATTCTCTCAAAATACTGAAGGTTGCTCTCAGGTCGGCAAGGTGATCTGGCTTCAACTTGCTTTTTACCACCATGTCGTCAATGTAGACCTCCATGGTTTTGCCGAGCTGTTCCTTGAACATCTTAGTGACCAACCTCTGGTAGGTTGCTCCGGTGTTCCTTAGCCCAAATGGCATAACCCTGTAGCAGTAGAGTCCCCGCGGTGAGATGAAGGATGTTTTCTCCTGGTCTGGCTCATGCATGGCTATTGATGGTATCCTCGATAGGCGTCAAGGAAACTCATTCTTTCATAGCCTGATGTGGCGTCCACCAGCTGATCGATCCTGGGGAGTGGAAAGCTGTCCTTCGGGCATGCTTTGTTGAGGCTGGTGAAATCCACACAGACTCTCCACTTCCCATTCTTCTTTTTGACTACAACCGTGTTGGCTAGCCAGTCAGGATAGCTCACTTCTCGTATGGCATCCGCTTCTAGTAGGCGATCCACTTCTTCAATCACAGCGTCGACGTGCTGTGGTGCCGACCTTCTAGCCTTCTGCACAACTGGTTTGTGCTGAGGATCCACGTTTAAATGGTGGCAGATTATTCCGGGGTCTATCCCAGGCATCTCCTGGGGTGTCCATGCGAAGATGTCAATATGGTCTTTCAGAAAAGCCACCAAATCCTTTTCTTCTTGTTCGGCTAGGGTTTCGCCGATCAGGAAGTATCTATCTGTATCGTCCTCTTTTATCTGTACCTTCTTCAGACCCTCCACCATCTTCTTAGTGGGATCTCCTCCAACGTCCTCCAAGGTTGGCTGATCTGGAACCTCAACTGTCTGCACCAGCTCGACTTTTGGAGATTTCTTCAGTACCATGTTGAAACATAGGTCGGCTACCTTCTGGTTTCCTTTAATGCACTCAATGCCATCTGCTCCAAGATACTTGATCTTTTGGTGGTAAGTTGAGGAGACTGTAATTACCCAAAAAAAAAAGTTGAGGAGACTGCCCTCATTTTGTGCATCCAGGTTCTTCCTATAATCACGTTATAGGAGGAAGGGATGTCTACCACGAGGAAATCAGTTTTTAGGACTACTGATCCAGCTCGGACGGGTAACGTGACCTTTCCCATAGGCCATACTGTCTGCGCACTGAAAACGACCAGCGGAACCAAGCACTTTTGCAATGAGCTCGGCGGGAGTTCCATCTTCTTAAAAGTGTGGTAATACATGATCTCTGTGCTAGCCCCCTGATCCACAAGGATCTTCTCTACATCGTAATCCCCTATCCGTAGGGTAATCACCAATGCATCGTTATGGGGTACTAATACCCCGTCCAGATCATCATCAGAGAAGGTGATTGAAGTCTCCATTACTCCCTCTGCCCTCGGCCTCTTCATGCCGAGCTTCATGACTTGCCTCGCCTGTCCGTTGACCCTTTGGATGTGTCTGATTTTGTTGTTGGTGTATGGGGCCACCAGTCCATGTATCAAGTGGATGGTCCCCTTTGGACCTTTCTCGTAGTCCATCTCCTCGATCAGCTCGGCATCATGTTTGCTATCAGCCAAAAATTCCTTAAGATGACCCTCCGCCACTTTCTCGTCCAAGAATTTCTTGTACTCCACACAATCTTCAGTCATGTGTCCCCAGTCTCTGTGATAGCTGCAATGTTGGTTAGTAGCCCTTCTCTTTTCCGGATTCCTTGTTATCTTTGTGGGTCTCCTGAACCATGGCTCATTCTTGATCTTGTATAACATCTTGTAGATCGGGACGTTGAAGGTCGCCATGACACTGAAGTATGACTTTGGATCTGGGTCTGCTTTGTCCCTCCTCTGCTGCGTATAGTCTTTCCTCCCTGATGTGTACTCCTTCTTGTACACTTTTGGCTCTGCAACCTCTCTCTGGGAGCTGAGGTTGTCCAGCCACAATCTTTCCCCCAGCTTGTAGGATGTCATCCTCTACCCTTGCATGTTCCTGGATCCTTTCCATAAGCTTGGCCACAGTTTTAACTGGATGCATGGTAAGCGATTCCCATAGCTTACTGTGCATAGGCAAGCTCGTTTTGAATGTTGCCAAGGCATACTCCTCACTACAATTTTCAATCTCGTTGAAAGTTTCCCAGTAACGCTTGGAGTACTGCCTCAGAGTCTCATCATCCCTCTGTCTCATAGAGGTTAATGCATCAAAAGTTTTCGGAGCTGCTCGGCTAGTGAGGAACCGGGCAGTAAATTCCTCAGCTAGTTGAGTCCAGTGCAGGATGGATCCTTCTGGGAGCTTGTGGTACCAGCGTAGGGCTATCTTTCCCAAACTTGACGGGAACATTTTGCATAGCAAGGCGTCATCTTTTTTGGGTAAAAAAGCTTGAAATAGAAAAAGGCTAACCGGATATACAACCTACAAGGGGCATACCCCAGGGAGGACAAAGAAAGAAAATAAAAAATAGAAAAAGGAAATTAGGAAATTAAAGCCACTCAAGCTGAAAGGGAAGGCCCGAGGCACCTAACATGGCATCTAGCCCTACAGGATGTTTCTCTCTCATCTAACAGAGGAGAGAGAAACACCACACAAAATGGAACCAAATTACAAACAGAACTACAATAAACCTTATATGAAACAATAACTGATGAGAACACTCTTGGTCTTTGAGTGGGGACACAACTCTTGCTTCGTAAGGGATGAATGCTGAATGTTTCACCCTACTCGGTGTCTTCTCCGTTCGGATCCAGTGGGCCAGTGGTGACTTAGAGATCTGGCATAGGGCTTCCTTAGCTGCTTCTCGTGCAGTTTTAGGTCCTTCATAAGCTCGGCCAGCATCCCTTCTTCTCGTATGCTGCTCGGGGATATGCTCATTGGAACCAGATATCTCGTACCTGTCCCTAGCATGCTTCCTTCTTTATTTCTTTTCAACGGAAACGCTTCTTTCTCTCCGCTTTCGTGGAGAGACTGCTCGGTCTGTAGAGACATCCTCACGGTGATGACTCCTTTTTTCATTCTCATATTGCAAGGATCTCGTCCGTGAGCGTAGGTCTTTTTCCTTCTCTTGGAGTTGCTTCTTTAGGTCATGGATCTCTCGTTCTCACCGAGTGACTTCACGGGCCAATTCTTCTGCTTCCTGCTCTTTTTTGTCGAGGCTATCCTCTCTTTCTCGGTCCTTCGTGTGTCTACGACCCTCCTTCCTTGGGGGGCTCCTCCTCCGTTCACGTCGGTTGGAGGCTTCCCCGCCTCTGGGTGGTGTCTTTGAGTGCTTTCGCCCTTCTCCAGTTCTTGGGGACTCATAATTTTCCAGGCGCGTATCCCTGAATTTTGGAATCTCAGGGATATGTCCTATGTTGAACCTCCTAGCGGCAGGTTTTTTCTGCGGAGCTCTAAGGATTGCAGGAGCTTTGTCCACCCTCGTACTCTTTCTCGTAGTGTACACCAGGGTGGTTCCGCCACCGTCTTCCACAGCTTCCCTTCGTGGAGTGCATAGAAGAGGTTCTGAAATCACCATTGTTGAGAACAAAGCTTTTTGTAAGCGTTTCCCACACACGGCGCCAATTGTAGGGGGCGTAAATCCACGTAAGCCCGTATCACGTGCTTCCTTAACGCAACCCTAGATCTGCAAAAACAAAGAAGGGATTAGAGCACCTTTGCCTCTCGTTGGCAAAGGCCCTCCAATGCCTTAGTTAATATCACGTACTGAGGTTCTCAAATCACAATGCGTATGAAAAGGGCTTCACAACGTACCTTTCTTCATGGGCATAGTCCTGTATTTATAGGTGAAGATAGCTTGTTGGTTTAGGCATCTCGTGCCCCCTGTTTCCTACTAGGTTTAGGAATCCTTTTCCTAATAGGACTTTCCTATATGGAGTACACTCCTAATCACGTTAGTACTTCCCATATCAATCCCCTATTTCATGGGATTGCTCCTTGTTCTGTAAGGAACCGCTTTAGACGATTCTGGAATGTCTCACCGCCCCACTCGTGGCTGTGTCGTGCTTCCACGTAGCTCGGACTAACCCGTACATAGCTCAACTCATCACGCTGAGCTGCACCATGTATTCCAGAATGCTGTTTGAGCTGTATACGTAGCCTTCCTAGCTCGGCCATACCAGGGCATCCCTTTATGCCTTACGCCGAGCTAGTGCATCCTGATCTATTAGTTTACTTGATTACTCTGACCTTTCTCATGGTCAGTGCAGCTCGACACAGGGCTCACGGACTCCCTATGTGGTGCCGAGCCATTCACCCTCTCGTGGTGACTTTCATTGGCACGTTCTATGCCTAGTAGTAGGGTAATCGGATTTATCCACTCCAGTAAGCCCCACACTACTGCCTATGCCGGTCATGATAGGATCAGTCAACTCATCACTAGGAGGCTCACCAATGACCAAAGTGTAGGCTTGGTTCAGGAAGTTTCCAACTCTGAGATTAAGGATACAATCATGAGCTTTAATCCCAATAAAGCCCCTGGAATGTAGATGATAGCAGAAGAGGAACCAACGGCCTCATGACGTCAGCACTCTCCAGGCGATTTGTGCGATTTGCTTCTCCACGAGCTGGTTCCTCCTGATCTAGCCATGGGAGATGGATCAATCACAAAGGTGGAGGGCCTAGGGCTCAAATCAGTAGATTCACACAAGCTCCGCATGAAGCAAAGAAGCATCTTCAACTCACGATCTACTCCAAGTTCAGTGCAACTGATTCAATGTCCAATTTAGCCCTCTAATAGTCGTGTGCTTCTCTGAGTTTGTAGATGCTTAGTTAGGCCCTTCTATTAGCCGTGTGCTTCATTGGATGCTTCATATTTTGCATCTGTTGCTACTGCTCTACTGAATTAACCAGCTTCATTGTGTTATGTTACCTGCTGCTGGTTGTAACTTCTATCTCTTCCTCTTTCTTTTTTTTTTTTTTTTTCTTCTGCTGCTGTTGTATAAGCAGTGGTTGGCACCTTGAGGGTGCTCCAATTACGAATAGGTCATGGCGAAATTTTCAAAATTTACAATGCTGCTGTAATAGTTCACTGCTGTTGTGTGCTCACTGCCGTGGCAGATTCACAGTGGCAGATTCACACATTTCCATGTGTATGACTTAGCCTTGGGGGGTTGTCCCTTGGCGATGTTTGTTTCCTCTCGGGAGGGGGGTGTCCTCCCTATTTGTAACCTCAGTGGCTGTTTAAATGGCAATTTTACTCGATCATGGAGGAGGTCCCTCGGTAACCAAGTATTGAAGCCTTGTTGCTATGTACTATTGAAGACTGGAGTTGGAAGAAATCAGGCGGTTCAGAGAAGAACCTTTTATTCATTATAGTAATGTATTAATGTCATTACCATTACCAAGCAAACAAATTTTGTGGCTACCTTTTGCCGTTTGGCATAATTTCTTTTTCTTTTCTTTTCTTTCTCTTTTTCTTTTTCCTTTTCTTTTGTCCTCCTGGGGTATGCCCCTTGTAGGTTGTATATCCGGTTATCCTTTTTTCTATTTCAAGCTTTATTTACCGAAAAAAAAAGTTCAGTGCAACGGGATGTGTCACCTATTGCTATACTCAAACTTCAATATCAGGCCTCAAGCCTCAATGTCAATCAATTAGATTCATTTTGAGTGTTTCTCTTCCATCTCTCTAGATGGCCTAGAAACACTTCTATCATATTTATCATATTCTGTTATATCTTGTTGCAAAAGATCCCTTACTTTTAGGGTCACCATGTAGCCAAGTTTGGCCTCCCCATTTCTTTTGTTTATTTTGTTTATTTCCTTTTTTGTCCTCCTGGGGTATGCCCCTTGTAGGCTGTATATCCGGTTAGCCTTTTTTCTATTTCAAGCTTATTTACCCAAAAAAAATAACCCTAAAACGGGGGTATCAGGGGCTTCCATGGCCGCTACACGTAAAGTCTCAAATTTGAGCCCTGATATTCGAGATGCCCCAGAGAATGCCTCTTCTCTCCAACAATCACCTAACCCTAGCTTTGTCCAATCAAATGTATATCCACTGAGATCTAAATCTGGTTCTAACAACTCTAACCTAGCAGCAAAATACGCACAAATACATAACTCCTCTGGTACCCCAAGCCTCATCGATCATAACCCCAATCTTCCAGCAAACCCTAACCCAAAAAACCTTAGCACCAAAGACCCAAATCCAACTTCAGGGGCTCCTTCTGCATCTGCTAGCAATCCCCAAGGTACTGCCCCTAGCGAGCTCAAGTTTGGCCCTCACAGCCCTTCCTTCTCGGGGTCTAGCCCATCCCGTATGCTGCAAAGGGTGTTTCAAGAAGAGGGTGACCGCTTGGATAGTGTGGAGCGACTGGCCTCTTTGGTCAATTCCATCGAGGGTGAAATGCATAATTCGGGTGTCAACGTTAGCTTCTCAAAATTCAAGGATCATCTCCTCCAACTCCAGGAAGCAGGTAATAATCTGCCCCCATTTGATATTGATGGGGAGTTCGTTTCAGTGCAGAATGAACAGGTGCCAGTTCATCCCCTTGATCCTAGGGCAACCGATAGCACCAAGGATGTCAAACAACCACCCCAAGGTCCCCAGACTAAAAATTGGTCCTCACTGTTCAAAGCTCAGGCACCATCCAAAATAATGAAGCTGGAGCATTATCCTGAGGTACACAGAGGGAAGGATGCACATGTTAGTTTTGAGGAGGAACAGTTAGAAGATGGAATTGGAAAGCATTGCTTGATTGGTAACTTTCTGGATGGAAGAATGCCAATTCCCCTCCTCACTGCCACTGCCCGTGCAGTTTAGAAAGATCACGGCAAATTTTCTATTAAACAGATGGGCTCATGCTACCTTTTTGAGTTTGAGAATGAAGCTTCCAAGTTGGCAGTATTGGAGGGAGGCCCCTACTTTTTCTCCCGCAGATATCTGGTATTGAAGGAATGGACTAGGATGCTTGTTCCAGGTAAAAACCATCCTCCCACCATTCCCGTATGGATCAAATTACACAGGTTACCCCTTGAGTTCTGGAATCACATTGGGTTTAGTAAAATAGCAAGTGCTATTGGAAAACCCATCCATGTGGACGAAGCCACGGCAAACAAGAGGCGTCTGGACTTTACCCGTATCTGTGTTGAGAAAAGTGCAGGGGACGAGCTGCCTAGTGATATTACTATCTCAGTTAACACTAACTCTATTATGGTTGGAGTAGAATATCAATGGCTCCCTCCTAAGTGTGATAACTGTTTAGTTTTTTTTTTTTTGGGTAATTCAGCTTGAAATTAAAAGGGGTTAAGCGAATGTACAGCCTACAAGGGGCATACCCCAGGGAGGGCAACTGTTTAGTTTTTGGGCATACGTGTGCTCCTAAAGCTGCTCTCAAACCAACAAGTTCTGGAGATGAATGGGTAGTGGTGGGCAAGGGTAAACCCACCTCAACAACACTGCAGGATGCCAGTCAGGTCACAACAGCTGCACTGCCAAAACAGATGGAGGTTACTAGCTGCTCCCTAACCGCCGCCGATAGCACTAAGCCTTCGAAACACCCCCCTTCAACCCCCCCTACTTCAGGAAATCCTTTCCAGTTCTAACTCTCCGGAAGTACAAACACAACAGCTCCTCTCTCCTGACGATGCACTTAATGAGGAGAATGAAGAGATTCTGATATTTGATGAAGGGGGGCAGCAACCAATCATCTAGGGTCAGATTGGAAAGCTTTCCAATCATCACCATACCAAACCAGCATCCACTTCCACTACCTCTGGAGGGCAAAGATTTCAAGAATCCAACAGCTCCAAGAAGAAAAGACTGAAGAAGGAGCGCAAGCTCCGGAATCAGGGCAGTATCTAATCTCATTCTCATTTCTTGTCTCTTTTTTGTTAAATAATTTCATGTCTGGTGCATGTGTTTGTTTTGGATTCTGGAATCTGCGTGGTCTTAATGATCCTCTTAAACAAAGGACTGCTAAAACCTTTTTGCATAATAATAAGCTATCCATGTTTGGTCTACTTAAGCATAAAATTAAAGAGCCTAGTATTAAGAGAGTCATGAATTTTGTTAGTCCTCAATGGCTTTTTGCACACAACAACACCCACTCCCCCTCTGGGAGAATTGTGATATGCTGGGATCCTATCATTCTGCTATTCAGGTCTTGGCCATGTCCAAACAGTTCATACATTGTGAGGTTAAGGCTCTGCAAGAGGGATATGTGTTCCATGCTACCTACATCTATGGATCTAATGACCATCTGGAAAGAAAGGAACTATGGAGAGACCTTCTAAGTCTTAAGTGCTCTGTCCCCTGGGTTGTTTTGGGGGATTTTAATGTTATTAGATCATCCAGAGAGAAGGTTGGGGGTACCCCTTTGTGCCCCCCTCATGTTGATGAATTCAATACCTGTTTATACCTTAGTGGTTTGGAGGACTTGAGATTCTCTGGATGTCACTTAACTTGGTCTAATAGGCAGCAGCCCCCCAATCATATCTCATCTAAGATTGATAGGGTCTTGGCTAATGAGGAATGGCTTAATGCTCATCCTTTTTCTTCAGCTTTTTTCCATGCCCCTGGGATCTCTGATCACTCCTCTGCTGTGGTTCACATCATACCCCTACCTAAAACTGGCCCCAAACCTTTTAGGTTTTTTGATTTTCTTGCTGAACATCCTCTGTTTCTTCCTACTGTCCAGAGAGTGTGGAGAAACTTTGTCTTGGGTAACCCTATGTTTTGTGTTTATGAGAGGTTTAGATTACTCCAAGTGGAACTTAAAAAGCTTAACATCAAAGAATTCAGTGACATTTCATATAGAGTTTTGAAGACCAAGACTCATCTTGAAAACCTCCAGTTGGAATTAAGCATCAATCCATCTTCTGCCATTCAAGTTGAGGAGAGGATTGTCTTCAAGAATTTCCTTACTCTTTCTAGAGCTGAGGAAAGCCTTGCCAGACAAAAATCTAGGATCCAATGGCTGAAATTAGGGGACCAGTGTACCTCTTTTTTCTTCAAATCGATAAGCAACAATAGGAACAGGAGTAAAATCACTAGCCTTGTCCTTGATGGCTCAACCATTACACATGATATGGTTGTCATCAAGGACTCTTTCGTCACATACTACAATAATCTACTTGGCAAGCCTCACAGCTCCCGTTATGATGGCTTGGAAAGAGTTAATCAGTTAATCTCCAATAAATTGACTAATGTTCAAAGCTTGTCTATGGTACAAGACATCACTGATTCTGAAATCAAGGCTACAATTATGGAGCTTAATCCTAAAAAGGCTCTTGGCCCTGATGGTTATAATGCGAGGTTTTTCCATAGGGCTTGGCCTATTATTGGTCATGACATCACTGCAGCAGTGCAAAATTTCTTTAGATCAGGTAAGCTACTTGCTAAGGCCAATGCCACCATTGTGGCTCTTGTTCCCAAAATCCCTAACCCTTCCAAAGTTAGCGACTATAGGCCCATCTCTTGTTGTAACATCATTTACAAGTGCATTGCTAGGATCTTAGCTAAAAGGATCCAAGCTGTTCTTCCATCTATTATAGATTGTGTTTAGTCGGGTTTTGTCAAGGGTAGGAGAATTGCTGACAATATTTTCCTCACCCAAGAACTCATGAGAGGTTACCACAAATCATCCCCCTCTCCTAGGTGTGCCATGAAGGTGGATATAATGAAGGCTTATGATAATGTTAGATGGGACTTCCTTTGGGATGTCCTTAAAAGCATGAATTTTCACCCTAGGATGATTAAATGGCTACATGCATGTGTTACCACTGCCAATTACTCTCTTAACATCAACGGGGAATCCACTGGATACATCAAAGGTAATAGGGGTCTCCTCTCTCATCATATCTGTTTGTAATTGTGATGGAAGTTCTAACATGCATCCTTAAGGAAAAAGCTTTGCTTCCTGATTTTCAATTTCATTGGAGATGTAGAAAAACTAAAATTATCAATCTGTGCTTTGCAGATGATCTTATGATCTTCTGCAAAGGTGAGGTGAACTCTGTCACTCACATTAAGGCTGCTCTACAAGAATTTGAATCCCTTTCTGGCCTATCCCCTAGCCCTAGTAAAAGCAGTGTGTTCTTCTCTGGAGTTCAGCACTCCACTAGGAGTGAAATCCTTCACATTCTAAGCTTTAATGAGGGCTCCCTCCCTGTTCGATACCTTGGAGTTCCCCTACTGTCTACTAAGCTTAAACATATTGACTGTAAAACTGTGATTGATAGGATCACTGCCAGAACTAAGAGCTGGACCAATAGGGACCTTACGTATGCTGGGAGAGTGCAATTGATAAAAAATGTGTTGTTTTCTATGCAGACCTACTGGTCCTCTCTCTTTATACTTCCTAAGAAAGTTATTAGAGAGGTTGAGGCTATCCAAAGAGCCTTTCTATGGTCTGGTCCGGACCTTAAAAAGTCTGGTGCCAAGGTGTCATGGGAGCATCTGTGCTCTCCTAAGCAAGAGGGTGGCTTGGGACTCAAGTCCATTCAAATATGGAACAAAGCTGCTGTTGCTAAGCATATTTAGTTCCTCATCTCTGGAGGGGAACAATCTATGTGGTGTCAATGGATCAAATCATATTTGTTAAGAGGTAAAAGCTTTTGGGAAGCACTGAACAAAGGGAAAGCCCAGTGGTGGCTTACACCATAAGCTATTCAATTTTTCAAAAAGGGGTCTATCCCAGTTGCACGAAAAGTGTAAGAGATTTGCGGGTCCCAGCATCGCAACAACACCAGTAGAATTACTTTACTGTTGTTTACCAAAAATTACTCCACTGTAACATAAAGGCCCGTGGAGAATATCCCTGAGGGGTTGAGAGCTTCTCTCTCTACACTAGAGAGAGAATGCACTCCCCCTTTGAAATTTCCAGCCAAATTTTTACATCAGGCCCTCAATCTCCTGATTGAAAGGTGTCTCACTCTTCCCTTGTGATTTGACCAAGTTTAGGCAAGCAAACAGCACCCATTTGTGAAGATTATCAACTACATCAACCACCAAACATTCTGTTTGGTTGTCAAGGGAGCACTCAGACGCTCTCCCATCTTCTCAACATTCTTTTTTTTTTTTTTTTTTTTTTTTTTTCGGTAAACCAAGCTTGAAATTAAAAAAGAGGCAAAAGAATATACAGCCTACAAGGGGCATACCCCAGGGAGGACAAAGACAAAAAACAAAGAAAGAAAAGGGAAATGGGAAGGCCAAGTTGGCAACATAGGGAGACTAAGGTGGTATAAAAGTAGTTACTACTGATTGACTTGTAACTCAGGCCCTTGACTTGTGATATGGTTTGTGATATGGCTTGCAGGTGTGACCGAGCAGCAGTAACAACATGTAACCCCAGATTTTGGAAATTTTTGAATTTTCGCCATGACCCGTTCGTATGTGGAGCACCCTCAAGGTGCCAGCCACTGCGAATATACCAGCAGAAGAAAAAAGAAAAAAAAAGAGAGGAAGAGATAGAGGTAGAACTTCCAACGAAACTTGGAACTTGCTTTAGGCATGTCATAAAGTACCCCTTTGAGAAGCTAACACCAGATTATGGCTTCCTTCCGATGAAAGGTCCCATAACTTGGGGTTGGTGTAACTTCAACAAAGCGTGGTGAAGGGCATGCAACCACATTAGCGATCGCACTGTTTGTTGATTGGACCGCAAATGTACACGAGAGCTGCTGCTGCAGCAAGGTGCAACTGGATCTGCAGCATCATGACCTTCAAACAAGACCTACACCGAACTTTATCAACATCTCCAAGGGACAACCCCCAAGGATAGGTCAAAATCTGGTGAAATTTGGGCAAAGACAACAACGCTGTTTTTTCACTCCCGTAAAAAAATCGATGTCTCGCCTTGAAGATGGCAGCCCATAAATACAAGCTTTAATACAAAAACATAGCACAACACTTCAACCTTCTCTGCCCTCGAACCTGCAGCAAAGCAGCGGCCGATGCGATGCGAAAAGGCGAAAGAACAAACAAAATTACAAACATGTGGTAATGGATGCACAACTAACTGCAGCAGAGATGCGAGGGACAAGAACATAGAGTAATCAACGAGAGCAGAGATAAGTAACAACAGCTAAGCACCACCAAGATGGAAATATGGAAAGCAAAATCCTAAGTTTAGTGTCTCACCCTTCACCACCCTTGGAACCTCACCACTTCGAACTCTCACTAAGGGGTCCGAACTCCCTCACCTCACCCTCACAAGATTCCCCCACTACATATTACCTCCACTCATTAAGAAAAGTCTGAGGCACAAGCACTCTCTCTCCGAGGTAAACACACTTGTGGTAGGACACACAGCTCGATAGAATAAGGCAGCCAATAAGGTTCAACACCGAGCTCCAAACATAGAGCCTCACAAGGGAGTTTAAGAAAAGGATAAGCTACCTTACCATATACTTAGAAGTATAAAATTGCTCCTGTGCAGCTACGAAACGACTGGCAGTCTTCACACTCCTCCAAGGCCTCTGAATGACCTCTATAAGAGTAAAAGGAGACCCTCCAGAGGGGTGAACCTGTAACCATAAACTTCCCAAATGGGCCATAAGCATTGAAAAACAAGGCCACTGTATATATCTGATCGAACTTAACCTGTCACTGAAAATCAGTCAGTAACATGAGGGTATAATTGTTGAATGCATATAAAGATACATAAGTACAAAGGTACAAAAGTACAAAAGTACAGAGCAACATGCTTAGCTTTTCACATCAACAAAGAGTGGAGATTTAATGGTGAGTTAATTTAAACATTTGAGATGTTCCATGATTCTAAAAGTGAGTTAGCTCCTGATGGGATATTGTGGAGGGATAACAACCTACACCTAATTTCAGAGTAGATCTTGTGTACTAAAGAGGGCACAGTGAGATGGATGTTCTGGAACTTCCTGTGATTTCTCTCGATCCAAATATGATAAAGAGAGATAGTAAATGTCAATTTGGTCAGTGTGCTCTTCAAGTCTTTCTTCTTAATGGAAGAGAGGAGATTAACCAGATTTAAGAGGGATTGGGGCTGCCAAGTAAGCTGTGATTTGAGGGATACAGCATCCCAGATTTGCTTGGTAAAAGGGCAGTTAAAAAACAGATGATCATGGTCCTCCTCAGCAGGGCAAAAACTGCAGCAAGAAGTGGTCTTAATGCCAAATAGAACGAGCCTATCCTCAGTAGATAGCCTATTCTGAATGGCAAGCCAACTAATGAGACTGCATTTTGGAATATGGGAAGGGAACCAGACTACATGGTTCCACCCAATAGTAGGGAACTTGATTCTAATATGATCCCATAATGAGGAGATGGAGAACACTCCATTCTGAGTGAGGGACCAAACCCAAGAATCTGGACTAGTGAAATTGTGATTAGTGAGAGGAGGTAGATGAGATCTTATTTCATTCAATTCCCAGGTTTGGGTGATTGGGAAATTCCATTGATTAGATGCTCGTAAAATGGTAGAGACCTTGGCATCATCTGGCAATCCAGAATCATAGACGATACGATTGCCAAATTTCCCAATTAATGGGCCAGAGGGATGCCAATTGTCATACCATAGGAAAGTAGATTTTCCATCGCCAATCTTATACTTGATATAAGATTGAATAAGAGGACGGAGTTGAAGTAACTTTCTCCAGGTCCAAGATGGGCTACTTGGTATTCTAGCCTTCCAGAAGCTTTTACCTTTAAGCAAATAGGATTTCACCCACTGACACCACATAGATTGCTCTCCCCCGGAGATGATAAACCAGATGTGTTTGGCCATAGCAGCTTGATTCCAAATTTGTACGGATTTAAACCCTAAACCTCCTTCTTTTCTGGGAGAACAAAGATGTTCCCAGGAGACTTTGGCACCAGAGTGCCTCAGGTCTGAACCAGTCCAGAAAAAGGATCTAAGGATAGATTCAACTTCCTTAACCACTTTCTTAGGGAGCATGAAGATGGAAGACCAATAAGTCTGCATAGAAAATAACACAGACTTGATCAATTGTATCCTTCCAGCATATGAGAGATACTTGTTTGCCCAAGACTTGGTTCGGCTTGTGATTTTCTCAATGAGAATCTTACAATCAGAGTATTTAAGCTTAGTGGATATGAGGGGAACACCAAGATATCTGACGGGGAGAGTGCCCTCAAGGAAACCCAAGTTCTCAAGAATTGCTTGTTTATGGGAGGTGGATACACCAGAAAAGAAGATGTTGCTCTTGCCTGGACTGGGGGATAGACCAGATAAAGCCTCAAATTCGGAGAGAGCATCTTGTATGCATTGAATGGAGTCCTTGTCACCTTTGCAAAAGATCATAAGATCATCTGCAAAGCACAAATTGATTATTTTTGTTTTTTCACATCTCCAGTGAAAATGGAAATTGGGACTTAGAGATTTCTCTTTAAGAAGCTGGGTGAGAATTTCCATGACAATGAGTCCAAAATGGGCATCTGATTACACGTTCACACAGCTACGTGTTCTTGAAGGTCGATCCAGATTTCTATGGGTTCGACAGCAACTACCAGTTCAGAGCTAATACCACAATGGGGAGCTGATCAAACCTCTATGGCGCGGTCTACTTCTTCACAACAACAACAAATTGAAGCTTCAAAACCATGGAGTTCACACATCAGCCCGAGCACCCTTTTCCGGGGGAGTTCCATTCAGAAACATTTTGGATCTAGGGGTTCACCTTCAGTTTTTGGCTATTCCTCTGCGTTTCAGTTCTCTTTCGTTAAGTGTCGTTGGTGTCACGACGGAGGGGGTAATACCATATGGGTTCTGGTTCTGCCATGGTGAGCCAACAGTGAAGGAGGTACTCGTCGGTCTATTGTGCGTCTGTATTTGGGCTGGTCGTAGGAATTTCTGTGGTTAAAAAACAACTCTGTTGCATTTCTGTTAATGCAAGTTCAACACCCTACTAGATCCAAGGGTTTTACGTACTGACCATTCTTAGGATTGGGTTTCTGAACTTCTTTTCTTGAGCTCCCATGTCTGGGAGAGAGGAGAGTGGGTTTCACGGTTCCATACCTGAGAGTGGTTATTTCACATTTGGTATTACACGTGATTTGCATCTGGGCAAGTGGAACGTGGTCCCAATAGCAAGAAACACATGAATGCACAGCTGTGAAGATGAGGCTTTATGTGTGGAATTGTTTATTGTGCAAAGGATTTACAGCTGTGATTCATGTGAATTCTTGGTCCACTACACGCACTAGCTACTTTGTTAAAGGCAGAGCTCCAGCAGTACTGCATGATTTCTTGAGCCACTGCAAGCATCACAAGCTGTCTATGCGAGATGAATTCCTTGGCCCCACCTGGGGTGATTGAGATACTGGAAATTTGGACAGTGGGATGTCCGAAAATCAAATGGAAATGAAAATTGGCCCTTGCGCCATTAATAAATGCAAAATCGCAGTTCTATTCCTATCCTGGCGGGTTGTGCCAGGACCACCAATTTTTCCACCCCGGCGGGTTGTGCCGGGACAAACGCACTTTTTTCTTTTCTTTTCTTTATTTTCGTTTTGTCCTCCCTGGGGTATGCCCCTTGTAGGCTGTATATTCGCTTAACCCCTTTTAATTTCACGCTAAATTACCCAAAAAAAAAAAAATTACTCCACTGTTTGTTGATTTACTTTACTACTTTATGCATTTTGCTCATTGTACCTATCCCAGCGGGTTGTGCTGGAATTCCAATTCTCCCACCCCGGCGGGTTGTGCCGGGGAGTACGCAATTTTCTTTTCTTTTTATTTTGTTTTGTCCTCCCTGGGGTATGCCCCTTGTAGGCTGTACATTCACTTAACCCCTTTTAATTTCATGCTAAATTACCCAAAAAAAAAAGCTTTTGGGAAGTCAAAATGCCTAGTGACCCATCTTGGGTTTGGAGGAAACTCCTTGCTCTCAGACCTATTATCCATCCTCACCTCAAAATGTCCATAGGTAATGGCACTTCCACATTCCTTTGGCTTGATAATTGGCACCCATTGGGGCCTTTGGCTGCCAAGTTTGGCACTAGGGTCTGTTATGACTCTGGTCTTCCAAATGACTCTAAGGTTGCAGCAATCATTAAGAGCCCTCATTGGGCTTTTCCCATCACTCAAACGTTGGAGCTTATGGAAATCAAAGCTCAACTTTCCCTCCTTCCTTCTCCAGATGGAGGCAAAGAGGATCACCCCAGATGGTCTCTCACTTCCAATGGAGAATTCACAATCTCCTCACTTTGGAATCACCTTAGACCACAGTTCCCCAAAGTCTCTTGGCATAAAAGTATCTGGTTTCCTGGACATATACCTAAGTGTAGCCTTATCACCTGGGTAGCTATCCAGAATAGGTTGTACACTGAGGATAGATTGGTGCTTTTTGGTACCAAGTCTATATCTTGCTGCAGTTTCTGCAATGGAAATGAAAGCCACAATCACCTATTTTTCAACTGTCCTTTCACTTCCCAAGTATGGGATCAAACCCTTAGACTCATGAATGTATCTTTTTTTTTTTTTGGGTAAATAAGCTTGAAATTAAAAAAGGCTAAGCGAATGTACAGCCTACAAGGGGCATACCCCAGGGAGGACAAAGAAAAAAGAAAAAGAAAAGAAAATTGGATGAAATAAAGGGGAGGTCACTAGGACTTCAAGAGGGGAATATAGGGGAATTACAAGATAAGCCAAGAACTAACTACTGGATGCAGCAGGAATAGCTAAATGCAGCAGCATAGACAACCACAAGATCGGGAAAATGACAGCAATATTCCAATGAACTAGCAGCTTGCAATCTGGAAAAAATTGAACAGCATAACGGCTGTAATTTGGCAATCTCAGAAAGCAGAAGTCTGCCCAGAATTGGCAGCCCAAAGACAAAAACTACAAGGTGATGGGAGAAAGCATGCAGCAGCATAGGACACAACTATGGAGCATTTAACTACAGAGCAACAACACAAACTAGCATGGGAAATCTACTAAAGCTCCAAGATAAACTACAAAAGGATAACTTGCAAGACTTTAATGTATATAAAAGCATGGAAAAGAGGAAAGAGATGAGAACTCCCCTTTAGAGGATGATATGTGGTGAAATCCTTCGTCTGGTTAAAATTCCCCTTTATTTGAGGAAGACCTTTGCCTAGCAATTTTCCTCGCTTTCTTTAGTTGCTTTTTTGATCTTTTAGACGATGGCAAGTCATTCGGGTAGAGCTCAATGGGATTTGTGACCGGAGAGGAAGGACTTTGACAGTCAGCTTCGTTCTCAACATTGGGGTCATTGGTGCCATCCAAATAAGGGTCCTTATCTAGAGGTATATCAGCTTCCAGTAAAAGGGAGTCCACCTCTTGGTACTCACCATCAGGAGAGGGTTCCTCCTCCAACACGTGGAAAGAGTTGGAATATAGTTTGTGCAACATAGAAGAGGCCGTTTTGGAAGAGGGTTCACGGTTATTTGAACCTTAACCTTATCAGCCCAGTTAGTAGGAGTGGCAGCAGCTTGGACATCAGATTCTGTCGAGACAGGGACAGTACTCTTGTTAGCTGAAATTGACGTGGTTCTGAAAGGCGTCACTGAGACGGAATGGGATAGAGAATCTGGAGGCTTGGGAATGTTCTGAGCAGGGATTAAAGGGGTATTAGGGGGGTGTAATTGATGAGAGGGATGGGAAATAGATTTGTTAACAGAGGTCCTCGTAGTATGTGATTGAAGATTACCTTTGCCTGCTGTAATCCAATCAGCTTCTCCAGAAGGAGGGGGATTAGGATCTTTTTTTGGTTGACACGAATGGCCAAACACATGACAGATTTGGCAGCTTGCGGGTAACCATTGATACTCCACCCCTACCACGACTGACTCAGCACCCACTGCAATAGTGATATCTATTGGAAGATCATCTGCTGCATCAACTTCAATGCATATACGAGCAAAGTCCAAGCGTTTTTTCTTTGCTGTAGCCTCATCAACATGGATAGGTTTCCCAATGGTACTGGCAAGCTTGCTAAATCCCACCTCAGTCCAAAATTCGAATGGAAGCCGATGGAATTTGACCTAGACTGGTATTGTAGATGGATGATTAGTGGTGGGGACTAGCATTCTCTTCCACTCTCTGAGGACCAGAAATCTTCGAGAGAAGAAGTAGGGGCCTCCTTCCAAAACCTTTAATTTGGATTCCTCATCTTGGAATTCAAATAAAAAACACGATCCAATTTGTTTTACCGTAAAGGTTCCTTGAACCTTCCAGACCGAGAGGGCTGTTGATCTGAGAAGCGGTAGAGGCATCTTTCCATCCAGGAAGTGGCCAATTAAGCTGTGATTCCAATCACCATCATCCAACTGGGACTCATCAAACTCAACATAAGCATCTTTGCCTACCTTAAGTTCGGGGTAGTGATGGAGTTTCAGTGACTTAGAGGGGGCTTGAGCAAAGAAAGTTTCGCCCATTTGTTGGGTTTGCCCCGATGTCCAAGGGATTGAGGCTGGGTATTATTGTTAGAACCTCAAACACCTATAACATGGGAGCTAAGGGTTGGGTTGAGTTATTCCCCGGGAGGTTGTGGAAACCTCTTTCGAATGATTAATGGAGGGATTGTACCGATCTGAGATTCGTCCCTATAATCCTGATGATGCATCTTTCCTTGAAGGTCTCGTGCAGGACTCGTTGGGGGATCTGTGGTGCTATGGGTATCGAACCCGTGATTAGAATCTGCTTTGTTGCTCGATGGCTCAGAATTGCCATCGGGATCTGGATTGAAGAGTGGGGGTTGTGGGTTGTTGAGAGTGGAACGAATACGACTCACTTGCTTCCTTCGAACTTCATAGGAGTCCACAGCCCTGGACCCGATGTTTGCCACAGAAGATTTAGGGTTAACTGATGGAGGGAGGTTTGGGAATGCATAAGAGTTTAGCAAGTCGGGAGGTTTTGATTGTTGATGAGAGATGACTTTTGGACCGTCGGCCATGGATGATCCGGTGGCAGGATTGGCCGCCATACATGAATGTATCTTGGCCCACAAGATCTTGGGCTAGTTGGATTGATCACCTGGCTACAATTAGGGGCAAAACATTGAAGAGTCTCATTACCAAACTTATTTTCATCACTGCAGTTTACCACATCTGGTTGGAGAGGAATCTACGCAAATTCCAAAATCTTGCATGCCCAGTTCCTATTGTTGTGAGCAAGATTTATTCAATGGTTAGACTTAAACTGCTGTCATTGGGGGACCTCCCCCAAGGTCCCCAGTACCAATGGCTTTTGATTAAATGGAACCTTAAAGAAAATGATTTGTAGTCATGTACTCTTTCATTGAGAAGCTCTTAACTTATTGCAATGGTTTCTTTGTTTCACAGGTCCCTATACAACAGGCTTGTGCATTCTAGAAGGCAGATTGCTGGTCCAGGAATGGAATACAACAACTAATTGGAGGTCATTACAGGTTATAGCTTGCAGATGCATTACAGTAGTTCTAGCGGCAATGATCAAAGCAATCCAATCCAGAGCAATCCAGAGCAAATGACCTATGTTCCTATTGGGGGTAACATTCACTACACTTAATTTTAATTGATGAGATCATGGCAAAGATTAATTGGTATTGTGTTTTTGTGGGTTGCAAGGGCTGTTGCAACTCATGCATTCCTGCTTACTTGCTTGCACTTGAACCTTTCATGTTAAACTGCATGCTACTATTGCAATCTGATGTTGTTAAGTGTTTAGTGGGTTGCAAGGGCTGTTGCAACTCTGCTACTATTGCAATCTATTACTCTTGTTAATCATTGTTACATATATCATGGTTGCAAGGGCTGTTGGAACCATCTGATACTATTGCAATATGTTATTACTCCTGTTTGTGCACTGTATACGTTGGGAACCTGCCACTGTTAGACCTACCAGTTGTGGTCCGAGAAGTTGTGATTATGTGAGCTAGTTGCGTAGAGTTGTTAGGCTTCATCTGGGCTGCTGTGTGTCTGATCAGCATCCATGATGTTGTCTGTCTCATTTTCTTTGGCTGATCAGGGCCTCTTTGATTTAACCTAGCCTTGGGGGGTTGTCCCTAGGCTCGTATGATCCCCTTGGGGAGGGGGCGCCCTCCCATTTAAGGTGTTGTTGCACCTGATATTGCTCTGTACTGCTGCTGCACACTGCTCATGCTGCTGCCGACTGCTGCTGCACGCTATGAGCAAAGCTGCAATGCCCGATATTGACACCACTGAACCTACAGGACTACTGCTGCCGTATTCATGAGCTATTTTGTCCAAAACCCAAGTGAAGTGCTAGCAAATACTTACTATCCATAGCTGCCGATCCAAGCTACTCTTGCCACGCTGTAGTTTAAGCACTTACCATTCTCATGTCTAAGTTACTAGATTAGAAGCTTTTGAGGGTTCTCATGAGCCCTTTTGTTAGGATAGCTTTTCCTCCTACCTCTGTTATGTGTTTCTTCTCCTTCTTCATTAGAAGGATGGGAAACACATTTTATATCCTATTTCCCTTCGTACTTGTATTTTCCCTAATCCCCCATGTAGCCCTTGCGGCCTTCCCTGTTATTTCACGCAATTTTCCTTTTTGTCCTCTCTGGGGTATGCCCCTTGTAGGCTGTATATTCTTTTGCCTCCTTTTTATTTCACGCTAAATTACCCAAAAAAAAAAAAAAGCCCCTGGCCCTGATGGGTATAATGCCAGCTTCTTCCAAAAAGCCTGGCCTATTGTGGGTCATGAAGTCACTGCTGCTGTCAGGAACTTCTTCAAATCTGGGAAACTTTTAACTAAAGCTAATGCCACCATTGTGGCGCTTGTGCCTAAAATTCCTAACTCCTCTAAAGTTGGAGACTTTAGACCAATCTCATGTTGTAACACAACATCTCTGTTACTGCTGCTGCACTATGATGTAGCATCCCATGATGCTACTCCCTCTCACTGCTGCTGCAATCTAAAGTTGTGCATACCCATGCCGTCGGTCGTCCCACTGCTGGTCAGAATTTTGCTGCTGCTGTGGTGACCATTATAGCTGCTGCACCTTCTGTTTGCTGTAGATCCGGTAGGTTGCTACAGATTCAGCAGCAGTCCCAAGGTATATTTAGTCTCACTTGAAGTTCTGTTGCTACATCCAGCTTTGCATCAGTTGCTGCAGCTGCAATATAGAGCACACTTGGAGGCCATCAAGGTTCAAGTGTCGTCCAAGTGTCTTGCTTTATGCTGAAGTCTTTTGTGTCCCCCCAATCATAGTCCAAGGAAGCAGGAGGCTATAACCAAGTCCCCTTGTTGCCTTCAACAACAAGTCTCATCCATTCACAGTGCAAGAGTTGTGTTCCCATTCAAAGCCCAAGGGTGTCCTCATCATATATAGTTTCATATAAGGTTTATTGTAGTTCTGTATGTAAGTTGTTTCCATTTTGTGTGGTGTTTCTCTCTCCTCTGTTAGATGAGAGAGAAACATCCAGTAGGGCAATATGCCATGTTAGATGCCTCGGGCCTTCCCTATCAGCTTGAGTGGCTTTAATTTCTTTTTCTGTTTTTTTCTTTCTTTGTCCTCCCTGGGGTATGCCCCTTGTAGGCTGTATATCCGGTTAGCCTTTTTTTCTATTTCAAGCTTATTTACCCAAAAAAACACAGTTTACAAGTGCATTGCCAAGATTTTGGCTAAAAGGCTTCAGAGTGTTCTCCCTATTCTAATTGATCCAGTTCAATCTGGATTTGTTAAAGGTAGGAGAATTGCTGATAATATTTTCCTCACCCAGGAAATTATGCATGGTTACCATAGGTCCACTTCCTCTTCCAAATGTGCCATGAAAGTTGACATTATGAAAGCTTATGATAATGTCAGATGGGAATTTCTTTGGGATACTCTTGCTTGCATGAATATCCACCCCAAAATGATCACTTGGTTAAAAGCTTATGTCACCACTGCTAACTACACGCTGAACATCAATGGTGAGCCCACTGGCAGCATTAAGGGGGAGAGAGGCCTTAGACAGGGTGACCCTCTCTCCTCCTACCTCTTTGTAATTGTTATGGAGGTACTCACATGCATATTAAAGGCAAGATCCAATGAGCCTAATTTTAGGTTCCATTGGAGATGCAGTCAAACTAAAATTATTAATCTGTGTTTTGCAGACGATCTCATGCTATTTTGCAATGGAGATGTGAAATCAGTTAAACATATTCACGACTCCCTGTGTGAATTTGAATCCCTTTCTGGTTTATCTCCTAGCCCTGGGAAAAGTAATGTTTTCTTTTCTGGAGTCCAACACAGTACAAGAATAGAGATTCTCCGATTGTTTTTTTTTGTGTGGATAAAACAGCTTTAAAATAAAAGAGGATAAGCGAATACAGCCTACAAGGGGCATACCCCAGGAGGACAAAACAAAATAAAAGAAAGGCAGAACAAAACAAAATAACTACCTCCCTAGCACAAACCGCCAAGGAGGGAGTGGGATGGCCAAAAGGCTACAATTGGGAACAAGTGTTTCTAATCCATCTGAAAGAGGGAGGAGAAACACTCATAAGGGAAAACAAGATCTTGAAACTACGGAGAATCACTCTCCATATATTGTTGGGAAGAAAATATTTTAAAATTTTTCGCCATGACCCGTTCGTAATTGGAGCACCCTCAAGGTGCCAGCCACTGCTTATACAACAGCAGCAGCTGAAAAAAAAAGAAAAGAAAAGAAAGAGGAAGAGATACACAGCAGTAGGTAGTAGCATGTAGCAATAGAGCCATAGCAGTAGCAGCAACACCTCAGACAATGTAGCAACAGTACTAGCATCAGACAAAGTAGCAGCAATAACTCCTAGGTTCAGAGTAGCATAAGCATAGTAGCAGCAGTAATAGTCAGTAGAGCCATAGCAGCAGCAGCAGCCCTCAGACAATGTAGCAACAGTACTAGCATCAGACAAAGTAGCAGCAATAACTCAGTGGTTCAGGGTAGCAGCAGTAGTTAAGCATGAAATACAACAATCTCAGAAAGCATGAGTAAGGATAAAACCAGAGAAAGAGAACAGAAGTAAAGGTGCAGGTGTGTGATTGTGTAAGAACCCATTGTTTAAAGTCCTCACTCACCAACACCCTCAAGAGCTCACCCTCCCTCTCCATCTTTTTTAAAATATACAATGGGTTCTAGGTGAAGAGTCTTCCTTTCTCCCTCCACTTACATCTCACTAAGAACTCCCTCTCACTATTACCTCCTCTCAAAAGAAATGTAGGGGTCCAAGCACTCAACTTACAGATGCACACATAGTGTAGGTCACTCAATATTAAGCAACAACAACTGCATAACAGTAGATAAAACCAACATATTTACCCAAAAAGATAAAACCAACAACTAGCAAGAGATGTTCCATTTTGTTGAGAGCCACTGAGAGTAGGGATCTTGTGGAAGGTCTCCCATGGATAACAGTTTGCATCTAAGCATAGAATGAATCTTGCTTACCACCACAGAACTAGGGCTTGGTGAGCTTTGGAATTTGCGAGTGTTCCTCTCAATCCAAATGAGGTAGAGTGATGAAGTAAAAGCCAATTTAGTTACAAGTGTCTTAAAGATTTATCCCTAAAGGAAGACATGAGCATAACCCAATTGGACCAGGTTCCGATTGTTAGGCTTTAAAGACGACACCTTACCCGTGAGATATCTTGGTGTTCCACTGTTGTCCACCAAACTGAAGCATTGTGATTGCAAGTCCATGACAGATAAGATCAACTCTAGGACAAAAACCTGGACCAATAGGGACCTAACATATGCTGGTAGAGTCCAGCTTATAAAGAATGTGCTATTCTCAATGCAAACATATTGGTCCTCCCTCTTTATACTTCCCAAGAAAGTCATTAATGAGGTTGAGACCATCCTTAGATCCTTTCTTTGGTCTGGCCCTGACCTCAAAAAGACTGGGGCAAAAGTTGCTTGGGAGCACTTGTGTTGCCCGAAGCAGGAAGGTGGCTTAGGGTTTAAATCCATCTATATATGGAATAAGGCTGCCATTGCTAAGCACATCTGGTTCCTTATCTCTGGCGGGGAACAATCTATGTGGTGTCAATGGGTTAAATCATATTTACTCAAGGGGAAAAGTTTTTGGGAAGTTAGGATGCCCAGCTCACCCTCGTGGGTCTGGAGGAAGCTTCTCAATCTTAGACCTCTTGTACGCCCGCACATTAAAGTTGCCATTGGCAATGGCAAGACCACATCTTTATGGCATGATAGTTGGCCTCCTCTTGGTCCCATTGCAAGTTTATATGGGCATAGAGTCATTTATGACTCTGGAATTACCAAGGATGCCACTGTATCTGCCATCATTAAGGGTTCTGAGTGGCATCTTCCCATTACCCAAACCCTTGAACTCAACGAGCTTAGGAATACAATCACTTCTCTACCCAATCCTAACCAGGATGTTGAGGACCATCAGGTATGGTCTTTAAATTCTAATGGTAAGTTCTTTTTTTTTGTGGGTAAAATAGCTTGAAAATAAAAGAGGAAAAGCGAAAATACAGCCTACAAGGGGCATACCCCAGGAGGACAAAACAAAAAAGAAAAGAAAAGGCAAATCAAAACAAAATAACTACCTCCCTAGCACAAACCGCCAAGGAGGGAGTGGGATGGCCAAAAGGCTACAATTGGGAACGAGTGTTTCTAAGAAAGAGGAAGAGATGGAGCAGCAAAATCAGAGCTGCTGAAGCAACATATCATATTATAGAACCTGCTTGGAATGGCACTCGAGCTGGCTGGGCAGCAAGAACTTTGAACCTTGGAGTTGAAGGCAGCAGGGGACTTGGATAGCCACCTGCTACTGCAACTGCTGGTGTGGTAATGGGCATTCAACAAAGTTTGAATAGCCTCCTGCTACCGCAAACCGCACGACAACCTGCTGATGTTGTTAACTGTTACTGCAGACTGTTGGGAACTGCTGCTGCTGCTACATCGAACTTCTGGCCAGATTTTGAGAGTCTAAGTGCTAGCCAACACGGGAGGACGCCCCCTCCCAAAGGGGATCAAACGTGCTAAGGGACAGCCCCCTAAGCTAGGCTATATCTCCAAATACAACATCAAAGTGAGGAACAACAGAAGTTAATATCACAGTGAAAATAACAGCTCTGCCCATAGAGTGGCAGTCCACAAAGCACAAACAACTAAACAATAAGCATAATATCATCCCACTGCTCAACAAACATGAAATGTAGTGTAATCAAACAATAATATGCAAGAAATACAGTCCTGTAGCAAGACCTACAACAGATATCACAGCTCTGCCCAGATGTATGGCAGTCCACACAATATTTCTGACTGCACATAAATGCAGCAGATACAATCCAGTTTATAGCAAAGCTAAGCAACAACAGAGATAAAACATGTGAATCCTAAGATTTGAGTGGCTCTCCCTTCATCTCCCGAGAAATCTCTCTACTTCAAACCACTCTCTAAGGCCCACACACCCTCAACTTATCCTCACCATACTCCCCCACTAGATATTACCTCCTCTCGCAATGAAATCTGGGGCTCAAGCACTCAATTCACTGGTTTACACACTGTATGGTAGATCACACGACTCAAAAATACTGCATATTGATCTCACACTCAGAACTCACAGTAGAAGAAATTGGTCTCAATAGGGTTGTCAAACCATAGAACACCTGAACCTGCAGAAACAACTTATCCAAATGGACCATAAGCAACAAATGGACCATTAGCCCCATGCTCATCCAACCTGCCACTGGAAATTAACCATTAAAACCAACCAACAAAGATAATAGCTCAGAGTACGTCCTATTATTGCCATCTAAACAGTGAGATTAGCATTTAAATTCCAGGAATCTTTTAGATAAGAAGGGCCTTTGGGGAGTTTAGAAAGGGACATTAATCTGTATCTGATTTCTGCACAAATTTTGTTCACCACTGTTGGGATTGGATTTTGCACATTTTGAAACTTCCTGTAGTTCCTCTCAAGCCAAATGTGGTAGAGAGTGACTGTGAAGGAGAGTTTTTTTTTTTTTTGGTAATTTAGCTTGAAATTAAAAAGGGTTAAGCGAATGTACAACCTACAAGGGGCATACCCCAGGGAGGACAAAACAAAATAAAGAAAGAAAAAGAAAATTGCGTACTCCCCGACACAACCCGTCGGGGTGGGTATAATAAGCATAAAGCAGTAAATTAATTCCATTACTCTTGGCTCTAAACATATAAGCCCATAACAAAAATTGAGACACAAAAAAAGAAAGATGCGTCCAATGACGTCAGCCCCCTTGATCTGGCAATTTTCACGACCTCAGTGAAACCCTAGAGATGGCGGCCAATCCTGTCACCGAATCATCCATGGCCGACGGTCCAACAATCAAAACCTCTTGACTTGCTAAACTCTGAGGCATTCCCAAACCTCCCTACATCAGTTAACCCTAAATCATCTGTGGCAAACATCGGGTCCAAGGCTGTGGACTCCGATGAAGTACGAAGAAAGCAAGTGAGTCGTATCTGTTCCACTCTCAACATCCCTAAGCATTCGGGCAGTTCTGGGGTTGTCAATGGACAGCTCATTCTGCACGAGGATTCTCAATCCAGGTACAATTCTTCCTCTAATCGCCCACTCGAGGATTCCATCACTTCCACAAGGGATTTCTCGACCCAACCCCTAACTCCCACTGATACAGGCGTACAAACTCCAGAAGCTAACCCCGAGGAAACACTTACTCACCCTATTCCTTCCGCTAACCATAATACCCAAGCTCGTCTCATCCAAAATCAGGGCAAACCCAACAAATGGGCTTCCCTGTTTACTGCTCAATCTCCCTCTAATTCCCTGAAACTCCACCATTTCCCTGAGCTCCAAAAGGGCAAAGATGCTTATGTGGAGTTTGATGAGAACCAAATAGACGATGGTGCCTGGAAATTCAGCTTAGTTGGTCACTTTCTCGATGGGAAGATGCCTCTGCCGCTGCTCAGATCCACAGCCCATTCAGTTTGGAAGGATCATGGAAAGTTTTCTGTAAAACAAATTGGCTCTTGTTATTTATTTGAATTCCAAGATGAGGAATCCAAATTAAAGGTTTTAGAAGGTGGACCCTACTTCTTCTCTCGTAGGTATCTGGTACTCCAAGAGTGGAAGAGAATGCTAGGTCCCGTCACAAACCAACCTCCTACAATTCCAGTATGGGTCAAATTTCATCGGCTTCCATTCGAATTCTGGACTGAATTGGGTTTTAGCAAGATAGCCAGTACCATAGGAAAACCTATCCATGTGGATGAGGCCACAGCAAAGAAAAAACGATTGGATTTTGCCCGTATTTGCATTGAAGTAGATGCAGCAGATGAACTCCCAAATGATGTCACTATTGCTGTCAAAGCTGAGTCAGTCACGGTGGGGATTGAGTACCAATGGTTACCCTCAAGGTGCCAGGTTTGTAAGGTGTTTGGTCATACTTGCCAACCAAAAGTTGATTCTAAGCCCCATCCTCCTAGTGAAGATGAATGGTTAATAGTAGGCAAAGGGAATTCAACCTTAACCTCTAGAAGCCAAACAACTGTTCCTCACCCCAATCAATCATTGAAACCCTCTAGTCCCACCTTAATAAATGCTCAGTGTGCCACCAAGCCCCCCATTCTACCCTCACATTCAATCTCAGTGACCCCCCTTAGATCCTCTCCCACTTCTATTAAACTGACAGCAGCCCAAGTCCTTCAGCAAAAATACACAAATCCAACTCGGATTGTTGTGCCATGTACTCCAGCTCACCCAACTCAAGTCCCAAAAATCTCTGGAGATCAAATTGTTACTCCATCCTTGCCTACAATCAGGTCCTTTGAGGTTCCTAATCCTAACCATGATTCAAAAACCAAAATGGTTTCTTCTATGATGCATGAGCTTCACACCAATTCCTTTCATGTGTTGGAGGAGGCCACCCTTCCTGATGTAGAAAACCATGAGAATGATTCTCATTTACTGGATAATGATATTCCTCCAGATAAGTTCCCCTTTTCTGAAGATATCAAAGATACTAATTTTGAGGATGCTGCTGACTATGAAAGTCCTTCTTCTCCAGTCATAAATTCCTTTGAGTGCCATTCGAGTGATTTACCTTCGTCTGAAAAATCAAAAAAGCAACAAAAGAAGGCTAGGAAACTTGCCAGACAAAGGTCTTCTTCAAAATCTAATCATTAAAGGGGAGTTCTTTCTTTCTCTTTCTATGATTAGACCTTTTATGCATCTTGTTATAGCTATCATTTGGAGCATCATGTGGCTTAATTCATAAGGCTGTCATGTGTATGATCATTACCTCAGTGGCAGTTGCTTGCATTCAGATATTCTGGCAGTTTGTGGCAGTTTCTGGCAGGTTATTTAGTTAAGTACCTCAAGTGATTATTATCTGGAGGCTTCGGCCAAATTCAGAAATGTGTTTTCTGCTGCTGATTCGTCCTGTTGTGAGGAGTATTGATTATTATCTACGTGGTGAATTGCTTTATCTCCAGTACTGTATGCTTCCCCATTTTCTGGGCAGTGGTGTTCTCGGCTCTGTCACTTCTTGATAATGGTTCACGGTTATGTTATGTCTTCCTTTCACGGTTACTTCAAATGCTTGCTTGGGTGATTGTTAATTGGGTATTAGCTTTTGTTGGTGTCCTGTTTCCATGCTCAGTTGTTAGCTCCATGCTCAGTTTCAGTTAATTGGGTATTTTGCAAGCCGTATGCTTTTGTTATGCCTGCTGCTATGTTCAGTTATGCCTGCTGCTGCGTCCAGTCGGATGGTACTCTATTCTGCTGCTGTTATTGATTACTCTCGATCAGATCTGCTTTTGTTTTCTACTGATGCATTTTGCTGCATTCTGCTGCTGTTATTCATGCTTTGCTGCTGTGATTGTGATCCTGTGACGTTACTGGGATCACCAAATTTCAAACGGGTCCTTGCAAAATTTTCCCAGAATCTGGTGGCTCATGTGCTTATTCCAGGCATTATTCTAGTTTGCTGTGCTAAGCAAGTATATTGCTGCTGATCTGCATTATTCTCCCATTTGCTGCACGATATTGTCTAATTGCTTATCTTGTAGTTGATTTCCTTGTATTTCTCCTATTTTCCCTTATGTAGCCCTTGTGGCCATCCCTTTAATTCTCGCAATTTTCTTTTCTTTTCTTTTTCTTTCTTTGTCCTCCCTGGGGTATGCCCCTTGTAGGCTGTACATTCGCTTAGCCTTTTTTAATTTCAAGCTTATTTACCCAAAAAAAAAATTGAGACACAAATGTAACAGAAAGGCCCACGGAGAGGCTTGTGTAGCAGTGATTAAACTTCCAGCCCATTGAATGTGGCATATGTCTGTTCCAAATGAACCAAAAGGGATTCTCAATTTGACCAAAAGAGGTTCCCACCGAAAAGAATGTGGGCCTCTACTTTATGCTCCAGTTTTGGGTGTAAAGTCCCGGCCTCCAAGGGAAAGAACAGTGTCAACAGCAATTAACTTTAACCCATTGCAAAACGTGAGTACACCTGTCCCAATGGAACCATCTGATGTTTTCGATATGCCTCAGGATTCCCCGAATAAACTGTTGCCAAAATGATGCAACTTGCAAAGTGTGTGGCCCAATAAATAAGCCATGCAGTACGGTACTAATACAGCTGGTGTTTCAGCCTTTTAAAAGGCTATTGCGTGTACAACTAATAGGACAGCGGGGTCCCATAGATTCCATCCGTGGGACACTAACAATAATCCCGTGTACCCATTTCCTTGGGCAAATGTGTA
The DNA here is from genome assembly GCA_016920895.1 of Vaccinium myrtillus. Classification (NCBI taxonomy): domain Eukaryota; kingdom Viridiplantae; phylum Streptophyta; class Magnoliopsida; order Ericales; family Ericaceae; genus Vaccinium; species Vaccinium myrtillus. The sequence goes on from CM029276.1 coordinate 18,748,430, forward strand.
TCCACCGTGGGACCCACTTGGTTCATCTTCTCCAGAACACCATTGTTTCTTCAACATCAATCCAGATTTTCCAGATTTAAATTGCCCAAATGGCTTGGTTTAGCATAAACAAAATCTCAGGATTTCGGTTTGGGTGGTTCCAAATAACAGAGCTTTAACTGCAGGGGAGGAGCATGCATGGGACTCTCTTCTCCACAATGGAAAATTGATGCCCAGCTCCCCAAATGGGCGTGAAAATATGCAGTATCCCAAGAACACCTAAGGACTTCCCATTACAGTCGCATAATAAAAATGATGATTAACATCTACACAAACCTTGGACTCCTATGCAGTATCAGGAACCCATTGTGGTATTACCCCTCTCGCCGTGACATCATCGACACATAACGAAAGTGAACTGGCTCGCAAAGGAAGAATCCAATATTGTGTGAAGCTTGACCTCCATTTCCGAAATGCTTCTGCGGGAAGCCCCTTGAAATAACTCCAGCTTTTGATTCTCTAAAAACATGTGAAACCAAGATTGGACCGTGAACATATTTTAGTTCCATCTTGGAAGTTGTGTTATGGAAATGGAACTTTGACTGCTCCAACGATGTGAAGCCACGTGGACGGCATTTTGGTAGAACTATGGGACTCCATAGCATTCGACCACAGAACCGTATGGGTCTCATTTCACAAAGGAAACTTGACCCTCAGATCCCCTTTTGTAGAGATAGAAAACGTGCGATCAGAAATTGTAGAGATTGGTTTGTGGGATTTAACCCGAAATATGTGAATCCAAAAGGATTTGATGGTGTAAACCCAATCTGTAGACAGATGCAGATTAGCAAAAAATATCAGTAGCTTTTGGAGGAGAGGGGGGAGTGCATTCTCTAGAGAGAGAAGCTCTCAACCCCCCACTGCCCTCACTTTTTCGTTGTTCATGAGAGTTTAATTAAGGTGCTCCGAAGTCCTTTGCCCTTGTTGTTGGACAGAAGAGAGACCAGACTTTGGAGAGATTGTGGTTGCCAAGTAAGATGTGACTTTAAAGAGACATTTGTTCCAATCTTCTTTTTTTTTTTTTTTGGGTAAATAAGCTTGAAATTAAAAGGGGTAAAGCGAATGTACAGCCTACAAGGGGTATACCCCAGAGAGGACAAAATGAAAAGAAATAAAGGAAAAGGAAAGAAAAGAAAAAGTGCGTGATCCCCGGCACAACCCGCCGGGGTGGGAAAATAAGAATTACTGCCACATCCCGCCAGTATAGGTGAAATAAGCAAAAATGCAGTAAGTGAAGCAAATAATTGTTTAATGCCATGCACAACCCGCAAGGCTAGGATAATAGCAAAACATGCACATATTTGAATAACATGTAGTGGGACCGAGAAAGGCCCCAATGTATGGAATGTGATTTAGCCCCATGTAGTGGGACCGAGAAAGGCCCCATGCACAACCCTCATGTATGGAATGTCAAATGCCTCACCGAAGTAAGGGAGATACGAAAAGAGATGAACACATCAACTCATATGCTTAAGATCCGCCTGACCTCCACTAGGGTAGTAACAACAACCAAAAACTCGGCGCCAAGGGAACAAGTCTAGTGGAACACAGGAAAAAGCCCAAAGGAACCCCCCATAGAACCCTACTGAACAAAAGCCTAGTCCACTCGGAGCTGCAAACACCCTCATCCAAGTTCCACGGTCATCATAGTCACCCATAAGAGATAGAGCAAGATCATGAAAGTAAAGAAGAATCGTCCGCGGTGTTATCAAATGATCAAGGATAGGCAAGGGGTAGGTGAGCTCCCCAACTAAGCTAAAGATCATGATAGACAGAGCCAGCCCCAAGGAATAACCCTCGGATCAGAGAAAACCAAGTCACCACAATGTAGAACACATCATATGGCAATCTCCGCCGTCGGGCTCTGCAAACACGATCACCCAAACGGTGTAGCTATCCTAATCCATAAACCCCCACACACGGTAAACGTAAGAGTGCCTCCTGTAATGGAAATGGTGCATGCAAAAGGAACCCGGGGTCAGAGGGGATGAGACCTCCGAACCGTGCTAAGGTAGAATCAAGACTAGGGTCAGCCCTAGAGTAAACTCCGTCCCCTTCGGAGAACCCCAGCCCGCAGAAACAAGGCCCATCAAACCTAAGTAACCACGCCTTCGGACCGAAGCCTAACTCCACCAAATGCCGAAAAACAGCCACAATCAGACTCCAAATGCAGAACCAATACCAAGCAATAGAAAATAGAACTTAATGGTTAACTTTATGGTAATCTAATACAAAGAATGTCTGTCACACGAGGGTCCAACAACAAAGAACTCAGACTAATAGAGATAAGCCCCTGACATTTCAGCCAGACCCAAGGACTCCCCCTATCCGCGGGTACACACGCTTAGTCTGTCACCCGCTCCCAACTACTATATCCAAATTCCAAGTCAGTCAAACCCAGCCAAGGACAACAAACCGTGTATAGCATACCGAAATAGTAACAGTGTACCAAAGGTACCAAATATAGATGGTGTCGACAGAAAGTCAGATAGTACACATCGCAACAAATCAGAACACAATTTCATGTTAATCCGAATGCCAATCAGCTAGCCATGTAATACACGGTCCACTGTCAAGTGGACAATGGGACCATGATTATCAGAACACAATTCCCATACAATGTCCACCTACATGAGAACAATTTACAGCACACTGCCAATAGCAACTATACGCATAGAAATGTCATATTCCCCCTAAAATTGTGGAAACCATCTTCATCTCCAAAGAGGGACTAGCAGAATCCACGGCAAGACAAATTAAGAAATCCAATGTCATGTTCCAAACTTCTTTGGTAAAAGAACAATTGAAAAATAGATGATCATGATCCTCCTCCTCATTGCAGAAGCTACAACCAGAGGAATCCTTAATACCAAACATCACAAGCCTGTCCTCTGTAGACAACCTATCCTGAATGGCAAGCCAGCAGATTAAACTGCATATGGGAATGTGAGCATGAAACCATACAATATGGCTCCACTCAATAGGGGGAAAATGAGTTCTGAGATGTTCCCAGAGAGAGGAGACAGAGAACAAACCATTAGTACTAAGGGACCAACTACATGAGTCATGCATGGAAGAAGGATTGGCTAGCACTGAAAGAGCATTCCTTATCTCATTTAATTCCCAAGTCTGAGTGATGGGAAAATTCCACTGTGAATTGCCATTTAAAATGGTAGAGACTTTGGAGTTATTAGGAAGATCTGAATCAGAAGGACACGGTTTCCAGTGGACATCATGAAGGGGTTGAGAGCTTCTCTCTCTACACTAGAGAGAGAATGCACTCCCCCAAATTTCTACCCAAATTTTTTCAGTCCGAGCCCTCAATCACACTGATTGAAGGGCATATCTATCTTCTTTTCTTGATTCGAGGCAACTCAACAAAGGGATCTGAGTATTCAGTCAACCCATCGTTCTCTCAGAGTAGTCAAGCGACCAAAAGGGGATCTGGGACCTTTACTCGGGTTACCCAGTTTCGCCAAAATCAGATCTGTTAGGGTTCTCAAAGTCTAAAACTCCCACCGTCTTGGTGATTTGGAGTATACTAGCTCTTGTCTTCTTGCAAAACGGGGCTCGACATCTGCTGTTCTGCATCAACAACCATGGAATTATGTGGTTCATCAACCAGACGTTTTGTTTGGTTCAAAAAGGGGGATCTGGAATGGTCTCCTCTTCACAATCAACAACACCCAGCAGTTTCATAAAAACACAGATGAATCTGCAACTGGGTTAGTTTCAAAACCCATCTGGATTGCTCGGTCCTGATCCGAAAGGGGATCTGAGCATCTGGACCAGTTTCAAAACCCATATGGACTACTCGATCTCTGGTAGATGGAGTGATTCGTATGTTCCACAGGAGTCACAAAAGTTTCTCAACATCCAAGCCGAGATGCCTAGATCTGGGCCAACAGTCTACTTCATTTGGAAATTTAACAGGTACGATTCCTGAGCTCATTGGTAGAACTCGATGAAAACCAGTGTTGTGGGCTGTAGTGTACCTCAAATCGGTTTGTCTACCGGTCTAAGCCCGATGTAACTAGCCGCAGGGACCGAGTATTCATATACCCAGATGGGAACTCGGTCTCATCTCATGGTGTTCACAAGGCTTCAGCCATGGAGTTCTCGCCTGTTACGGCTCCTTTCCGGGTGAGTCCATGGGTGGGTGGTCCCAAATGCCAGGGTTTCATGGAGGAGTTTCACGCGTTATAGATCTGGAGTCCTAGTTCTGCTTAGCCGCTGTTCTTCCTCGCGTATCAGTTCCCCTCCGCTATGTGTCGATGGTGGCACGGTGGAGGGGGTAATACCATTGTGGATTCCTGGCGCTACGGTAAGTCTATGGCAATATTAGATCTGGCTCCTCTCTTATGCGTTGTAATTGTTTTCTTGGAATCCTGGCGATACATAAACTCATTACCCTGAATTTGTTCTTTTCATTTATTGAGAATGATCGAATTTATGGGTTCTTATTTACTATGTTCTCCTGTGATTGGGGAACGGAATTCATCATTAGCTGCAACTTTGTTGCACCATTTTAAATCAGTAATTTAGGTTTGAATGTCTGGAATTTTGCTGAAATCTGGGTTCATCCTGAAAGAAGAACTTCTGGTTCTCCATGTTCCCTACCTGGGGAAGAGGCAGTGGGGCCCACGCCCCCTTTGCAATCAGACTTTTAAAGGTTTTGAGGGGCTCTATGCACACGGGGTCCGAAAGAGTAACTACAGCTGTTCTGATGTAAGCCGTACACTATTGATTGAAATGCTCAATTGTCGAACACGTAATAAGGGTTTTGGCTCCTTGTTTCATGCAGTAGCAGTACCACACTGTGGGACAATTTTGTCTACACTTGTATTTCGGATTTGTGGCTGTTTATGCTTATTATACCTATCCCAGCGGGTTGTGCTGGACCTCATATTTTCCCACCCCGGCGGGTTGTGCCAGGGAGTACGCAATTTTTCATTTCTTTTATTTTGTTTTGTCCTCCCTGGGGTATGCCCCTTGTAGGCTGTACATTCGCTTAACCCTTTTTAATTTCAAGCTGGTTTATCCAAAAAAAAAAAAAAAAAAAAAAAAAGATCTGAATCATAAATGATACGACGACCAAACCTCTCAACCAAAGGGCCCAATGGGTGCCAATTGTCATACCAAAGAGAGATGGAGTTACCATCACCAATCCTATAGAGGATAAAGGGTTGGATGATAGGACGAAGTTGAAGCAACTTTCTCCAAGTCCAAGATGGGTTGTTGGGCATTTTAACCTTCCAGAGGCTCTTACCCTTGAGTAAATAAGATTTGACCCATTGGCACCACATAGATTGCTCCCCACCAGAAACAAGGTACCAAATGTGCTTGGACATGGCAGCTTTATTCCAGACTTGGAGGGATTTAAAACCAAGGCCTCCCTCCTTTTTAGGAGAACACAAATGTTCCCAAGAAACTTTGGCACCAGAGTGCTTAAGGTCAGAACCAGTCCAGAAGAAAGCTTTAAGGATGGATTCAACTTCCTTGATAACTTTCTTAGGAAGAATGAATATGGACGACCAATAGGTTTGCATAGAAAACAGAACAGATTTGACCAATTGAGCTCTGCCAGCATAAGAGAGGTACTTTTTTTTTTTTTTGGGTAAATAAGCTTGAAATAGAAAAAAGGCTAACCGGATATACAGCCTACAAGTGGCATACCCCAGGAGGACAAAACAAAAAGAAAAGAAAAGGCAAATCAAAACAAAATAACTACCTCCCTAGCACAAGAGAGGTACTTGTTAGCCCAAGATTTGGTACGTCCAATGATTCTATCAATGAGTACCTGACAATCTGAATACTTCAGCTTGGTGGAAATGAGTGGGACACCCAACTATTTCATAGGAAGGGAACCTTCCTTGAACCCTAGAGTGGCTAAAATTGAAGCTTTAACAGTGGAAGGAACCCCAGAGAAGAAGGCATTGCTCTTCCCTAGGCTAGGAACAAGACCAGAAAGGGAGGAAAACTCTGTCAGGGCCTCTTGAATGCATTTGATGGAGCTCAACTCACCTTCAACATATGAGTTGATATGTTCTGCTGTACATGTGATTCCTTAGTCCAGGGGCTGTCTGTTGTTTCAGCAGTTTTAGTTGGTTGTGGCGAGACCGATGGCGGGTTTGTCTGGAGGTGAGTTTGCACGTGTTGGCCTAGACTTACTTCGAGCCAGAGTTTTCTCTGGGGCTGTCTTGCCTCCTTCTGACTATTCACGGAGCTAGGGTTCCTTCCATCTTGGCTCAACCGGGACGGAGTTGATGTGTAGCGGTATATTATCTCAGGTATTTTCCTTACTTCGGTGAGGCATCTGACACTATCACTACTCAGTTATGGTTCTTCTGCATTGCCCATGCTCATGTCCTTGACGCCTCTCTATCCTTTTGGATAGCTAGGCTAATGGGATGCGAGTACGGGCAAAATCACATTTCATACATTGGGGCCTTCTTGGACCCACTACGTGTTACCCAATTATGTGCATGTTTTGCTATTATCCTAGCATTGCGGGTTGTGCATGGCATTAAACAATTATCTGCTTCACTTATTGCTTTTGCTTATTTACACCTATGCTGGCGGGATGTGCCAGTAATTCTTATTTTCCCACCCCGGCGGGTTGTGCCGGGGACCACTCACATTTCTTTTCTTTCTTTTCTTTTCTTTCTTTTTTGATAATGTCCTCCCTGGGGTATGCCCCTTGTAGGCTGTATATTCGCTTAACCCCTTTTAATTTCAAGCTTATTTACCCAAAAAAAAAAAAATTGATCAACAAGAGTAATATCAAATTGCAATAGTAGCAGTAGATTGCAACAGCCCTTGCAACCCACTAACATCAACAGTTGCAATAGTAGCATGCAGATGTGCAAGCAAGGGTACGACAACCCAATACCAATTAATCATTTCCATAAGCAGCCTCCAAGGAGTCCTAAGATGCCCAAGCTGACTGCAACTTTCTTGTAGAACATGGAATTGGACCAAGAGGAGAATCCTGAACTTGGTCCACTTTGAACCTTGATCCTTCAAGCCCTCTGAACCTGGACTTGGTCCACCTTGATCCTTGAAGCCCTCTGAACCTGAGCCATATTCCCTTGAAGCTCCCTGAACCTGGTTGTAGACACCCCAATTTTAATCCAAGTGCATCCCCTATGATGAAAGGAAAATGCGTAATTACCTCGGAACGATCGATCAGAGCTCACAAAAAACCAACAAAATAACCAGATTTGGCCGAGCGGTTCAGTTTGACAGCCGAGCGGTCTACTTGCCCTCATGTTGGCCGGGCGGCTAACATGACCGGCCGGGCGGCCAATCTTTGTTGTCAAATCAGACAGCTTGTTTCTGCAGAGATTCTTCGCAGACGAATATATTCCCGGCGCAGGGAATATCATCATCGCGGGAAATCCCTCGGAAATCTTCTCCCCATCATTACTCCTCCCCCTCCACGGCTATAAAAGCCCTCCTCCGGCCTCCGCTCAAACCCTCTCCCGAACCCGACGGAAACACAGCGAGACACCTCCAGAAAAATACCCAAAAAAGCCAGAAAAGCCAGAAAAACCGAAAACCATTACTCTACGCTCTGAAACGCTGCCAAATTACCTCCGCTCAAACTTTCAAAGCCTCTCTCTTCATTCCTGTGCTCTCGTTCGCTCAGTATCCAACAGAAAACCAAAAACTCACGCAAAGCTCGATCAATTCGTTCTGAAAGGTACAACGTTGTTCGTTTAATCGATCATCCAGCATTCTGAGGGGAGTTATTCCGGACTCGGGATGATTCCCGTAATCATCCCCGGGTTCAGGTAACCTTATTTCAAGCAAAACTCATCCCTACGGCTCCGTATCGGGCGTTATCCTCCGTACGACCTCATCCGGGAAACAATTTTCTCAAAATCTACTTCTCAAGTTTGCTTTGAACTCAAAAGGATCAAATTCTCTCCAAAAGAAAGGTTTTCAAGGCATTTTCCAGTCTGTCAAATTTTCAAAAAAACAGAGGAATGTTGGCCGGGCGGCCAACCCATATTGGCCGGGCGGCCAACTTTGTCCTTCCCCTGTTTCAAACATAATCGTGCTCTGTTTTTGGGATTTTCTGGTTATAAGTTGCTGATATTGCGCCGTTTCCCCTCAGGTTCTGCTTATTTACTGTTAAGTTCGTATGTTTCGTTTTATTCCCGTTATGGTTCTATAAACTACTTGTTTATTATTATTGCCTATGTTTGTTAGAGTTTTGCAATAAAGCATTTTCTGAAAAATCCCACAAATGTTTAGTAGAGACCGGAAATTGTCCGGGCGAGCGGGGTGCTTTTCAATAAAACCTTCCCCGATCGTAACATGGCTTCCGAACCCAAAAGAATCTTTTCGCAGACCAAACCCTTTCCAAAACATAAGAGTCATTCTTTTCAACGGTTTCTCGGGTACCAAAAAGCTTTCCATATAAACCCCGGGTGGCGACTCATCATTTTTCTTATTCACTCTTCAAAGTCAAAAAGCCAAGAGAGAGCCGCGGGGCACTCTCTCTCGCGTGGACTCCGTTCGCCGCACGTCCACAAAATGGCGACTCTGCTGGGGACGATTTTATTAATTCTTATTATGGTATTTTACACTTGTAAAACGACCCTCGAAAGCTTGACAAAACGAACACGCCCCGCGTGATCGAGAAAGGAATGGTGCAGTAACAGGGCTACGCCCGACCAATCCGGACTGGAGCTTTCCCGGTTGTTTACCTGAGTAAAATTTCAAAATAAAAATTAGTTTAAGAGTGAGCCAGGCTTGAAAAAATATTTGTGGGATTTTTCAGAAAACATTTTATTGTAAAATTTTTGCATTGCACGTGCATCGATGTTGGATAAGCCTCGCCACTGCGTCTTGGTTACCCTATTCGGCTTGCCGATGTTAGGACATCCCTAGATTCTCGGCAAACCCCGGACGATGATGAGTCAGCCTGCCGTTCGACCTTTGCCATGCAGTACACTTGGCACTGGGAGGCAAATATTGGCTCTAGTCTAGGGAACCCCCTTTAACCAAAACCCAGCCTTTGCATATAGTAAACCGTAGTACCTTCCAACCTAGGACAGGGACCCGCATGGTAGGATTGTATGCTATATCCTGTTTCACCTGCTAATTGCTTTCTGTATCTCTTGTTAACTGTATATTCTATTTGCCACTTTCTGTACATATTACCTCATGAACATACATCTTCCATTCAGCATGCATCATTAAAATAGTTTAGCCTTAGGTCATCACATTATAAGGATTGCCCTGACGATCGCAAATTGTGTTGGATATAAAATGAAAAAAAAAACTTTTTATTTCTACAATTGGCTCTCTTTCCCAAACAAAAACAAATTTTTTTTATTAGGTGTGTTTTTCCTTTGTAGTCATAATGTCTGGAGGTCCCTACAAGAAATTCAAGTCTACGCTCTCCACTCACCATGGGGCACCCGCATGGGTAATTGAGGAAGTCCAACCGGAACAACCGCCAGTAGAAGAGCACAAACCAGGAAAGCTCAAAATAGAGGATCACATGGGAGGAGAACTCGATGAGAAACTCAATATGTTGGCTGATGCAAATCTACCAGGCATGTCTCTCCAATGGGATGAAAATGAAGGATGGAAGTTTTGCTTTCCAGAAGAACCAGAGCCAATGCCGGAAAAGATCACTCTCATGTTGGAACAAGATGATGGACAGTTTGCAATCATGCCCCCTGTGAAGTACTTTGACTCAAACGGGCAGCCTGTTTACTATTTTGAAGATCCAGTCACAGGCCACAAATACTAGGACGACTGTGAGTGCGATGCATGCTTTGCGGATTGTGTCCTCAACAACGACGGTATGACTCCACAGCAGCTTAAGGGTCAATACGCCGGAGAGAATCAACAGAAGAAAGAAATCCCTAAGACCAGCAAAGGGAAAGAGAAGGTGTATGAAACAGGATCCTCAACCAGGCCAGCATCTCCAGATGGGCCCCTTTCTTAAGAAGCAGCTTCTAAAAGCAAAATGTGATTATGCACTGACCCAATTTAGCCAGCAGGGTTTCTTTTGAAGAATCAAGCCAGCTTGTGATTCTTAGTTACTTTGATTATCGAGTCTGTTAGTACTTTGATTATCGAGTCTGTTAGTACTTTGATTATCGAGTCTGTCGCTACTTTGATTATCGAGTCTGTTAGAACTTTGATTATCGAGTCTGTTAGTACTTTGATTATCGAGTCTGTTGTTACTTTGATTATCAAGTCTGTCGAGTCAGTTTGTAAAAATGCTGCGCTTATTATCAAAGAAAAATCTTTTGAGAAAAAGAGCCAAAATTGTAGTCCCGAACTACATCACGGCCTGATTCCTTTGTGGATACGTAGGCAACCTTTGGTCCGGCCGTTGTTTTCACAAATCATGGTATATCCAACTAAATAAGAGGAAATCGGGGCAATCCTTTCATGCATTATGCATCACACATCATTCTCTTCTCCATCTTTGCACATACACTGTACACTGCACCCCTGAGCTCCATTTGTGCATATCCTCAGTACTAATCATTGGCAAAAAGAAGAGAAACCTCATACCGGGTTGGACTCGAATCCCCGAACAGCGATTAATTCGAACTGAGTCAGGAACAGAACAGTCAACCGGGGGTTTAGCCATGACAGAAGAAACAGACGAAATTCAGCTCCTTAAGGATGCTTTAGAGGAACAGAAAACCAACAGTGCCAAGCAGATGGCCCAAATGATGCTCATGATCCAAAAATTGACTTCTCAACTCCCACCGCCGGCAGGAGGATCAAGCAGCCAAAACATGGAGTCGGTATTAGCCAAGCTAGCTAAACTTGAGGAATCTGTTCAGAAGCAAGAGAAAATAGCGGCTACAAGAATCGACATGGAGAAGTTATGCCTTTTTCCAGATGCAAAGCTCCCCGACAAGTTCAAACCAATGGACTGGGACAAGTTTGACGGCAGTGGTGACCCTAAAGCTCACCTGCAAACATATGTGGGTACTTTATCCATGTATGGTGTTGAAAAGGACGCAATGGGCCAAATGTTTCAGCAAACCCTAATCGGGCCCGCACTCCGCTGGTTTCTAAATTTGGACGTCTCTAAGAAGAAGACATGGGAGGATATTGGGGCAGCCTTTGTCTTTGCTGACTTTATCAAGAGATGGGCAAGAATGAGTCCTTTGCTGACTTTATCAAGAGATGGAGGGGAAAAGTCTCTCAGATGATGGAGCGACCTTCAGAAAAGGAACAGATGAGAATCATCACAAGGAATTTGGAGCTGGATTTTGCCAAGCACTTGGTGGTTTTTCAGACCACCGCTGACTTCAAGACTTTCTATGAAGTTGGCCTGGTCGTTGAAGACGCTCTTCGAAGTGGCGTGTTTGAGAAAGGCGAATCTATCCCTAAACCAAGACGAGTCTACTCGGGCAACAGCAATACCCTGTTTGGACCCAGCAACTACAATCAGAACCAAGCCGGCCCTTCTAACCTAAAACCCGCCAAAGTTGAACCAGTCAACCAAATTGTAACTCAGTCACGTTTCCAGCAAACAGGTCCCCAGCCTAGAAGAGAATTCAACCCACTTCCCTTTCCCCTAGCCACAGTGTACAAAAAACTCCTCGACAAAAAAGCCATCCAACCTCTCGAACCCCGAGAATTACCCAAAGAACTTCCCTTCAACCATGACCCAAACAGCTACTGTGCTTACCACCAGACGCCTGGCCATCACACCAATAATTGCGTCAGGCTCAGGCACAGAGTCCAAGATCTTGTAGACAATGGAACCCTTCCACTCCCTAACCAAAACCCCAATACCATTTCTAATCCCTTACCCAGTCACAAACAAAACAACCAAATTGGCCAAATCTCCCTCACCTCTACCTCCACTATATTCAACCCCAGCCTCTATATCACCCCAATCAGCGAACCAAAACCCATTGTCACCATACCAAAGGATCTTGGGGTCCATTTCCTCTCATATGCTAGTCCAGCAGAAAAACCAAGGTGGAGCATTGCTGTAGAAGAAGAACAATGGTCTATGAACGATCAAGATTGGGAGGAATCCCGACAAGCATTGTTTGGTTCTTTGCTAATCTCTCCAGACCTGAGCCAATTCATTATCTCTGAATCCCATGACCAGCCTATTGTTCACTTGCCAGAAAATTCTCAAGTATGTCAGATAGATGGAACTGAAGGCATTTCTGAGCGAAGAGACGCAAATCCCCCAGAAGAAGTGTTAATCCCTGATAGACGTCCTTTGAATAATGTTTCACCACTCGCACAGTTTCAGGAAGAAGGCCACTCTATCATAGAAGCCGCTTTCGGCAATCGAGATTGGTTACCACAAGCATACATCATTGAAGAGTCTTCATCACGGCCATCAGTGCCATCCCCGCCGTCACCAGGCGTGTCAGTCTTAGTCCCTGATCCGATGGCTACCATTTGGGATGAAGACGAGGTGATCGATATCCGAGTCAGCAATGACGAAGTGTGGACTATCAACAAAGCTATGCTAGACCAGTCCTTCTGGAGAGACCAAGAGGTAAAGGACTATTTATCCAAAAAAAAAGAGGTAAAGGACCTTAAAACGAAGATGGAAGCAGTCAAAATCGGGGAACAGAAAGATGAGAATGATCTGACGGATTTCTGGGCCGAAGATCAAGGAACAATACAGAAGAGGGAAGCCATCATGGCAGGTAAACGGAAAGTCAATGAGGAATTCGCAGATTTTTGGGGTGAGAATCAACAGTTGTGGGAAGAAACAGTCAACAGAATAACCAGAAGTGGTCGAGTTTATCAACCAGCCCATCTTCAAGGTAGAAATCCCTCCAACCATGCCACAACAGGAGATTTTTCTTGGGATGACTCCATTTTAGAGGATGCAATTCCTAGCCGTCCAGAGGTCATCATTCAACAGAATTCATCTGCTAAGCCACCCCCGAGGAACTCCCCGGTAACAGACGATCCGATTCAGAAGCAGCTGGAACGAACCCCAACTTCAGTGTCTATTTGGGGGCTACTTTCTTCATCCAGGGAACATCGTCAAAAGCTGATCAAAGCTCTGTCAAACATGGAAGTACCCCCGGATACTCCTCCTGAAACGATGGTAGCTCTGCTTACACCAACCCGCGCGAAGCACGTTGTGGTTTTCACTGAAAAAGATCTGCCGCCAGAAGGAGCTGGTCACAACAAAGCATTGCACATTACTCTGAAATGCGTGGGTAAGTGGGTCCCGGTTGTGTTATTGGATAACGGATCTGCTCTGAACGTCTGTCCCCTGCGCACAGCTTACTGTTTGGGTTTCAAGAACAAGGATTTCCAGCCGTCAAATCTTGGAGTACGTGCCTACGACAATACTCGCAGGGACGTAATTGGGATAATTCAGATGGAAGTAATGGTCGAGGATTTCAAGACTAATGTCGAGTTTCATGTGCTCGACATTCCTTCATCGTTCAACCTGCTGCTAGGAAGACCATGGCTCCATCGATCAGACATCATGGCTGTACCTTCCTCTCTACACCAGAAAGTTCAACTCAGACTAGCTACGGGGACTTTAACCATCTATGGAGATTCTGGGATTCGCCTTCATGTCCCTGACAATGCTCCCCTACTTGAGATTGCTCACGGGGAAGAAGATGTCACTCTCGGAGGATTCTCCTTTAACACTGCCGGTGGAGTGCTTACAATCAGGATGGACGAAGATTTCTCGATAAGATCAACGGCCCTTGACATGATGCTGAAAATGGAATACTTACCCGGTCTGGGGCTTGGTCTCAACAATCAAGGGATAGCTGAATTCCCTAAAATTCTGACAAACAACCACCGCTTTGGTCTTGGTTATGAATCACCCGACAACAAATCTGGTTGGAAGATACGGGCCCGTGCCAAGAAGGGACCCATCCATTTCATAAAAGCCCCGGAGGTTGGCTATCAGGGAGAGCCAGAACCATTCTGGGACATGGAGACAGGGACCAAGCTGTCGGGATTTGAAAACTTTGCCAACAACACCTGGGATAGTGACGATGAAGCAAAAAAGCGGGAGGAATTGGTCAAAAGGCTCCGTGTTGACTGGATCGAAGTTCTTGACTCAGAGAATCTTTTATCGCTATTTGGGGAAGAGAATCTACTCGGTATGGGAGGAAGCGAGCCTGCTGCGACGTTGATTGATTCAAAGCCTGCCGAGGATGTGGAGCTGATGATGCTGGGTCAGGAAGCTCTAGAGGATGTTACCACTCTCATCATGGATGCCAATGGAACTTATAAAAATTGCACTTTTGTACCTAAAGTCATTTACACTGGCACTGCATTTGAGTCTGAGTCTGAGTCTAGCATTGAGTCTGAATCTGAGTCAGAACATGAGTCTATTATCACTCCACATCATCATTTTTCTTTTGAGTTTGAGTCCACTCTCATGTATCATGCCCCTGGGGCCCCCTCCTTTGAAATAAATGAAATCGACTTTGCTTATCTTGCTGTGTCTGAAATAAATTGTGTCGACCCCGATGATGAGGGGATCGAGTTTGAGGAAGAAATTCCAAAAGAACTTCGATCTCTAATCGAAAGGGAAGATGAAAGGCATGCTCAGCCTATAAAAGAAGAAGTTATTTCTATAAATTTGAGAGATGAGATTAATCCGCGCATGTTCAAATCGGCTCCGGACTGTCCTCGGAAGAATTCCAAGCTCACTCGGATCTCCTGAAAGAATTCGAGGATGTTTTTGCATGGTCACACGCAGATATGCCCGGTATCGATCCCGAGATTGTGGAGCATCGTATTCCATTACACCCGGACGCTAAGCCTGTCAAGCAGAAACTGAGGAAGATGAGGCCTGATTGGGTATTAGAGATCAAGAAAGAGGTGCAAAGGCAAATAGACGCGGGATTCCTGATAGTCACCGAATACCCTCAGTGGGTCACAAATATAGTGCCTGTTCCTAAGAAGAATGGGAAGATCAGAATCTGTGTAGACTTCAGGGATTTAAACAAGGCAAGCCCGAAGGATGATTTTCCTCTGCCACACATAGATGTCTTGGTAGACAACACCGCGGGGCACGCACTGCTGTCATTCATGGACGGGTTTTCAGGGTATAATCAAATTCTCATGGCTCCTGAAGATCGCGAGAAAACCACTTTCACCACCAAATGGGGCACTTACTGTTACAGGGTCATGCCGTTTGGTTTGAAAAATGCAGGGTCTACCTACCAAAGAGCAGCCACAACCTTGTTACACGACATGATTCATGAGGAAGTCGAGGTATACGTGGATGACATGATCGTCAAAGCCAAGGAAAGGGAAGAGCATCTACCTAACCTCCGAAAGTTTTTTGAAAGGATCCGCAAGTACAGACTGCGCCTCAATCCCGAGAAGTGTACATTCGGAGTCACTACTGGAAAAATGCTCGGATTCATGATCACTACACGAGGAATCGAGGTAGATCCATCGAAAATCAAAGCCATTCTAGAAATGGAGCCGCCTCGAACAGAGAAGGAGGTACGAAGTTTCCTCGGGAAAATTCAATTCATCAGTAGATTCATCGCCAAGTTAACCTCAACTTGCGAGCCGATGTTTCGTTTACTCAAGAAAGGCGTACCATTCAAGTGGGACGACAAGTGCCAGGGAGCTTTTGAGACCATTAAGAATTATCTTCAGTGCCCTCCAGTACTGATGCCACCCATACCAGGGCTGCCTCTCATCTTGTACCTGTCTGTCACCTCATCAGCTATGGGGTGTATGCTGGCGCAAGAAGGAGAAGGAGGAGGGGAGAAGGCTGTTTACTATATCAGCAAAAAGATGATGGAGTGTGAAGAGCGGTACACATCATTAGAAAAAGTCTGTTGGGCGCTGATCTGGGCTTCCAAAAAGTTGAGACATTACATGCTGGCTTACTCCGTGAAACTAATCTCTCGAATGGATCCTCTCAAGTATCTGTTTGAAAAGCCAGCACTGATAGGAAAACTAGCACGATGGTTGCTTATGTTGGCAGAATTCGACATCAAGTACATCACTCGGAAGTCAGTAAAGGGAAGAGCCGTCGCAGAATTTTTAGCAGACCATCCTGAGGAAGGGCCGGAAGATGTGGAGTTTGAATTCCCTGACGAGAATGTAATGACGACAACCAATGACGTTTGGATGTTGTATTTTGATGGAGCCGCCAACCAGAAGGGATTCGGGATCGGAGTATTGTTAGTCTCACCAGACGGGTCGCACATCCCTCTTGCTTTCAAGCTAAATTTCGATGTCACTAACAATCAGGCAGAATACGAAGCATGCATCGTCGGGATGGAAGCTGCCTTAGAAATTGGGGTGAAAAGACTGGAGGTAGTCGGCGATTCTAATCTGGTTGTGTCTCAAGCCAACGGGGATTGGAGGGTAAAAGAAGACAAACTCAAGCCTTATCATAAAGACCTCGAAGATCTGATTCCGCACTTTCAAAAGGTCGCCTTCACTCATGTGCCGAGGTTGAAGAATCGATTTGCAGATGCTCTAGCTACCCTAGCCTCGATGGTGGAAATACCAGATGGAATTAAGCTGAGGCCAATTACAATTGAGCAAAGGGACAAGCCCGTCTTCGAATATGTCATGACTGTCAACGAACCCGGTGACGGTCTGCCATGGTATCACGACATCTGGAACTTTATCGAGAAAGGGGAGTATCCGGCAGGGACTGAAAAGAAGGATCAGATTGCTCTTCGGAGATTAGCCTCTCAGTACATCATTTGCGGGGGAAAGCTATACCGACGGTCGCATTGTGGGATGCATAAGTTGTGTGTACATGGTACGGAAGCCACCATGATCATGGAAGAAATTCACGAGGGAGTCTGTGGCCCTCACATGAATGGAATGATGCTTGCTAAAAAGATTCTCCGTCAGGGATACTACTGGTCGACCATGGAAACCGAATGCGTTCAGTACGTAAGGAGATGTCACAAGTGCCAGATTCATGCCAACCTCATGCATGTGCCACCATCAGAATTACACTCCATGACCTCACCATGGCCCTTTTCTTTTTTTTTTTTTTTTTGGGTAAATAAGCGTGAAATAAAAAGAGGCTAACCGAATATACAGCCTACAAGGGGTATACCCCAGGAGGACAAAGCAAAACAAGGAAAGAAAGAAAAGAAAAACAAAAAGGAAATGGGGAAGGCCAAATGGCTACATTAAGGGAGGGAAAGAGTGTTTCCCTTTCATCTGTAAGATGAAGGAGAAACAACCCATTGGGGATACAGAAGGGGACAAACCCCATAAAGGATGCTAATACAATAGAGCTAATAAAGTAGCGAGATAACTCAACAAGAGTTGTAACAAAAGGATGCTTGTCCGAGGCCGAAAACATTGAAAATTTCGCCATGACCCGTTCGTAATTGGAGCACCCTCAAGGTGCCAGCCCCTGCATACAACAGCAAGAGCTGAAAAAGAAAAGAAAAGAGAGAAAGGGGAGGAGCTGCTGCAGTATAGAACTGCAGCAATGGACTGCTGCAAGGAACTGCTGCTGGATGAGGCTTTGAACCTTGGGCTTCTTGATCCAGATATGGCTTGACCTTGCAGAACTTGGGATAGTTACTTGAACATGCTTTGCATCAGGGGAAATCTGCAAACTGCTGCTGCAAACAGAATGAACTAAAGACTGCAGCAGTAGCAGAAGCTATGGTGACCAATCTCTGAGGAATTTTGGGCAGCATGACGGCTATCGACTATTTCACCAAATGGGCCGAAGCTGCTTCCTACGCGACTTTAACAGCAGTACAAGTCGCCCACTTCATCAAGCAGAACATTATCTACCGATACGGTGTCCCTCAAGCATTTGTATCAGATAGTGGGGTTCATTTCAAAGGAAGAGCTAAGCACGACTGATTACTGCTGCTGCACTTTTTGCTGATGAAGACATGCTCACTGGTTATCCTGCTTATGCTTCTGCTGTTCCTGTTGCTGTGTTATGCTATTAGGAATTCTTCCTCTACCTCCTCTATCTTTTCTTTTTTTTTCAGCTGCTGCTGTTTCTAAGCAGTGGTTGGCACCTTGAGGGTGCTCCGATTACGAACGGGTCATGGCGAAATTTTGAAAATCTACTTCCCATCAGATTCAAGATCTTGTAGCCTCTTGGCCTCCCCATTTGTAGCCTTTTGGCCATCCCACTCCCTTGTATATTTTGTCATTGTAGCCTTTTGGTTTAAGTTTTCCTTACTTTTTTGTTATGTTTTGTTTTCTTTTTTGTTTTCTTTGTTTTGTTTTGTCCTCCTGGGGTATGCCCCTTGTAGGCTGTATATCCTTTTTCCCCTTTTTATTTTCAAGCTAATTTATCCAAAAAAAACAAAACTCTCAAGACAATACTGGAAAAAACCACTCAGTCCGCAAGGAATTGGCACGAACAACTGCCGATGGCACTATGGGGGTATCGAACGTCTGTCCGTACTCCGACAGGGGCAACACCTTATTCCTTGGTATATGGCATGGAGGCCGTCCTCCCAATTGAGCTTGAAGTGCCATCTCTAAGGGTCATGATTGAATCAGAGGTCAGTGAAGCAGAATGGCAAAGCTCGAGATTCGAGGAGCTTATGTTATTTGACGAAAGACGGCTCAAAGCTTTGTATCATGTCCAGGGTTATCAGCGCAGAATAGCACGGGCGTTCAACAAGAAGGTGAAGTCCAGAGACTTGCAAGAAGGTGACATGATCCTGAAGGAAATTCGAGCTCCAGTCTTTGATCCCCACGGGAAGTTTCGACCAAAATGGGCAGGTCCGTATATCATCAAGAAAATCTTGTTCGGAGGCGCAACTCAACTCATCGATCTTGACGGCAATGAATTCTCCACCTTGGTCAACATGGATCAGCTCAAGAGATATTACCCCTGAGAGAAGCTCGCTGGACTGAAAACCGCAAGGGCGGACAGTGCCAGGCAAAATTTAGAGCAAGCCTGCTAAGTCGAAAACCCACATCGGGCGATTTAGGCAAAAAATAAGGCAAATCAATCAAATGAGCTCGCTAGACCGAAAACCCGAAAGGGCGGTGCTAGGCAAAACTTAGAGCACAAAAGGAAAGTGTCAATACCCGAGTGAACCTTAACCAAATTTGTAGTCCTGAACTACGTCATGACCTGATTCCTGTAAAAGGGATACGTAGGCATCCTCACCTTGAGGACCGGTCGCCATCTTTCGAGAAAAATATCTCTTTGAGTTGGTTATAACCATTGCGCGTGAATCAAAATGCAAACTTTCATAATTCGTCTTTATTCAAATAAACTTCTTGGATTACATGGCTGAGCATGAAACTTTCAAAACACAAAAGCAAACAACATGGCATAGTCCCACGAGAAGCATGACGTGGGTCTAAGCAATTTATTTCAGGCACATTAAGATATAGCTTTAAAGTCAACTTTGGCTTCCATTCTCCCTTGTTTCAATGTCTCTTATCAGCCATCTCACATAGCGATCTGAAAGATTGACACTCGGATACTGCTCTTTTGGAATGGTCACACGCTCCCTCCAAGTGTTTTGGTAAGCTCTGAAAGTGGCGAAATTGAGATTTGGCACAACGAAGTTCTCTGGTGGTAGTACTGTCTGACGAACACTGAGCTGACGAAGAATACGGTTGGGAATGTAAAAAGTCCAGCAAGTCAAGCCAGCCAAAACCATCCGCTGACGCCCCATGTTGCTCACAGACATAACTGGAGTGTTAAGCCACGTCAAGCGCCAAGTGATTACCTCTTCTGTAAGCTGGGAAAGCACTCTAAACCAGCCCTGCACATCATCAAAAACCTCCAGGAAATCTCTCTGAACAAACCCTTGTGTTTCATGAATCCCGCCTCCTTGGCACGGGTTCCAGCAGATTAGCCTTGTCACATAACCATATCTGTGAGAGAGCGAGAAAACAAGTAAGAAACCATAGACAGCCTAAACCTGGGCGTTGAGGTAAAAAGAAAAAGTGAGAAAAACCGGAAAAAGGAGAGCTGAGTGAGAAGCCTACCTGTAAGAGCAAGGCACTACCCTCGAAGACATTGGTGTCACCAGCATGAACCTTATCCAGTCCCATCAAGGTTTCAGCCAAAACCATCGGAGCAACATCCTTGCGCTCCTCGATCTGCGCAGCAACACCAACCAGTGACGAGCTCGCTCGCCCGTCAGAATTAACAAACAAGAAAGCGGCAAGCAAACAGAGGCAGAGTGCGAAACCTCCAGGATGGAACTGTTCGATAATGCGCGGAATGTTGATAACACCCCCTTTGAGCATGGACTTCGCTGCCTTATTACTCATCCCGAGCTTGACAGACAGCATATTCGCAAAGTTTACCCCGTGCGGAGGTACGACCGGTACCTCCAAGCCAAATCCACCGAGATATGCATGAAACTCCTCCACAGTGGGGCATAGCTCGTGAAGGCCGAAGCGGAATACATGCACTGTCGGGTCCCAGAATTGAACCGCAGCATGCAAAAGCTCAGAACGGATAGTTACGTCCCGGATATAGCGCAACGAAGCCATCCGATGATCTTGAAAGTTGAGCCACTCAAGGCCGTCAAGTTGGTCAAGCCAAGGTCGAACCAAAGCTGGAAGACCCATGGTTGTTTGAGGGAGATGGAAAGGTGAAACTTTGCCAAGAAAACTCCATTTATACTATAAGAAGTCAAAATTTTTGGAAAATAGATCACCTCGGGAAGCGTGCCGTATTGGGTGATGGAAAAGTCGCTCATGGTTTGCAAGATATCTTTGGAAGTGAGTCTACTGAAAAGCCTCAGAACTGGAAAGTGCTTAGGAGCCAGCAAAAGGCCACGTAGAAACTCAGAACCTGCCAAAAGATCAGAAACCTGGCAGATCAACAGGAGAACCGGGCGGCCACCAGAATCAGCCGCACGACTAACTTTGTGTTGGCCGACCGGCCAACCTTGGCAAAATCAGAACTGAAACTCTGTTTTCAACTTCAGAACTTAACCCGAGCAAGTTTTCAGCACTTTTCTTGCACAAACAAGTTGAAATGGACATTTGAAAGTTGTGGGGACGGTCGCCCGACAATGTTGGTCACGTTTGGGTAGACGGATACTCCGAAGTGTCAGATACGCTGAAAATCGATAAAGCGGAAGTTTTTAGGATTAAACGCTTTAAAGTCAACGGCTTCAACGAACCATGTTAAACGTTCATCGAGCTACATGATTGGGAGGAAATCAATGAAAAGACTTGAGGCCCAGAGCGCCCAAGCCCAAGGTCAACCGAACAAATGGTACCGGCAAGTCAAAGCGTGTCCGAGTGTCAATCTCCCTATTTTCATCTATTCAAACAAGCTGCCACGTGCGTTTGTAATATGTTATAAGACTCGTTTGTCACACGTCATGCAAATTCAGAGTTCTAGGCGCGATGGGCCACATTATGCCCATAACGCTTGATTTTCTTCCTTAAAGAGTCAGGTTGTATTTCCACATGTCATTTTCCAAGTTTCAATCTAAAGTCATATATCTTCATATCCCAGGGGCATGTGTCACATATTGTCTGTTTCCAGTCACTTTCAAAGCACGTATATGCAGGACCAGACTTTGAAACTCAAAATTTTGCAAGTGTGAATCATTTTAAGCATGGGCAATACATATAAAAACTAACTGGCATCCATGTCATGAAAATAAAAGTACATCCATCAAAAGGCAAAACAGACCTAACATCATCAGCTACCGTGGCACGCAGGCCATATCCAAGAAAAAGCAAAACATGGGCAAACAGGCGCCCGAATAAAAAACCAAGCATGCAAGCTCGTCCTAAGAACCAGTGCGACGTCTCTTGAAATCCCGGCGGTGGCCCACTGCCAAGTGTCGGTACTCCTCAGGTGTGCTCGGGTGATCCGCATAGTCGTCCACACTGCTGTCGCTACTGTCATCACCACCACCACTGTCACTGCTACTACTGCTGCTCTCTCTCGCCCGCGGAACCCACCGCGACTCAGGAGCCGAACTCCCAAGAGCGCTCTCTCTCGGTCTCTCAGCTGAAGACCTCAACACTCTACCAGACGACTCGACCACAGGTGGGGCACGCCTCTGAGCTCCGTTGACATTCTTCATCAAAGGCCTCCTCCGAGGCAACGAAGGAGAGGGAACATCCTGCAAAAAATGTGTGCATCAGCAAATAGTCAAAACAAGCAAATCTCAAGGTAAGGTACACGAGATACCTGCTCAGTCTCACTACTACCAAGAGCCCTACGGGCACGCCGAGGCCTACGGCGGCTGCTAGGCTCGCCACCACCTCCAGTCCCACGGTCACCACCACTACTACCACCCCCACGGCTACCGCCTCACCACGGTCTCTACGACTCCCTCCTGCTCCACCGCCCCTGCGGCTACCTCGGGCACCGTGGCCGTCTCCAGCACCACGACCGCCTCCTCGGCCGGCTCTACCACCACGTCTACCACCAGCACCATCATCACCACCATCTCCGTCATCACCATCACCACCTCCACCACCAGGATCCTGCACCACGCCGGGCTCAGGTCTGGGCCGCACCTCAGGTCTATCCCCCAGCATGAGGCGACGAACTAAAGCCTCCAAGTCACGTATCAACTGGACCTGGGACGCGGCCCACTCAACAGGAATCTGCAAAGAAACAATACAAGGCATCAGCAGGTAACATGCATAAACATTCAAACTGGAAATGAAATTTGACTATTTCTTTTCTGTCTTTTCAGGATACCTCTGTAGCTGCAAGAGTCACAGGACCAGTCACCGCGGGAACGTCTATGATCCCCATGCCTCCGTCTGCCGTCATAACATCTATCTCTCTCCTCAGCACAGGCAGGGAAGCAGCCGCTGCCGGCACTGGCTCGACTAAACGACGCTCCATATCTAAAGAATGAGCCAGTGTACTCCTCACATAGCCAGCATAGTCCAAAGAGGGGTCAAAAACCAGCTGCATGTCCAGAACAGTATACGCCTCCACCTCAGCCACTGTGTACTCGTGAGTCCTCTGAACTCGCGAAGGGAGCGGGCCTGGCACTCTGAAAAAGTCTATCCCCAGAGACTGACGTAGCACTCTCTCACCCAAGTACCACTGCCAGCCATACGGGGACTCCAACAGCACACGTCCCCGTGTCATCTCCCTGCTCTGAGTCAAGTAAGGCTGACGCCATCTACCCCATGCATTCCAACGAACCTGCAGCGAGTTCCAAGTCATGTTCATAAGGGTCATTACAAAAATCAAGAGAACTTGAAAGTAATCGCAAAAGGGTAAAGAGTCATACCGTGGCACCCACACTCTGGTCAAGGAACAAGCGAAAACCTCTCAGGTCACCCTTGAACGCACCCTTCCCCACATACTGTTGCGCCCACTTCTCTGCACGAGGGAACACATCCTTGTTTGGATGAGAATTTTCGGGAGCCGGTACTCCAAAGACTTCGTAAGCCCACACCTACATTTTTGGGATCAAGTCATCAAAATCAGAACAAGAGCAACGAGTGCATGATACAGTCATATGGCATACAAGGCAAAAGGAAAGTCAGGAAAAATACCTCAAGGACCCTCCAGTAACCACCAAGCTTGGTCCCTCCCCCGCGGACGACCGAGCCTAAGAAAACGTACAAGGTGCACAAGGCCGCACCACCCCAGTCAAACCTCCCCGCTGTCCCCAAGTCTGCCAAGGCCGGCAACCACCCCTGGTGAACGTGACTCTTCCTACCAGGAAACAGAGCCGAGCCAAAAAGGTACAACAAGTAAGCCCTGGCCATCTGACGAGCCTCCTCAGCTGACTCTGGCTCATGGTCCCAAATAGCTGGCAAGTGGTCACACCGCACAGACGGCTCATCTCCCATATCTCTCCCCAGAAAGTGTCGTACCGCCGCACGGTCCAAGAACAAGCCTGAGTCAAACGGGATCGGATCACCACCGACCCTCAAACCAGTGATCGCTGCAAAGTCTAGCGGGGTGATCGTCATCTCTCCGAACCTAAAGTGGAAGGTGTTGGTGGTGTCCCACCAATGCTCCACCAAAGCTCTCACCAACTTGCGGTCCATCCGCGTCGGCAGCAATATCCTGATAAAAACCGTAAAGCCTGCAGCATCCACCAAGCCCCTCACTACCTGTGGCAACCTCCGATACTGCGCCAAGCAATCGGATGGCCCACCATAGCCCAGAAGAGCCCCATCCACCTGTTTCAAGACCATCACATGGTTTCAGTCAGTAAAGCCACAAGACAAGTGTAATGATAAAACAATTCAAGAGGAAAGAACAAGTACAAGTACATACCAAAGGTCTGTTAGAGATGTGAGTCTCCGGGTCCCGCAAGATCAGCCCGTCCGGTTAAAAGGGCAACCTCGGCTGGTATACTGAACAACCGGAAGGTGCGAAGAAGTGAACTCGAGGCACGTAAGCCTCTGGAGCAAAAGGCGGCCTGTCCCTCAGTGCTCTCTGTACCGCCTCAACTATAGACACCCTCGCCTCCTCAACACGCACCTCCTCGTGCTCCATCTCCTGCACAGGGTCCCCACCCACCAAAGTCCCAAGGTCTGGAAACTGCTGTACTACCCTAGCCAAAGTCTCGTCAGTCGCACCCTCCAAAGTATCTCCTAAAGTCACACCCGGGTCTGCTGAAGAGCCCGAAGGCCTGGAAAACAAAACAGGGTCAACCGGTCTCTCATCACCGCTACTACCTCTCTCTCCAAGGTCCTCTATCAGAACCTCCTTACCCTTGGGCTCCCTGCCAGTCCCTGAACTACTCGGAGCATGTGGCTTCGCAGGTGTCTCTAACACCGCACTCCTAACCCTCAGGAGGGACCACAACCGCACCACCCACCTCTCCTCGAGCAACTCTCGGATCAGCAAAAACATCTATACCAGCTATATGCATCTCAACATCAGGAGAAAGAATGCCCGTACCTGAAGCACCCGTGCCCACTGGTATAGAACTACTCTGAGCACTGGCATCACCAACCGGAGGATCAACCTCCATGGCTGCACCACCCTCACCCGCCGCCGTGCTCGCCGACACGTGCCCATCCGAACCCCCATGGGTCTCCATTTGATCGACTCCAGAACCGTGCAAAGGGACCTCACTCTCATGCACGACCGCGGGTATATCACCTCCCACCAACTCAGCCGCCCGGTGGACTCCCTCCCCAATAGAGGCCGCACGGCCCTCTTCATGCAATGGATCGGCAACAACAGTGCCACCTTCGCTCGGAACCGATGAGGCTACGCCACCACCGGACTGAGGCGCCGCCGTCATCTCCTCTACATACTCCGGCGACAACATTCTATCACTGGGCGGCGTCGGATCGCCACCATCAGTCGGAACTTCAGCCATGGAAGTTGGTTTTCGTAGTAACCGAAGTCTCGATATTGGGTCTTGAAGAATTTTTGAGCAAATCTTCGAAGGAAGTAAGAATCGGACAAGGAAGGGAGTTTCTCCACAGAAATCGCTTTTGATTTTTGAAAACGAAGGAATGAAACCTCAAAAGCCCGACGGTTTTTATTTCAGTCGAAATCGTGGCCTTGGCCGGGCGGCTAAGCTCGACGACCGGGCGGCCAACCTTATAAGCCGTGCGGCTCTCCTCTCTCTCACATGGCAAAATTGCAGTGCACCACCCTCCTTTTACAAGGTATGCCTTTCTAATTTTAAACAAACCCCTGAGGTACTTGTTTAATTTTCAGAAACCAAAATCAGATTTCCAAAATGCCCTCAGCGGCCTTTCTAATTTTTAAACAAACCCCTGAGGTACTTGTTTAATTTTCAGAAACCAAAATCAGATTTCCAAAAATGCCCTCAACGGCCTTTCTAATTTTTAAACAAACCCCAGAGGCACTTGTTTAAATTTTCAGAAAACAAAATCCATTTCCAAAAATGCCCTCGGCAGCCTTTCTAATTTTTAAACAAACCCCAGAGGTACTTGTTTAATTTTCATTTCGGTAGCCCCGAAGAACTACGATTGGTCTGATCCCTGCAAACGGGGTACGTAGGAAGCTCTATGCACGACCATGCTTTTCTTCACTCTATTTTACTTGTTTTTCGCACCAGGATAATTGGGACGTCTATGTCTTTGACGTAACTTGCATCACAGAATGATGACTAAGCCGCGTCAAAGAGGGGCAACTGTAGACACCCCAATTTTAATCCAAGTGCATCCCCTATGATGAAAGGAAAATGCGTAATTACCTCGGAACGATCGATCAGAGCTCACAAAAAACCAACAAAATAACCAGATTTGGTCGAGCGGTTCAGTTTGACAGCCGAGCGGTCTACTTGCCCTCATGTTGGCCGGGCGGCTAACATGACCGGCCGGGCGGCCAATCTTTGTTGTCAAATCGGACAGCTTGTTTCTGCAGAGATTCTTCGCAGACGAATATATTCCCGGCACAGGGAATACCATCATCGCGGGAAATCCCTCAGAAATCTTCTCCCCATCATTACTCCTCCCCCTCCACGGCTATAAAAGCCCTCCTCCGGCCTCCGCTCAAACCCTCTCCCGAACCCGACGGAAACACAGCGAGACACCTCCAGAAAAATACCCAAAAAGGCCAGAAAAACCGAAAACCGTTACTCTACGCTCTGAAACGCTGCCAAATTACCTCCGCTCAAACTTTCAAAGCCTCTCTCTTCATTCCTGTGCTCTCATTCGCTCAGTATCCAACAGAAAACCAAAAACTCACGCAAAGCTCGATCAATTCGTTCCGAAAGGTACAACGTTGTTCGTTTAATCGATCATCCAGCATTCTGAGGGGAGTTATTCCGGACTCGGGATGATTCCCGTAATCATCCCCGGGTTCGGGTAACCTTATTTCAAGCAAAACTCATCCCTACGGCTCCGTATCGGGCGTTATCCTCCGTACGACCTCATCCGGGAAACAATTTTCTCAAAATCTACTTCTAAAGTTTGCTTTGAACTCAAAAGGATCAAATTCTCTCCAAAAGAAAGGTTTTCAAGGCATTTTCCAGTCTGTCAAATTTTCAAAAAAACAGAGGAATGTTGGCCGGGCGGCCAACATAATTGGCCGAGCGGCCAACCCATATTGGCCGGGCGGCCAACTTTGTCCTTCCCCTGTTTCAAACATAATCGTGCTCTGTTTTTGGGATTTTCTGGTTATAAGTTGCTGATATTGCGCCGTTTCCCCTCAGGTTCTGCTTATTTACTGTTAAGTTCGTATGTTTCGTTTTATTCCCGTTATGGTTCTATAAACTACTTGTTTATTATTATTACCTATGTTTGTTAGAGTTTTTTTTTTTTGGGTAATTTAGCTTGAAATTAAAAAAGGTTAAGCGAATGTACAGCCTACAAGGGGCATACCCCAGGAAGGACAAAACAACTGTTAGAGTTTTGCAATAAAGCATTTTCTGAAAAATCCCACAAATGTTTAGTAGAGACCGGAAATTGTCCGGGCGAGCGGGGTGCTTTTCAATAAAACCTTCCCCGATCGTAACATGGATTCCGAACCCAAAAGAATCTTTTCGCAGACCAAACCCTTTCCAAAACATAAGAGTCATTCTTTTCAACGGTTTCTCGGGTACCAAAAAGCTTTCCATATAAACCCCGGGTGGCGACTCATCATTTTTCTTATTCACTCTTCAAAGTCAAAAAGCCAAGAGAGAGCCGCGGGGCACTCTCTCTCGCGTGGACTCCATTCGCCGCACGTCCACACTGGTCCTGCAAATTGCCACAATAACCATAGCAGTAACAGTTACAGTAACAAGATCTTGTTCCATAAATCAATATCAAATGTCATACTCTCTGTGCACTAGATGTACCAGATACAGATATGCCCCATTTAGCCAGTAGTGATGAAGACTGAGGCCCATGAGGAAGACTATTCAGGGACATCAGTCTATATCTAACCATTGAGTATATTTTACTTTCTTTTTTTTTGGGTAAATTGTATATTTTACTTACTATAATGGGGTTTGGACATGCTTTGCTTTGGAATTTGCGAAAATTTCTCTCTATCCAAACTTGATAGATTGTGGTGGAAAAAGCCAATTTGAGAATAAGAGACTTAAGAGATTTGCCTTTGATTGATGATATTTGGATGATCCAATTTTCCCAAGACCTTGGGGGCCAATTAATGTTTAGTAGAGAGAGGACTTTACACCACACTTGTGATGTAAAAGGGCAATTAAAGAAGAGGTGGTCATGACTCTCAACACCAGGGCAAAAAGAGCAACATGACACAACTTTAGTGCCAAATAACACTAATCTGTCTTCAGTGTAGAGTCTTTGCTGAATGGCAATCCAAGTGATGAAACTTCATTTGGGGATGTGGCCAGGGAACCAGATGATTTTAACCCAACCAACCTGAGGGAAGGATGTTCTAAGTTGATTCCACATTGAAGATATGGAAAATTTTCCATTGGCATTGAGGGACCAAGCTTTATGGTCATCCAGGTCCTTATTGGGATTAGGCAAGGAGAGCAAACTGGATCTAATCTCATTGAGATCAAAAGTTTGAGTAACGGGGAAAGCCCAAGAATTGTCTCTAGTGATAACTGATACAGTAGCTTCCTTAGATAATCCAGAGTCATAGATAACTCTAGGCCCATATCTTTGGGCAAGGGGGCCCAAGCTCAGCCAATTGTCATACCACAAGTGGGTATTTTTACCATTGCCAATTGACACCTTAATGTGTGGTTGAACAATAGACCTCAGATTAAGCATTTTCCTCCAAATCCATGAAGAATTGCTAGGGACCTTAACTTCCCAAAAGCTTTTATCCCTAAGCAAGTATGACTTTACCCATTGACACCACATTGATTGCTCACCCCCAGAAATGAGAAACCAAATGTGCTTTGAAATTGCTGCTTTGTTCCAGACTTGAATTGCCTTTAAACGAAGACCCCCCTCCTGCTTGGGGGAACATAAGTGCTCCCAAGAAACTTTAGCACCAGACTTTTTAAGATCTGGGCCAGACCAAAGGAATGATCTAAGTATAGATTCAACTTCCTTAGTAACTTTCTTAGGGGGAGTCCTGTTACACCTACTGTTAGGCCAACCTTTTCTAGTAGTAGTAGGAAGATCAAGAGTTTTGAAAGAGTTTCTAGTCTTCTTCTAAGTCATCATTTTATGGCTTATTTTGTATGAAACTCTGTATTTATGGGTTGCCAATCTCTGGGCAGACATCTGATTTTCTGGGATTGTAAAAAGCAGCCATTATGCTGCTCAAATTCCTCCAAAACCACCTCTATTGCTGCAGTAGCAGCTACTAACAACAATTTGCAGCAGCATGCAGCAGATCAGTGTTGCAGTTGATGCATGCAGATCAGTACAGCAGCAGTCTTGCAGTTGCAAAGGCCCATCCCAAGTCCCATCCCAAGCATCAAGTACCATGAGCAAGCTTCAAGCATCAAGTTTCATGTCCA
This sequence comes from Vaccinium myrtillus, assembly GCA_016920895.1. Taxonomy (NCBI): domain Eukaryota; kingdom Viridiplantae; phylum Streptophyta; class Magnoliopsida; order Ericales; family Ericaceae; genus Vaccinium; species Vaccinium myrtillus. The sequence continues at coordinate 18,777,748 of CM029276.1, forward strand.
AGTTGTATGTTCAAGGTCCTATTCCAAGGTCCTATACCAAGTTACTCCAAGTCCTATTCCAAGTTTCATGTTCAAGCTTCAAGTCTCATGTTTTTTTTGGGTAAATAAGCTTGAAAATAAAAAAGGCTAAGCGGATATACAGCCTACAAGGGGCATACCCCAGGGAGGACAAAGAAAAGAAAAGAAAGGAAAAATTGCATGAAATAAAAGGGATGGCCACAAGGGCTACATGAGGGTGAGTAGGAAAAGTTAATGCAAAAAATAGGAGGAGGGCTACAAGGGCTACATGAGGAATACGTAGGGGAGATTACATACAATGTGTTTCTAATCCATCTCAAGGAGAGGAAGGAGAAACACACAAAAGATGGTGAGTATCACAAAGGACAACCCCCAAGTGATATAAGAGCTGGTGAATTTGAATCACTGGGACCTTGAACTGCTGCAACCTTTGCAACTTGGAATAGACAACCTTTGGAACTTGGAATTTCCAATCTTTGGGACTTTGAATTTGATGATGTACACACAAATGATGTACATTACTGGAATTTCCAAGTCTCATGTTCAAGGTCCTATCCCAAGGTCCTATCCCAAGGCCCTATCCCAAGGTCCTATCCCAAGGCCCTATCCCAAGGTCCTTTTGTGTGTAAGAAGCTGTGTCGAAAAAAGTGGAAGGGGGAGGGTTGAGAGCTTCTCTCTCTATTTCTAGAGAGAGAATGCACTCCCCAACCAAAACCCACAACCCAAATTTTTACACCAGCCCTAAATCATCCTGATTATGAGGCTTTTCAATCCATATTTCTATTTCGGTTTAATCTCTATCACTATTTCGATTAGGTGGTGAGTTAATCGGAAAGCATCACAATCCATGGAGTTTTTTCATCTCACTCCAAAAAACAGTTGGGTTCAGCCATGTTCAGATCTATGGGAGTATGGGTTTCATCTTCCCCTACATACAACAGGCTGTGAGGCAAAGAGTACCCATATCCACAAGGGGTCTGGTTTTGCCATATCCAGGCGACCCATATCCTCACATCAAAACTTCACACCAGATGGTGTTGGAATATGCGCACTACAGGAAGATTTTTTTTTTTTTTTTGGGTAAATAAGCTTGAAATAAAAAGAAGACAACAGAATATACAGCCTACAAGGGGCATACCCCAGGGAGGACAAAAGAAAAGAAAAGAAAACAAAGAAAAGGAAATTTAAAGGGAAGGCCACATTGGCAACATTTGGGGAGGGATAACTAAATGCAAACATATAACTTACATTACTCTAGGTGTTTCTAGACCATCTAGGAAAGAGGGCGGAGAAACACGCAAAATAGCACGATTGATAAGGGCAACCCTTGGACTTTGAATGGGAACACAACTCTTGCACACCACTTGAGCCTTAGAAAATTTTGCCATGACCCGTTCGTAAATGGAGCACCCTCAAGGTGCCAGCTACTGCGTAAACAACAGCAGCAGCTGAAAAGGAAAAAGAAAAGAAAGTGGAAGAGAAAGAGATGGAGCAGCAAATTTGCTTGGAATGGCACTTGAGCTGGCTGGGCAGTAATAACTTTGAACCTTGGAGTTGGAGGCAGCAGGGGACTTGGATAGCCACCTGCTACTGCAGCTGCTGGTGTGGTAATGGGCTGCAGCCAAGCTGTTGCTGCAACTGCTGCTGCACACTGCTGCTAACTGCTGCACAAAACTGCTGCTGCTGTACTTGAGCCATGCTACTGACTAGAACTTGAACAGATACAGAAAGGCTCTAAGGACAACCCCCTTAGAGTAGGTACACCCCATTGCAATGGGGCAATACTCACAGAGAGTAAGTAACTTAATCTGGTAACAACTGGGCAGAATCTGCCCAGAAAGTGTGAGGCCTAGATGAATAGAACAAATTGATACAACTAGAACAATGCCTCTACTGTAAATCAAGCAAAACAGATCAAAGGTTGCTGATCAGACACACAGCAAGCCTGATGAATTGCAAGTGTAAGACCACTGAATAAACAGATCTACCTCAGTCACTACAGTCACAATGAAGGTGAATAGGTAACAGCTCTGCCCAATTTATGGCAGTCCACAATGAATATGAATATCACAGGTATTGAGAACAAATTCAAGAAATGATAACAAGAGACCTAGATTTTGTGTCTCACCCTTCAACTCCCTTGAGTCCTCACAACTTCTATCCCTCTCTAAGGGTCCAATCTCCCTCAAATTTCTCACCAGATTTCCCAACAATGAAATATCAACTCTCTTGAATAAAATCAGAGGCTCAAGGGTCTGAAATTGGCTCTCCTCTGCGGCCTAGTTCCTCCCGTTAGGTGTCGATGGTGTCACGGCGGTAAGGGTAATACCACATTTGGTCTCTGGTTTGCTAAGAAGTGTCTAGTGATGTAGCCCCTCTTCTCTCCCACGCTTCAGTTTGAATATGTTCTTGAAGGTTGGTCTGTGTTTGTCCGATGTCCATGGTTCTCTGAAAATTAAGTTGAGAAGAAGATGAACAGTACAAAATGGGTGGTTGGATCCCAAGCACACCCAAAGTCGAGTAAAAGTCTGGGTAAGGTGGGGACCATGGGCCTTTCTTGGACCAGTTCACGCTAATGTACAGCGTGGCGAGTGGGTTTAAACTGCTGGATCTTGCAGCAGGTCACGGTTCAACTTTCCAGACCATCTCTTGGTAAAAAATCGAGTAGTCTACTCGGTCCAATCAGGGGCAGCAAGGTGTGATGCAGCTGTCTCACACAATCTGGCCCACCCCCTACAAAGTCTCATTCGGTGACACAGCTTTAATTCAAGTCTATTTAATAATAGATCTATTGTCTCACAGTATGTATTTTCGTCCAAGGTTAAAATGCCTTTTGGCATAATGCAATGGGACCCACGTCTGGTGGTCAATTACCACGTTTGGTCATCACAAATGGGGTCCACCACGTTTGGTGGTTAATTACCCAAGAAATGCACGGCTATTTTGTTCAACAAAACAGTGACTCAGCTGTATAGCTCCAACAGTGGCCTTTGTGCCCATTAAGCGAATATTCACAATCAGAAAATGTTGTTCATTTTGTTCCTATCCTGGCCGGTTTTGCTAGGACCATCATTTTCCCACCCCGGCGGGATGTGCCGGGGAGTACGCAATTTTCTTTCTTTTTATTTTCGTTTTGTCCTCCCTGGGGTATGCCCCTTGTAGGCTGTACATTCGTTTAACCCCTTTTAATTTCACGCTAAATTACCCAAAAAAAAAAAAAAGTCCTTTTGTGTGGTGTTTCTCTCTCCTCTGATAGATGGGATTGAAACATCTTTTGAATACTTTACTTCTTGTACAATTTGCTTTGGCTTTCCTCTCCAACGGGATGTGTTGGTTTTCATTTCCTTTTCTTTATCTTTTCCTTTTGTTTTTTTTTTTTCTTTTCCTCCCTAGGGTATGCCCCTTGTAGGCTGTACATCCGGTTAGCCCTTTTTTTATTTCAAGCTTATTTACCCCAAAAAAAAAAAAACTTTCTTAGGGAGAATAAAAAGGGTTGTTGTGCATGCATCATTGAGCTGAACCTAGTATTCGTTAGTGTTTGGAATTGTAATAATGCACAGATTGCTCTTATTGATTGTTGTTACTTAGGTGCTGGATTAATGGCAGATTCTGTTTTTCTGGGCCTGTAGAAATACAAAGGAAATGCTGCCAAATTTTCCAATTTTTGTATGGGGATGTTCCCTAGCCATTGCTTACCCTAGGGGGGCTGTCCCTAGGGATGATGGAGGGTGTTAATTTGCCATGTTATAACCTCGGTTGAGGGGGTTGTCCTCTTCCAATGAGTGTATGCCGCCTCAACATCTGCTACCAATCTCCAGTTCGTGATCCAAGGTTCATGAATGATGGGTCTCATCTCAATGTCATAGATCAACGGAAGCCTCAAACTTGATCTCAGTTTAAGTTGATGTTTGTAACAGTTTAGTACTTACTCTACTTTAGGCAAATGTTTTTTGATCATCTTTTTTGGGTAAAGATAGCTTGAAATTAAAAGAGGTTAAGCGGATGTACAGCCTACAAGGGGCATACCCCAGGAAGGACAAAATGAAAGAAAAGAAAAGAAAAGAAAATTGGGTAGTCCCCGGCACAACCCGCCGGGGTGGGAAAATGTGGCGCCCTAGCACAACCCGCTAGGATAGGATAAACAAGCATTAAGCAGCAATAGAATGCCTTCTCTAGTGGGAAGATCCACCCCAGAAAAGAAGGCACTACTCTTCCCAGGGCTGGGAGACAGTCCTGATAAGTGATAAGGCTTCAAATTCAATGAGGGAGTCATGAATGTGCTTAATAGAGCTCATATCCCCTTTGCAGAAAATCATAAGATCGTCAGCAAAGCAGAGGTTAATGATTTTATTTTTACTGCATCGCCAGTGGAAATGAAAATCAGGAAGAGTGGCTTTCTTTTTTTTTCTTTTTTTTTTTGGGTAAATAAGCTTGAAATAAAAAGGGGCTAACCGAATTTACAGCCTACAAGGGGCATACCCCAGGAGGACAAAATAAAATAAAATAAAAGAAAAGTAGAGAACAATATAAAGAAAAGAGACCTACGCCAACTGGCTACAAGTAACTAGGAGTAAGTAATCTGAATGATTCCTAACCTTCTAGAAAGATGATTAAGAAACATACAACATACAACAATTTTTTTTTTTTTTTGGGTAATTCAGCTTGAAATTAAAAGGGGTTAAGCGAATATACAGCCTACAAGGGACATACCCCAGGGAGGACAAAACAAAAATAAAGAAAAGAGAGAAAAAAGTGCATACTCCCCGACACAACCCGTCGGGGTGGGATTTGGAGGTCCTAGCACAACCCGCTAGGATAGGACTAAAAAGGACAAAATTCCTAATTGTATAAACCCGTTGGTTGACATTTTGGTTCCACTCGGAAATGGTGGTCCCAAGTTGATAAAAGTGGCCCAAAGGCCAATGATGGAATACGGCTAGAGTGCAACAACCGAAAAGGCTGTGCACTTGTCCTTTACACGGCGAAATGATTAAGCTTGAGCCGCATTTCGGCTGTTTTGACAAAACTAGAGATTCAGCATCTGGCCTGGGCATGTAATCCGGAGTTGGTAACACTCAAGCAGCGGAGATGAAGACATACAATATCAGGAGTTGACATGTGGATGTGAAGATTTCCAAAATCAGGTTATGCATAACGACATCGAGCAGACCTGTGCAAACATGACAGCTCAATTTGGGACGACGCCCCCTCCCCAAGGGGATCAAACATGCCAAGGGACATCCCCCCAAGGCTAGGACAAACGCCTAAGGGACAACCCCCCGAAGGATGAGTCAAATATGAGTTAAAACAATGGTTAATCCTGATGAGATGTATCACTAATATGTTCACACTTTGAGCATGGCAAAGCTAACAGGTTCAAGCCGTGAGCATGATATCAAGTCACACTAGCATGGTACACACTACCAATTATGAGCATCGCAGTGTACAACATAATGTAATCTTTGGTTTATATAATTAGGAATTTTTGCTCATTTATCCCTACCCTAGCGGGTTGTGCTAGGACCCCCAAAATGCCCACCCCGGCGGGATGTGCCGGGGAGTACGCAGTTTTTCTTTCTGTTCTTTATTTTCATTTTGTCCTCCCTGGGGTATGCCCCTTGTAGGCTGTACATTCGCTTAACCCCTTTTAATTTCAAGCTGAATTACCCAAAAAAAAAACATAATGTAATCTTTGCAACATACGACTATAAACTGGGCTAGGACATGAAGTCCAGTTAAATAACCTCATGGATGATGTAACCACAGCATGGTATCAAGCAGAACCCCAGCGGCTGCAGGCTCTTGGAACTCTTGGAACAAAGACAGTAGGGGCGGCAAGCTGCCCAAAGAAGCAGAGCCAAAATTGGGGTACAAAGCAGTGTTGACAATATTAGGGTACAAAGCAGTGTAGTTTGCATCGAGCAAGATACAACGCAACAACAGTAGTGACTGACTGAATCCCGAGAGAGGCACAGCCAGGGCATAGCTGCAGCAGCAGCAGAGACTGCCTGTGATATCACCATGGGACAGTTCAACATTACTGGGCATGACTGTGTGGGCAGCAGGTTGCCAACAGCCCATAGTGGGACACTTGGGCATTAGAGGGCAACAAATAGCACACCCGGGCAGTAGCAGGTATATACAATAGTAGCACTAGGTTGCAACAGCCATTGCAACCCATATAACATCAATATATGCAGCCATGAGCTCACACAATAACAATAATATATGTTCACATATAGTACTCAAATTTTTTTTTTTTTTTTTTGGGTAATTTAGCTTGAAATTAAAAGAGGTTAAGCGAATGTACAGCCTACAAGGGGCATACCCCAGGGAGGAAAAAACAAAATAAAGAAAAAGAAAAAGAAAAAATTGTGTACCCCCGGCACAACCGCCGGGGGAATATGAAATCCAGCACAACCCGATGGTATAGGCATTATGCCAGAATTGAAACTTTCGAATTTTGAATTTGAGTGCGCCAGCAACGCTTGTGGGCCCAAATACATTTGATGTTGCGTGTAAGGATGCTTCCAGACATACAGTTTTTTGGCTAGCACAGCATAAAGCAAGAAATTGTTATAACCAAGTGGCCCACTTTATGTGAAGCAGGCGGTGGGACAGAGTACCCACTTTGCTTGTAGCTGGTCCATATAGGACATAAAAATTGTGGGGATAAATGTAAGCTGACGTTACCCACTTTGAGTGTACCCACATCCTTCAAAAATCCCACCAAGTGTAATGATGGCACCAGCTTTGTGGGCCCATCAATAATCATGCACAGTTTTTTGCTATCAACTTCACTGATTGCACATCACGCACAGTTACCAATTGGACTGAATTTGTCCCTCCGAGTACACAATGTAGCCCATTTTTACAAAATGCGTGTAATAGATCGAAATAAGGCAAAGGGTCCCCACGTTTTTCCCTAGACTTGAAGCCAAGTGGTATCTGCTATCGTAGCTTTACAAACCTGCTTGGATCACCGTGTAGTTGACTCTGACTGGAATCAAAGTTGATTTGAATGCGGTGTGTGATTTTCCCGTGTACCCATTTGTGGTCCCACATTGTAAAAGTGGGCCCCACCTTCTTCTTCACTAGGAAGGGTGCGTAGAACAGAGTTCTTCTTCCTCGAAATAAACCCAGAATGCACAATATATCCAGACATTAACCAAAATGATTGATTACATGCCCAGTTGAAGTATAACCCCCCAAAATAAGATGGAGCTCATGGATTCCGCGAAAATAAGTTCACCGCAAAATGAGGAACCGATCTAATCTTGCCATATAAACTTACCTATGGCGCCGGGATCCACAATGGCATTACCTCCTCCACCGTGACACCAACGACACATAGTGGAGGAGAACCGATACGCTAGGAAGAAAACGGTTGTGCTAGAACTAGAGTTCCCGATCGTAATGTATGAACTCACCCGGAGAGAGGAACCCATGTTGGCGTGAACCCATGGTTGAAGCTCCATGTCTCAAAGCTTTGTGAATGGACGAAAAATGCCCATAAATGTCGATGGGTGCTGGACCCCCATAATCCCATTGAGGTTGGAGACATGAATTCCATCGAATGTAGAAGAACCTAGGACAGGACCCTCCTTTGAATAGATGAAATCACTTCTTTCTTTTTTTTGGACAGGAGTGGATAGAATCCACGCCTATATGAACGAAAAACCAACAAGATGGCTGGGTGAACTGTTAAAAAATGCTTCTTCATGAAGCTCTTCAGTAGATTCTTGCTTGTTTCCATGTTTTGAATACTGTTTTGCAACCCAGTGGCTACCTAGAGTAGCGATCTAACAATGATTTGGATGTGGGGTGGGTATAGAAACCAACAGATTGTTGGTTGATTGGTAAAAAATTTGATAGGGAATAAGAGGAGTGCATTCTAGAGAGAGAAGCTCTCAACTCTTACCCCTTCTTTAAATATGTTAGCAACTAGTACTCAAATTGCCCATGCATGGGGGTCACAAGATCTGACATTCAACAAGAATAATAGGAACCTGTTCAACTCAAATCAAAACCTGTTCCATAGAGCCTATTCCTTAGAACCTAGAACATGCAACACAATTTGTATCAAGATAGCTACACAATTTGCAGTTGAGGGCTAAACCTGCAACACACACTACCCAAGTGGGCCATTAGAGAAACCTTTGCAACTAAGAGTCAGAATTGAGAGTAAGTTAACATAACTCAAGCACAAATACATTAAGTGTTAGTGTGGGATAGGATGCTCCATGATGCTCTCAATGACATTGGACCAAGTGGTATTTTGTGGAGGGACAACAATCTGTTCCTAATCTCAGTGCATATCTTAGTCACCAATGAGGATACGCTATGCTGTAGACTCTGAAATTTCCTAAGATTCCTCTCTATCCAAATATGATAGAGGGAGACAGTGAAGGTCAGTTTGGTCAAAGTGCTCTTGAGTCCCTTTCCCTTGGTTGTAGAAACAAGATTGGCAAGATTAGTGAGGGTTTGAGGCTGCCACATGGGCTGTGATTTAAGTGAGACAGTATCCCACACCTGTTTAGTGAATGGGCAGTTAAAGAACAGGTGATCATTGGATTCCTCAGCAGAGCAGAAACTACAACAAGATGTGCTCTTAATACCAAACAGGACAAGTCTATCCTCAGTGGATAATCTGTTTTGAATAGCAATCCAGCTAATCACACTACATCTGGGGATATGTGAGGGAAACCACACACTATCACTCCAACCAATTGTGGGAAATTTGGGTCTCAGCTACTCCCACAAAGAGGAAATGGAAAAGAGTCCATCTTGAGTAAGTGTCCACCTGCAAGAGTCAGCAGGAGGAGGGATGGAATTATTAAGTGTAGGGAGATGGGATCGGATTTCATTTAACTCCCAAGTTTGAGTAATTGGGAAGGCCCATTGATTAGTGGTACTTAGGATGGAGGATACCTAGGTATTATCAGGCAACCCAGCATCGTATATCACACGATTACCAAATTGCTCGACAAGAGGGTCCGAGGGGTGCCAATTGTCATACCACAATGAAATGGAAGATCCGTCGCCGACATGGAATTTAATGAAGGGTTGAACAAGGGGACGAAGTTGGAGCAACTTTTTTTTTTTTGGGTAAATTAGCTTGAAATTAAAAGAGGTTAAGCGAATGTACAGCCTACAAGGGGCATACCCCAAGAAGGACAAAATGAAAAAAAGAAGGAAAAGAAAAGTGCGTGGTCCTCGACACAACCCGCCGGGGTGGGAAAATAAGAAGTACCGGCACATCCCGCGCGGCATAGGTGTAAATAAGCAAAAATGCAATAAACATAGTACATAATTTTTTAACGCCATGCACAACCCGCAAGGCTAGGATAATATAATAAGCATGCGCACAAATGAATAACATGTTGTGGGTCCAAGAAGAGCACCCGCCGTAGATGTGAGTTAGCCCGTGCTCGCGTTCTATTAGCCTAGCTATCCCAAAGGAAAGAACGACATCAAGGACATGAGCACGGGCATGCTAAATAGCCATAACTAAGTGGTGATATATGGAACAACCAACCCTCAACAGTGGAAACAACAGTAGCTGAGCAGCCCAGACCAAATGAGATAAGCCTTTAGCAGTTCGGCAAGCAAATATACCCAAGGGAACCCTCCCATAGAACCCTTACACTGAACACATGCCTAGTTTGCTACTCGCTCCAAACATCATAGTCTAGGCTCCCAAGTCATCAGGCTTCCTCTGTTTTCGGTGACTGTCCATATTGGTTGCAGATGAGGTCCAATCCAAAGTAAGAGTACCCTGCAGTGATTTCAAATAGACAATGATAGGACTAAGGACAGGTGGAATCCCTAGTCAAGCTAAAGATCGTGATAGACAGAGTCAGCCCCAGAAGATACCTCCCAGACCAGAGAAACCAAGGCCACCACTATGCAACATCCATCGGTGATCTCCGCCCTCGGACCCTGAACACACACAATCAACCTCAAGGTGCAATTATCTCGTCCGTCATCCTCCACATACGGTAACATAAAAGTGCCCCCTAAAACAATGGAGACGACAAATGCAGAGCAGCGCAGACCAAATGAGATAAGCATAGTTATGAGTAAAAAGGGGGGTTGAGAGCTTCTCTCTCTAGAAATAGAGAGAGAATGCACTCCCCTAAATTTTCGGCCATAATTTTTACAAAACCGACTGAACTTTTGTTTGGTTATCCTCAATTAGTGTTGGGTTTTCCATCACTAAATCACTATCACTGCGTTTCCAGTGTGGATTCGTTTCACATCTATCACACAAAAATGGTTCGGTTCTACAAAGGGGATCTACTCAAGCATCTGTCAAAATTGGAAGAGACACGGGTTTTCGATGGAAGATTGCTCAGTTTCTTCAGCGAACTCACACGATCTGGACGCACAGTTCCCATCTGGGTTCTCGGTCGTCATCAACATCAAGTGGGTTGCTCGCTCCACCAGGTCACCTGGACTCTTCAAGCCAGAACCCAGCGGAGCAAATCGGGCTCAACCTGTTCCAAGTATACCACACTTGCTCTGAGACTTTTTCTTGAAAGTTCAGAAGCACAATTGCAAAGTTGCAATACAACACAAAAGGTGATTAAGTTCACGGGTTAATCTCTCCGATCAACCGAAGAGCACCATTCGGGTGCATCAAAGAGTGGGGTTCGACTTCTTCAACAGTGTTGTTCTTCTTATACCGTCCAGTTCTCATCCGTTAGGTGTCTTGATGTCACGGCGGTGGGGTAATGCCATATGGATTTCTGGTTCAGTTGGGTGAAGTTCCAGCCGTTGTGGAGGTTGTCCTCTCTTGTTATGCGGCTAGATCGTGTGTTCTTTGGCAGAAATGGAGTTTCAATAGGTGAGCTTCAAGCAAAAAATGCAACTGCTTCATTAATTTGGGAAGACCACAATTCTCGAAATGAGAGATTCACAAAACCTGTTTGGAGAAGATGAAGTGCGTGACTTGCACTTGCACAAGGGGTGAGAGTCAGCCTATTTTGGTCGTTGGGACACTGGTCCATGACGTAAAGGAGGGTTCTTCAAGGAAAAGGGGTACAGCTGTGTCCAATCGGTGGAAAATTGGGCCTTACCACTTGGTCAAAAGGCTGGGAGAGTGGTGATAAATGGTGGGCCCATCTATCCATTATCATACTGTAAAAAATAAAGGACCTCTGTCCTTTTCTTTACCAAATACACGCAAGAGAGCTCTTGGACCACAAAAGAGCTCCTGTTCTCGGTAAAGACTTGGTATACCCGCTGGTGTGCCGGTCAAAGTGTTCAAAAAGAAGCATCTGATGGGGGCAAGTTTTCGGTCCATCAGTCAAAGTGGCAAACCTCTTTTGGTCAGCTGCGTATCATTATGCAAATGGGTTTAAAATCTGCCGATTATAACTAGTTGCATAATTTAATTGTAAGTTTGAAAATGATGTGGCTTTATGCCTTTTAAAATCTGCCGATTATAACTAGTTGCATAATCAATTGGCCTTTGTGCCTTTTAAGCAAAGTGGGTCCACAGTGGACAACAATTTACCCTACCCTGGCGGGTTGTGCTGGGACCTTTATTTTCCCACCCCGGCGGGTTGTGCCGGGGAACACGCATTTTTTTCTTTCCTTTTTATTTTCGTTTTGTCCTCCCTGGGGTATGCCCCTTGTAGGCTGTATATTCGCTTAACCCCTTTTAATTTCAAGCTGAATTACCCAAAAAAAAAAAATGAGATAAGCCTTAGGCAGTTCGGCAAGCAATAAAAACCACATGTACCCTCCCATAGAACCCGTACACTGAACACATGCCTAGTCCACCACCCGCTCCAAACATCATAGTCCAAGCTCCAAACTCATCGTCCCTCCAAAGTTTCCAACATGAGAAATAGATCCATAAATGTAAATTTCAAATGTCAAGGATAGGACTAAGGACAGGCGAAATCCTCAGTCAAGCTAAAGATCATGATAGACAGAGTCAGCCCTAGGGGATGACCCTCGGACCAGAGAAAACCAAGACCACCAACATCCATCGGTAAACTCCGCCCTCGGACCCCGTACACACACAATCAACCGCAAGGTGCAACTATCCTAAACCAATTGACCCTCAACTGTGGAAACAATAATAACAGTGAAACTCGAAACAAGTGTGATAAGCCTCTGGTTGTTCGGCAAGCAATATAAACCCAAGGGAACTGACCCCGTAGAACCCTGTACTGAACACATGCTTACTACACCACTCGCTCCTAACATAGTCATCAAGATCCAAAGTCATCATGCATCCACAAATATTGGGTCAAGAACAGTCCCATAGTGAAATTCCTTTTGGCTCAATATTGAAAACCATGCGTCAAAATTCCATTAAAATTAAAGAACCAGCCACTTACTACAATAAAGTATATTCTTTTTAATTGCAAATGAGCCAGCCTATTTACCCAATGCCCATCATTACATCATTGAAATAATTGATTTTGACCTTAAAAATGAGTTTGTGGACCACCAACCGAGTGGTTTTCGGACCCACTGACTCAAAATGAAGAAGTGGGCATCAACCGAATAAGGGACCAGTCTGCCATAGGGATGGCAATCTCACCCGAACCGATGGGTAACCGAACCGGAACCGACTTTTTTACCCGAACCATAACTGAAATAATCCCCGTGGGTATGGGTATGGTTTAGGATATGGGATAACCGAACGGGTTCGGTTCGGTTATGGTTTGAGCTGATAACCGAACCGATACCCGAACCGGTCCGTTACCCGAGTTCTTTACTCGATACCATAACTTAAATCGTTTCTGTTTTACCTTGGACAGTACACCCATTACCCCATTACCTACTCCCCGAGTTCTTTACTCGAAAACCCCATTACCCTTACCAACCCCCCAGTCCTTTACTCGAAAAACCAAAAGCATATTCTCATTTCTCACTCTTGCTCCAGATCTGAAAAACCCATCTCTAATCTCTCGTCCTCCGCCGCCGCACCCCGCACGTCCTCCGCCGCACATCCTCCCAGTCCCAGAGATGTAGACTATTCAGTCGTGCACTTCCCCCTCCATCCCTTCGATTTTCCATATTTACAACTACAGATTTGCAGAGAGATCGAGAAGGAAGTGACGGAAGCCATGGGCGGCTCGTGGAGGAGGAGAAGTGGCTCTCCAATCGTACTAGCAGTCATCTTCATCGGTAAAAAAAATGCCTCGTTTTTGTTTGTTTACAGATCTGAAACATTTATTGCTAATTGATGATGTTTTCTGGGCACTTCATCGGTAAAAAAATTCCTTGTTTTTGTTTGCTTACGGAGCTTTGTATGCTTAGTTTGTGAGATTATTTGGGTACCCATTCGGTTCGGGGAATACCCGAACCCCATTCGGTTCGGTTGTGGTTTCATTTTCGCTACCCGTTCGGGTTTCGGTTCGGTTATGGGTATCCATTCGGTTTCGGGGATCGGGTTCGGTTATGGCAATAACCGAACCGATCCGCCCCATTGCCATCCCTAGTCTGCCACACTGATTCTACATTGACCGAAAATTTCCAGGTGGGACCTTGTTTTACACTAGCCACAAAGGGTACTTTGGACAGCTGTAGCCCACTTGTGTTTGGTGGGACTCAAGGATTTTGCACAAAAACAGCCCATTGCTTGTTGTCACCGAGGTAAATACTGACCCCACCACCCCACCTGCTAGTTTGGAGCGTGAAGCACACTCTAAGTGGGGTCCACAAGGTTCATCTTCTTCAGAACTACCTCAGGGCCTCCTTTGGGTAAAAAAACCATTGTGGTTTATTTTTCGTCTTTATTCACAAAACTTTAAGTTTGACTAATAATTTTATACTTTTTAGATTTCTCTCGTAGAGAGGAGCCAAAAAACCACAAAAAATCGACCGAAAACTAACAAATGCAAAAAAAAATTGAATAAGGACAAAACCAAAAAAACCAAAAAACCAGTTTTTTCAATTCACCCAAAGGAGGCCCAGGACGCCATGGATTTGCAGCAGGATAGCAAAGTTTACAGATTTAAATGGTCCGAAGTATATAGTCAACCAGCAACTCTAAAACCCACAAATCCGGGCCATTCTCTAGAACAAACAGTGGATCAAAATGCCATTTGAGAGAGAAAATCAATACCTGACCGCCAATAAGCAGATTGCACACCGGACAAGTGTTGAAACCCACGACTAGAAAACCCACGCCGAACTCCTTCTGCCGTGACTTAAATCTGGGTTTAGAGAACCCATTTTCAGAGCAGCACCTCAAGCTCTTGGACCATTTGGGTAGGACTTAGTAACCCCCTTTGATTTTTTTTTGGGTAAACCAAGCTTGAAAATAAAAGAGGCAAAAGGAATATACAGTTCAAGGGGCATACCCCAGGGAGGACAAAACAAAACAAAAGAAAAGAAAGAAAGCAAAATTACGGGGATGGCCAGAAGGCTACAATAGGTAGTTGAAACAAAAGCTACAGGAGCTGGATAAACACTAATGAGACTCTTCAACTTCTGATAACATACTAACAAGTGATAGTACATAGTAACAAAGCACGAGCAGAGGTACATGCTATGGAGCAATTTTTGGGCTACACGTATGGAGAAATATTCTGGAAATTTGGGCAGCATAACGTCTGGAATTTGGATGTCCCAGAGCAGTATTGAAACTGCCAGCAGAAACAACAAATATTAGGGGTGCTCACGGTCCGGATCGGTCCGGATTGGCATGAATCCAATCCTAATCCGCAAGTCACGGTTTTTTGAAAATAAATCCGTGTCCGATCCAAAAGTCTCACGGTTCGGTTCCAATCCGAACCGCGAGTCACGGATCGGTTCCGGATTAATCCGCGGATTTCAACTTATTCGGAAAAAACAACAAACAAAGACAGTAAGGCACTAGCAAGTAGCAAATGCACTAAATAGAAAGTTCAAAGTTGGAAATCCCAATAAAAAACAACAAAGGCAGTTAGGCAGATAGTTATATAACTGAACAAACAAAAACACAAACTTATATTACCACAAAGGATAGCAGATTGTTACTTCCGGTTCACTCACAAAGACAATAGTAGATGGTTACTTCCAATTCACTCACAAACAGAGAGTATATATAATAGCACTTATAATACTTTACCCCCCTAGATTTTATAGAGATAAAAATATTCGCACCATAACTCCTACAACAGTACAACTAAACCGTAAGTCTGCTAAATTAACAATATCTATATAACTTCCACCGAGATCAGCCTATTCGGTCAAATTGGTCCAATATGGGACGGCTTTATTCAATGGAGCGAACACTTGAGAATTACCTTTACTTTTGTTACTTCGATTTTGTCAAAGTACTGATCAAAGGAGCGCAAGTCGTACCGCAAGATATCCAAATTTCTATTTACTACATTATGTTTTAGTACACCTATCCCAGTGGGTTGGGCTGGATTTCGTATTTTCCCACCCCGGCGGGTTGTGCCGGGGAACACGCAATTTTTTCTTTCTTTTCTTTCTTTTCGTTTTGTCCTTCCTGGGGTATGCCCCTTGTAGGCTGTACATTCGCTTAACCCCTTTTAATTTCAAGCTGAATTATCCAAAAAAAAAATATCTATATAACTATAATCATAAAAGTGATAAGATTATATATAATTAAAATCTCACGGTCCGGATCGGTTAATCCACAGTTTCAAAATAAAAATCCGTGTCCGATCCAAAAGTCACGGTTTTTTATTTTTTGAATCCGTGTCCGGACCATTAATCCACGGTTAAAATCCAAAAGGTACGGATCGGTTCGGTCCGGACCGGATTCACGGTTCACCGGTTTTTTTTTTTTTTTTTTTTTTGAGCAGCCCTAACAAATATGCAGCATCAACTGGATGTATCACAGCATAATCGAGAAGGCACAGAATTTGACAGTAAACTGGATGGAATAAATACACACTAACAGGGGCTGTAAGTGTATCAAGGAATGATGTCATCATCTCCCTTAGGCGATTTCTGCGATTCGAGCGATTTCGTCTGAAATCCTAGGGATGGCGGCGAAGATCATATCTCCGGCATCCCCCTTGGCAGAAGATGGAGGGGGTACGGCAGATTTAGCATCAAAAGTTCAGGATTCAAATATCGTGAGGAAGAAACAAGATCTCCAGCGTATTCACGCCAAACCCAGTTCTACGTTTATAGGCGATCTATCTCGCGATGATCGTAAAATCCCAGCTAACACCTACACCACACCAACCAAATTCACTCCAACACATACCTTTCATCGCCTTTCACATAGCCATAGCCTTCCAGATCTCAACCCTACTCAACCGACGACTCCTGTTTCAGAAAACCCTAATTTCGGAAACACAACCCTAACTTCGGAGATAAAGCCCATGACTGAAGTTAAAACCCATGGAGGTGAGTCCATGTTAGGCCCTATCAGCCCTTCAATATCGAGGGCCAGTCCCTCTCGTAAGCTGCAAGAAGTATTTCAGGAGGAAGGAAAACGTTTGGACAGTGCGGATCGTTTGGTCTCTTTGGTTGGTTCCATAGAGGATGAACTGCTCAAGTCTGGAATTAGTGTCAGTTTTGCGAAGTTCAAAGACAGCCTCATTCAAATCCAGGAGGCGGGGCCAGAATCTGAGGGGACATTTGATCTTGAAGGGGAGTATGTTACTGTTGAGGAGAAGAAGAACCCTCGTCCCCCTGAGCCAAAGTTATTTCCACCACAAGGAGCTACTAATAGGAACTGGAATTCTCTGTTTAAAGCCCAAGCTCCTATCAAGTCTTTGAAACTGGCACACTACCCAGAGTTTCAGAAGGGGAAAGATAGCCATGTAAGCTTTGATGAGTCACAAATTGATGTTGGATTGGGCAACCACTGCCTGGTAGGGCATTTCTTGGATGGGAATATGCCCCTACCTCTCCTCACTGCCACTGCCCGTGCAGTATGGAAGGACTTTGGCAAATTCTCCATTAAGCAGCTAGGTTCGTGCTATTTGTTTGAATTTGAAGATGAAGAATCTAAGATGGGAGTGCTTGAAGGTGGTCCGTACTTCTTCTCTCGAAGGTATTTGGTTTTGAAAGAATGGAAGAGAATGTTAGTCCCAAGCAAAAACCACCCCACTACAATACCTGTTTGGGTGAAGTTACATAGACTCCCTTTAGAGTTCTGGACTCATGTTGGATTTAGCATGATAGCAAGTGCTATAGGAAAACCTATTCATATAGATGAAGCCACTGCCAACAAGAGGCGGCTTGATTTTGCTCGTGTCTGCGTTGAGATAAATGCAGGGGATGAATTACCCACCGACATAACCATTTCAGTCAAGGATGAATCAGTGATGATAGGGGTTGAGTATCAGTGGCTTCCTTCGAGGTGTGAGAAGTGCAAAGTGTTTGGTCATACATGTGATGTAAAAGCTGTTCCCAAGGCCACCAGCCATGTAGAGGAATGGACAGTGGTGGGCAAGGGCAAACTTTCTTCCACGGGGGCAGTAACAGGAAATCAGCAGGGGGTTGAGCAGTAATGGGTTCCTTCTAATGCTGCAGGGGAAGCAAGTTCCTCTAATGCACAGGTGCCGGTTATTGTTAAGCCCTCTCCTCCACATACAACCAACTCCATTCCTCAACCGCTTGAGCCTCAATCAGAAGATACTCTCAGTGAGGATATAGATGAAGAGATCTTAGTAGCAGATGGAGAAAAGAAGGAGCCACTAATTGCACAGGAAATGTCCGACGGGGTGTCTCCTATCATCAAAGGGACCCCAACATCTAGAGGACCAACCTATCCTGAATCCAACAGTTCTAGGAAGCGACGATTGAAGAAGGAGCGAAAACTCCGTATTCAGGGCAGTCGCTAATCCTAGTCTCCTTTATAATATGTTTATACATGTTTTTATATTGGTAGTTAGATGTCGATGTCTTTTGTCGTGTGTTCTTATGCATTGCTCTTCTATCCATTTTGGTTCATGGAATCTGCGAGGTCTCAATGATCCCATTAAACAAAAAGCAGCAAAGGACTTTTTGAATAAAAATCAGTTGTCTTTGATTGGTCTGATTGAGCATAAGATTAAAACACCCAATATTAGGAGAATAACCAATTACATCTGTCCTCATTGGCAGACCACAGATAATAGTGTACATGCTCCTATAGGGAGAATTTTGCTAGCATGGAACCCTGCTGTGTTGACTATCACAGTGCTCACTAAGGCCAGTCAATTCATTCATTGTCATGTCCATGCTATTCAAGAGGGGCATGATTTTTTGGTCACATTTGTTTATGGGGCAAATGACCACGTGGAGAGAAGAGATTTGTGGAAAGACCTTCTCTCCCTCTATAGTGCCTTGCCTTGGGTTGTCCTCGGTGACTTCAATGTAGTCAGGAACCCAAATGAGAAAGTAGGGGGTAACAATCATTGGACTCATTGCTTGGATGAGTTCAATGATTGCTTGTACTCTTGTGAACTTTATGATCTAAGGTTTACAGGTAGCTATTACACTTGGACTAATAGGCAAGATTCCCCAAATTTCATATCCTCTAAGTTGGATAGAGTACTTGTTAACGATAGCTGGAATAGGGAACATACTTTCTCTGCTGCATTTTTTCCCACTCCAGGCATATCAGATCACTCTCCTGCATTAGTTCATATAACTCCTCCACCTAGATCAGCGCCTAAACCTTTTAAATTCTTTGATTTCTTAGCTGACCACCCTTTATTCATACCCACAGTCCAGGGTATTTGGAGGAGAATCATCATTGGAAATCCTATGTACTGTATGTATGCAAAACCCCAGATTCTCCAAGTTGAACTAAGAAAACTCAACAAACAAGAATTTAGTGCTATCTCTGAGAGAGTGGCCCAATCTCAAAGTTATCTTGAATCTCTTCAGGAAAAACTTGGGCGTCAACCCGCAGATTCTAGAGTGCAGAGGGAGGAAAAAATTGCCTATAAACAATTTCTTACCCTGTCCAGAGCTGAGGAAAGTTTGGCTAGACAGAAATCTAGGATTAACTGGATGAAACTAGGAGATCAATGTACGTCATTCTTCTTCAAATCTGTGAACAGTAATAGGAACAGAAACAAACTCACCAGCCTCACACTCAGTGATTCATCTATCACTCATGATGTAGCAGTTATCAAAGACGCCTTTGTTAACTTCTACACTGAATTATTGGGCAGACCTCACAACACTCAATACTCTGGCTATGATAGGGTCAATCAGCTTATTAGTAGAAGGCTGACTTATGCACAAAGCCTTGCTATGGTCCATGAGGTATCTGACTTAGAGATTAAGGAGACTATGTGGGAACTTAATCCCCATAAAGCCCCTGGTTTTGTGAAGGGTAGAAGAATCGCTGATAATATATTCCTTACACAGGAACTTATGAGAGGGTATCATAAATCTTCTCCTTCCCCCAGATGCGCATTGAAAGTTGATATAATGAAAGCCTACGACAATGTTAGGTGGGATCTTCTGTGGGACATCCTCAAGTCCATGAATTTTCACCCTAAAATGATAAAATGGATACAATCATGTGTTACCACAACTAATTACTTCTTAAGTATTAATGGTGAACCAACTGGGTACATAAAAGGCAGAAAGGGCCTTAGGCAGGGGGATCCACTTTCCTCCTATCTTTTTGTCATTGTCATGGAGGTGTTGACTAGTATCCTTAGGGAGAAAGCCAATCTTCCTGATTTCCATTTTCATTGGAGGTGTAGCAATACCAAACTCATTAATCTATGCTTCGCTGATGATCTTATGATCTTTAGCAAAGGGGATTTGGTTTCTGTTAAACATATACATGCATCTCTCTTGGAGTTTGAAGCACTTTCTGGGCTTTCTCCTAGCCCTGGGAAGAGTAGTGCCTTCTTCTCTGGAGTTGATCACTCCACTAGAGAAGGCATTCTCGCTGTGCTTGGCTTTAAAGAGGGTTTTTTGCCGGTTAAATATCTTGGGGTGCCCCTCCTATCCACCAAGCTCAAGCATCAGGATTGCAAAAACATGGTAGCGAGAATAACTTCTAGAACTAAGACCTGGACTAATAGGGACTTAACTTATGCGGGGAGAGTTCAATTAATAAAGAATGTTCTATTCTCCATGTAGACATATTGGTCATCTACATTTATTTTACCCAAGAAAGTCATAAAAGAAGTTGAAGCTATACTTAGGTCCTTCCTTTGGTCTGGTCCGGATCTAAAAAAACCAGGGGCCAAGGTGTCTTGGGAACATCTGTGTTCCCCAAAACAGGAAGAGGGGGGCTTGGCTTTAAGGCAATTCAGGTCTGGAATAAGGCAGCCGTTGCTAAACACATTTGGTTTCTCATCTCCGGTGGTGAGCAGTCTATGTGGTGTCAATGGGTCAAGTCATATTTGCTTAAGGGCAAAAGCTTGTGGGAGGTCAAAATTCCCAGTAACCCATCATGGGTGTGGAGGAAAATCCTCAGCCTTAGATCAGTTGTGCATCACCACATCAAAGTATCCATAGGTAATGGAAAGACAGCATCTTTATGGCATGACAATTGGACAAATTTAGGTTCTCTTGCCAATAGGTATGGTACTAGGGTGATGTATGACTCAGGGCTATCTAAGGATGCTACTGTGTCTGTTATCATCAAAGATGCTTTATGGGCCTTCCCCATTACTCAAACTTTGGAACTCAATGAGATTAGGTCCAGTCTTCGCTCTTTACCTGCCCCAATAAGAGGTAAGGAGGATCAATATATCTGGACGTTGAATCCCAGTGGGAATTTTACTATATCTTCCCTATGGAACCACCTTAGAACTTCCTTCCCTAAAGTCTTTTGGAGTAAATGCATATGGTTCCCAGGGCATATTCCTAAGTGCAGTTTCATCACTTGGGTTGCCATTCAGCATAGGCTCTATACTGAGGACAGACTTGTGTTATTTGGCACTAAGTCGGTCTCTCGTTGCTCGTTCTGTACTGGGAGTGAAAGCCATGACCATCTTTTCTTTAGTTGCCCATTTTCTACACAAGTGTGGAATCAAACATTGTCCTTCCTTGACTTAAAGTGGTCGCCTAGACCTTGGGATAATTGGGTCGCTCATATCTCAACAATCAAAGGCAAGAATATGAAATCTCTTATTACCAAGTTGGCTTTTATAACCACCATTTATCACATATGGATAGAGAGAAATGCGCGTAAGTTCCAAAACAAAGTGTGTCCAGTTTCAGTTATAGTGAGCAAGATACACTCTATGGTTAGGGCCAGATTGTTGTCCCTGGAAAGACTTCCAGTTGGTCATCAGTCGCAAAGGCTTCTCTCCAGATGGGGTATATCATAAGTCTTTGATTATAGATACCAATGCTACTGACATTTGTTTGTAGATACAATCAGCTCAGAGTGGGGGGCAGGATGCATTCAGATCGGAGGTTCAAGGTGGTAGAATGGATCAAAGAGTTTCACTGGTTGCAGCTCAGCAAGCAAGGGCCAATTGTTACTATTACTTCTAGTATCAGGTGAATACCTTAAAACCTTTGTCTGTTGGTTGAAGACTGAGGCCTATACTTGCAACCTCAACACTTGAAGTGTTTATGATTTTATGAGTTGTGTGTTCCACTAAATTGAGAGCCTAAGTGAGTGAGTGCTTGAGCCACAGATTTATTTGAGAGTGGAGGTAATAGTAAGAGGGGGTGTATGGTAAGGATAAGATGAGGGTGTTTGGTCCCTTAGTGAGTGTATGAAGTGTGAGGATCAGAGGGAGAGGAAGGGTGAGCCTTTATATCTTCTAGGTTGAACTTTGTGGAGCCATATGGTATAATATTACACATTGCATAGACTTTGCAGATTTCCTTTAGGTCCTCTCTGTTTTCACAGATTTGTGTGCCTATGATCTCTGCTTTGCCGTGCTTCTGAATGGTACTTTGCATATTAATCGTATTGATTACTGACTTGGTTCCTTGGGCCCTTCATCAGAATTGTGTGCCTACTGGGTTCAGTAATTACATACTGTTTGTATTAGTTTCTGCTCGTAATTTACTCTTGCTACTGCTGAACAGTTTGTAGTAGAGAGTTCTATCTTTAGAATAGCATGCCTGCGGTTGTGTTAGACTACTGCTGTAGTGCTGCTGCCGTTAAGCTACTATGCTACTGCTATGTTCCTGCCGCAACTGCACTTAGTATTGAGGGCTGCTAGTTGAGGGCTCCTAGTTGTTCATTCGGCTGCCAACTTTGATTTATCACATTCGGTATACATATCTGCTACTTGAGGGGCTGCTGTTATTTTGATACCGGGGCTGTCAAATTCCAAACGGTTGCTGCCCAAATTTACAGAAAATCTAATCGGATGAGGTCCCCACTGCGATGGGGTTTGGGCCTACCTGGGGGGCTGTCCCTGGGAATTGTTCTCTAGGGAGGGGGATGTCCTCCCTCTTAATCTTTCAATGCTTTGTCTGTCTTTATTTCTTATGTTCCTTAGATGGATTCGAGACTTATGGTCGATCATCTTAGCTTTGTAGCCAGTTTCCTTTAGTTTTTTCTCCCTTTATTTGTTTTTGTTTTGTCCTCCTGGGGTATGCCCCTTGTAGGCTGTACATTCTTTTGTCTCTCTTTTTATTTCAAGCTATCTTTACCAAAAAAAAAAACAGGGGCTGTAACACCACTGCCCAGAATTGGCACCCTAATACGCAGCAGTTAAAAATAGCATTGCAAGTAGATATGAAATGGCAGCGCTTGCCCAGAACATGGAAGTCCTGGACATGGTAGTCCACAGTCCCTGGACATGGCAGTAGCAGTGAAAGTACCATATTGCAGCAGAAAACAGCACTACCACAATGTGTATCAAGTACCAACCTATCAATGGAAGGGCACACGGCTAATAAAAGGGGCCTGCTGAGTGGAACTCAGAGGCACACAATTATTAGAAGGGCCCTACAAATAGATGCGAAATAAGTCTCGCATACAAGAATGATTCAAACAAAGATCTACAAGACGGTGGCAATAAGAGGGCAAAGCAGGGACTATGTACTCACACTACACACGCCCTCGAGACCTCACACTTCGTACTCTCTCTAATGGACCAAACACCCTCGCCTTTACCTCACAAAATTCCCCCGCTATTTATTACCTCCTCTCACAAGAAATTTCAGAGGCTCAAACGCACAACTCACAAAGGCTCTCGAATATGGTGGTACACACAACTCATAGAACTAAATCCACCCATAACATGCCATCGATATACAAAAGCCAATAAACTTAGCTCCAACTGCAAAGCCACTTAAGGCACGAGGGAGAGATAAGGTATTTACTGATAATAGAAGTACATAATCGTGACCTAGAATCAAGTAGCATTTGATGTGCCCTCCTCAATAAGTACCCCATGCATAAGCATGCATATTGACATTGTTATGGCAAGTGAGATGCTTGATCTCTATCCAAATGGAATGGAGCCCGAAACCATAGAACAATCAAATTGCAATCGTATCACAGAGAAATTATATAGTACAATCTATGCCCCAATTAGCAAGCATTGTTGAAGACTGATCCCCTTTAGGAAGATTTCCAAGGGATAGCAATCTGCATCTCACCATTGAATGAATTTTACCCACAACCACAGATATTGGATTGGCTTTGCTTTGGAATTTACGTAGATTTCTCTCTATCCAAATTTGGTAAATTGTTGTAGTGAAAGACAATTTAATTAGAAGTGATTTCAGACTCTTGCCTTTGAATGTAGAGATATGAGCAACCCAATTATCCCACGTCCTAGAGGCCCATCTAAGGTGAGAGAAAGATAGAACTTGGTCCCAGATCAAGCAGGTAAAGGGACAGTTAAAAAACAGGTGGTCATGACTTTCACTGCCAGGACACAGGGAACAACAGGACACAGATTTAGTGCCAAAAAGCACTAACCTGTCCTCAGTGTAGAGTCTATGTTGGATGGCAATCCAGACAATGAAACTACACTTGGGGATGTGCTCAGGATACCATATACTCTTATTCCAAGAGACCTTAGGGAAGGGTGTTCTAAGATGGTGCCACAGTGATGAAATAGAAAACCTCCCATTGGAATTAAGTGTCCAAACATATTGATCCTCCAACTCCCCACTAGGGATAGGGAGGGAAGAAAGACTGTCCCTAACTTCATTAAGTTCAAGTGTCTGGGTGATGGGAAAAGCCCATGAATTGCCCCTTACAATGTGAGAAACACTAGCATCTCTTGGAATTCCAGAGTCATAGACTATTCTGGGACCATATCTAGGTACAAGAGGACCAAGGGTGGTCCAGTTATCAAACCACATAGAAGTAGATTTGCCATTTCCAATGGAAACTATGATATGTGGGTGAACAATGGGTCTAAGATTAAGAATCTTCCTCCAAACCCATGAGGGGTTACTAGGGACCTTGACTTCCCATATACTCTTGCCCTTGAGCAAAAATGATTTTACCCACTGACACCACATAGATTGTTCCCCACCAGAAATAAGGAACCATATATGCTTTGCCACTGCAGCCTTGTTCCAAATCTGGATGGACTTGAATCCAAGTCCTCCCTCATGTTTGGGAGAACATAGGTGTTCCCAGGAGACTTTAGCACCAGATTTTTTAAGGTCAGGGCCAGACCAAAGAAAAGATCTGAGTATAGATTCAACCTCCTTTATGACTTTTTTGGGTAAAATGAAGAGGGTAGACCAATAAGTTTGCATGGAGAATAGTACATTTGTAATCAGTTGTACCCTACCAGCATAGGTTAGATCCCTATTGGTCCAAGTCTTGGTTCTAGCTGTGATTTTAGCTATCATGTTTTTGCAGTCCTCATGTTTAAGCTTAGTGGTAAGAAGAGGAACACCAAGGTACTTAACAGGTAGAGTACCCTCTTTAAAGCCAAGCAAATGGAGAATGCCTGCTCTTGTGGAGTGATCAACTCCGGAGAAGAAGGCATTACTCTTCCCAGGGCTGGGAGATAGTCCTGATAGGGCTTCAAACTCAATAAGGGAAGCATGAATATGCTTAATGGAGCACAACTCACCCTTGCAAAAGATCATGAGGTCATCCGCAAAACAAAGGTTAATAATTTTATTTTTACTGCACCTCCAATGGAATTGAAAGTCAGAGTAAGTAGCTTTCTCTTTCAAAATACAGGCCAGAACTTCCATAACAATGACAAAAAGGTAGGAGGAGAGTGGATCCCCCTGCCTTAGGCCCCTTTTACCTTTAATGTTACCAGTTGATTCACCATTTATATTCAAGGTATAGCTTGCTGTGGTGACTCCACATAAGGAGTTACAAAAGGTAGTAAGAAATAGAACCACTGGAGTTGGGATACATCACTGGTAGTTGGACTTCAATGTAGATATGGCAGCTCATATGTGCTAGATAGGGTCACTTTCACATGGGATATAACCTTTTCAAACAAGATGCTGTCCAAATTCTACTAGGATCTCTTGCAACAAAAGGTTGGGGTGAGCTATTCAGTGGTAGAGTGGGCCTAGCCTAGGGGGGATGTCCCTTGGCATGTATGTTCCCCTTTGGGAGGGGGCTTCCTCCCGCACCTAGCCTTGGGGGGTTGTCCCTTGGCACAATGCATTGTTAGGATTCACGGCATGATGGCATGATGCATTGCCAGCCTCATAGCCTTGTCACTAGGATTCATGGTACAATATTTGTCATGGAGTCATCCATTCCATTCTTCTCAATGCCACAGTGCTCTGCCATGGACCCATCCATTCCATTCTACTATCCTGCTGCGCTATCCAACGGCGGCGCATAGTAGATGCAGACACTATGTGTTGGTGCGGCGGTTGATGCGAAGCGGCCCGATTGCAAAGGGTTCTCATGTTCAAGGCCCAAGCCTCAAGCATCAAGTTTATGTCCAAGCAGCCAAGTCACATATGATGTTTCAAGTCTCATATTCATCCTTCAATTATCATGTTCAAGCTTCAAGCATCAAGTTTTAAATTCCAACAGTCCAAGTCTTTTTGGTTGTTGCATCAATATGCTACTTGTATGTTTCTTAATCATCTTTCTAGAAGGTTAGGAAACATTCAGATTTACCATTCTAGATAATTGTAGCCTGTTGGCGTAGGTTCTTCCTTTTTATTTTGTTCTTTGTTTTTTTTGTCCTCCTGGGGTATGCCCCTTGTAGGCTGTAAATTCGGTTAGCCTTTTTTTTTATATTTCAAGCTCATTTACCCAAAAAAAAAAATATGAGGTGCATGGAACTCATGAAGGATGAGTGAGAAACACATTTCTTCCCCCATATGTTGCCATTTGGCCTTCCCCTATTTTATTTCTTCTTTTTCTTTTCTTTCTTTTTGTTTTGTCCTCCTGGGGTATGCCCCTTGTAGGCTGTAAATTCGGTTAGCCTCGTTTTATTTCACGCTTATTTACCCAAAAAAAAAATATATATATTATCAGCAATTCTCCTACCCTTCACAAAACCCGACTGAACTGGATCGATGAGAAGAGGAAGAGCATTCTGAAGTATTTTAGCCAAGATCCTAGCTATACACTTGTAGATTGTATTGCAACAAGAGATAGGTCTAAAATCACCAACCTTGGAAGGATTGGGGATTTTAGGAACCAAAGCTACAACTGTTGCATTAGCTTTGCCAAGAAGTTGGCCAGATCTAAAGAAATTTTCTATTGCTGATGTGGTCTCATGACCAACAATAGGCCAAGCCTTCTGGAAAAACCCCGCATTGTATCCATCAGGACCAGGGGCTTTATGGGGGTTAAGTTCCCACATGGTCTCTCTTATCTCCAGATCAGTGACATCCTGGACCATTGCAAGACTTTGAGTGTTGGTCAATCTTCTATTTATGAGTTGATTGACCCTATCACTCCCCAAGTATTGAGTATCATGGGGCTTGCCTAACAAATTTGAGTAAAAGTTGACAAAGGTACTTTTGATGATGGTTATATCATGTGTAATGGAGGAGTCACTAAGAACAAGGCTGGTCAGTTTGCTCCTATTCCTATTATTATTTACATATTTGAAAAAGAATGAAGTACACTGGTCTCCCAACTTCATCCAATTGATCCAAGACTTTTGCCTAGCAAGACACTCCTCGGCTCTAGAAAGAGTGAGGAATTGCTTAAACAAAAGCTTTTCCTCCTGTTGTGTGACATAGTCAGAAGGATTAACTCCCAACTTAGTCTGAAGAGATTCGAGGAGGAACTGAGTTTGTGACACTCTCTTAGAAATGTCACTGAACTCCTGTTTGTTTAGCTTCCTAAACTCAGCCTGGAGAAGCCACAGTTTCTCATAGACACAATACATGGGATTGCCAATAATGATCCTCCTCCAGGTACCTTGTACAATGGAGAGGAACAAGGGATGATCTGCTATAAAATCAAAAAACTTAAAAGGTTTAGGTGTTGGTTTGGGTGGTGGGGCTACATGGACAATAGCAGGAGAATGGTCCGATATTCCAGGAGGAGGAAAATGGGCACTGGAGCTTGTGTGGGATCTAATCCACCTTTCATTTACCAGGACTCTGTCCAGCTTAGAGAATATGCAAGTAGAGGCATCTTGCCTGTTTGTCCATGTGTAATGGCACCCAGTGAATCTGAGATCATCAATTTCACAAGAGAAGAGGCAGTCATTGAATTCCTCCAGTTGGAGATTCCATTGATTATTACCACCAACTCTCTCCATGGGATTTCTAATAATATTGAAGTCCCCTAAAAGTACCCATGGTTTATTGATATGGAGGGAAAGGATATCTCTCCACAGATCCCTTCTCTCCACATGGTCATTTGCACCATAAACAAATGTGGCAAGAAAGACATGCCCCTCAACAGTAGTAAAAAATTGTGTACAGTGGAAGCCGTTTGACATGTCAGAGCTTCTCTCACTAGGCGATTCAGGCGATTCTCACGGGCGACCTCTGAAACCCTAGAGATGGCGGCCAATCCTGCTATGGCTGGTGCAACTCCTCCTTCTGCTACCCTGGGTTTCAAGGCAGTTGATTCCAATGAAGTTAGGAAGAAACAGGTGGGTTTTCGATCTGTTCAAGAGACGGGTAGTCCGATGTCCATCGTTCCCACTCCTCAAAATTCCTCAGATCTGAGCCAAAGCCCTAATCTGGAGGAGTTTGTTACTCCTTCCCAAGCCACTACTCGTACAGCAAACAAGGTGAGAGATGATGTCCCACTTCATCAACAACAACTGGGTCTTGACTCCAACCTCCGATATGTGCCTCCATTTGCACGAGCTGTATCCACGACCTCTTCCCTCACACATGTGGATCTGGTTCCCAACTCAAGGGAACCACCCATACAAAAACATATTTCTCCGGAAAATCCTCAACTATTTGGGAGCCACAAACCCTAAAAGGATGAAAATCTAAGTCCCGCTAGGCAACTTCAAAGCAAGTATTTCAACAGAGGCCAATCGTGTTGAGATTGAGGACCGATTCACCCCATTCAAACCCATGGATCTCTTCCCTCGAGTCACATAGCCGGTGCTCGAATCGGAGAAGACCCATTTCCCAAAATCGGTGAAACCCTAAGTACGATCCTTCAAGGAACAAAGTGCAAAATCCACTCCAAAGAACCCTAACCTCAATAACCCAGGGCACGAGCACCCAACTCTCGTCCAAATCCGAACTCCAAATAACCCTAACCCTCAAGCCGATTCTCGGTCTCCACCATCTAAGCCGAATCTCTCGAGTTCCACCACCGCCCGTAATTTGAAGGAGGTCTTCCAACGGGAAGGTGAAAACAAGGCCAAAGAGGATCGCATATCCTCTTTGGTGCAATCTCTCGAAGATGAAATACACAAATCTGTGTGAATATAAATCTATCTCAACTCAAAGCCCACATATTGCAGTGTACGGGAGGTAGGGGTTCTTCTTCCAAGATAAAGGGTGCTACGATTGATGGCGAATTTGTTGAAACCGAATGCAATTCCCCTCGACATGCTCTCAATGTGAAACCCATAATTCCACCAAACCGCAGCCACTAACAATCCTCAATCAAAAACAAAGGATTGGGCTTCTCTTTAGTGCCCAATGCCCATCCAAAGGTATGCAACTCAACCACTATCCCGAGTTAAAGAATGGCAAATGTCTTTGTTGAACCGGAAGATTCTCATCTTGATGATAGGAACTGAACTGTGTCTTGTCGGTTATTTTCTTGATGGCAAAATGCCATTTGCTCGTTAGCTCTATCAAGCTAGAGCAGTTTGGAAAAATCACGGGCTTTCACATCAAACGGGTTGGATCGTGCTTCTTCTTTGAATTCCGGGATGAAGCTACTAAGATAAAAGTCCTAGAAGGAGGACCATACTTTTTCTCTCGTAGATACATTGTTCTTAAGGATGGAATAGAATGCTTATCCCCTCTCCGAGCATCCATCTACCATTCCACTGGATTAAAATTCACAAATTACCTTTTGAGTCTTTGACTGCAGAGGGCCTAGGTCGTATTGCTAGCACCATTGGGAAGCCATTACATGTGGATAAGGCGACGGAGAAACAAATGAGGTTAGATTTTGCTCGTGTTTGCGTTGAAATTGATGCTGAATCCGAGCTCCCGATGAAGTTCGATCAAGGTGAATGGACACTCTATAGTAGTTCAATTGGAATACCAAAGTGTGGCTGCTGCCAAATGTGCAAAGTGTAAAGTCTTCGGACACTCTTGTGCCTCCAAACAAGGTACTAATTCAAGCACCTCCAATGCCGTTTGGCAAGTGGTGGGTAAGCCCCTGGAATTGTTGAAGGAACTTCTAAGCGGCCTACCGTTCAAGAAGACCAAATGGTGGAATAGACATGAGCTCCCCCTCATGCCCGGGAGGGATATCGGCACTAGAGGCGTGTGATGCATGGTGGTCCCGAATTCTACAGAGCTCAACATGTTATTAAGCCCTCGATTACGAGCCTTCGATGATGAATCAAATGAGTCTCGTGGAAGAGGTCATTGTAGTAGAGAACAATTCTCTAACCCCTTCCAAATGGAGTTGAAGAGGATAATTCACCTTTGAAACTCATTACTAGTGATGGTTCACAAGTGGAATACGAGAGAGGACCCGGATCCTAAGCCTCCCAACATTCCAGGTTGGTAGCTCTTCTCCTAATGCTACTCATTGACAAAGAAATGCCCCAACAAGCATAACGAGAATAAAGACAAAGGAGGGGTCGAGATGGTACTCAAACCTCAAGCTTCTCCAAAGTCAACAAAGAAACTCCAATAAAAAGAAGCAAAAGAAAAGGAGCAATGCGGTAGCTCCAATCATGCAAGGAGGTAATCGCACAATATTCTTGTTTGGCAAAGACTCTAATTCTTTCATTAACTCGCCTTTTTGGTAACAAATATCTTATCTATGTCCATAAATCCTCTACATTTTGGTTGCTGGAATATGAGGGGTCTTAATGACCCCATTAAACAAAAGGAGGTTAGATCTTTTGTTACAATTAATAAACTATCCTTTCTGGGCCTTGTAGAACACAAAATAAAGGAGCCTAATGCATCAAAAATTTTGACCTCCATGCTTCCTTTTTGGAATTTTGTTCACAATTATGTCCAAGCTCCTAATGGCAGAATTATTGTTGCTTGGGATCCTACTGCTGTTGATATCAACATCCTTGATAAATCCAGTCAAGCCATCCACTGCCAAGTTTCTATACCTAGTGGGACTCAATTCGTGGCCACTTTTGTCTATGGCTCTAATTCCTATGTTGAGAGAACTGAATTGTGGAATTCTCTCAACTCGTGGAGGAGCTCCCTTTCCTGGATTGTTTTAGGTGACTTCAATGCACTGAGATTCCCTTCCGACAAAGTGGGAGGGGATTATCATTGGCCTCCTCATATGGAGGATCTCAACAAGTGTATCTCCCATAATGATCTAGATGATCTGAGGTACACTGGGTGTCACTTCACTTGGGCTAATAAGCTCATTCTTTCTGATGACAGTCTTTCTCATGATCCTGAAAGTATTAAAGATACTTTTGTTGAATTCTACTCTAATTTGCTTGGTACTCCTCACTCCACTCCATATTTTGGAGCCTCTAGAGTGGACCAATTGGTTGCATCTAGGCTTTCAGATTCTCAGAGAAATGCCATGATTACTGACGTCACCAATCAGGAGATAAAGGAAGTATTCATGGCTTTAAACCCAAATAAGGCCCCTGGCCCGGATGGCTACAATGCAAGCTTCTTTCATAAATCTTGGGATGTGGTTGGCCATGAAGTCACCTCTGCTGTGAGGAATTTCTTTAGGTCTGGTAGGCTACTCACTAGAGCTAATGCCACAAGCATTGCTCTTGTTCCTAAAGTCCCTAACCCTTCCAAAGTTGGGGACTACGGGCCTATCTCATGTTGCAACACTATTTACAAATGTATTGCAAAAATCCTTTCACGTAGGATTCAAGTTGCCTTGCCCCATCTCATTGACCATGTCCAATCTGGTTTCGTCAAAGGTAGGAGGATTGCATACAACATCTTCCTTACTCAGAAATTATGAGGGACTACCATAAGCACTCTTCCACTCCCAAATGTGCATTAAAAGTGGATATCATGAAAGCCTACGATAATGTTAGATGGGACTTATTGTGGGATATTCTATCCTCCATGAACTTCCATCCTAAAATGATCAATTGGATCAAGGCTTGTGTCACCACCGCTAACTACTCTTTGAGTATTAATGGTGAATCTATTGGTAAGATTAAGGGTCAAAAAGGTTTGAGACAAGGGGATCCATTGTCCTCTTACCTTTTGTCATTGTTATGGAAATCCTCACACAATTACTCGAGAACAATCACTTAATTCCAATTTTCATTATCACTTTGGAGATGTGATAAAACCAAGATTATCAATCTCTGTTTTGCGAGATGATCTCATGATCTTCCGCAAAGGTGAGTTGAGTTCCATTCAATGCATTCACAATGCTCTCAATGAGTTTGCCTCTCTATCTGGTTTGACTCCCACTGCAAGAAGAGCATTGCCTTCTTCTCTAGAGTCCCTACCACAATAAAAATTCAATTCTTCAAACTCGGGCTTCAATGAAGGGAATCTTCCAGTCAAGTACTTAGGAGTCCCTCTCATCACCACTAAACCGAGATACACCGATTGTCAAATTCTCATTGATAGAATTACAAGTCGTACCAAGTCTTGGGCCAACAAATACCTCTCTTATCTTTGGTAGAGTCCGGTTGGTTAAGTCTGTTTGTTCTCAATGCAAACCTCTTGGTCCTCTATTTTTATTTTGCCCAAAAAGGTTCTAAAAGAAGTTGAATCAATTCTTAGAGCCTTTTTCCTGGACTGGTCCTGATCTTAAGCACTGGAGCTAAGGTCTCATGGGAGCATCTCGTGCTCTCCTAGAAAGGAAGGGGGTCTTGGATTTAAATCCCTCCAAGTATGGAATAAGGCTGCAATGGCAAAACATATATGGTACCTTGTCTCTCGGAGGTGAGCAGTCAATGTGGTGTCAATGGGTAAAATCATACTTACTCAAGAGCAAAAGTTTTTGGAAAGTCAAAATACCAAGTAGCCCTTCTTGGACGTGGAGAAAATTACTTGATTCGTCCCCTCATTCATCCTTTCATCCTTTATGAAATTGGGGATGGGAGCTCCACTTTCCTATGGCACGACAATTGGCATCCCTTGGGTCCATTGGTTGCGAGATTTGGCAATCGCATCATCTATGATTCTGGATTATCCGATGATGCCAAGGTCTCTACCATCTTGTCCAGTCTAACCATTGGAAATTTCCTATCTCTCAAACTTGGGAACTAAATGATATTAGGGCAAACCTCCCCGCAATCACACATCCCCCTTTCAAAGGATTCCCGTAGATGGACCCTTAGTAATAATGGTTTATTTACTGTGTCCTCTCTTTGGGAGCAACTCGAACCCACTTTCCAATTATTGATTGGAGTCACATTGTTTGGTTCCCTTTTCACATTCCCAAATGCGGTTTGATAAGTCGGCTTGCCATTCAAAATAGATTAGCCACCGAGGACAGACTTGTTCTTTTTGGCATCAAGGATACATCTTGTCATAGCTTTCACGAAGAAGAAGAGGATCACAATCATCTCTTCTTTAATTGTCCCTTTACTCGAAAAGTTTGGGATGAGGTCTCTCGTAAATCTCATCTCACATTGCAGCCCTGATCTCTCCCGGACTTGGTCTCTATTCTCTCGGCTATAGAGGAAAAGGACTTAGGAGCACTATCATCAAATTATCCTTCACAGTCACTTTATACCACATATGGATAGAAAGGAATCTTAGGAAATTTCGAATAAAGCGGCACACAATCTCACTTGTTGTGAATAAAGTTTGTACTTGACATTAGATGCAAATTATTGTCACTTAACAATATTCCCGAGGGCCCTTTATATCTGTGTGAAGCATGGCATCTTAATTCTTAATTCTGAATTACGAATCAATAGCAAGTGTGTGGCATAGTGGCATTTATTCAAGGTAGTGCTCCGGGTTGTTTACTATTATCGTCATATTTTCTTGGCACTAATTGATTTCCAGTGGCGGGTTGCTCTAGATGAACCGGATATTTGAAGGGTCCAATCCATGTTCTAATGGCTCAATTGAGCGATTGTTTTGTAGGTCCATCACAAGAAAATCTATGGAAGGCTTCTACATTCAAGTCTTTCTTTGCAGTTGCTTGCTTGCTCTGTGTGCAATTGCATCACGCAAAAGCAAAAGATGGATTGATTAGTTGCTACTGCTGGAAGCACCAACTTGGGAGGTAACTTGGGTCCTTTCCAGCATATGGATGCATCAACTTGTGGATCTACTAGAAAGGGAGGTCTGGATCATGTTGGTTGGACCTATATGAGAAGTTCCTTGAGTTACTATCAATTTGCTTTAGGTAGCTCATATTGTTAGAAGAGTGATCTACTGATATGTGTATGTCCAGTGAGTTGTGAGTGTGATCTACTGCTGTATTCTGTCCAGTTTTGTCCAGCTTGTTTGTTGTGTTGTCCAGTGTTATGGCCAATGTAAACAGGTTCATTTTGACTTAACCTAGCCTTGGGGGGTTGTCCCAAGGCCTGTTTGTGCATTTGCACACAGCACCTTTCACTGAAGCTGCAAGCTAAGATAGACTGATGAAGTCACTGCTGATACTATTCTGCTGTTGAAGTCATGCTCGCTGAGTCGGCTGCATTCTGCTGCTGCTACATATGTGCTTCATTGCTATTACTTGTTGTTGTGATCTGCTGTTACACCTTCCTCTATCTCCTTTCTTTTCTTTTTCAGCTGCTGCTGTTATATACGCAGTGGCTGGCACCTTGAGGGTGCTCCAATTACGATCGGGTCATGGCGAAATTTTCAAAAAAATTTCCCATGTTTGAGACTCAAGCTTCAAGCTCCATGTTTTAAGTTCAACCAGTCCAAGAACAAGCTTCTTGCCTCAATATCAAGCTCCAATGTCAATCATCAAGTTCATTTTGGGTGGTCCTCATCCATCTCCCTAGATGGCTTAGAATCATTCTTATTATATTTTCATTATATCTTCTTGTGAAGATATCCCCTACCTTTAGATCCTCCATGTTGCCAAGTTTGGCCTCCCCATTTCTTTCCATTTCTCGCAATTTTCTTGTCTTTTTTCTTTTTTGTCCTCCCTGGGGTATGCCCCTTGTAGGCTGTATATTCTTTTGTCTCCTTTTTATTTCAAGCTATTTTACCCAAAAAAAAAAAAAAAAAAAGACATGCCCCTCCTGGATGGCCTGAACCTCACAGTGTATAAACTGACTGGACATGAGTAAAACATTGACATTCAGTATATTGGGGTTCCAGGCTAACAGAATCCTCCCAATGGGAGCATGTAGACTATTATTTGTGGCATGCCAGTGGGGGCATATAAAGTTAACCACTTTCTTAATGTTGGGTTCCTTGATTTTATGCTCAATCAGACCAACCATAGACAATTGATTCTTATTCACAAAAACCTTTGCTGCTTTTTGTTTGATTGGATCATTAAGTCCGCGCAAATTCCAAAAACCAAAATGGATTGAAGAGCTAAGCATTGGAAAACTAACCAAAAGGGAAGACACAAAATATGCATAAGTAATCTTATATATAAATATATACAAGTATTAAGGAAGAAAGGGATTAGGAACGTCCCTGATTCCTACTTCAAAGTGGTGGTTCTACTTCAAAGTGGCATTGGTGGTGCTACTTCAAGCTTCAAGCTATTTGCATTGGTCCTCCATGGTCCTATCCCAAGTTTATGTCCAAGCTTCATTTCAAGGTCCTATCTGCTACTGCCTTCCAACATTACTAATCTGTTGCTTTTGAGTGTTTCTTCTACCTCATGTTTGAGGGTGTAGAATCACTTCTCTCTACTATAGTACCTACTTTATTCCCACTTTAGTCTCCCTATGTTGCCAACTTGGCCTTCCCATTTCCTTTTCTTTCTTTGTTTCTTTCTTTGTCCTCCCTGGGGTATGCCCCTTGTAGGCTGTAAATTCTTTTGCCTCTTTTTATTTCAAGCTTGGTTTACCGAAAAAAAAAAAAAAAAAACGTCCCTGATTCCGAAGCTTGCGCTCCTTTTTCAGTCTTCTGTTCTTGGAACTATTGGATTCAGGAAATCTTAGACCCCCTGAACTTGAGTTTGTGGCCTTCTTGCTGGTTGAGTGACCCCCCTCCTCGCTAACTTTTAACTTAGGTGTCTCTGCCACTTCACTATCATTCACCAGAAAATCTTCATCCACATCCTCACTAGATGCATCATCTTCTTGAGCGACAGGGTGAGATGGTTGCAGATGAAGGATGAGAGGGGAAGAGGAAGGTGGAGGCTTACTTACAATAGGACCATCTGACTGGGAGGAGCTGGCTGCCTCAGTAGATGAGGGAGCCAAAGGGGACCCAGTACTCTCCCGAAATGCTGCTTGATTCAGAGTGGGATCTCTGGCCTTAATCCCTTGATCTGGATTGGTCTGTGGAGGTATAGGAT
This sequence comes from Vaccinium myrtillus, assembly GCA_016920895.1. Taxonomy (NCBI): domain Eukaryota; kingdom Viridiplantae; phylum Streptophyta; class Magnoliopsida; order Ericales; family Ericaceae; genus Vaccinium; species Vaccinium myrtillus. Next base: position 18,813,569 of record CM029276.1, read on the forward strand.
CATCCCTTTTTGCATCAGTCTTCAGCGACGAATCTGAAGATAGCTTGCCTTTGCCCACAACTACCCAATCTTCAGCGTTGGTTGATTTAGGAGCTGTTTTGGGACTGCATGAGTGTCCAAACACTTTGCAAATGTCACACCTTGGGGGGAGCCACTGATACTCCACTCCCACCACGACAGATTCTGCATTTACGGATATTGGGATATCAGTGGGGAGATCATCAGTCGCATCTATCTCCACACAGATCCGAGCAAAGTCTAACCTTTTCCTGTTCGCTGTAGCTTCATCTACGTGGATGGGTATCCCAATTGCACTCCCTATTTTGCTGAACCCGACATGTGTCCAAAACTCCAAGGGCAACCTATGCAACTTGAGCCATACTGGAATAGAGGAAGGGTGGTTTTTGCTTGGAACTAGCATCCTTTTCCACTCCTTTAACACCAGATATCTTCGTGAGAAGAAGTACGGACCACCCTCCAGTACCCCAAGTTTGGAAGCTTCATCTTCAAATTCGAACAAGTAACGCGATCCCAACTGTTTAACCGTTACCTTCCCATGGTCTTTCCAAACAGTATGAGTAGTGGCGACAAGCAAAGGTAGAGACATCCTTCCATCCAAGAAATGCCCTACAAGACAATGTTTGCCAACTTCATCATCAATCTGCGATTCGTCAAAACTTACATAGGCGTCCTTTCCCTTAGGAGTGTCTGGATAGTGAGCCAATTTCATGGACTTGGAAGGTGCCTGAGCCTTGAAGAGAGAGTTCCAATTCCTTGTTTGAGCCCCCTGAGAGGGATGAGATGGTTTGGGTTTTGGGGGATCATCAACCTTTCCCTTCAATATCAGTTTGAGCAGACCCATCTTCCCCTGCCACCTGCAGTTGCAGTAGATGCTCCTTGAATTTAGAGAAGCTCACCTTAACCCCAGATTGAAGCATTTCCTCCTCAATAGTGTTAACTAAGGAGGATAAACGGGCAGCACTGTTCAAACGTTTTTTTTTTTTTTTTTTGGGTAATTTAGCGTGAAATTAAAAGAGGTTAACCGAATGTACAGCCTACAAGGGGCATACCCCAGGGAGGACAAAATGAAAAGAAAGAAAAGTAAAAAAGAAGAGTAAAAAGAAAAGGAAAAAAAAAAATAAAATAAAAAAAAAAAATAAAAAATAAAAAAATAAAAATAAAAATAAAAATGCGTGGTTCCCGGCACAACCCGCCGGGGTGGGAAAATAAGAAGTACTGGCACATCCCGCCAGCATAGGTAGAAATGATCAAACATGCAGTAGATAGAAAATTATAAAACTCCAACACATCCCGCCGGAGATGGGAAAGATAGGGTGCCCTTGCACAACCCGCAAGGATAGGGATAAAGTAAGGTGAATAAGGAATCGTGTATACTTCTTGGTACACTCCTCCCTTTACTGCAGCAAAGTTTCCAAATATAACCTTGGTTTCCAATCTCAACAATGGAGCACCACAATATAGAACTCGGTCGAGAGGAAACGGGCCTCAAGTATTTCGGCAAGCACTAACCACAAAGGAAGCCTCCCATACATCCCTGCGTTCTGCACCAGTCCTAGTCTACCCATCGCTCAACATCTCTTAACCAAGTTCTAATATCATCATCCATCCAGAGTTAAAATATGCTCAGAAAATCATAAATTATGGTAACTAATACAATGGATGACCGACTCTCATGGGACTAACAAAATGGCACCCGAACCAAACGAGGAGCCTCTGACTTTCCGGCAATCAGTACACACAAGGGACTCCCCTCTAGAACCCGTGGAACACATGCCTACTCAGTCGCCCGCTCCCACATGCCTAGTTCAGATTCCAAAGACAGTCTATCCCAAACAAGTAGTACAATCCGTGTATATAGCTCCGAAGTCGGTCACATATATGGTAGGCTAATACATAGGATGTCCGTCTCTCTTGTGCCAACCACAGCGAAGTCCGAATCAAACGAGGAGTTTTAGATTTTCGGCAATCAGTACCCACAAGGAAACTCCCCCATAGATCCCGAGGGACACATGCCTACTCTGTCGCCCGCTCCCACATGCCCAATCCAAATTTCAACGACAGTCAACCCAATGAAGAATTAAAATCCGTATACTAAGCAAACCGAGATAGAACAATTGTTGAGTACTCTAGTCCAACAGCAGTGTAGCTGGACTCAAGTCTTAAGTAAGTAAACAGCCTATGGTGTTGCTGTTACCAAATGCACCCTATGGTGTTCCTGGAAGACTTGCTGCAGTAAGCGTGAAGGGCTTGAACCAAGTTTAGCAGGGCTGTGGGGACCGTGTACAGGAGTGGATGAATCAGAGTTTTTAGAACCCCCTTCAACTAAAGGGATTAACTCAGGTGTCAGGATTGAGATGTTGGAACTAGGGTTTAAACCTAGATCTGAGAGACTATGATTGCGTGAGAGAGCGTAGGAAGGGGAAAACTTGGTAGGGGTGGTGTAAGTGGTACCTGTTGTTCGAGAGTTGCTGTGAATTTGGGAACGTGTTGAACCATGGCCGAGATTGGTAACTGTAGATTGAGCCGTAGCCATTCGTTTCCTGTTAATCGGGTTGGAATCTAGAACCTTGGAACCTAGGTCTACGACAGATGGGACTGTGTCGTGCTCTGAGCTAGGTCGCCTTCCTTGGGGATACACCTTAGACTGCTGGAGGTCGTAATCTTCTTCATCCATAGCCGAACCAGATGAGATCTCCATTCTAGGGTTTCAATCGCCTAGAATCGCTAATCGCCAGAGAAGGTAGCTGACGTCATACTGCAGCAGTTTAACAGCATTGCACGTCCTACTTCTTCAAGTCCATTACCCAAAACAAGAATAGGAATAAGATCACAAGCTTAACTCTCCCTGATGATTCTATCAATCATGATCCTTCCCCCCTTTGATTTTGATTTGATTTAAACCGAGATACCCAGAACAAGTACCCGATTTTGTCCAGATCTAATATCTGGGTTAGTTTTGCATAGTAGTACCTCAAATCTGTTGAGCCATGGTGAAACTCCGGGACCCATTCCTCCGAATCGAACCCAGAATAAACGGTTAAGCCGTGATGACTCCTCAGATCCTCTTCTGTAAATGATGGAAGCTTGCGCCCAAGGGTGCTCTTCTTCGAGATAGATAGTATCAATGTTGAATATGTTCTCTTCAACTTGTAGATCTACTATACGGTAGACCCTTTGATTTTGTTGTTGTTGTACGTGATTGAGTCACGGGACAGAGTTTTGGTGAGTCCTGCATCAGAAAAATTTAGGACAGAATCGAAAAAATTGGGGTAGAAACATCAAGGGGGAGTGCATTCTCTCTCTAGTGTAGAGAGAGAAGCTCTCAACCCCTGTGGGATGTTTTACTCGTTTTGAGCAACTTTCTCCAAGTCCATGAGGGACTGCAAGGGAGGGATTTTAACTTGCCAAAAACTTCTCCCTTTAAGTAAGTACGATTTTACCCATTGGCACCACATAGATTGCTCTCCGCCGGAGACAAGGAACCAAATGTGTTTGGCCATGGAAGCCTTGTTCCAAATTTGAAGAGACTTAATGCCTAAACCTCCCTCTTTCCTAGGAGAGCATAGGTGATCCCAAGAAACTTTAGCTCCGGTGTGCTTAAGATCAGAGCCGGTCCAAAAGAAGGACCTGAGTATGGCTTCAATTTCCATAACCACCTTCTTAGGTAGAATAAATATGGAAGACCAATACGTTTGCATAGAGAATAGAACAGACTTAATCAGTTGAATCCTCCCAGCGTATGAGAGGTACTTATTTGCCCATGATTTAGTACGATTTGTGATTCTATCAATGAGGGCTTGACAGTCAGAATACTTGAGCTTGGTGGAGATAAGGGGAACTCCCAGGTATCTCACAGGGAGAAAACCTTCACGAAATTGTAAAGCATCAAGTATAGCCGGTTTGACAGTAGGAGGGACATCTGAAAAGAATATGTTGCTCTATCCCGGGCTAGGAGAGAGGCCAGACAAGGCCTCAAACTCGGAGAGAGCCTCCTGAATGCAGATAATGGAGTTGAGTTCACCTTTGCAAAAGATCATAAGATCATCAGGAAAACACAGATTAATTATCTTTGTTTCTTCACATCTCCAATGAAAATGAAAATTAGGACTTTGAGATTTTTCTTTAAGGAGTTGAGTGAGGACTTCCATGACAATAACGAATAGATATGAAGACAGGGGATCACCTTGCCTAAGACCTTTCTTACCCATAATGGAGCCCGTGGCTTCTCCATTAATGCTCAGAGAGTAGTTGGCAGTGGTGATACAGGCCTTGATCCATTTTATCATTTGAGGGTGGAAATTCATAGAGACAAGAGTGTCCCATAAGAAAGAGTGGCTTTCTCCTTAAGGATACAGGTCAAAACTTCCATTACTATGGCAAAAAGGTAAGAGGAGAGAGGATCCCCCTGTCTAAGCCCCCTCTTGCCTTTAATATAGCATGTTGACTCACCATTAATGCATAGGGTATAATTTGCAGTAGTTACACATGCTTGTAACCATTTTATCATTTTGGGGCGAAAATTCATAGACTTGAGAGTATCCCACAAAAGCTCCCATCTAACATTATCATAGGCCTTCATAATATCAACCTTCAAGGCACACCTAGGGGAGGGAGAAGATTTGTGGTATCCCCTCATTAACTCTTGAGTGAGAAAAATATTATCAGCAATCCTTCTTCCTTTTACAAATCCAGATTGAGTTGGATCAATGAGATAAGGAAGAACGTTTTTTTTTTTTTTTGATAAATTAGCTTGAAAATAAAAAGAGGGCAAACCGAATATACAGCCTACAAGGGGCATACCCCAGGAGGACAAACAAAACAAAACAAAAGAAAACAACAAAAGAAAAAGATTGAGAAACTTACGCCAAGAGGCTACAATGATCTACTGGTAAATAATGGAAACAAGCTAAACGGCTAAAATGAGAGGAGGGCCATCAGGCTACAAAGGGATTTTTTTTGGGTAAAAAAAGCTTGAAATAGAAAAAAAGGCTAACCGAATTTACAGCCTACAAGGGGCTACAAAGGGATTAAACTGGGTAACTTGCTAATACATGGCCAAAAGGCACCGAGAGTAATCAACCTAAAAGCTAAAGAGTATGACAAAAGTGGAAACCTAATGAGTTTCTAATCCATCAAGTAGAAGGACCAGAAACGCATCAAAGGCAAAGGACATGACCGTCCCATCAGAGCTTGGAATAGAACTTCATGTGCATCTTCCATAAGCACCTAGAATTATAATATGAAATGTAAATTTTTTTTTTTTTTGGGTAAAATAGCTTGAAATTAAAAGAGGTTAAGCGAATGTACAACTTCATGTGCATCTTCCATAAGCACCTAGAATTATAATATGAAATGTAATTTTTTTTTTTTTTTTTTTTTTGGGTAAAATAGCTTGAAATTAAAAGAGGCTAAGCGAATGTACAACCTACAAGGGGATCAACTTGCCAAGGGACAACCCCCCAAGGCTAGGAAGGCCATCACATACAAGGGAACAAGCCCCATATTCACATCCCAGAAAAAAATTGAGCAGCATTTCTGCTGTTTTTTTTTAAAAAGACCCCCAGTAAAAAAGATGTCTGCCCATAATTGGCAGCCCAAACAACAGTAACAAATACGTGCCAGATCATAGCACCAAATAGTTAGACAACAATACTACAAAGTGTAACAACAGCAGGGGGTAATCATTCGGACAAGAACCAAATAGAATTGGGCAACTTAGTAACTACAGTTACAATTGGGACCCATGGCAGTAAAGATCAGTACCAACAGGAAAAAACAGCAGCAGTCACTGCTTGAGTAAATCAAGTGTAACAACAGCAAGGGTAATCATTCGGACAGCAGAAAGATCAATAGGGTTTGGTTCAGTCATGACAGACAACAAGCACAACGTGAAGCAGTAGAATGGACATCATATTGGTGACCATAATCTGCCCAGAAATGGCAGAATCTATCAAAGTAGTGAGGCAGCAATACAACAAGGGAATAACAGTGTGATTTCCAGCCATCCTAAGATTTGAGGCTCACCTTCATCACCCTTAAAACCTTACCACTTCAATGCTCTCTCTAGGGATCCGAACTCCCTCAACTAAACCTTTCAATGTGCCCCCGCTAAATATTACCTCCACTCAAAAGGAATATCAGTGGCTCAATTTACCCAAAAAAAAATATTAGTGGCTCAAACACACAACTCACAAGGTTTCACACTTTATAGTAGTTCACACAACTCAACAAGTAACAAGCCAATAAAACAAAGATAACCAAACAAATATTAGAGATAATCAAGGAATGCCTCCTTCCTTGGAGACAGTACACCAATCCATGGATTGCCTCCATCCATAGGAGACAGATACATATATAGGTAAAATGATCTTCTGAGAACCTGAGGTTATGAGTGAATGGCAGTACCTGTGGGAGAGTGCCTGTTTAAAGAACATAACAGACCTTGCACATGCAACCAAATAGCTAATCAAGCATCAATAAATAAGGCAAATATTCAGTCACACTATAAAGTATTATACATTCCACTGGGTCATAAGGCCATCAACTTGAGGTCCTTTGGGAAGTTCCCCTAAGGACATCAACTTATGCCTTATGATAGAGTGGATCTTATGAACAACCACAGATAAAGGGCATGCAACATTTTGAAATTTCCGTTTGTTTCTCTCCATCCAGATATGATAAACAGTTGTGGAAAAAATCAATCTGATTAGAAGTGACTTAAGAGATTTGCCCTTGATTGTTGCAAGCAAATCAATCCAGTTAGCCCAAGACCTAGGGGACCAATGTACATTAGCTTTAGCAAGGATCTGGGTCCACACTTGAGAAGTGTAAGGACAATTAAAGAACAAATGGTCATGACTTTCACTACTGGGGCAGAAACTACAGCAGGAAATGGATTTAGTACCAAATAAGACCAATCTGTCTTCTGTGTATAGCCTTTCTTGTATAGCAACCCAGGAGATGAAACTGCATCTGGGAATATGACCAGGGAACCAGATACTTTGATGCCAAAGGATCTTGGGGTAAGTTGTCCTAAGGCTGTTCCAAAGGGAGCTTACAGTGAACTCACCATTAGCAATGAGGGTCCACTTCTGTTGGTCATCCATACCAACAATAGGATTAGGAAAATTGTTGAGTCTTTCCCTGACCTCATTGATTTCCCAAGGAAGAACGTTTTGGATCCTTCTGGCCAATATCTTTTTTTTTTTTTTTGGGTAATTAAGCTTGAAAATAAAAGGGGCAAAAAGAATATACAGCCTACAAGGGGCATACCCCAGGGAGGACAAAACAAAAAACAAAGAAAAGGGAAATAAACTACAACAATGCAGAGATGTTTCTCTCCCATCTAACAGAGGAAAGAGAAACACCTCACAAAAGAGGATAGGGAAGCACTACAAAAGGACTTGAAGCAAGAAAATGAACAACATAAACTAGAAGCTAATACATGATAAATGGAGCTTGAACAAAACATAGAGGGCCTTGAAGGACTTGGACAAAACAAAGAAGGACTTGGAGCTTGAACATAAATGGAGCTGAACCTTAGTGCATGGTCTTGACACTTGGAGGCTTACTACTGCTGCTCAGAGCTGCTGCTACCTTAGAAAATTTTGCCATGACCCGTTCGTAAATGGTGCACCCTCAAGGTGCCAACTACTGCGAAAACAACAGCAGCAGCTGAAAAGGAAAAAGAAAAGAAGGAGGGAGAGGGAGAGATGGAGCAGCAAATTGCTTGGGGTGGCACATGAGCTGGCACAAGACTGCTACTGCCCAGATAGCTTGGGGCTGGGGCATGACTCTTGGACTGCTGCAATGGGCCTGATGCACAGAACTGCTTCTGCTACAACTGCTGCTTGGGGCTTTGAACCCTGAACTTCTTGATCCAGATGTGGCTTGAACATGCAGTACTTGGGATAGGTTACTTGAATATGCTTGGTACTGCACAGTCAATCTGCTGCAAACTGCAAACTGCTTCAAACAGAATGATCTGCAGCAACAAAAGACTGCAGCAGTAGCAGTAGCTATGGAGTTCAATAGCTGGAGAATTTTGGGCAGCATAACGGCTGTTTTTTTACCATCCCAGAAATCAGATGTCTGCCCAGATTTGGCAGCCCACAACAACAGATTACATTCATCTACAAAATGATTACATTACTACAAACTTGTATACAAATTGCACCATAGCCATAAGCAGATGAAATTAACATACAGAATCCTAGTTATGGTGTCTCACCCTTCAACTCCCTTGGATCCTCACAACTTCTATATCACTCTCTATGGCTCCAAACTCCCTCAGAACTCACCTGATGATTCTCCAACCTCTTAACACACTTCACTCAAAAGGAACTTCTGGGGCTCAATACACACAGCTCACTGGACCACACAATTTATGTAGGTCACTCACACATGCATAATAACCACCGGATCAATAATGTAATGTAATACCCAATGAGATATCCCAAATGGGTGTTAGTGTATGAATGAGCTCTTGAGCTCCTAGGAGAGAACCCCGCAAGCACACTTCCCAAATGGGATGTTAATCAAATCCCGATTATTAAACCAGATTATAGGCATCCCTTTGAGCTCACCCCTGTCCAGATAATCAGATATTAGCATGTGATTGATAAGAAATATCAACTATGCCTAGTCTATTAAGTGCCACACTTATCAATCAACTTGGATGAACTGAGATACTCCATGATTCCCTTAGGTCCTCGGAAACCAACGGGGATTTTGGTGAGAGATAACAACCTTGTTTCTTATATCATAACAGATTCTCATTCACAACATAGTGCACAGGGTGTTGCACATTCTGAAATTTTCTAGTGTTCCTCTCAATCCAAACATGGTAGAGGGTGACAGTGAAGGAAAGCTTGGCGATGATGCTACTCAAACCTTTCCCCTTGAAGGTGCACAAATGTGAGACCCAGCTAGCCAATGTCTGAGCATGCCATCTGAATTGAGACTTGAGGGACACAATATCCCAAACTTGCTTTGTGTACGGACAATTAAAGAATAGATGATCATGAGTCTCTTCATCTGCACAGAAGCTACAGCATGAGGAGTCAATGACACCAAATTGGACAAGCCTATCACTAGTGGACAACTTGTTGTGAATAGCAAGCCAACTGATTAAACTGCACTTAGGGATATGAGATGAAAACCAAACAATGTGATTCCAATTAATAACGGGCCAATGTGTCCTGATTTGATCCCACAATGATGAGATAGTGAACACCCCATTTTGTGTAAGGGTCCACTTACAACCATCAAGCTGAACAGGATTAGGTCTAAGCAATGTAGGTAGACCCTCCCTAATCTCATTCAATTCCCAAGTTTGAGTGACAGGAAAATTCCACTGGCTGTTACTATTTAAAATATCAGACACAGTGGCTCCCTCTGTAAGGTCTGGCCAATATCTTAGCAATACATTTGTAGATGGTGTTGCAACAAGAAATTGGTATTTGGGGTTGAGAGCTTCTCTCTCTAGATTCTAGAGAGAGAATGCACTCCCCTTAATTTCTATCATAATTTTTACATCCCCACCAAACAAATCTGTTTGGTTTTATCATGGGAGAAGATTTCAGATCTCTCTCACTCCAACAACACTCAGTTCCTTCGTGGGGCTGGAAAAATCCTATGTTACTGGGTTTCCCTTCTCAAAAGGGGATATGGATCTTCATAAACAAGATCCATTGAGGCTACTCTGGATATGGTTTCTACCGGATTTCATGGAGAGTGGTTCAACGAATGGAGTTCGTCCTCAAATGGGGCTTGTTCTCCCTATCCATCTAGCAGGCCGTGAGGTCCAACATCAGTTTGAGCAAATCGCCAAACACCATTTTCCGGGAAAACTTCACGCAGTCACATATTGAGATCTGGGGTTCATTTTCCGGGTATGGGCTCTACCTTTGCAGTTCAGTTCTTCCCCGTTAGGTGTCGATGGTGTCACGGCGGTGGGAGGTAATACCACCATGGGTTTCTGGATTTGATAAGGTGAGCTTATGGTGAAATTGGTCCTTAGTTCTTTGATGCGCCTGTTATGGAGTTATACTGGAAATACCCAAATCGAAAGCATGAGTTTTTGTTTATCTTAAATCACATTATTTCCAGTTATCTCAGTTTTTTGTTTTGTAAATTCTGGGTTGATTCCGTGTAAATCTGGAACATCTGAAAATTCTGGGCTCAGAAGATGAATGGTGTTCTGGAGAAGATGACCCAAGTGGGTCCCACATTGTCACGCGCTGGTTATGCGTCTGTTACCCAAAAGTGTAGATAGTTTTTGCACCGAAGGAAAAGGGCTTGGGATCTGTGCCAATCCCTAACTTGCACACATATTTTATTCAGAAGTAGCTTTGCAGCAGAATATACGGTCAGACCTTACACTCCCTTAGACCTCAAAGTCGAGGAAGTTGTTGAAGAGTGGGACCACAGTACTTGTCTGGGGTTACACGCAAAGGTTAATGGAAAAGGTTAATGGAAAAGCTTCAGCCTTCAAGTTTCATTTTCCACAGCAAGAATTTTGGTCAAAATGGGGACCACTGGAATGTTTCTTTGCTGTGGTATTGAGAAGGATACATACCCAATGTGGTGTGGTGGCATTATTTGAAGGAAGTGGGCCATCTAATGACAGCCACTACACACAAAAAGTGCCAGCTATACACAGTTGTGCGCTGCAAAAGCAGACTGTGGCCGATTTAAAAGGTTATTAGTGGTGGGCCCTTTTGCTTTGGTCCATTACACGCAAATTCTCTCCAGAAAATGCTGGGTTTCCAGCTGTACCGCAAGACATGTCACAGAGCCTTTGTGCCCGAAAATTTACATTAACCGTGATATTTTGTAATGGAAATGGTAGTTGGCCTTTGTGCCGTTAACTAATTTTAGTCCTATCCTGGCGGGTTGTGCTGGGATCATCAATTTTCCCACCCCGGCGGGCTGTGCCGGGGAACACGCAATTTTTTTTCTTTTCTTTATTTTTTCGTTTTGTCCTCCCTGGGGTATGCCCCTTGTAGGCTGTACATTCGCTTAACCCCTTTTAATTTCAAGCTAAATTACCCAAAAAAAACAAGAAATTGGTCTAAATTCCCCAACTTTGGAAGGATTGGGGATTTTAGGAACCAAAGCAACAACAGTAGCATTAGCTTTGCCAAGAAGCTGACCAGACCTAAAGAAATTCTTAACGGCTGATATGACTTCGTGCCCAACCACAGGCCAAGCTTTCTGGAAAAAACCTGAGTTAAACCCATCAGGTCCAGGAGCTTTGTGGGGATTAAGCTCCCACGGGGTACTCTTAATTTCAGCGTCAGTTATATCCTGGACCATGGTAAGACGCTGTGTGTTATTAAGCTTCCTGCTTATAAGATGGTTGACTCTTTCAGAACCATGGTATTGGGAATTATGTGAACTCCCAAAGAGTCCAGAGTAGAAGTTAACAAATGCTTCTTTGATAACTACCACATCATGTGTAATGGACGAATCACTAAGAACAAGACTAGTTAGTTTGTTTTTTTTTTGGGTAAATAAGCTTGAAATAGAAAAAAGGCTAACCGGATATACAGCCTACAAGGGGCATACCCCAGGAGGACAAAAGAAAGAAAATAAACAAAATGAACCGGAAGACCGGAATGGAAAGAAGTGGGGAGGCCAAACTTGGCTACATGGGGGAACCTAAAAGTAAGGGATCTTTTGCAACAAGATATAATAAAATATAATAAAAGTGTTTCTAAGCCATCTAGGGAGATGGAAGAGAAACAGCCCTTGCAACCCGAATAATAACATGTATAACAACAAGATGCAAACAACGGATTGCAACAGCCCTTGCAACCCGAATAATAACAAGAGTAATAACATGTGCATCAACAATTAAGAGTAACAACAACGGATTGCAACAGCCCTTGCAACCCGAATAATAACATGTGTAACAACAGGATACAATAATAGCAGCGGATTGCAACAGCCCTTGCAATCCGAATAAAATCCAAGATGAAGTACAACCACTTACACTGAAAGCATTACCCCTTTGCTGCCGTTGTGCAATACTGTGTGCTGCCCTCTTCCATTGTGTATGAGATGGGCCCTTGTAACATAGCAGAAGCATGTTTTCCTGTCAAGCCATTGACACATGAATTTTGTGAACTCCCAGCTTTAGCAGTAGCTGTACAACAGTGAATCAGTACAGACAAAGATGTACAGCAGCAGCAACAGTTGATATGGGAACCTGTGGTGATATACCCCAATAGAGCCCGGACCCTCTGTGATCCCCTGGGACCTCTTGCTAAACAATGTGCTCAAATTTATGAGCACAACCTGTAAGTACAACTACCCAACTGGGTCGTTAGTATAGAAAGCATGTGCACTACTCCTGGTTGTCCCATGTTGATTCATCCTGTCACTGGAAATCAGTAAGCAAATTGAAGGTAGCAGTGAAAGGAAAAGAATGTACTATGATTACATGCTTCAAGATTTTTTTTGGATAAACCAGCTTTAAAATAAAAAGGAATAAGCGAATATACAGCCTACAAGGGGCATACCCCAGGAGGACAAAATTAAAAGAAAGACAGTAACTAATTAACTTCCTCCCTAGCACAACCGCCAGGGAGGGGAGAGAGGGATGGCCAAAAGGCAACAATGGGGAACAAGTGTTTCTAGACCATCTGAGAGAGGGAGGAGAAACACTCAAATGGGAACAATATCTGAAACAAAGGAGAAACACTCTCCATATACTATTGGGAAAGAGTTTTTAAAAATTTCGCCATGACCCGTTCGTAATTAGAGCACCCTCAAGGTGCCAACCACTGCTTAAACAATAGCAGTAGCTGAAAAAAAAGAAAAGAAAAAGAGGGAGGAAGAATACACAAAGAAACATCGGGTAGTAGAAGCAAGTAGCATAAATAGCAAATGGCAATAGTGTCATAGCAAAGAGCAGCACCTCGAATAATGCAAGTAAGAATACTAACAAAGACCAAAGTAGCGGCATTAACTCCTAGGAACAGAGAAACGAGAAAGCGAAGCATCAACCATAAAACCATAGAACCATAGCAGCGGCGGCAAGACTCGAACAATGTAGTAACAGGACTAACATCGACAAAGTAGCAGCCATAACTCCTAGGTCCAAGCATAGACAGGTAGTTGTGGTAACGGTACTCAGTTATGTAACGCCAGTACTAACATGAGTCAAATAGCATCAACACTCGGTGGATCGAGAAGCAAGAATTAGTGGATTACGGCTATCTCGGTAAATCATAGATAAGGATAAGACATGAGAAAGAGAACAACGGTAAAGGTGCGGGAGTGTGAAAGTGTATGAACCCATTGTTCAAAGTCCTCACTCACCAACACCCTCAAGAGCTCACCCTCCCTCTCCAACTTTTTAAGATTTACAATGGGTTCAGGTGGAGAAACAACCATACTCCCTCCTCTCACTTCTCACTAAAATCTCCCTCTCACTATTACCTCCTCTCAAAAAAAAAAAAAAAATGTAGGGGCCCAAACACTCAACTTACAGTGCACACATATAGTAGGTCACTCAAAGATAAGCAACAACAAATGCAAGGCAAGATAAACCAAAGCTAAGAGATGTTCCATTTTGTTGAGAGCCGGTGTGAGTAGGGATCTTGTGGCGGAGTCTCCCATGGTTAATAGTTTGCATCTAAGCATAGAATGAACCTTGCTTACCACCACAGAACTAGGACTTGGTGAGCTTTGGAATTTGCGAGTGTTTCTCTCAATCCAAATGTGGTAGAGTGATGAAGTAAAAGCCGGTTTAGCTACTAGTGTCTTAAGAGATTTATCCCTAAGGAAGACATGAGCAATACCCAATTGGACCAAGGTCCTGGATGGCCATGATCTGCCAACAAGACCTTGGACTTGGGTCCATACTTGGGATGTGTAAGGGCGGTTAAAGAATAAATGATTATGGCTTTCCTCATCGTGAGCAAAAACTACAGTGGAGATAGGAATGGTACCAAAGAGGACTAACCTATCTCCGATGTAGAGCCTGTTTTGGATAGCAACCCAAGTGATGAGGCTACACTTGGGTATGTGACCAGAGAAACCACACACTTTGTGATGCCAATGTACCTTGGGAAAAGGTGTTCTAAGATGGTCCCACAAAGAATTGATAGTGAAGATCCCATTGGATGTGAGGGACCATATGGGAGGTCACTAACATTACCGAAGGAGAAGGGAGGAGAGAGAGATTGTCCTTGACCTCCATAAGCTCAAGAGTTTGAGTACATGGAAAAGCCCAAGTGGAATCCCTAATGACAAGCAGAGACCTTGGAGTCCTTGGGAAGGCCGAGTCATAGAAGATCCTGGGACCATATCTTGGAGCAAGGGGGCCTAGGGGATGCCAATTATCATACCAAAGAGAGGTAGATATGCCATTGCCAACTTTGATCTTAATGAGGGGCTGGATGATGAGCCTAAGGGAGAGGAGTTTCCTCCAAACCCAAGATGGATTAGAGGGGACTTTGGCCTCCCGAAGCTCTTATCCTTTAGTAAATACGATTTTACCCATTGACACCACATGGATTGTTCCCCACCGAGAGATAAGGAACCATATGTGTTTTGCAACAACTTTTGTTCCAAATTTGGAGTGCTTTGAGGCCAAGGCCACCTTCTTGTTTGGGGGAGCACAGATGCTCCCAAGATACCTTGGCCCCAGTTTCTTGGTCGAGTCCGGACCACGGGAAGGATCCGAGGAGGGATTCCACCTCTTTAATGACTCTCTTAGGAAGTATGAAAAGAGAGGACCAAATATGTCTGCATTGAGAATAGAACATTTTTAATTAATTGTAGTCTACCAAAGATAGGTTAGATCCCTATTTGTCCAAGTTTTGATTAAGAAGTAATTACATCACAACCGAGACTTACAATCTAAGTGTCTAAGCTTAGTGGTCAAGAGAGGGACACCAAGGTATCTCACGAGGCAAGTCCCCTTCATTGAAGCCAAGTAATTGGATGATGTCTCTTCTAATGGTGGGGTGAACACCGAGAGAAGAAGATATTACTTTTGCCGGGGGGAAAGAAAGCCCAACAAAGCTTCAAATTCTGAAGTGAGCTTTGGATGAGTGAAACAGACCCCATGTCTCCCTTACGAGAAGATCATAAGGTCGTCGGCAAAACATAGATTAATTATTTTGCTCTTGCTACATCTCCGGTGAAAGTGAAAGCTTTGGGTTGGATGTTTTCTCCCTTAGGAGGTAAGTCAAGACTTCCATAACAATGACAAAGAGGTAGGAGGAGAGAGGATCTCCTTGCCTAAGTCCTCTTTTGCCTCGATGAACCCAAAGAGGCTCCCCATTGATACTAAGAGAGTAATTGGCGGTGGAAACACATGCTTTGAGCCAATTAATCATCTTAGGGTGGAAGCCCATGCTAGAGAGGACATCCCAAAGGAACTCCCACCTAACATTATCATATGCCTTCATAATGTCAACCTTCATAGCACACTTAGGGGTGGGTGAGGATTTGTGATAGCCTCTCAACAATTCTGGGATAGGAAGATGTTATCGGCAATCCTCCTCCCCTTAATAAATCCAGTTAGGCGGGATCTATAAGTGAGGGAAGGACTAGTTTGAAGTCTCCTAGCCGGATTTTAGCAATGCATTTATAAACAATATTGCAGCATGAAATTGAAATTGGTCTGTAATCACTAACTTTAGAAGGATTAGGAATTTTGGGAACAAGAGCAATAACTGGGCATTGGATTTGGTAAGAAGTCATTTGGGCCGATCTAAAGAAGGTTTGAATCACATACTGATTATATCATGGCCAATCACAGGCCAAGCTTTTGAAAAAATTATTATACCCATCGGCCCGGAGCCTTTTTGGGATTAAGAGCCCAGTTGTGTCCTTGATCTCTAAGTTGGAGACCCCCGGATCATGGACACACTCGCTCGATGTTAGTTTTTTTGGTTACAAGGTGATTAATCTGTCGGACCCAAAGATAATGTGACATGTGGGGCTTGCCAAGGAGGTCGGTGTAGTAGGTGACAAAAGAATTTTTAATGGCAGCCATGTCATTTGTAACAGATGAGCCATCGGTGACCAAAGAGGTAATTGTGCTTCGTTCTGTTATTTGCAAATGAGACTTAAAGAAGAAGGATGTGCACCGGTCTCCTAATTTTAGCCATTGAATCCTAGATTTTTGCCTAGCAAAGCTTTCCTCGGCTCTGAAAGAGTGAGGAAAAGCTTGTAGGCTTTTCTTTCTTCAATTTGTGTAGTGATGTTGGAAGGATTAGAGCCCATATCCAATTGAAGTGATTCAAGTTGTTGTTTAGACTGAGGACTCTCTCGGATATGGCACTAAACTCCTTTATGTTCATTTTCTTAAACTCGGCTTGGAGGAGTCTAAGCTTTTCACGAGAGAGAACATGGGATTACCAAGGACAACAGTTCTCCGGACCTTACATGTACGGTAGGTAAGAACGTGGTGAGTGATCACCAGAAAGTCAAAAAATCTAAAAGGTCTGGAGTTTGGCTTGGGAGTGGGTGACAAGGAGACAATTGCAGGGGAATGATCTGAAATCCCTGGAGTAGGGAAAAAAGCAGAGGAGTAGGGGTACTCCTTGAGCCAGGGTCCATTAATGAGAACCCTATCTAACTTAGAAGAAATATGGTGGGGGGCTGCTTTGCCTATTGGACCAAGTAAAGTAATTTCCGAATATCTCGGTCTTCAAGGCCATTAGAGTAAAGGCGATTGTTAAAGTCAGCCAAGTGAGTGGGACATTGAGGGTTACCTCCAGATTTCTCAGAAGGAGATCTAATGACATTGAAATCTCCAAGTATAATCCAAGGGGATTGGCACTGAATTTTGCCAATGTCTCTCCATAATTCTTGCCTCTCCATAGGGTCATTGGACCCATAGACAAATGTAACATAGAAAACAATATTATCTTGTAAGGAGGTAACCTCACAATGGATACATTGGGTGGACTTACTGATTATTTGGATGGACAAAATGTGTGGATTCCAAGCCAAGAGGATTTTGCCACAGGGGGAGTACACACTATTGTGGGCAAACTGCCAGTGGGGGCAAATGTGGGATAAAACCCTACTGAAGTTAGGCTCTTTAATTTTATGCTCAAGCAAACCAATTAGGGATAACTTCTTATTAGACAAAAAGGTTTTAGCAGCCCTTTGTTTGAGGGGATCATTGAGACCTCGCAAATTCCAAAAACCAAAACATACACAAGGGCTAAACATGGTGATTAATATGCAAGAGGCAAAATAGGAAGAATAGATGCATGTCTATACAAAAAGAGGGTGGAGATTACTGCCCTGACCTGGGAGCAGAGCCTGTGCTGCCTTGCCCTGCCCTGCCTGAGCTGCCCTTATTTTCCTTTGCAAGGTTGCTGAAATCACTCCCATCAGCATGTGCAGATAATTTAGACTGGTGGAGGAGGTCACGCTCCTTTTTCAATCTCTTTTTCTTAGCACTTTTGGTTTCAGTGAACTCCTGGGCCATAGGGTACTTCCCACCCTTGACACCCCCATCAGGAGGTTTAGGTAGTAGTTTGATGTTGGTCTGGACAGGGACTACTGGGAAAAGGGCACCATCTGGTGCGCCCACTTGGGGAGAAGCCAAGCTGGAGTTGGTGGTACCCCCTGGAATCATTTCAGAGGTGGAGGTATTGCTCTGTTGCTGAGTGGAACATTGGGGATCTTCTATTACTATCACCTCAGCCTCACTATCTGAATCTGAATCTTCACCTGAAAAACATTCCTCACTTGGTTTAATAATGTGGGCGGCTCCTGTAGAGTTAGGAACATCTTTGGTCACAGCTTCTAGAGCAGAGATCCCTCCATCCAAGCTTTTGCCCACAGTTTGCCATAACTCACTAGAAGTAGGAGTTTTAACCGTTGGTTTTGGTTTTGGGGTACATGAATGGCCAAAAACTTCACATTTGAGGCATTTCTGGGGTAGCCATTGGTACTCTATTGCTACCACAACTGATTTTCCTTGAGCGGTGATATGAACCTCTGATGGAAGCTCTGCTGCTGCATCAATCTCAACACAGATACGTGCAAAGTCTAACCTCTGCTGCCTCGCAGTGGCATTATCCACATGGATAGGTCTCCCAATGGTGCTAGCTATGCGACTAAATCCCTCTGCAGTCCAACATTCTAGCGGTAGTTTATGGAACTTGGTCCAAACAGGAATCGAAGAGGGGTTTTCAGTGGATGGGGCTAGCATTCTCTGCCAATCCTTGAGTACCAGGTATCTGCGAGAGAAGAAGTAGGGCCCCTCTTCTAGGACTTTCTGTTTAGCCTCTTCATCTTGGAACTCAAATAGGTAACAAGAACCTAATTGTTTGATGCTGATTTGCCCATGGGCTTTCCAGGTTCTCCTAGCTGTTGCACTGAGAAGAGCAAATGGCATTTTGCCATCCAAAAAGTACCCAATGAGGCAACTCTTCCAATTCTTATCATCTAGGTGCTGTTCATCGAGTTCCACAGCCGCACTCTTCCCAGTCTGGAGCTCTGGGTAGTGACAAAGTGGAATTGTTTTAGAAGGACCTTGGGCTCTGAGGAGAGAAGCCCAATCCTTAGTTTTCTGTGGGTCGCGAGGAGGACGAGGGATATTGTGTTGAGGGGAAAGGGGTTCAGATTCAGGTGATGGTAGTTTCTCGGGGTTATGAGACACTTCCGTAAGAACTTGTTGTGGAGTAGGGAAGATCAAAGGGGTTCTTGGTACTGTTAGCTTGATGGTAGGGGTATTGGTATTTGAGTAGCTGGGCTTAGCTTCACGGTGACGAAGAGGGGAAATACCTGATTTTCCATCTGCAGGGGGGCCTTCTCGATTAAGATTAGGGCTTTTCATTTGTTCAGCATGATCGGTTGGGGCAGAGTTCGAGCGGTGACCCTCCTCTCCCAATCGGACTCCATCTTGCTCAATCACATGTGGCAAAGGGTTTTGAACTACGGACGAGGGGGAGGGAAGTTTAGGGTTTGCGGATGCAGAACCAGGTTGACGCTGGTCTCGATTCATGGTTTTTTGGCCTTGTGGGTAGAGATCCAGGGGTCGGAAAGGGGTGAATTTGGTAGGGGTGGTAAACACTGTACCGGGAATTAGGAGGTTGCTGTGAACTTGAGCACCATCAACGATGGAGCTGAGAGCTGGGCGGGGAGCCCCTAGTTGTTTCTTCCTGATTTCATTAGAATCTATGAGCTTAGCGCCCAAGACGCTCGGCGAGGTAGCATCTTCTTCCATCTTCTAGGTCGAGAAAAACCAGATCGCCCAAATCGCCAGAAATCGCAAATCGCCAGAGAGAAAGGATGACGTCATTTGTTACACATCAAGCTTCTTGTTATGAATCTACATGCTTCAAGATTACATGCCACTAAATTATACTATACTATTCAACTTCAGAAGTTATGTTCCATGCTTCACATAAGTGTAAAGGATCCTCAGGAATTTTGCTGAAAGACAATATTCTACATCTAATGTCAGTACAAATCTTACTAACAACATATGCGATAGTGTGGTGCAGATTCTGAAATTTCCTGAGATTCCTTTCAATCCAGGTATGATAGAGTGTGACGGTGAACGACAATTTGATGATTGTGCTCTTAAGACCTTTCCCTCTATAATTGGATAGTAGGGAAACCAATGATTGGAGAGTTTAAGGCTGCCAAGTGAGGTGAGACTTAAGTGAAACCTCATCCCAAACCTGTTGAGTAAAGGGGCAATTGAAAAAGAGATGATTATGAGTCTCCTCCCCAGTGCAAAAGCTACAACAAGAAGTATCCTTGATGCCAAAAAGGACCAATCTGTCCTCAGTGGACAATCTATTTTGGATGGCGAGCCAGCTTATCAGGCTGCACTTAGGGATATGGGAAGGAAACCAGATTGTGTGACTCCATCCAACATTGGGGAAGTGGTTCCTGAGTTGCTCCCAAAATGAGGATACAGTAAACAGTCCATTATTACAAAGGGTCCATCTACAAGTATCATGTAAAGGGGATGGGTTGGTGATAGCAGGGAGGGCATCTCTGATTTCATTTAGTTCCCAGGTTTGGGTGATAGGAAACTTCCATTGATTGGAACTGGACAAGATTGTAGAAACCTTGGCATCATCAGATAGACCGGAATCATATATAATACGATTACCAAATCTCTCAACCAAAGGTCCTAAGGGATGCCAATTTTCATACCACAAAGAGGTGGAACTCCCATCCCCAATCTGATACTGTATGAAAGGTTGAACAAGAGGACGCAGCTGAAGCAATTTTCTCCAAGTCCAAGAGGGGCTACTTGGCATTTTGATTTTCCAAAAACTCCTCCCTTTGAGTAAGTATGACTTAATCCATTGACACCACATTGATTGCTCACCTCCAGAAATGAGGTACCATATATGCTTGGCCATGGCAGCCTTGTTCCATACTTGGAGGGATTTAAACCCAAGACCCCCTTCCTTTTTAGGAGAGCACAAGTGTTCCCATGAAATCTTGGCACCAGTGTGCTTAAGGTCAGGGCCAGTCCAAAAAAAAAGCTCTAAGAATTGATTCTACTTCCTTAAGTATCTTTTTGGGCAAAATAAATATAGAGGACCAGTAAGTTTGCATTGAAAACAACATAGACTTAATCAGCTGGACTCTACCTGCATAAGAAAGGTACTTGTTGGCCCATGACTTGGTACGACTTGTGATTCTATCTATGAGAATTTGACAATCAGTGTATCTCAGCTTAGTGGATATGAGAGGAACTCCCAAGTACTGGACTGGAAGAGTCCCTTCATTGAACCCAAGGGTTTGGAGAATTGAGCTTTTGATTGAATTTGGAACTCCAGAAAAGAATGCATTGCTCTTACCAGGACTAGGAGTCAAACCAGAGAGAGAGGCAAACTCATTCAGAGCACTTTGAATGCATTGGATGGAACTCAACTCACCTTTGCAGAAGATCATGAGATCATCAGCAAAGCAAAGATTGATGATTTTGGTTTTGTCACATCTCCAATGGAAATGAAAGTTGGGATCAAGTGCTTTCTCTCTGAGCAGTTGGGTTAGAATTTCCATTACAATGACAAAAAGGTAAGAGGACAAGGGATCACCTTGCCTCAGACCTTTTTGGCCCTTGATCTTGCCAATAGATTCACCATTGATACTTAAAGAGTAATTAGCAGTGGATACACAAGCCTTGATCCAATTGATCATTATAGGATGGAAATTCATGGAATAAATTTAAGACACATAGATGGTGGAACCCCTCAAGAGTTGAGAGCTTCTCTCTCTAGATTCTAGAGAGAGAATGCACTCCTCTTAGTTCCCCTGTCAAATTTTTCCAAAATCACCAAGCATTCTGTTTGGTTTTCACTCATCCAATGTGGATTCTATCCACAACTATCAACAAAAATGGTTCGGTTTGTTCCCTTCCCATCTGGCTCGTCCTCAACAATCAGTTCCTTTTCATGAGCTGAATAAACACATATTACTTCACACTTTGTGTGAAGGTTGTCAAAGATCATCACAATTTTGGGGATTTCGGTTCCCAACTCATATTCCCCTCATCATTTCGGGAATTTCCTGGGATGGGCAAACACAAATTAGATGGGGCTCGCCATCATCTCCCTCAAGAGTTCAAGACCCACCATTCTTATGGTGTTCACGAACCTAATTGGAGCTTCAACCATGGAGTTCACACCAGCTAGGACTCATTTTCCGGGTGAGTTCCTCTCGGAAACATATTAGATCTGGGGTCCATCTTCCGTTCTGGCCATCCTCTGCGTTTCAGTTCTCTCCGTTAGGTGTCGTTGGTGTCACGGCGGTAGGGGTAATACCATATGGGTCTCTGGTTCTGCTATGGTGAGCCATCATAGATGATGGTCCTCGTGGTTGTTGATGTTTCTAAGATGAAGTTCAACTCTATTGGCACTACTAAACCGATCTGGTTATTTACTTACATCTGGGTTTGTATATTTGGGTCCTACCTGGAAATCAATTGGAGAAGGAGAGAGTGAGATCCACTCTCCCATGCAAGTGGGCAACATTATTTTGTTCAAAAAGTAGTGTTACAGCTGTAACTAGCTCTCTGATATTGCAGTGGTACATTGCGAAATCAACTCTTGTTCCAATGATGACAGCTTGATCGCAGGTCTGCCCAAGTGGGGCCTTGTGCCTATAGACCAAATGGCTTTGTGCCCATTAAACAATGTGCAACGTAGCTCTGCTGCACCCTATTCGGTGGGACACATCAAAAGCAATTCTTGGCTCAAATGATGACAGCAACGTACTTGTGCATGGGTGCTTGTGCAAGGTCTGATTAATCAAAAAAGGCATGACTTTATTCTGAAGCACATGGGTGCACGCAATGAAAAATTGGGCAGTCGATGCCCGGGAAATCATGGCCTTTGAGCCCAAAAACCAACATATCTCGTGATATTTTATTTTACGCAAACGTAAAGCTGGCTTTTGTGCTCATTATTCCTATCCTAGCGGGCTGTGCTGGGACCGCTAATTTTCCCACCCCGGCAGGTTGTGCCGGGGAACACGCAATTTTCTTTTCTTTTCTTTATTTTTATTTTGTCCTCCCTGGGGTATGCCCCTTGTAGACTGTACATTCGCTTAACCCCTTTTAATTTCAAGCTAAATTATCCAAAAAAAAAAAATCATGGAATATAGTATATCCCATAAGAATTCCCATCTAACATTATCATAGGCTTTCATTATATCCACTTTCAAAGCACATTTGGGTGTAGAAGAGTGTTTGTGGTAATCCCTCATAATTTCTTGAGTGAGGAAAATATTGTCAACAATCCTCCTACCCTTGACAAAACCTGACTGGACATGATCAATGAGATGAGGCAGGGCAACTTGAATCCTACGAGAAAGGATTTTTGCAATGCATTTGTAGATTGTGTTGCAACATGAGATAGGCCTATAATCCCCAACTTTGGAAGGGTTGGGGACTTTAGGGACAAGGGCAATGCTTGTGGCATTGGCCTTAGTGAGTAATTTCCCAGACCTAAAGAAGTTCCTCATAGCTGAAGTTATTTCATGGCCAACAACTTCCCAAGATAAACTATCCCTACTATCAATAATAACGGGGTTGAGAGCTTCTCTCTCTAGAAATAGAGAGAGAATGCACTCCCCTCCCCCAAAATTTTTTACATCATACCTCAATCTTTCGATTGAAGGTTCACGACTCTCATCATCTACAAAAATGGTCTCTGTTCGTGACCCACTCCAACTCAAATATCCACCAAACAAATTGTTTGGTTTCATCATGGGGGCAGATCTCGGGGTATCTTCTCCACATCTGACTCGTTTCATAACTTCAACAACAAAAGCTGTACCACATTTTGGGGATCTTTTGGTACCCAACACATCACCAGCCGGGGGTTCCTTGGTGGAGCAACTGTAGGTAATCTGCAGTAGATCGACTTCAACAGCTTCACGCAGGAGCATCAGTGTTGGGGTTTAGCTTCACGCACATCTGAGTTCCAGTTCGCCTCCGTTATGTGTCGAGATGTCACGGCGGAGGGGGTGAAATCAAATGGGTTTCTGGTATTGAAGATGGTCCTCTTTCCCCATATGCATCTGTGTTGTCGATGTTTGAAGTTAGCAAGTTAAGAGAGAAATCTGATGGAATCCCCTCAATCCCAGGTTCACTTTATTCCAATCGGTGTTGTGCATTCAAGGAGAGGTTGTCCAATGCTATGGCTGCTGAGGTATTATTGTGGGTAGGTACGCAGGTAACTCAATAGCTTAGTTTAATTGTGATAACATCTTCTCCTTTTGGGGTTATTTGAAGCTGTGTTCTCCGGTTTGGTGTGCTATTCGCTCTTTTATTTTCCGGTCTAACTCCGGTGAAAAGTTCATCCATGGGAGTCGATGAACAGTGATTATTACCCCCGGTGTTTTTAATTTTGCACGGGGAAACATGCATTTTGTCGAGGATTTGGCAGAAGAAAGATGGGTCCACATCTGATGGGTTTTCAATCAATCGCCTTTTCTTTGTTCAAGAAAAGTGTGCTACTTAACTATTATAATGGATTAATATTGCAAAGGACACAGAAGTGTTCTCTGGCGTTCCATGTTGGGTCCCACTTGTTAGGTGATTTTCTCTGCGTGAATAACCAAGAAGTGGGTTGTTATTGGGTGCAAGTTGTACCATCAGTGGTATATATGGACCCACATTTATTGCTACAGTGTGAAATCACATGGGAATTGGGATTTTCTCAGTGTGAATAACCGAGAAGTGTCACATGCAAGTCTCTTGGGCCCCACATACCTATTCAACCGGAATGGTTGAAGACTATCTACTTCAAGTGCAGTTGGGCAGTGGACGCCCAAAAAATCAAATGGTGGCCCTTGTGCCCAAAAACCAACATATGTCGCGATGTTTTGTATTATGTAAACGTGAAGTTGGCCTTTGTGTCCATTATTCCTATCCTAGCGGGTTGTGCTAGGACCAATTAATTTCCCCACCCCGGCGGGTTGTGCCGGGGAGCACGTAATTTTTCTTTCTTTTTATTTTTCGTTTTGTCCTCCCTGGGGTTTGCCCCTTGTAGGCTGTACATTCGCTTAATCCTTTTTAATTTCAAGCTAAATTACCCAAAAAAAAAACAACTTCCCAAGATTTGTGAAAGAAACTTGCATTGTAGCCATCAGGGCCAGGAGCCTTGTTAGGGTTCAGTGCCATAAAAACTTCCTTAATCTCCTGATTGGAGACATCAGAAATCATGGCATTTCTCTGAATATCAGTGAGCCTAGAAGGAACCAATTGATTAGTCCTGTTACTACATTGTCTACTACTACTATCTATGCTACTCTGGACCTAGGAGTTATTGCTGCTACTTTGTGTGATGTTTGTCCTGTTACTACATTGTCTGAGGTGCTGCTGCTGCTACTATGGTTTTATGCTTCTGCTACTCTGATCCTAGGAGTTATTGCTGCTACTTTGTCTGATGTTAGTTTTGTTACTACATTATCTGAGGTGCTGCTGCTACTGCTATGGCACTATTGCTACTTGCTTCTACCTGCTGCTGCTGCTGTGTATTTCTTCCTCCCTCTTTTCTTTTTTTTTCAGCTGCTGCTATTGTATAAGCAGTGGCTGACACCTTGAGGGTGCTCCAATTACGAACGGGTCATGCCGAAATTTTAAAAAATATTTCCTTCCTAACAGTATATGGAGAGTGTTTCTCCTTTGTTTTAGGTCATGTTCCCCTTTGAGTGTTTCTCCTCCCTCTCTCAGATGGATTAGAAACACTTGTTCCCCATTGTTGCCTTTTGGCCATCCCTCTCCCTCCTTGGCGGGTTGTGCTAGGGAGGAAGTTATTTTGTTACTGTCCTTCTTTTATTTTGTTTTGTCCTCCTGGGGTATGCCCCTTGTAGGCTGTATATTCGCTTGTTCCCTTTTATTTTAAAGCTGGTTTATCCAAAAAAAAAGTCAACAAAGGTATCCTTAATAATGTCAGGATCATAAGACATGCTGCCATCAGTAAGCATGACACTTGTGATTCTACCTCTATTCCTCTTTTGGGTTATGGACTTAAAGAAGTAAGAGGTACATTGATCTCCCAATTTCAGCCATTGGATTCTAGACTTTTGTTTTGCAAAACTTTCCTCAACTCTTGCAAGCTGATTATATTGCCTAGACAAAAGCCTTTCCTGAGTTTGATTGGGAACATTGCTAGGGTCTGAACCTAGTTCAATTTGGACAGCTTCCAATTGTTGCTTAACACCCAAAGTTCTAATGGATACATCACTATAAGTCATGGTGTTAAGCTTTTTTAGCTCAGTTTGAAGTAGTCTGAGTTTCTCTCACCCCACAAACATTGGGTTGCCAATAATGACCTTATGCCATATCCTATGTACAATACTAAGGAAATCTGGATGGTCAGCAAGGAAATTGAAGAATTTAAAAGGCTTGTAGGATCTCTTGGGAGCAGGGTTCAGAAATACCACCATGGGAGAATGGTCAGGGATGCCAGGGGTATGAAAATGAGCATTGGAGCAAGTGTGAGTCTTCATCCAATGCTCATTAACCAAGACCCTGTCAATCTTAGTGGATACAAAATGTGAAGGGTCCTGCTTGTTTGCCCAAGTGAAATGACAACCAGTGTATCTCTAGTCATCAAGGTCATTGTAGGAGATACACTTGTTGAAGTCCTCCAAATGAGGAGGCCAGTGGTTATCACCACCCACCTTATCAGTAGGGTGTCTTAGGGCATTAAAGTCACCTAGGATAATCCAAGGCACAGAGCTCTTCCAGTGATTACAAGATTGCCACAATTCAGATCTCTCAATATAGGAATTGGAGCCATACACAAAAGTGGCAACAAATTGAGTACCACTAGAGATAGAATTTACTTGGCAATGCATGGCTTGACTATATTGATCAATGATGCTAATGTTCACATCAGCAGGGTCCCAGGCAACAATAATTCTACCACTAGGGGCTTGGACAAAGTTGTGAGCAAAATTCCAAAAGGGAAGCATGGAGGTCAAGATTCTAGATGCATTAGGTTCTTTTATTTTGTGTTCCACAAGGCCCAAAAAGGATAATTTATTAATGTTAACAAAAGATCTAACCTCTTTTTGTTTAATGGGGTCATTGAGACCCCTCATATTCCAGCATCCAAAATGTAGAGGGTTTGTAGTCATAATAAAATATGGCAGATAATGGAAAGATAAGTATGCTGCCCAAAATTATAGAGTGAGGTGTTACCTGCCCTTGTATGAGGACTCAGAGATCCCCCCTTTGCTGCCACTGTTTGTATTCTTGTGATACATCTTTCTACCACCCTTCCCATCTGAGGGATCTAGAGGTAAATTACCCTTGCTCCTAGCTGCCTTAGCTGCCTTTTTAGAAGCCTTTTTGGACCTCCCAAATAATGGAGAAGAATGATACTCCATCTCCTGTGAAAGAGGAGTCTTTGGAGATTTTCCATCTATATCATCAGCAAGCTTTTCCCTTGACGTAGTCACATGTGCAATTTTAGGGCTTTGTCCTTTTTTTGGGTAATTAGGGCTTTGTCCTTCTCTACTTGCGCTAGTGCCTTGAGGATCTCTTAATATCTCAGCACTGCTCCTTGTACCTGGCTCCACTAAATTGATTAGTTCTCCCCCCAACTTGGAGGTTTCAGAAATAGAGGTAGGACAACTGATTAGGCTATCAGCTGGTGGCTTATCAATCTCAATATCTTCATCCACAGAATCACTCAACTCATCTTCTTCAACTGAAGGCTGTATAGTGAAAGCAGAACCTGTAGCATTGGGGACATCCTTAGTGACTGCCTCTAACGCTGATATGCCTCCTAGGGAGAGACTTGTATACTTACCCTTGTTAACTACCTGCCATTCTTCTTTTGAATCCTTAGTCTTAGTCACTTGGGGAGTATCAATGGAATTCTTGCTTGCTATGGGGCTACAGGAGTGACCAAAAACCTTGCAAATTTGGCAAACTGGAGGCATCCATTGGTATTCCAAGGCTACTACCACTGATTCCCCATTGAGTGAGATTTGTATTTCTATAGGATGATCATCAGCTGCATCTATTTCAACACACACTCGAGCAAAATCCAACCTCTGTTGCCTTTCTGTGGCCTTATCAACATATAAAGGTTTACCGATAGCACTAGGAATTCGACTGAACCCATCTTCCGTCCAGCATTCAAGTGGCAGTTTGTGAATTTTGATCCATGCTGGGATTGTAGATGGATGTTCAGTGGATGGGACCAACATCCTTCTCCAATCCTTGAGTACTAAATACCGTCTTGAAAAGAAATACGGGCCACTCTCCAAAACCCTTCTTTTGGTAGCTTCATCTTGAAATTCAAAGAGGAAGCACGCCCCAAGTTGCTTTACTTTAATCTGTCCATGTTCTTTCCAGACTGCCCTAGCAGTGGAGCTAAGCAAAGCCAAAGGCATCCTTCCATCAAGAAAGTACCCGAGGAGACAGCAACCCCAATTTCTGTCATCAACGTGAGTTTCATCCAGAATAATAATCGGAGATTTACCCTTACGAAGTTCAGGATAATGATCAAGCTTCATTTCCTTTGATGGGCATTGGGCGTTAAAAAGAGAAGCCCAATCCTTAGGTTTATTTTGTGGACGAGTAGGGTTAATTGGGTTGGATTGGATTGGCTGAATCTCTGGGCCCTTTTGACTAGTGTTAGTTTGGGGTATCTTGGATGTAGATGGGGTAGAGGGATAGGTGATACCTGATTGAACCTGTCTCGGGAGTACTGCATCCACAGGGTAACCACAATTGGGATCACCCAACAAATAAGGCATCCCAAGTTTATTGTATTTCAAAATTGGAGGATTTTGAGGATTAGAATGGTTTTCTGTACCTGGGTTTTGCTTCTGTTCTAGCAATTGAGCTTCTGATTCTGGTAGTAGCTCTTGGGCTTGAACCATTTGCCATGTGTGTTGCAGCTCCTTTATCTTAGCCAAGATCAGGTCGCTATTAACAGAAGTAGAAGATTTGGAGACCGCTGTCTCAGATCGATTGAGTTCTTGTTGGGACACCTGTTGTAGCTTCCTAGCAGGACTGAGAGTACAATCCTGAGGCAGATTGTGGGCTTCCATTGTCGCAGAATCTATGATGATTTTAGGGTTTGTGGCTGAAATCTTCCCAAGCTCGATGGAGGGTTTTGGAAATTTAGGGCTTTGCTCGGTTTGACCTAGCTGACGTGACTGATTATCATGGTTAATCGCGGATTCTCTTGCAGAGGGGGGCGCATTTGGTGGAACATATTTGTGGTTTGGGGACGAAGAAGAAGATGGGGAATTGTGGATTTGGGTGTGAAGTAGTGAAGTTATCTCTGGATTTAGAAGAGGATTACTTGAGGCTAGGGGGGTGTCTTGAATATCTGAGCACAGATCTGAAAAAACTAGAGGAGGAGATGAGATGAACATCGGACCTTCTGAGTTTGGAGTTGGAGTTTGCTCAGTACGCAAGTTAGGGAGGTTGTGTGAACCATTTCTTTGCTTCCTGCGAAGCTCATTAGAATCATTAGCTATGAACCCTAGCCCACCAGCCATGGAGATCGTACCGTCTGCCATCTAGGGTTTCAAACGCTTAGTCACCCAAAATCGCCAGGAATCGCCAGAGAGATGATGACGTCATTTCCAACCGTTGGTTAATCGTACATTAACTAGTTAGTTTGTTCTTATTCCTTGTGTTATTGACAGACTTGAAAAAATATGACGTGCATTGGTCACCTAACTTCATCCAGTTAATCCTAGATTTTTGCCTGGCAAAACTTTCCTCAGCTCTTGAAAGATTGAGAAATTGCTTGTAGGAATTTTGTTCCTCCTTTTGTGTAACAGTGTCGGAAGGGTCAAGACCAAGTTTAGTTTGAAGAGTTTCCAAGGTACATTGGGATTGTACCACTCTCTTAGATATCGCACTAAATTCCTGCCTATTGAGTTTCCTGAACTCAGTTTGGAGTAACTTGAGTTTCTCATAGACACAAAACATGGGATTACCAATAATGATCCTCCTCCAGACACCTTGAACAATGGGGAGAAACTGAGGATGGTCAGCTAGGAAGTCAAAGAACTTGAAAGGTTTATGAGATGGTTTTGGAGGGGTGATATGAACAATGGCAGGAGAGT
Organism: Vaccinium myrtillus; assembly: GCA_016920895.1. Lineage (NCBI taxonomy): Eukaryota > Viridiplantae > Streptophyta > Magnoliopsida > Ericales > Ericaceae > Vaccinium > Vaccinium myrtillus. The sequence goes on from CM029276.1 coordinate 18,843,158, forward strand.
GATCAGAAATACCTGGAGTGAGAAAGAGGGCATTAGAACAAGTGTGGGTTTTAAGCCACTCTTCATTAACCAGTACTCTATCTAGTTTAGAGGAGACGAAGTTAGGGGCCTCTTTTTTTTTTTTTGGGTAATGAGCTTGAAATAAAAAGGGGCTAACCGAATTTACAGCCTACAAGGGGCATACCCCAGGAGGACAAAATAAAAACAAATAACAATATAAAGATGGAAGAACCTACGCCAACTGGCTACAAGTATCTAGAGTGATAAATCTGAATGTTTCCTAACCTTCTAGATAGATGATTAAGAAACAAACAAGTAGCACATAGATGCAACAACCAAAAAAGGACTTGGACTGTTTGAAATTAAAACTTGATGCTTGGAGCTTGAACATGAGACTTGGGCTAATCTAGAGAGAGAAAGGAGATCCTGCCAGAGATCTTTTCTCTCCTTGTAATCATTAGAACCATAGACAAAAGTGGCCAAAAAGTCATGCCCTTCCTGAATTGCATGGACCTCGCAGTGGATGAGTTGACTGGACTCATGAAGCACTGTGATGGACAGAACATTGGGGTCCCAAGTTAGCAGAATTCTACCTAGAGGAGCATGCATACTATTGTTAACAGATGACCAATGAGGACAAATGAAGCTCATTACTCTCCTGATATTGGGTTGTTTGATTTTATGTTCAATTAGACCAATCAAAGATAATTGGTTTTTGTTCAAAAAATTTCTTGCGGCCTTTTGCTTAATTGGATCATTAAGACCTCGCAAATTCCAAAAACCAAAGTGGATAGAAGAGCTAGACATAGATATCAATTAAAAGGAAAGACAAGTAAACATCTGCAGATATAGATAAATATAAACATTAAATATATAGGTAGGAAAGAGAAGGATCAGAGACTGCCCTGCTTGCGGAGTTTATGCTCCTTCTTAAGTCTCTTTTTTCTGGCACTGCTGGACTCAGAGAACTTCTGACCCCCTGGGCTTGGATTAGGAGATCATTTGTTTGTTTGGCTTGTGTGTACATACTTAGCCTTGTCAAGAGTACCTGTGGGCTGGTCCTCCTCTCTGTAATCCACCTCAAATTCTTCATCCATATCCTCGCTAAGAGTGTCATCAGGTGAAGCTCGCGGTTGAAGGATGATTGGAGAGGATGAGGGAGGAGGTTTGAACTCTGTTGCTTAGGTAGCCTAGGAAGAGGGGGCTGTCCTCTTCCAGCTCCCATTTCACAATGTGTGGGTTTTCCTAGGATGAGGGGGATGTCCTCTTCCAATTTCTCACTGATGTAGCTGCAGCTGCATTGTAGTGTACTACATTTATTGCTATACTTGCTGCTGCCCATGGTTCAGAGGAAGGATTCACTACTCATCTGGCCTATCAAATTTCAGACCAAGTGCTATCAAACTTTCAGAAATGTGATTGTCTTCTAAACTCAGATTCTTTGCTGTGCTGCTGTAGTGATGTGGTGACCAAGTATCACGATAGTCATGTGTGTCCAAGTTTCAAGTTCATGTGGAGACCAAGTTCCATGTTTTTTTTTTGGGTAAATAAGCTTGAAATAAAAAAGGGGCTAACCGAATATACAGCCTACAAGGGGCATACCCCAGGAGGACAAAATAAAAATACAAGAAAATAAAAGTAGAGAACAATACAAAGATAAGAGGCCTACGCCAACAGGCTACAAGTATCTAAGAGTAAGTAATCTAAATGTTTCCTAACCTTCAAAACAGAAGATTAAGAAACATACAACAAAATGATTCATTTTGAGCAGCCTTTCGGCTGCTTATGGACAAACTAGAGATTCAGCATCTGACGCCTGTCATGTGTAGATGATAGCAGAAGAGCAGTTGATGCAGATTTGACACCATGAGCATATAAGAGTAATCTTGACAATCAGGTTGTTTCACCGCAGAAATGAGTAACACATCAGTAGTATCTGCAAGTTGCAGCAGCAATTGTAATGAGAATCATAGCAGAGGACCAGTGGCTAGAAACATGTCATAAGGACATTCAGAATTTGGGCTAACAGTAGGTGTAACAGGCTAGAGTAGGGAGGAAATGCCCCCTCCCAGAAGGGACTAAAACATGCCATGGGACAGCCCCCCAAGGCTAGGCCAGAAAACTTAACATCAAGGATGCTGATCAGACACACAGCAGTCCAGATGCCAAGAAGAACAGGCAAGTCCACTGGATTTCTGGAAAATTGGGCAGCGTCTCCTTTGAAATCTGGTATCCCCTGAAGTGCAAAGACTCACCAGTAACACAACATAGGAATAGGCAATTTCTCTAATTACAAATAAGCAGGCAAGTATCTATACCAGCAACCCTTGCTATAGTTTAACAAGAAGCTTCAAGTGCAAGAAGTAAGTAAGTAGGTTGCAACAGCCCTTGCAACCCACTTAATGAGCATAATCCAAGTGCAAGCAATCAAGTAAGCAACTATAGCAACAGCCCTTGCTATAGTTTAACATGAAGGATCAAGTACCTGCAGCCCTTGCTATAGAATGTACTTGCAGCAAACTGCTGCAGCAACACACAAATGTGGCCTGAGTCCCATAACTGATGGCAGCAATACCACAAACTGCTACAGCAATACTGTTGCAGCAATCCCTTGTATAACTGCATCTTCAATGCAGCCAAGCACTGGTCTATTGATTTGATCCCTGGTGCTATTGAATGTTCCTCTGGTCTGAACCTGTTGCCAACCTACATAAACAATATGTGCCACTAGCAAGATACCCGATTACAACAATATACAGGATAAAACAGGTGAAGATTCAATTAATCCCCCACTTAGCTAACAACATTTGTGATTGGTGCCCTTGGGGAAGTTTGTCTAAAGACAAAAGTCTATACCTCACTAGTGAATGAATCTTGCTCACCACAATGGGCAAATTGGATGAAGCATTTTGGAATTTACGAGCATTTCTTTCAATCCAAATCTGATAAACTGTAGTTGTGAACACAAGTTTGATAATCAAATTTTTAATTGTTTTACCTCTAATTCTTGAAATTTGATTGATCCAATCTGTCCAGGATCTGGAGGGCCAATTTAAATTGATATATGCAAGTACCTTAAGCCACACACGGGAGGTGAAGGGACAGTTGAAAAACAAGTGGTCATGAGTCTCCACTCCTGAACAGAAACTACAAGAGGAGACAGGAATGGTACCAAACAATACCAGTCTGTCACCAGTATAGAGTCTGTTGTGGATGGCAAGCCAAGAGAGCATGCTACATTTGGGTATATGGCCAGGGAACCAAATGCTTCTGTGCCAAGTCACCTTGGGGTACTGTATTCTGAGTTCATTCCAAAAGGAAGATATTGTGAACTTACCATTAGAACTTAGAGACCATACATGATGATCCTCAATGTCCTGATTAGGATTGGGGAGAGAGATGATGGTACTCCTAAGCTCATTGAGTTCTAAGGTTTGGGTAATAGGGAGGTGCCACTCAGAACTTTGAATAATGGCAGACACAGTGGCATTCTTGGCAATCCCAGAATCATACATGACTCTATGCCCATACCTACTTGCAATGGGACCAAGAGGATGCCAGTTATCATGCCACAAAGATGTAGATCTTCCATTGCCAATGGCAACTTTAATGTGGGGGTGCACAAGTGGTCTAAGATTGAGAAGCTTTCTCCACACCCATGATGGTGAGCTTGGCATTTTAACCTCCCAAAAACTTCTCCCCCTGAGTAAATATGACTTAACCCACTGGCACCACATAGATTGTTCCCCACCAGCGATAAGGAACCAGATGTGCTTAGCAATGGCCGCCTTATTCCAAATATATATAGACTTAAAGCCTAGTCCACCTTCCTGCTTGGGACAACACAAGTGCTCCCAGCAACTTTAGCCCCCGTCTTCTTGAGGTCAGGACCAGACCAGAGAAAGGATCTTAGTATGGTCTCAACCTCCTTAATGACTTTCTTGGGCAGTATAAAGAGGGAGGACCAATAGGTTTGCATAGAAAATAGCACATTTTTAATCTAGCTGTACTGCAAGCTATCAATGGAAAGTAGATCACGAGCTCACCCCATAAGGGGTCCACCACTGCCCCTTAAGAATTTATTTACTTGAGGAGTCACTCTATTATCCGGAAAATCCACATGAGTGCAAGTTTGTTGTGGGCCTTTGTGCCGTAAGCCAACAGTTGGCGTTTGTGTCCCTTTAATCAAAGTGGCACCACAAAAATCAACCATCCAAGTTACACAATCAGAAATTTTTTGTCCATTTTATCCCTATCCTGGCGGGTTGTGCTAGGTCTACCTATTTTCCCACCCCGGCGGGTTGTGCCGGGGATTACGCACTTCTTTCTTTCTTTTCTTTATTTTCATTTTGTCCTCCCTGGGGTATGCCCCTTGTAGGCTGTACATTCGCTTAGCCCCCTTTAATTTCACGCTAAATTACCCAAAAAAAAAAAAAAAGAAAGTTGAAGAATTTAAAAGGTTTGTTGGATTTCTCAAATGTGGGATTCAAATATTTTTTTTGGATAAATAAGCTTGAAATTAAAAAAGGCTAACCAAATTTACAGCCTACAAGGGGCATACCCCAGGGAGGACTGGGGGATTTAAATATACCACTGCAGGGGAGTGATCTGATATCCCAGGAGTGTGGAAATGAGCATTAGAATGAACAAAGGTTTTTATCCACATCTCATTCACAAGAACTCTATCAATTTTAGTGGTGACAACATGGGAAGCACTAGACCTTACTTCTGTTTAGGTAACCTGTAAAAGAAAGAAAACATGTTTGCAGTTTATGTTTTCTTGTGCATTATTGATGATACCTGTAAAATGCTTTGCTTTGCAGATTCCTGCCAGCTGGGCGTCAGAGTCCTATCAGCTGAACTTGGACTTGGAGGCTTTAGTGCGCCGTCTGATGATAGGCGACGTTCCAGAGGTGCATCCCCGAGCTGAGCCGGGAGTGGTTTTCAGAGAGGGTGGTCCTGGTAGAGGTGGACCAGGCCGTGGTAGCGGAGCTCGGGGAGCTGGGGGCAAAGCCCGTGGTGGTGGCGGCGCTGAGAGAGGCCGAGGTGCGGACAGAGGCGGTGCAGCCGGAGCTGGTGGTGGCGACAGAGGCCGAGGTGCCCGGGGGGCTGACAGAGATGGTGCAGCTGGAGCTGGCAGTACAGGTGCAGGCAGGGTTGCTGGCGGGGCCAGCAGAGGAGGAGGACGTAGAGCTGGTCGTAGTCCTTCTCTTGGTAGAGGGAGCTCTCAGGTATTCTTTATGCTTTGAACTTTGTGCTTCCAGATTTTGCATATGATCCTTGTATACTGATGAAATTCCTTTGCTTTGTGCAGAGTATGTCCCCACCTCTGAGAGTAGCAACAGCCACTGCTGATGGGAGTTGAGAGCTTCTCTCTCTAGAAATAGAGAGAGAATGCACTCCTCTCTAAAATCTTCAGTAATTTTTTTTCAATCTCTGAGATCTCCCGCGAGATTCACTCATATGCAGCAACAACAAAAAGGGATCTAAGATCCACTCCCCTAAAATTTCCTACCCCAATTTTTCGATTTGGATCAAGCATGGAGCAGACCCATTTTGGCTTGGCTCTTTTATCAAACCGAAAGGGCTTCAAATCGACAAGGGGTTTGATTCTCTCCCTGGGTAATCTTCAAAACACAACAAGCTATGTTCTAACCTTTACGTTCAGGTTCTTCAACAAATCCAGAGATACCATGGGTCCATGGACCTATCAATGGACGATTCATCCTCATATAGGGGTGGGTCATCCACAAACGCAAGGGATCTTGAAGGGATACGCACGAACGCGTTTCAGATTTGGGGACTAGCCTCTAGTACTTCTGCTGCACTCCCTCGCGCAACAGTTCTCTTCCATTATGTGTCGGTGGTGTCACGGTGGAAGGGGTAATACCATTTGGATCCTGGCGCTGAGGTATGTCTAATGAAGTATTGGAACTGGGCTTCTTTCTTCGCGTTTGATCTATTTCTTTGATATTCCTTGAGTCCATTTGGGGCTGATTTACACCAGAGAGATATCTTGTGGGATTAACTCATTGATCTTGTTATTAGTTATTTTGGATTCGAATTTCTCAGTTTTGGGATTACTTCGGTTGTGTGGAACTATGGGTTTTGTTGATCATTTTCCTGGGCTCGATGTGTTTGGGGAAGATGAGAGATGGAACCCACGCTCCATTTCGCGACTGGGTAAACAATTGCTAGTGTAACTGATGGGTACACGATTGCCCAAAAACTGGTGGGGCCACGGTCCTTATCGCACATGGGTCGGTGGGTAAAGCCAGCTGCAAGTGGTGTTCAAAAAGGTGGTAACTTGGGTCGGTGAAGACAACCAAATTTACGTAAAATGGGTCATAATTTGATGGGTCCACAGCTGCACTTGCTTTGGTTAGCATGTGGCAGCGTGCATGCCAGCTATGCATAGCCTGTTCGGTTGGAATATTCAAATAAACTTTCAAATCAAAGTCAAATCTGGCGTTCCTTTGGGCCCACAATGTACAACACTTGGGGTTGATTTTGGACTTCCCACGTGTTTTAAGATGGGAAAGAAGCATGTAGCTGGTTGCTTTCAATTTAAAAAGAACTCTTTTTGAAGGCACTTGGATGTTCAATTCATGTGCACGTGATTCAACTTGGTAGTGGAATTGCTACTTGGGGCCGTGAAAATGGTTGAAGCATGGCCCACCGTGCCACCATTTGCAGATCTACGGTGAACTTCAAATCACCTTGGTTCAAGGTTACACGCAATGAAAAATTGGGCAGTGGATGCCCGGGAAATCATGGCCTTTGAGCCCAAAAACCAACATATCTCGCGATATTTTATTTTATGCAAACGTAAAGTTGCCTTTTTGTGCCATTATTCCTATCCTAGCGAGCTGTGCTGGGACCACTAATTTTCCCAGGCGGGTTGTGCCGGGGAACACGCAATTTTCTTTTCTTTTCTTTATTTTTATTTTGTCCTCCCTGGGGTATGCCCCTTGTAGGCTGTACATTCGCTTAACCCCTTTTAATTTCAAGCTAAATTACCCAAAAAAAATGTCCCCACCTCTGAGGACTGAGCGCAGGAGGCCGTTGATGAAGCAAGCTGGTGGTGGTCCCACGACTCCTCCTTCCGATAGAGTGCTTCGAGGGCGTCAGCCTTCTGTTGACAGGCCGGGAGGGAGCGCACCAGGGAGTTCAGCTCCACCATCACGGTGGTCCTTCAGGGAGGCAGAGAGCAGCGAGGAGGAGGACACAGGTCCTTCTGAGCCTGAGGGACTTAGGCCCCGTTCGCGGAAGAGACCTCGTGCTTGAGTAGGTAGGACAGGCCTGCGTGCCTGCTTTTGATTTGGGCGTCTGTTTGCCCATTCTTTTCTTTCTTTTCATAGATACGGCCTGGGTGTCGTGGTAGTAGTTTCGATGATTGTTGGGCCTGTTTTGCCCCTGGATAGATGCACATTCTACTTATGACATGGATATCGTTTTGGTTTTTATGAAACTCGCATTTTCATTATGTAAAATGACTTACATTAATAAAGACTTGAATCTTAAAAACCAAACCTAGCACTGAGAATACATGACACGAGACATTGTGGGGAAACGACATGTACATGAGTTTGAAATGTAAACTGGACACTTTTTGGCTTTTTGTGAGAAGAATTGAGAGAGAATTTTTAGAGTGAAAAAAAAAATTCCCCGAAGCTAGACGTTTTGACTTGATAAATCCCGAATACATGGAACAATGCTTGAGAAAGTTGCAAAATTTTCTCCTGAAGCTCCGTACCCGGGGCCTTTCGGCATACCCGTCCTTTGAGATGTTTTTGAGAACGTGGAACAATTCTTCCATTAAGCCCTTGATGCTCATTTTGGGTTGTATGCACGAAAAAAATGGCCAAAAGAGGCTGGAAATGAGTCCCGGGGGGCCAAAGTTGGGGTTTTGGCTGGAAAACAACCAAATATGCCGTACGGTGTAAGATTTTGTGCCGCACGGTGGCTCCATAATGCCGTGCGGCGTCGGCTTCTGATGCCCCCACTTCTGACGCCATCTTCTGCTGCACTCTGAGTTCTATTTTTGGCTTCCCAATGCTCGTTTGTAAACCTTGAAATGCTAAACCAGGGCATATAAAAAGTTTTATAAATTATCTACATGTTCTTCAACGTGGCACGTTTCCCGGGGCGGGCGTTTTGCTTATAAATAGCATTGCTAATTCTTATATCCTAGAAATCACATCCTTCTTTATAACGAGTTGAGAGCTTCTAGAATCTAGAGAGAGAATGCACTCCTCTTTTCCCTATCAAATTTTTATCAAACCACCAGTCATCCTGATTGGTTTCAACAATCTGCCGTGAAGTTTGTACAGTGGTCCCTGGGGGTTATCATCAATCATCTGGGTTCTCTCATCAATGGCTCAACCCCAACAGGTTGTTGACGTACAAAACCATCATTTCAGATGGCGTTCAAGCTTCATGGGATCTAGTTGGAGCTTCAAGCTTCATGCCATGGAGTTCATCCACCAACTATGGCTCTTCTGTTCCGATGTCTGTGGGTTTTCTGATTTTTCGGAAGATCTTGGGGATTTTGATAATCACATTCCATCTTTGAACCATCAACAGCTCTAAGACCCAGAAGCTGTGCTTTCAAGGAATTGTTGATCCAGTGCTAGACCGATGGGTACTAATGCGGGTTGGTACGCAGGTAACCCAATGGTTAAGTTTAATTGTGATTGATAATTCTTGATTTTCAGTTCTTTTGGGTTTTGAGTTGAGGTTTTTATTGTTCTCAATCTGGAGAAACTATCAACGGGTTTGATAACCCTTACAAAAGAATTCTGGCTGTGGGTATTTGAGCTGCGTTCTGGGTTCTTATAAATCCCAGCGGAAACAAGGGGCGTTCTAGGTTTTTCAAAACCAATACAACCAACTAAAGAACGGTTTAACACAGAGGCTTTGGACATCTCGGGGTCCTGAAATTGGCTCTCCTCTGTGGCCTAGTTCCTCCCGTTAGGTGTCGACGGTGTCATGGCGGTTAGGGTAATACCACATTTGGTCTCTGGTTGCTAAGGAGTGTCCACTGATGTAGGCGCTCTTCTCCCACGCTTCAGTTTGAATCTGTTCTTGAAGGTTGGTCTGTGATTGTTCGCTGTCCAAGGTTCTCTGAAAATGAAGTTGAGAAGAAGGGGAGTGAGATCCACTCTCTCTCCCCGCAAGTGGGCTTTACTGCATGCTCTAAAAGGTGACCCAGCTGTGTTTAATTGTGTGACAGCATTGCATCATAGGGTCAATCGTTTGACACAGCATTTGTTGACCATTCGACCGCATGTCTTTCCAAGTGGGCTTTGTGCCCGGACTTCAATTGGTTTTAAACAATGTGGGACCACAATGGTACACGGGAAATTACATTGTCCAGTAGGTGCTAGCTTATAGCTGTGGGGCTGTGGCAGATAGCACATGGGTAGCATAAATACACGCAGCAAAATCAAAGGGGGAAGGTTTTAGCGGTGCCAGCAATTTGATTGATGTGCGTCCGTAATCTTACAATTGGCCATTGTGCCTTTTTTCAACGTGGACCACAAATTCCAAGTGTAACAAAAAATTTAACCAGCGAGTTTACACAAATCAAGAAATTTTGTTCATTTAATCCCTATCCTGGCGGGTTGTGCTAGGAACACCTATTTGCCCACCCAGGTGGGTTGTGCCGGGGAGTACGCATTTCTTTTTTTTCAATTTGTCCTCCCTGGGGTATGCCCCTTGTAGGTTGTACATTCGCTTAACCTCTTTTAATTTCACGCTAAATTACCCAAAAAAAAAAAAATCACATCCTTCATTCCTCATCCTTCAAATGGCTGTTAGCATCTCAGCTTTGGTTCGTCCTTGGCTCGATGAGCTTGACGGTCAATCCGTGGAGATCATCTTCATCAAATGGGGTTCATAACCGAACAAAGGCTGGAGGATTGAACTCAATGACGTCATCTTTTCTCTCTCTGGCGATCTTGCAATTCCCAGGCGATTGAAAACCTAGAAGTTCTCATCTTCCTCCATGGCCGACGATCAATCAATCGTCTCTCTTCAACATTCGAAACTTAGAGTAACCCACACATCCTCCGATTTCGTACCTTCTAAACCTCCTGACCTGCTAAACCCAGATGCCTTCCCAAACCTTCCTTCACCGGGTAACCCTAACTCATCTGTGGCTGACATCGGCTCCAGGGCTGTGGACTCCTACGAAGTACGGAGGAAGCAAGCGAGTCGTACGCGTCCCATTCTCAACAATCCACAACCCTCACTCATCACTCCCGATCCCAATGGCAAGTCTGAGCCATCGGGAAAAAATGCAAACCCTGAGCTCGAACAATCCAATCTGTCCCTCTCCCTAGCTCATGGCCATAAATCGAGTGATCCTGTCTCATCTACCTCTCATCCTAACCCTAACCACAGTTTCGATGCTCATAGCCCCACAAACTCCCAACTGCTTCCGCCAGGTTCTAATCCTAATACTCAACCTCTCATCCCTCAAAATCAGGGCAAGCCTAACAAGTGGGCTAACCTGTTTACTGCTCAAGCCCCCTCCAAGTCTCTGAAACTTCACCACTTTCCTGAACTTCAGATGGGCAAAGATGCCTATGTAGAATTTGATGAGTCCCAGTTGGACGATGGGGAGTGGAATCATTGCCTTCTTGGCCACTTCCTTGATGGAAAGATGCCTCTGCCGCTTCTGAGATCAACAGCACTCTCGGTCTGGAAGGATCACGGTTCATTTACGGTAAAACAAATTGGATCTTGTTTTTTATTTGAATTCCAAGATGAGGAGTCCAAATTAAAGGTTTTGGAAGGAGGTCCATACTTCTTCTCTCGAAGATTTCTGGTCCTCAAAGAGTGGAGGAGAATGCTTGTTCCCACCACTAACCACCCATCTACAATTCCAGTCTGGGTCAAATTTCATCGGCTTCCATTCGAATTTTGGACTGAAGTGGGATTCAGCAAGCTTCCCAGTACCATAGGGAAACCTATCCATGTTGATGAGGCTACAGCAAAGAAAAAACGTTTGGACTTTGCGCGTATTTGCATTGAAGTTGACGCAGCAGCTGAACTTCCAATTGATATCACTATTGCAGTGGGTGCTGAATCAGTCGTGGTTGGGATTGAGTATCAATGGTTACCTTCAAGCTGCCAAGTTTGTCATGTGTTTGGTCATACTTGCCAACCAAAAAAGGATCCTAATCCCCCTCCTCCTGGAGAAGCCGATTGGATAACAGCAAGCAAAGGTAAACTTCATTCAAATGCTACACAGGTCCTTGGTAACAAGCCTATATCCCAACCATCTAAACCATTAAACCCCCCTAAACCCCCTTTAACTTCTACTCAGAATACCCACAAGCCCTTAGTTTTACTCTCCCACTCCGTCTCAGTGACTCCTTTCAAAACCACGTCAACCTCAATTAACAAGAGTACTGCCCCTTCTCTCCAGCAAATGTGTTCAACTCCAACTTTGGTTGTGGAGTCAAATAATTCTGATCTCCCAGCTCCTGTTTCGACAGACTTTAATGTCCAAGCTGCTGCCCCATCCCTGCCTGCAAACTGGGCTGCTAAGGTTAAGGATTCAAATCTTAACAGCGAAACTAATTCCAAAATGGCATCTTCTATGTTGCACAAGCTATATTCCAACTCTTTCCACGTATTGGAAGAGGATCCCCCTCCTGATGTTGAGCACCAAGAGGTAGCTTCCCAATTTCTGGAAGCTGCTATACCTCCAGATAAGAAGCCTTATTTGGTAGGCATCAACGATCTCAATGGTGAGGATGAAGCTGACTACCAAAGTCCTTCCTCTCCGGTCACAAATCCCATTGATTTCTATCCGAGTGACTTGTCTTCGTCTGAAAGATCAAAAAAGCAGCAAAAGAAGGCTAGGAAAATTGCCAGGCAAAGGTCTTCCTCAAACAAAGGGGAATCTATAGCCAGATAATGATCTTCATCAAACACCACCCACTAAAGGGGAGTTCTCACCTTTTCCTCTATCCCATGCATTTATATACGTTAAAGTATTACTGGTTCCTGTTGTAGTTACCTTCTTGGAGCCTTAAGTGGCTTAATACTCATGTTAGCTATGTGTTGCAGCTCTATAGTTCTAATTTGCTCCATAGTAGTGCCATTACGATTGTTTTAGATTGCTGCATTGCAATATGCCTCTTCCCATCATTTTGTGATTCCTTTTGTCTGGTTTTAGGGGCTGCCAAGTCTGGGCAGACTACTGCTTTTCTGGGATTGCCTAATTACAGCCGTTATGCTGTTCAATTTTCTGTTGCTCTTGCTGCTAGGGTCATGCATATCAAGTAGTTTGTGGCTGCCTTATTATTACTTGATCCTTATTTGTAGCCTCTAGTGCTGATTTGGGTGGTTTTGCTTGGGGATAACCTTGCCCTTAGTGTGCCAGTCCACATCTTATGGGATCTTGTGGTTTTTGCTACTTTTCCTGTATTTGTATTTGTTGTAGTCTTCCCTTTTGGAGGCTTTTCTGTTGGCTTATCTTGTAATTCCCCTATGTTTCCCTCATGTAGTCCTAGTGACCACCCCTTTATTTCATCCAATTTTCTTTCTTTTCTTTTCTTTTTTCTTTGTCCTCCCTGGGGTATACCCCTTGTAGGTTGTACATTCGCTTAGCCTTTTTTAATTTCAAGCTTATTTACCCAAAAAAAAAAAAAAGGGGTTCATCTTCCCTATCTCAAATGGGGGTCGTCCCCCACGCTCTCGAAAGCAAAAACCATCCGTGTGGTGTATTCATATGGTCTGGTCTCTTATCTATTTGAGAGATTCTGGGTCCAACCCCATCCAACAGACCGTGGGGTATTCATACGGTGTGGTGTCCTCTCTTCTCAAACATGGGACCCATGGAGGGGCTTCACGCACTACAGATCTGGAGTTCTAGATCTAACACCGCTGCTGTTCTTCCTCGCGTATCAGTTCTCCTCCATTATGTGTTGTTGGTGTCACGGTGGAGGGGTAATACCATTATGGATCCTGGCGCTACAGGTAAGTCTATAGCAGTATTAGATCTGGGTTCCTTTCTTATGCGTTGAATCTGTTTCTTGGAATTCCTTGAGCTCTATTTTGGGGCTGTTTAACATTAAATTATGTACCCTATACTTGTTCTTTTCCGCAACAATATTTGGGCCATTTTTAATCAGCAATTTTGGTTTGAATGTCTGGAAATGTCGTGCATTATCTGGGTTTTCACTCCGAGGAATTAGTACTCTGGTTCTTCAAGTTCTTCCTGGGGAAGAAGGCAGTGGGGCCCACTTTTGTGGGTCTTGATCTCCAGCAGTCTATTCGGTCAAAGTCCACTCGGGGACAACTGTATTCCATGTGTTAAAGGTAAACCTAGCAATAGGTTTTCGGTCCAAAGAGTGCATTGCTACGAATTTAAAGCCTCATTGTGGGGCCCTTGTGATCAAAAGTTATTTTTTTTGGGTAAATTAGCTTGAAATAGAAAAAAGGCTAAGCGGATATACAGCCTACAAGGGGCATACCCCAGGAGGACAAAAGGAAAACAAAAGAAAGAAACAACAGAAAAGGAAACAAAATGGATGGCCAACAAGGCTACAATGGATTTACCCAAAAAAAAAACAAGGCTACAATGGGCTAAATTAGAACAAGTTGCAAATCTAGCTACAAAACTTTAAACTAAATGTTTCTAAACCGTCTAAGGATGTGGATGTAGACACCCTTTTATCTAATTCATTCCATGTCTTGCAAGAAGTTCTTCCTCGTGAAACTTCTCCAGAAATTACCATTCCTCCCCATGAGGAACATTCTAAGGCTGACCCCCTTGGGATTAGTGATCTAAACTATGAGGAGATGACCGAGTGCGAGAGTCCTACCACTCCTGTCACAAGCCATTTTGAATTTTTTCAAGATGACACACCTCCATTTAGAGGGTCAAAAAAACAACAAAAGAAAGCCGCCAAGATTGCTTGGCAAAGGTCTTCTCAACAAAAGAGGGAGTTCTAACACCTATTCATGTGTACACTCATTGGTTCATACCTTTAGTGCTCATTTTGATTTGTGTGGTTGTTCTCTCATCTGCTGCATGATATTCAAGCCTTACATCTATGTCACCGCATCAATTGCTTATCTTGTATTTGACTATCTTGTTTTTCTCCTACTTACCCTCATGTAGCCCTTGTGGCCATCCCTTTATTTCCCGCAATTTTCTTTTCCTTTTCCTTTTCTTTTTCTTTTTCTTTGTCCTCCCTGGGGTATGCCCCTTGTAGGCTGTACATTCGCTTAGCCTTTTTTAATTTCAAGCTTATTTACCCAAAAAAAAAAGAAGGATGTGGATGTGATCAAAAGTTGGATGTGGGTTGTAGTACTACAGTGTAATTATTCGGTCCAAAGAGTGGGACCACAGTCCTTTAGTGGAGCCATGTGCAAAGCACGCCCTGTGCTACATGTGGGAGGGTTTAGTTTAACAGCCCGATCCACCCCTTCAAAGTCGATTAACTTTATCAAGGCTGTCCCAATCGGTGACAGTTGCACCTCAAGTTTCCAATGGACAAAACTCTTTATTGTTGACATAAAGCTCCTTGTGGGATCACACATCAAGTGGGAAGCACATCAAGTTGGACGCAATTTTTGTATACATTGTTAGCCAAATTTTGTGGACCGATATGCCACAAATTACTAGATTTTGTACTGCTATATGCTAATTTACCCATTGCAGCGAGTTGTGCTGGTCCTCCTATTTTCTCACCCCGGCGGGATGTGCCGGGGAGTAGGCAATTTTTTTCTTTTCTTTTCTTTATTTATTTATTTATTTTTTTGGGGTAATTCAGCTTGAAATTAAAAGGGGTTAAGCGAATGTACAGCCTACAAGGGGCATACCCCAGGGAGGACAAAACAAAAAAATAAAAGAAAATTGCGTACTCCCCGACACAACCCGCCGGGGTGGGAAATGTAAATAAGCATAACGCCGTAAAATAAATCTATTACACTGCGTCTCTAAACATATCATCTCACAAAACCCGGAACACAAGTGTAAATCAAAATTATCATGAAAGAAGGGCCCACGAGGAGCTTTTTGTTGGCAGAAATGGGTTTAATCCCATAGAGTACTTGGGGTACAGTTGTACCGATATGGCCCGGCGGTAAAGATACGTGCACAGACGGAGGGGGTACCGATGGGGTACCGACGGCGTCGCCAACGCCGTTGTGGGTCCCAAACGGCCGATCCGAGCCGTTCATCGTTCTTAGAATCAAATTCCGAGTGGGCTTACGCGAGAATCGAGGCAATCGGATTTTTTGAATGAAATGGGGTGATGTTGGATCGAGCTCATACAGCCGTCCGATTGCCTCGATTCTCGCGTAAGCCCACTCGGAATTTGATTCTAAGAACGATAAACGGCTCGGATCGGCCGTTTGGGACCCACAACGGCGTCGGCGACGCCGTCGGTACCCCATCGGTACCCCTCGTCTGTCCCAATAGAAGGGTTCGATATGGCCCACAACCCAAGTTAGGCGTATGATATGCTCCAGCCTTTGACGGCTACTTCTACATAAAATATGAACATGTGAACCAAAGTCAACCTTTTTTATTTAGATCTTGCGGACAGCTGTTCCAGCTGGGTTAGCACTAGGCTCAAGTTGATGTGAACATTTTCAGCCGAAAAGCTACTGCCACTTGAGAGGAACAGCAGCAACTACGGCCTTTCTGAACCAGGGAATGCCCACTTGTAGTGGAGTGTGTGAATCTCACTCTCTTGCCCACAGTTTTGTAAAACTACCAACCAAACTCAAATTAGACTCAGCTCCAACTCAGTGAAAACACTGTTAGAACTCAGTTACAATGGAAGCACAGGCGAGTTACAGCCCAGATTTCGTTTGAAGGGTTATCAAAACCCATCAGTAATTTTCTCTCTCTTAACAAGAAGCTCAAAACCCCCAAAAGAACTGAAAATCAAGATATAATTAATCACAAATAAGCTTTGCCATTGGGTTTACCTGCGTACCAACCCACATTAGTACCCAACAGTCTAGCAATGGATCAATTTTCCTTGAAAGCACAGCTTCGGGGGACTTGAGATCTTCAATATTGATACCTCATCACCATCCGGGATGGTTGTTTGATGTAGGGATCTGAATCACACGGGCATAAATGACCTTCGATAACTCAAACTCCTTGTTGGTGTTAGCCCCATGACGAGACTTGGAAATTTCTGCCTCACGGTCTGTTGATTAAATGGGGAAATCGAACCCCTTTGCCAATGTTGAAACCCATTTTGTGGAACCCCTTGGACGCCATGATCTTCCGAGGTCAGACAGATCCCCTTGCTGGTTGTTGTTGTTGTAGAAGAGACTAAAATCCCCTTTTGGATAGACTATGGTCTTCACCATTGAGTTCAAAATGGAGAGCAACCATTCAACAGGATAGAACAAGAACGACCTCAACGGTCAAGACCCAAACGGGATTTTCTCTCACCGCCGTGACACCTACTTCACTTAGCGAGAACGGATCTTGAAACGAGATGCTCCATCTCCATCCCCATCGAGAAGCTCCAACTCCACAGAACCAAGTTGAAGATCTGAGATTGGAATATGAGTGGATGCTGACCCACTTCCTTCAATCAAACATTTCCCTGGTCAGATTGTTATAAAAATGGACCCCTTTGTAGGTAGGAGTAGGATGGATCTGCACTGGATAGACTAAACCAAACAGATTGTTTGGTGTTTTGTGAATTTTTTTTGTTTTGTCCTCCCTGGGGTATGCCCCTTGTAGGCTGTACATTCGCTTAATCCCTTTTAATTTCAAGCTAATTTACCCAAAAAAGCTTGACGGTCTTGGTTGGCTGAACTTTCGAGATCACAGGTTGGCATTTATGCGCTACATTCGGGATGTAACCATACGTCCTGAGTTGCTTCACGGTGGAAGAATTCCACGCGTATCTTGGAGGCTTTGATCTGGAGACTCCCGTTATTCCTCTTCAGGGAGTGAATTACGCTGATGTGTTGTCTTCAAAGCTGGGCTTGAGTAAGAATGCGACAAAGTCCATGATCCAGGGAAATGTGTTTAACATCCCGCGCCTGATCCACCAATTCCGACCTGAAGGTTTTGCTTTGTGCCTCGTGATTCTGGCAGCGTTCCTGTTTGTTCGTACAGACAATCAGGCAAGTGTGGCACTGGTAGGAGTGGCCAAGCAAATTGAGGAGCACAAAGATGTGGCTCCGATGGTTTTGGATAAAGTTCATGCTAGGCGGACCAATGTTTTTGAAGGCAGTGCTTTGCTCCTACATGTAAGTTTCTCACTCAGCTCTCCTTTTGCTGGTTTATCTCTTGTTCTCTTTTTTACCTCAACGCTCGGGTTTAGGCTTTCTAGGGTTTCTTACTTGTTTACTCTCTTATGCAGAATTGGCTTTGTGATAAGGCTGCTCTTCTGGAGGCAGTGCCGCGGAACAGGGTCCATGAGACACAAGGCTTCGTTCAGAGGGGGTATCAGGAGTTCCACAGGAGTGTTTCTGGTTGGGTTCAGGTGTTTTCCCAGCTAAAAGAGGATACAATCTCTTGGCGCTTCAACTGGATGGATTGTCCGACCATGATGGTGAGCAACATGGGACGTCACAGGGTTGTCCTGGCGAGTTTGTCTGGCTGGACCTTTTACATTCCTTACCGCATTCTCCGTCAGCTAGGTGTTGATCAATCAATTCCACCCGTGTATCCTGAGGCCTTTGTCGTGCCAAGTTTCAACCATGCAACTATCCAGGCTTACGAGCGCACTTGGAGGGAGCGCGTGACAGTTTCCAGAGATCAGAATCCCAGCATTGCGCTTTCGGGGCGTTACAAGAGATGGTTGGCACAAGAAATTGAAGTAAGAGAAAATGGAAATCAAAATTGACATCCGCTTTAGTCTTAATGTACCCGAAATAAATTGCTGACCCTTGACATGTTTTATGTGGGCCAATGCTTTGTTTTTGTGTTGTTGTGTGAAAGAATCATGCTCAGCCATGTAATTGAAGAAATCAGTTTGAATAAAAAGTGAATCATGAAGGTTTTCTGCTTTGATTCTCATTGATTGTGATTGCAAGTGCAGATGACGGCTATGGATCAGCTCAAGAGATGTTACAAAAGGTTGCGACCGGTCCCCAATGTGAGGATGCCTACGTATCCTTAAGAAGGAATCAGGTCATGACGTAGTTCGTGACTGCAATTTTGGCTAGGGTTCACTCGAGTATTTTCACTCTCCTTTTGTGCTCTGATTTTTGCCTAGTACCGCCCTTGCGGGTTTTCGGTCTAGCGAGCTCTTTTTGATTGATTTGTCTTGAATTTTGCTTAAGCCGCCCGATGTGGGTTTTCGGCTTAACAGACTTGCTCTAATTTTTGCCTGGCACTGCTCGCCCTTGCAGTTTTTAGTCCAGCGAGCTTCTCTCAGGGGACAAATCCTTATTTAACAAAAAGTTTTTTGCTGCCTTTTGTTTCAGAGGGTCATTGAGACCTCGCAAATTCCAAAACCCAGTATGCATAGGAGAACTAAACATGGGAAATAAATAGCAGGAGATTGGAAGAATAATAAGCTGCTATAAAAAGAAGGTGGGGGGAGGAGTTACCGCCCTTTTGAATGATGAAGAGCCCCTTGGTTGCTCTTCTTTTTCTGTTTCTTTTTATGAGAAACAACTGTGAACTCCCTTCAGATTTTGGAATATTCTCCTGACCACCAGTGCAGCATGGCAGACCGTCGTCAGGTTCATTGACAACCATGACATATTCGAAAACGGGTTTGTCCCTCTGCTCAATTGTGATTGGTCTAAGCTTAACTCCATCTGGTATCTCTACCATTGAGGCCAAAATTGCTAAAGCGTCTGCAAATCTGTTCTTCAATCTCGGAACATGAGTGAATGTGACCGTTTGAAATTGTGGGATTAGATCCTCGAGATTAGGGGTGCTCACGGTCCGGATCGGTCCGGATTGGCATGAATCCAATCCTAATCCGCGAGTCACGGTTTTTTTAAAATACAATCCGTGTCCGATCCAAAAGTCTCACGGTTCGGTTCCAATCCGAACCGCGAGTCACGGATCAGTTCCGGATTAATCCGCGGATTTTCAACTTATTCGGAAAAAACTGATTTGTAGTCCTGATAATGCAAGCATCGTCTGCCAAAGTGGTTCCAAGAGATGCTCCACCAAAACCTGTTATAGGTTTGAAAAATTCCTAGCTTTGTTGAAATACATAACTTCATCCATGTAGCCTTAAAGAAATCAAATTTGACCGTGAATCAAATTTGAGTCGCACGATGAGGATGGAGATGGTTACTTCCAGTTCACTCACAAACAGAGAGTATATATAGTAGCACTTATAATACTATTAAATACTTTACCCCCCTAGATTTTATAGAGATAACAATATTCACACCATAACTCCTACAACAGTACAACCAAACCGTAAGTCTGCTAAATTAACAATATCTATATAACTATAATTATAAAAGTGATAAAATTATATATAATAAAAATCTCACGGTCCGGATCGGTTAATCCACGGTTTCAAAATCAAAATCTATGTCCGATCCAAAAGTCACGGTTTTTTATTTTTTGAATCCGTGTCCGGACCATTAATCCACGGTTAAAATCCAAAAGGTACGGATCGGTTCGGTCCGGACCGGATTCACGGTTCACCGGTTTTTTTGAGCAGCCCTACTCGAGATCTTGGTGGTAGGGTTTGAGCTTGTCTTCTTTCACCTTCCAATCTCCGTTGGCTTGTGACACCACCAAATTGGAATCTCCGACTACTTCCAGTCTCTTAACTCCGATTTCCAAGGCAGCTTCCATTCCTACTATGCACGCTTCATATTCTGATTGGTTGTTGGTGACTTCAAAATTTAACTTGAAAGCAAGAGGGATGTGTGACCCTTCTGGTGAGACCAACAATACTCCGATTCCGAATCCTTTCTGATTGGCGGCTCCATCAAAATACAACATCCAGACGTCGTTGGTTGCTGTCATTACATTCTCATCAGGAAATTCAAACTCTACATCCTCCGGCCCTTCTACAGGATGATCTGCTAGGAACTCTGCAACTGCTTTCCCCCTTTACCGACTTCCGAGTGACGTACTTGATATCAAATTCTGCTAGCATAAGCAACCATCGTGCTAGTTTGCCTGTCAGTGTTGGTTTTTCGAACAGATACGTGAGTGGATCCATTCGCGAAATTAGCCTCACGGAGTAAGCTAACATGTAGTGTCTCAATTTCTTGGAAGCCCAGATTAACGCCCAACAAACTTTTTCCAGTGACGTGTATCGCTCCTCACATCCCATCATTTTCTTGCTGATGTAGTAAACAGCTTTTTCACTCCCTTTTTCTCCTTCTTGTGCCAACATGCATCCCATAAGATTTAGGACAATGGCAACTGATATAGCTTAACATGAAGAGGGGTTGAGAGCTTCTCTCTCTAGAAATAGAGAGAGAATGCACTCCCCTTTCCTAAATTTTTACACCAAGCCCTAAATCATCCTGATTAAGTGGCATTTCAATCCCTATTTCTATTTCGGTTTAATCTCCATCTCTATTTCGATCATATCCATGGCGAGTTCCTGGGGCTCATCTCTTTCAAGAGCACAAACTCAGCAAGGTTTTCAACAGGTGGTGAGTTCACCCCAAAGCATCATAATCCAACACCACACTGGAGATGGGTTTCGGCTACCTGGGGATTGGGGATCGTCCTCATCTCTTGTCCTAATATGGCTATCAAACCACTTCACACCCATGTGTGAATCTATCATTTACTCCACAAACTGTTCTGGGACAATTTCTACGGCAGCTCCCTCTCATCTTGCAAATGATTTGCTTCTGTTCGTTATGGAGGTGTTCTACCCGCACAAGAGTATTTTCAATCCAGTCATTCTCGCTAAGCGACGCAAGTGTCCGGCGGTGGGAGCAATTTCCTGTTTGGTTCTGGTTTGATGAAATTGTGGGGGTGGATGTTCTTCCGTTTCAGCTATCAGAGGTGTTCACTGCGCAAGATGGGTTCATGCATGGGCTGGCTTCACTACAGATTGTGGGTCACTATAACCCAGATTTTTCGATTTTATCCAGTCTATAAACAACAAGGTCTCCAAGCGAAGTCTTCAAGGAGCAACATAATTCTCACGCACAGGTTTATCCCTGTTTCTAACCCTGGTTCAGTGGTCAAATTTTCAGAGAGATTTTCAATTGGAGGAGAAGAGAGTGCATCTCACTCTCTTCTTGCAAGTGGGTATTGTTCCTTTTTAAAGGAAGCAACCTCAGCTTTCTCGGGTGAAAGTTTTTGGGCCCACAATTTAGCTCTCTGTCTATGTTAGGTCCCATCGGGGCCAGCTAGTTGCACGAGAATTGCTTCAACAAAAAAGCAACATGGGGTACTGAGATACAGCTGGTTCGCACGGCTTGACCTTGGGCCTCTCACCTAGCAGCTGTAAATTGACACCAGCAAAATTTCATTGAGTATGGGTGGTTCTCCATCTCACAATTACTGCCGACATGTGGTGGGGCCATGCACTTTGTTACACCCAACCGGCCACCAGATTAAAAGCTTCCTTTGCTTTAGTTTTGGTGCGCCCATAAACAAATTCACCCAATAAGATTGGCACTCGTGCCCACTAAATTTTTGTTCACTTTATCCCTATCCTAGCGGGTTGTGCTAGGACCCCAAATTTCCCACCCCGGCGGGTTGTGCTGGGGACTACGCATTTTTCTTTATTTTTCTTTATTTTTATTTTGTCCTTCCTGGGGTATGCCCCTTGTAGGCTGTACATTCACTTAACCCCTTTTAATTTCAAGCTGAATTATCCAAAAAAAAAAAAAACATGCATCCCATAGCCGAAGACGTGACGGACAAGTACAAAATGAGAGGTTGCCCTGGCAGGGGTGGCGTTAATATCGGAGGGTTCTGGAGATACTTCTTGATGGTCTCAAAAGCTTGTTGACACTTATCGTCCCACTTGAATGACACACCTTTCTTGAGTAGGCGGAACATTGGCTCGCAAGTGGAGGTTAACTTGGCGATGAATCTGCTGATAAATTGGATCTTTCCAAGAAAGCTTCGTATTTCCTTCTCTGTCCGAGGTGGCTCCATTTCCAGGATGGCTTTGATTTTTGATGGATCCACCTCGATTCCTCATGTGGTGATCATGAATCCGAGCATTTTTCCTGCTGTGACTCCGAATGTACATTTCTCAGGATTGAGGCGCAGCCTGTATTTGCGGATTCTCTCGAAGAATTTCCTGAGAGCGGGGAGATGCCCTTCTCTTTCCTTGGCCTTGACAATCATGTCATCCACTGTAGATACCCCAATTTTATCCTCGTGTATCCCCAATGATGAAAGAAATGGTCAGTGGTACCTTGGAACAGCTTGGAACGGCTGCTGAGAACTTCAGAATCTTTGGACAGAAATACCCCAAGTACGGTTCACCATTCAAAAACCGTACGGTTCACGTTTCTATAATCAAGCCGTGCGGTCTACTCCTTTCAACCGTACGGCTAACCACTTCAACCGTACGGTTAAAATCAAGAAAATATTCGTTTTGCCAGCAGGAGCATCTCATCATGAAATGGCAGGGAATCGTACTCATTTTTATTCCTTTCTTCGGCTATAAGAACACCTCGTCTCTCCCGTTCTCAACACACAGAAAATTCCCCTACTCTGACGTTATGCCGGAAAACTCTCCGATCAATTTTTTCGTCTGAAATTCTGTCCAAACTCCCCTGTAAACCTCAAGCCTATCCTATTTCCTTCGTTTAAAACCTCCCAGTGATCCACCCGTACGTATCAAATCCATTTTGAATCCATTCTCCAGGAGTTCAAGCCTAAAGTTTCTGAAATTCTTAGCTGTTCGAAAATTTCCAGCAAGGTACAACCGTACTTCTAAAATCGGGTTTTGAAAACTTGATTCTTTGAGGGGATCCTCCCGGGTCAAGGGTGACTCCAATAGTCATCACTAGGCTCGGGTGGTTGAATATTTCGCAAAAATCGAGTTTTACAAGCAAAAACAAGTTACTGTTCGTAAAACAAAATTTCGAAAATTTATCCAAAAAGTGAACCGCACGGCCCACTTATACAAGCCGTACGGCTAACCTAAGCAAACACGAAATTTTCCCCTGTTTTCCTCTGTTCGTACCCTGTTTCTCTGGTTTCTTTGCAACTGTTTTTGCTTATTACACCCTTTCCCCTTTATTTTTCTGTTATTATCATTTAGTCCTTTTGTTTAATTTTATTTCCGTTATGGTTCTATTTAATTTCTTTATTTGCTTGTTTATTTGCCAAAGTTTTCAATGAAACATTTTCTAAAATCCCACAAAAATTTAGTAGAGACCGGGAATCCCCCGGGCGAGCGGGGTGCTTTTCAACAAAACCTTGCCCGTTCGTAACCTGGCTTCCGAATCCGAGAATCTTTTCGCAAACCAAATCTTTTCTAAGACGGCACGAGAGTCATTCTTTATTTTACAAAACGGTTTCTCGGGTACCAAAAAAAACTTTTCATATAAACCCCGGGTGGCGACTCACATTTTTTCTGTTTTCATCGAAACGCCCGCGTGGATCTCACCGTCCACAAAATGGCGACTCCGCTGGGGACTATTTTGAATTAATTCTTATTTTGGTATTTTACACTTGTAAAACGACCCCCGAAAGCTTGACAAAAACGAACACGCCCCGCGTGATCGAGAAAGGAATGGTGCAGTAACAGGGCTACGCCCGACCAAACCGGACTGGAGCTTTCCCAATTGTTTGCCTGAGTAAAATTTCAAAATAAAAATTGATTTATTGGTGAGCCAAATTTGAAAAATATTTGTGGGATTTTGAAAACAGTTTTATTGCTAAAACTTTTGCATTGCACGTGCATGGTTACTAGCCTCGCCGCTGCGTCTTGGTTACCCTACCCGGCTTGCCGGTGTTAGGACATCCCAAGATTCTCGGCAACCCCGGACAATGATGAGTCAGCCTGCCGTTCGACCTTCACTTGGCACTGGGAGGCAAATATTGGCTCTAGTCTGGGTAACACCCTTTAACCAAAACCCAGCCTTTGCATATAGTAAACTGTAGCACCTTCCAACCTAAGACAGGGGCCCGCAGGGTAGGACTATCTGTTATATCCTGTTTACCTGTTATCTGTTATATCCTGTTTACCTGTTATCCTGTTTATATGGCATCTGTTTATCTGTACGTCTTATCTGCCTATCAATCGTTTATCCATCCTTGTGTATATCATGCCATGTGCATACTATCTCCATCCTGCATGCATACTTAGGGTAGCTTAACCTTAGGTCATTGCATCATGCTCACATCCATAAGGATTGCCCTGACAATCGCGCGTTGTGTTGGATAGACGAGGATTCCTCTCTTAAAAAAAAATCAAAAACAAAGAAAAATTCAAAAAAATGCTACAGCTGGCTCTCTTTCCCAAAATAAAAGACACATTTTCTTTATGGTAGAGTCATCATGTCTGGAGGGCCATACAAGCGATTTAAGTCTACCCTCACCACCCACCAAGGGGCGCCCGTGTGGATAATCGAGGAAGTTCAACCCGAGCAACCTCCGTACAAGCCAGAGGAGCCTCTACCAGGAAAGCTCAACATAGAAGACCATATGGGGGAAGAACTTGATCAGAAACTCAGTCTGCTGGCTGAGGCTAACTTGCCAGGAGTGTCTCTCCAATGGGACGCAAATGAAGGATGGAAATTTTGCTTCCCAGAAGAGCCAAAGCCAATGCCGGAAAAGATCACCCTAATGGTGGAACAGGATGACGAGGGGCTCACAGCCATGCCACCCGTGAAATACTTTGACACCAACGGCCAGCCCGTCTATTACTTTCAAGACCCAGTCACGGGCCATAAGTATTGGGACGATTGTGAATGTGATGTCTGCTTTGCAGACTGCGTTCTCAATAATGATGGCATGACCCCGCAGCAGCTTAAAGAACAGTACAAGCAAGAGAAGAACGAAGACCCCAAGGGTAAAGGAAAGGCTGACGAAACAGGACCCTCCACGGGGCCGACGTCTCCTAATCATCCCTCCTCTTAAGAACGACTTTCAGAGCCAGAAGTGATCGTCCAGTGATCAAATCGAGCCAACAAGGGTTTCTTTTTGAAAAGTCAAAATCAACATGCAATTCTCGTTTGTTATCGAGTCTGTTGATGTTTGTTATCAAGTCTGTTACTGTCTAATTATCAAGCCTGTTGTCAGATGTAAATATCCACTGACCTAATCCAGCCAGCAGGGCTTCTTTTGAAGAATCAAGCCAGCTCGTGATTCTCAGTACCTTTAATTATCGAGTCTGTTGTTATCGAGTCTGTTGGTGTTTGATTATCGAGTCTGTTGGTGTTTGATTATCGAGTCTGTTGCCGTTTAATTATCGAGTCTGTCGTCAAATTCAATGTCAGGTCTGTCGTGTCAGTTTGTAAAAATTCCATGCTTTTAATGAAAAAGACCTTTTGAGATCACCTGTGTTCTCCTAAGAAGGAGGGAGGTCTTGGATTTAAATCCCTCTTTATTTGGAATAAAGCTGCCATGTCCAAACACATTTGGTACCTTGTCTCTGGTGGAGAGCAATCCATGTGGTGCCAATGGGTCAAATCGTACTTACTCAAGGGTAAGAGTCTTTGGAAGATTAAGATGCCTAGTAGTCCTTCCTGGACTTGGAGAAAGTTGCTTCAACTTCGTCCTCTCATTCATCCCTTCATCCAACACAAGATTGGTGATGGGAACTCTACCTCTCTTTGGTATGACAATTGGCACCCGTTGGGCCCTTTGGTTGAGAGATTTGCTTCAACTTCGTCCTCTCATTCATCCCTTCATCCAACACATCCCCAAATGCAGTTTAATCAGTTGGCTTGCCATTCAGAATAGGCTGTCCACAGAGGACAGACTTGTTCTGTTTGGTATTAAGGACTCCTCTTGCTGTAGCTTCTGCACTGAGGAGGAGGATCATGACCATCTATTTTTTAATTGTCCTTTTACTAAAGAAGTTTGGGACACTGTCTCTCTAAGGTCACACCTTACATGGCAATCTCATTCTCTCCAAAGTTTGGTCTCTCTTCTGTCCAACTACAAGGGCAAAGGACTTAGAAGCACTTTGGTTAAACTATCCTTCACAGTCACTCTCTATCACATTTGGATTGAGAGGAATTACAGGAAGTTTCAGAATGTGCAAAATCCAATCCCAACAGTGGTGAGCAAAATTTGCACAAAAATCAGATACAGGTTGATATCCCTTGCTAAGCTTCCCACAGGTCCTTCTTTCTTAATTGATTCCTGGAACTTAAATGCTAACCTTACTGTGTAGATGGCATATAATAGGTGGTTCTTGGTGTCTCTACTTTGCTGGTATTACCGATTGCATTTTAGTGGCAGGTCCAGTGACAGGTTGGAGCAGTTTGGAATAGAATATTGGTTCTAATGCCCCAGTTGGGAAAGTTGTGTTTGCAGGTACATTATGCCCAGTTGGTATGTCTCCAAGGATGGAGGCAATCCTTGTTTTATTTTCAGCTTCCAAGGATGGAGGCAATCCTTGCATTTTCATATTTGTTGAAGTGTGCTTTGTCCCATTCTATTATGCTTGATTTGAGTTGTGAGTCCCACTTATATGAGTGCCACCATGTGAGTTGTGTGCTTGAGCCTCTGAATTCTTTTGAGAGTGGAGGTAATAACTAGCGGGGGCTTATTGTGAGGCTTAGTTGAGGGAGACTGGGGCCTAGCGAGAGATGGAAGTGGAAGGTTCCGAGGGTGTTGAAGTGTGAGCCATATATTTTAGGACCTTGCATCCCCCATGCTTGCTTCTGTATATTGCATCTGCTACTGAATACTACTTATGCAGTTTATTGCATTAGCAACAATATGTTTTGCTGCTACCTGCTGCTGAATCTGCTCTTGGAATTCTGCCTCTATCTCCTTCTTTTCTTTTCTTTTTTTTCAGCTGCTTCTGTTGTATTGGCAGTGGCTGGCACCTTGAGGGTGCTCCAAATACGAACGGGTCATGGCGAAATTTTCAAAAAATTTCTTGACCTGCTGCTGTTTGTGAACACCTGGGCAGTTCCCCACTGTTAACTCTTGTTGTTTCTTGAGTGTAATGACCTGTGGCAAGAGTGTGTCTTGCTTACTACTCCTACGGCTGTTGTTCAAACTGCTACTGTTATGCACCTACTGTTATCCTGCTACTCTTATGCACGTAGTGTTTCACTGTGGTCCTATTGCTGCACCTACTGTTGCTGCATTTTTTTTTTTTGGGTAATTTAGCTTGAAATTAAAAGAGGTTAAGCGAATGTACAGCCTACAAGGGGCATACCCCAGGGAGGACAAAACAAAATAAAGAAAAAGAAAAAATTGCGTACCCCCGGCACAACCGCCGGGGGAATATGAAATCCAGCACAACCCGATGGTATAGGCATTATGCCAGAATTGAAACTTTCGAATTTTGAATTTGAGTGCGCCAGCAACGCTTGTGGCTGGTCCATATAGGACATAAAAATTGTGGGGATAAATGTAAGCTGACGTTACCCACTTTGAGTGTACCCACATCCTTCAAAAATCCCACCAAGTGTAATGATGGCACCAGCTTTGTGGGCCCATCAATAATCATGCACAGTTTTTTGCTATCAACTTCACTGATTGCACATCACGCACAGTTACCAATTGGACAGAATTTGTCCCTCCGAGTACACAACTGTAGCCCATTTTTACAAAATGCGTGTAATAGATCGAAATAAGGCAGTGGTCCCCACGTTTTTTCCCCAGACTTGAAGCCAAGTGGTACTGCTACTGTAGCTTTACAGCTGTGCCTTGGATCACCGTGTAGTTGACTCTGACTGGAATCAAAGTTGATTTGAATGCGGTGTGTGATTTTCCCGTGTACCCATTTGTGGTCCCACATTGTAAAAGTGGGCCCCACCTTCTTCTTCACTAGGAAGGGTGCGTAGAACAGAGTTCTTCTTCCTCGAAATAAACCCGAATGCACAATATATCCAGACATTAACCAAAATGATTGATTACATGCCCAGTTGAAGTATAACAACCCCAAAATAAGATGGAGCTCATGGATTCCGCGAAAATAAGTTCACAAAGCAGAAATGAGGAACCGGATCTAATACCGCCATAAACTTACCTATGGCGCCAGGGATCCACAATGGCATTACCTCCTCCACCGTGACACCAACGACACATAGTGGAGGAGAACCGATACGCTAGGAAGAAAACGGTTGTGCTAGAACTAGAGTTCCAGATCCGTAATGTATGAACTCACCCGGAGAGGAACCCATGTTGGCGTGAACCCATGGTTGAAGCTCCATGTCTCAAGCTTTGTGAATGGACAGAAAATGCCCATAAATGTATGATGGGTCTTTGGACCCCATAATCCCATTGAGGTTGGAGACATGAATTCCATCGAATGTAGAAGAACCTAGGAGAGGACCCTCCTTTGAATAGATGAAATCACTTCTTTCTTTTTTTTGGACAGGAGTGGATAGAATCCACGCCTATATGAACGAAAAACCAACAAGATGGCTGGGTGAACTGTTAAAAAATGCTTCTTCATGAAGCTCTTCAGTAGATTCTTGCTTGTTTCCATGTTTTGAATACTGTTTTGCAACCCAGTGGCTGCCTAGAGTAGCGATCTAACAATGATTTGGATGTGGGGTGGGTATAGAAACCAACAGATTGTTGGTTGATTGGTAAAAAATTTGATAGGGAATAAGAGGAGTGCATTCTAGAGAGAGAAGCTCTCAACTCTTACCCCTTCTTTACTGTTGCTGCATTGATCATACTGTTGCTGCATATGTGATCATGATAGAATCCAGCTTGCTCTAGTAGCTGTGATGTTATCCTTGTACCGTGCCTATCATATGTGGGCAGTGATGTTACTATGGCTGCTGCATTTTTAACAAGTGCTGCTCAATTTCTTAAGATCATATATCTTCTGACCTAGCCTAGGGGGGTTGTCCCTAGGCATGTGTGATCCCCTTGGGGAGGGGGCTTCCTCCCATGTGTGCCTTCATTGGTTGCACGTATCCAAGTTCCATGTTCATTCAGATGCCTATTGGGCTAGTTCTAGGTGCTAGGGCAGATTCAGTCCTTGCATCTTCAGGCCGTGCTTCATCAAGCCGAGAAATTCCACAAGTTCAAAACTGATCCACTGTATCGGGTGACACCTAGCTAGGGGGGTTGTCCTCTAGAAGGGCCTACTTGGCCTCCTTGTACCAGCAGGTCTTCCATCGGCCAATCCAAAGCTGCCCATTTTGTGATTCTTGTATCAAAGTGTTCAAGCTCGATGTTTTAAATCATTTATATATTGCATTTTGACTAGTGTTTCTTGTCCATCAGTCATAGTTGGTTAGGGAACTTTGTTATTGTACACATAGTTCTTTGTAGCCATTTGGCTTAAGACCTCTTAAATTTTTTTTTTTTTTTTAGTCTTCCTTTCTTTTCTTTTTCTTTTCCTCCTGGGGTATGCCCCTTGTAGGCTGTATATTCGGTTAGTCTTTTTTCTATTTCAAGCTTATTTACCCAAAAAAAAAACCTTTTGAGAAAAAGAGCCAAACTCGTAGTCCTGAACTACGTCACAACCTGATTCCTCTCCATGGGGATACGTAGGCAACCTCCGGTCCGGCCGTTGTTTTCATAAATCATGGGAATTTGAATATATCCAACATAATAAAAAGGAAATTGGGGCAATCCTTTCATGCATCCTGCATCATTTTATGCATCATTTTCTTGCACATAGATTCTTTTCCATTTTTGCACATACACTGCACATTGCATCCCTGAGTTCTGTTTGTGCATATCATCAGTACTAACCATTGGCAGAAAGAAGAAAAACCTCATACCGGGTTGGACTCGAATCCCCAAACAGCGATTGGTTCGAACTGAGTCAAGAACAGAACAGTCAATCGGGAGCTCAGTTATGGCAGAAGAAATAGATGAAATTCAGCTTCTTAAGGATGCTTTAGAGGAACAGAAAACCAACAGCGCCAAGCAAATGGCCCAAATGATGCTCATGATTCAGAAATTAACTTCTCAACTCCCACCGCCAGCAGGAGCATCAGGCAGCCAAAACATGGAGTCGGTATTAGCCAAGCTAGCTAAAC
Organism: Vaccinium myrtillus; assembly: GCA_016920895.1. Classification (NCBI taxonomy): domain Eukaryota; kingdom Viridiplantae; phylum Streptophyta; class Magnoliopsida; order Ericales; family Ericaceae; genus Vaccinium; species Vaccinium myrtillus. Next base: position 18,873,218 of record CM029276.1, read on the forward strand.
TTGAGGAATCTGTTCAGAAGCAAGAGAAAATAGCAGCTATAGGAATCGACATGGAGAAGTTATGCCTTTTTCCAGACGCAAAACTCCCCGACAAATTCAAACCAATGGATTGGGACAAGTTTGACGGCAGTGGTGACCCGAAAGCTCATCTGCAAACATATGTGGGTACGTTATCCATGTACGACGTCGGAAAGGATGCAATGGGCCAAATGTTCCAGCAAACCCTGACTGGGCCTGCACTCCGCTGGTTTCTGAATCTGGACATCTCCAAGAAGAAAACATGGGAAGATATTGGGGCAGCCTTTGTCGCCCAATACAATTACAACATTCAGCTTGAGATGACTGTACGGGAACTGGAGTCAACCAAGATAGGGAAGAATGAGTCCTTTGTTGACTTTGTCAAGAGATGGAGAGGGAAAGCCTCTCAGATGATGGAACGACCTTCGGAAAAGGAACAGATGAGAATTATCACGAGGAATCTAGAACCGGATTTTGCCAAGCACTTGGTGGTCTTTCAGACCACCGCTGACTTCAAGACATTCTATGAAGCCGGCCTGGCAGTTGAAGATGCTCTCCGAAGCGGCATATTTGAGAAAGGTGAATCTACCCCTAAACCAAGACGAGTTTACTCTGGCAACAGCAACACCTTGTTTGGACCCAGCAACTACAGTCAAAACCAAGCCAGCTCTTCCAACCCTAAACCAGTCAAAACCGAACCTGTTAACCAGATCGCAACCCAGCCACGATTCCAGCAAACAACTCCCCCACCAAGGAGAGAATTTCACCCGCTCCCTTTTCCCCTTGTCACAGTATACAAAAAACTCCTCGACCGAAAAGCCATCCAGCCTCTCGAACCTCGAGAACTACCCAAAGAACTCTCCCCTAACCACAATCCAAATACCTATTGTGCCTACCACCAGATGCCCGACCATCACACCAACAATTGCATGCGTCTCAAACACAAAATCCAGGATCTTGTGGACGACGGAACCATCCCACTTCCTGATCAAAAGCCCGACACCATTTCCAACCCTTTGCCAAACCACAAGCAAAACACCCAAGTCAGCCAGATATCCCTCATCCCCACTACAAAAGACCTTATCACCCCTACATTTGACCCAAGCCACCAAACCAAAACCCGTTGTCTCCCTGCCAGAAGATCTTGGGGTTCACTTCTTATCACATGCCAGCACAATGCAAAATCCAAGATGGAGTGATGTTGTGGAGGAGGAAGAATGGCCCATGAGCAATCAGGATTGGGAGGATTCCCGACAAGCATTGTTTGGTTCTTTGCTAATCTCTGGGGACCCAAGCCAATTCATCATCCCTGAATTCCTAAAGAAGCCTACTGTTCACATGCCGGAAAGTTCTCGTGTCTATTAGATTGATGTTACTGATCAAGACAAAAAAGAAAGGGATACAAATTCTCTAGGAGAAATGTTGAGGCCAGACATACGTCCAGGAGACGGTATTTCGCCGCTTGCATACTTCAGAGAGGAAGGTCGTTCTGTCATAGAAGCTGCCTTCGGAAACCGAGATTGGTTCCCCCAAGCATACATCAGTGATGGATCTTTGCCTCAGCCAGCGATACCATCCCCGCCATCATCCGATGTATCAGTACTAGTCGATGACCCTCTAGCTACCATCTGGGATGAAGAAGCAGTAGTCGACATCCGAGTAAGCAATGATGAGGTATGGGCTGTCAACAGGGCCATGTTGGACCCATCCTTTTGGCAAGACTCGGAAGTGGACAACCTCAAGACAGAAATGGAAGCAGTGAAAATTGAAGAACAAAGGGCCAGAAACGATCTGATGAATTTCTGGGCCGAGGATCAAGAAACAATGCAGAAAAGGGAAGCTATCAGGGCTGGTAAACGAAAGGTCAATGAGGAATACATGAATTTCTGGGGTGAAAATCAAGAGTTATGGGAAGAAACGGTCAACAGAATAACCAGAAGTGGTCGAATCTATCAACCAGCTCACCTCCAAGGAGGAAATTCCTCCAACCATGCCACAATAGGGGATTTTATTTGGGATGATCCCATTCTCGAGGACACAATTCCTGACCATCCAGAAGGCACTACCCAACAGAATCCAGCTGCTAGGCCACTCCCGAAGAATCCCCCGGTAACAAGTGATCCAATTCAGAAACAACTCGAAAGAACTCCAGCCTCAGTGTCTATTTAGGGGTTACTCTCTTCATCTCGGGAGCATTGTCAGAAACTGATCAAAGTTCTATCAAACATGGAGGTACCACCAGATACTCCTCCTGAAACAATGGTGGCACTGCTTACACCAACTCATGCAAAGCATGTTGTAGTTTTCACTGAAAAGGATCTGCCACCAGAAGGAGCCGGTTGTGGACGGTGAGATCCACGCGGCTCTCGCTCTCGGGTGCGATTGATTTGAAAATCGCGAAAACGAAAAATGTGAGTCGCCACCCGGGGTTTAAATTTAGAAAATGTTTGGTACCCGAGAAACCGTTTTAAGAATGATTATTGACTCTCATGCCGCGTTGGGAAAGATTTGGTCTGCGAAAAAGATTCTTTTGGATTCGGAAGCCAGGTTACGCGCGGGGAAGGTTTTATTAAAAAGCAACCCGCTCGCCCGAGAAATTCTCGCTCTCTACTAAATAATTTGTGGGATTTTTTGTAGAAAATATTTTGTTATGGAAACCTTTTAAACAAATACACGAATATAACAATGAAACAATAACGGAAATAAAATTTAAACAAAGAGGACTAAATAGTAATAGTAAGAAAATAAAAGGGGAAAAATGTGATAAACAAAGAAAGTTGCAGAAAATAACAGTGAAACAGGGTACGAACAGGGGAAAACAGAGTAAAAATTTTTGGTTTTAAACGGGAGCCGCGCGGCTCCTACACAGGGGCTGTGCGGCCTGCACAACAAGCTGCGCGGCTTGTGTACAACCCTTTTTTTTAAAACTTTTGTTTCAGGACCAGTGAGTCCAAAACCCGTTCAAAACTTGATTTTCTTCTTCAAATCTACTACAAATAAGTTGTTTTTGTTTGTAAACAAGTTATTGAAGTGAAACTTATTTCCGGTACGGATCGTACCGTGCGTTTATCGAGAAAAATTGCTTGGTACGGCTCCAAAAAGCCGGTTTTTGTTTTGAAAATGGTTTACCGAGTTAAGATACGGCTATTGAAACCGTTATTAACTTGGGGATGCCCTCGGAGAGCCACGATTTGAAAACCGAAATCTGAAAACGATTTATACCTTTCGGGAACTCGAAACAGAGGTTGAAAACTCCGGATTCTTCAGGTTTGAACTTGTAGGATCAAGATTTGGTATAGTTTGGAGTGGTATGGAGGGTTTGGTTTAGAGAAATTGAAAGGGGATGAAAATGAAACACGGAATTTCGGGGATTTTACTGGTGGTTTCGAACGAGAATTTCGCCGGAATACTTGACGGAAATTCTTTCCGATATGATTTCTGGTGTGTTGAGAGGTGAAGAGGAGGGCTCTATTTATAGCCGATTTTGAGAGGAATAATATGATGATAGTCGGCGGTGGGTTGATGATGATATTCCCGAACAGCTGGTTGTCAGGAATTTTTCAGAAGATAAGAACACAAGCCGTGCGGCTCGCAGGGAGAGCCGTGCGGCTTGCATGGGGGAGCCGCGCGGCTTGCATGGAAATGGAGGAGCAGTACGGCTTGAGGGAGGGACCGTGCGGCCTATGAGGCTGAGTTCCCAATTTTCTGGACAAGTTCCAAGGCAGTTTGATCATTCTGAGCATTTCTTCTTATCACTGGGTAATTATTTTCATATGAAAATAAAAAAGTACCCCCCTTTCAGAAACAATGGCATTGCCAGAATTTTGATATCCCAATCCAATCAAAATCTCATCTCCCCACTTTTAGTACAAAACCGAAAACGGGCACATTTTTCTCCGAAGAAAAGGGGCGAAAGATGACTTTGCCTTACTCAAAAATAACTTCCGATTATACCATTTTGATTAGAAAAATCCAAGGAACAATTACCGGGACTTTTTATTGGCCAGATCAGATCTTCCCAAAAAAAGTTAATTTTCCATACTTAGCCAGATTTTCGAGCGACAGACAGGGGTGACTCGATCAAGAGGCGACCCGATGGTGACATGACCTATGTCATTCGAGTCTCGGATGAGAGACGATGATGAAACAACACTTGGATTAAAATTGGGGTGTCTACACCGGTCACAACAAGCCATTGCACATTACTCTGAAATGGATGGAAAAGTGGGTCCCAGTTGTGTTATTGGATAATGGATCTGCCTTGAATGTCTGTCCCCTGCGTACAACTTATTGTCTGGGTAACAAGGATTTTCAACCTTCAAACCTTGGAGTGCGTGCTTATGACAATACTCGACGAGACGTGATTGGGACCATTCGGATGGAAATAATGATTGAAGATTTTGAGACCAGTGTTGAGTTTCATGTGCTCGACATCCCCTCGTCATTCAACCTGTTGCTGGGCAGGCCGTGGCTCCACCGATCAGATATCATGGCTGTACCTTCCTCCCTGCATCAGAAAGTTCAGGTTGGGCTGGCCACAGGAACTTTAACCATCTATGGAGATTCTGGAATTCGCCCGCACATCCCTGACAATGCTCCCTTGCTTGAGATTGCTCATGGAGAAGAGGACATCGCTCTGGGAGGTTTTTCTTTTGATACTTCCGACGGTGTATTCACTATCAAAATGGATGAGGATTTTTCGATAAGATCAACTGCCCTGGGCTCGGTTATGAATCGGGTCATGGCTGGGAAATCCGGTTTGGGGCTTGGTCGCAACAACCAAGGGGTAGCAGAATTCCCCAAGTTTCTGACAAACAACCACCGTTTTGGGCTCGGTTATGAATCGGGTCATGGCAGGGAAATACAAGCTTATGCCGGTACCCCAAAAATCAGCAGATATTTTTTATCTGCCCCAACCATCTGTTTACAGATCTACGGGGTTCATCTATCCTAAACTCATCTAGTTCTACGCACAGCACTTTGTGCTACAAAAAGGGGATCTGAACCCAGAATTCGTTATTTTTATCTCATCTTCTTGGGGTAATCATCATTGTATGGGGTTTCAACTGGTACCCTATTCGACTGCCATATCATCAACGACATCAACAAAAACCCAAGTCTCTCACGGAGTATTTCAGATCTGGGGGACTCATCACAGAGCTACTCAACTATCACTGAGGTTCAGGCGAGGAATCGACTGTAGCGGCTGGTTCCGGTGGAAGATCTTAGTGGTCAAAACCCTAAATTCATTTGGGGATCTGGAGTGTCCAAACTCTGGTTTTCCGGCAAGAAGGGGCTCGAAAACAACCTTAAAGGATGGCGATTCATCACAGATATCACACGCATATTCCTATGGGTTCGATGACTCCAGATCCACTCCAACCACTTCGGCGGTCTTGCGGTCTGGTTCTATCCCTCTACCCCACGAAGATTCCAGATGGGGGCTGTCTGCTGTGGGCTCTTCAGCTGGGTTCTATTCGATGTGGGTTCTTCTAAAAGGCACACCAATATCACGCTAATTTCCAGATGGGTTCTGGAAATGGGTTGATCGTTTTCTTCAAGCTAGAACACGACTGTTCATCTGAGATGTACGGATCCTGAGTCAAAAGGGGATCTCAATCTTCAATCTTCAAGGTTGGTTTTACACTAATTTGTTTCCACTGTGGTTTTGATGAAGGGATGAGACCCATTATCATTCCAAACCAATTTTGAAAATACATGTTGAGATTAAAACTGGACTGTGCGAATCTGAGATTTCTGGGATTCGTACTGTTCAGCTAAGATGTATTTGTTCTTATCTCTAGTATCATACCGTTCATCTGAGATTCTATTGCTCCATTGGGGAAGTAAGGCAGGACCACCATCTGTTGGGTGGGTGCTATTACTGAGCATGAGCATCAATGGGCTTGCCCTGAATCAGAGGGCCAATATGTGGGCCACACACTGGATCAGTTGGATCATTTGACTTATTTAGACCTGCATTCATCAATTTGGACCACTGTACGCAGCAGATAATTTGCATTCAACATTCACAAAATGGTTCTTAAGAGTATGTATGTCCTTATGGGCATATTTTATCATTAGTTGCACTCCACTAGGTGGACTGTTCTCGACCCTATATTTGTGGATGAATGTTGACCTTGGATCTTGGATGACGGTGTTAGGAGCGAGTGGTGTAGTAAGCATGTGTTTAGTACAGGGTTCTACGGGGACAGTTCCCTTGGTTTTATTGCTTGCCGAACAGCCAGAGGCTTATCACACTTGTTTCGTGGTTCTCTGTTTATTGTTTCCACAGTTGAGGGTCAGTTGGTTCGTCCAGTGGGTTAACTTTACACATTTGTGGATCTATTTCTCTTGCTGGAAACTTTGGAGGGACGATGAGTTTGGAGCTTGGACTATGATGTTTGGAGCGGGTGGCGGACTAGGCATGTGTTCAGTGTACGGGTTCTATGGGAGGGTACCCGTGGTTTATTGCTTGCCGAACTGCCTAAGGCTTATCTCATTTGGTCTGAGCTGCTCTGCATTTGTTGTCTCCATTGTTAAGGGGACACTTTTATGTTACCGTATGTGGAGGATGACAGACGAGATAGTTGCACCTTGTGGTTGATTGAGTGTGTTCAGAGTCCGAGGGCGGAGATCACCGACGGTTGTTGCATATTGGTGGCCTTGGTTTCTCTGGTCTAGGAGGTATCTTCTGGGGCTGACTCTGTCTATCATGATCTTTAGCTTGACTAGGGATTCCACCTGTCCTTAGTCCTATCTTTGTCTATTTGATTTCACTGCGGGGTACTCTTACTTTGGATTGGTTCTCATCTGCAACTAATATGGACAGTCACCGGAAACAGAGGAAGCCTGATGTCTTGGGAGCCTAGACTATGATGTTTGGAGCGAGTAGCAAACTAGGCATGTGTTCAGTGTAAGGGTGCTATGGGAGGGTTCCCTTGGGTATATTTGCTTGCCGAACTGCTAGAGGCTTATCTCATTTGGTCCGGGCTGCTCAGCTACTGTTGCTTCCACTCTTAAGGGTTGTTCCATATATATCACCACTTAGCTATGACTTTTCTGCACGCCCGTGCTCATGTCCCTGATGCCGCTCTTTCCGTTGGGATAGCTAGGCTAATGGGACGCGAGCACGGGCGAAATCACATTTCATACATTGGGGCCTGATTGGACCCACTACATGGTACCCTATTATGTGCATGATTTGCTATTCCTAGCATTGCGGGTTGTGCATGAACATTTACCTGCTTCACTTATTGCTTTTGCTTATTTACACCTATGCTGGCGGGATGTGCCAGTAATTCCTATTTTCCCACCCCGGCGGGTTGTGCTGGGGACCACACACTTTTCTTTTCTTTCTTTTCCTTTCTTTCTTTTTATTTTGTCCTCCCTGGGGTATGCCCCTTGTAGGCTGTACATTCGCTTACCCCCTTTTAATTTCAAGCTTATTTACCCAAAAAAAAAGCTTATGCCGGGAAAGGGCCCATCCACTTCGCAAAAGCTTCAGAGGCTATCTATCAAGGGGACCCAGAGCCATTCTGGGACATGAAAAAAAAAACCAAGCTGCCAGGATTTGAAATCTTTGCTGACAACACCTGGAGTAGCGAGGATGAAACAGAAGAATGGGAGGAGCCAGCTAAGAGGCTCCATGATGACTGGATCAAGGTTCTTGACTCAGGGGATCTTTTATCGCTGTTTGGGGAAGAAAGTCCACTAGGTATGAGAGAGGACAAGCCTGCTGGGACAGGAAGCTCTGGAAGATGTTACCACACTCATTGTGGATGCCAATGGAACTTATAAAAATTGCACTTTTGTACCTAGAATCATTTACACTGGCACTGATTTTGAATCTGAGTTTGAGTCTAGCACTGCATCTAGTATTGAGTCTGGTTTTGAGTTGGAGCCTGAATCTGTTATCATTCCACGTCATCACTTCTCTTTTGAATTTGAGTCCACTCTCATGTATCATGCCCCTAGGGCCCCCTCCTTTGAAATAAATGAAATCGACTTTGCTTATCTTGCTGTGTCCGAAATAAATTGTGTCGACCCCGATGATGAGGGGATCGAGTGTGAGGAAGAAATTCCAAAAGAACTCCGATCTCTAATCGAAAGGGAAGATGAAAGGCATGCTCAGCCTATAAAAGAAGAAGTTGTTTCTATAAATTTGAGAGATGAGAGTTATCCGCGCATGGTTCAAATCAGTTCCGGACTGTCTCCAGAAGAATTTAAAGCCCACTCAGATCTCCTGAAAGAATTCGAGGATGTTTTTGCATGGTCACACGCAGATATGCCCGGTATCGACCCTGAGATAGTGGAGCATCGAATCCCTTTGTACTCTGATGCAAAGCCTGTCAAGCAGAAACTGAGGAAGATGAGACCAGATTGGGTATTGGAAATCAAAAAGGAAGTTCAGAGACAGATAGACGCAGGATTTCTAATAGTCACTGAATACCCTCAGTGGGTCGCGAATATTGTGCCGGTTCCTAAAAAGAACGGGAAGATCAGGATCTGTGTAGACTTCAGGGATTTGAACAAAGCAAGCCCGAAAGATGATTTTCCTCTGCCACACATAGACGTATTGGTAGATAACACCGCAGGGCACGCATTGTTGTCATTCATGGATGGATTTTCAGGTTACAATCAGATTCTCATGGCTCCCGAAGATCGTGAAAAGACTACCTTCACCACTGAATGGGGCACCTACTGTTACAGAGTTATGCCATTCGGGCTGAAGAACGCAGGATCTACCTACCAGAGAGCTGCCACAACGCTGTTACATGACATGATCCACAAGGAAGTAGAAGTGTACGTGGATGACATGATTGTCAAAGCCAAGGAAAGAGAAGGGCATCTGCCTGCCCTCAGGAAATTCTTCGAGAGAATCCGCAAATACAGGTTGCGCCTCAATCCAGAGAAATGTACATTCGGAGTCACAGTGGGAAAAATGCTCGGATTCATTATCACCACACGAGGGATTGAGGTGGATCCATCAAAAATCAAAGCCATCCTGGAAATGGAGCCACCTCGAACAGAGAAGGAAATACGGAGCTTTCTTGGGAAGATCCAGTTTATCAGTAGATTCATCGCCAAGTTAATCTCTACTTGCGAGCCGATGTTTCGTTTACTCAAGAAAGGTGTATCATTCAAATGGGACGACAAGTGTCAGCAAGCTTTTGAGACCATCAAGAAGTATCTACAGAACCCTCCGGTATTAACGCCACCCACGCCAGGGCAACCTCTCATTTTGTATTTATCCGTCACATCTTCGGCTATGGGATGTATGTTGGCACAAGAAGGGGAAAGAGGAAGTGAGAAGGCTGTTTATTACATCTGCAAGAAAATGATGGGGTGTGAGGAGCAATACACGTCACTAGAAAAGGTCTGTTGGGCATTAATATGGGCTTCCAAGAAGTTGAGGCACTACATGTTAGCTTACTCCGTGAAGCTGATCTCTCAAATGGATCCACTCAAGTATCTGTTCGAAAAGCCAGCACTGACAGGCAAGCTGGCACGGTGGTTGCTTATGCTAGCAGAATTCGATATCAAGTACATCACTCGGAAGTCAGTAAAAGGGAAAGCAGTTGCAGAATTCCTGGCGGACCATCCTGTGGAAGGACCAGAGGATGTAGAGTTCGAATTTCCCGACGAGAATATAATGACAGCAACCCACGACGTCTAGGTGCTGTATTTTGATGGAGCAACCAATCAGAAGGGATTCGGAATCGGAGTATTGCTGGTCTCACCAGAAGGGTCACACATCCCTCTTGCTTTCAAGTTAAATTTTGAAGTCACCAACAATCAAGCGGAGTATGAAGCATGCATAGTAGGAATGGAAGCTGCCTTAGAAATCGGGGTCAAGAGACTGGAGGTAGTCGGAGATTCCAATTTGGTAGTGTCACAAGCCAACGGGGAGTGGAAGGTGAAAGAAGACAAGCTCAAACCCTACCCCCAAGATCTCGAAGATCTAATCCCACGATTTCAGATGGTCACATTCACTCATATTCCAAGATTGAAAAACAGATTTGCCGACGCTTTAGCAACTTTGGCCTCAATGGTGGAGATACCAGATGGAGTTAAGATCAGATCAATCACAATTGAGCAGAGGGACAAGCCTGTTTTCGAATATGTCATGGCTGTCAAAGAGCCTGACGACGGTCTACCATGGTATCACGACATTTGGAACTTCATCGAGAGAGGGGAGTATCCGGCAGGAACTGAAAAGAAGGACCAGATTGCTCTCCGGAGAATGGCCTCTCAATACATCATTTGCGGAGGAAAGCTACACCGGCGGTCACATTGCGGAATGCATAAGTTGTGTGTGCATGGTACGGAAGCCACGATGATCATGGAAGAAATTCACGAAGGAGTCTGCGGTCCTCACATGAATGGGATAATGCTTGCAAAGAAAATTCTCCGTCAGGGATATTACTGGTCAACCATGGAAACTGAATGCATCCAATACGTGAGACAATGTCACAAATGCCAGATTCACGCCAATCTCATGCATGTACCACCGTCAGAATTGCACTCCATGACTTCACCTTGGCCATTTTCTACCTGGGGCATTGATGTCATTGGCAAAATCACACCAGCTGCGTCTAACGGGCACAAGTTTTTTTTTGGGTAATTAACGGGCACAAGTTCATTTTGGTAGCAATCGATTACTTTACCAAATGGGTCGAAGCCGCTTCATATGCAACTTTGACAGCAGTTCAAGTCTCCCACTTCATCAAGCAGAACATCATCTATCGATATGGTGTCCCTCAGGCTTTTGTGTCGGACAACGGGGTTCATTTCAAGGGCAGAGCCGCAGAAACTCTCGAAGACTTTGGAATCCAGGTTCATAAGTCAACTGTCTATCGGCCACAAACTAATGGGGCTGTGGAAGCAGCGAACAAAACCCTCAAAACAATACTGGAAAAAAACCACTCAGTCTACGAGGGATTGGCACGAACAACTGCCATTGGCATTATGGGGATACAGGACATCCATTCGTACTCCGATAGGGGCAACACCTTATTCTTTGGTATATGGCATGGAGGTTGTCCTCCCAATTGAGCTTGAGGTACAATCCTTGAGAGTCATGGTTGAATCAGAGACCAGCGAAGCAGAATGGCAGAGCTCGAGATTCGAAGAACTTATGTTATTTGACGAAAGACGGCTCAAAGCTTTGTATCACGTCCAGGGTTATCAACGCAGAATTGCACGGGCATTCAACAAGAAAGTGAAATCCAGAGATTTGCAAGAAGGTGACATGGTTTTAAAGGAGATCCGGGTTCCAGTCTTTGATCCTCGCGGGAAGTTTCGACCAAAATGGGCAGGTCCGTACATCATCAGGAAAATCTTGTCTGGAGGCGCGACACAACTCATCGATCTCGACGGCAACAAATTCTCCACTTTGGTTAACATGGATCAGCTCAAGAGATATTACCCCTGAGAGAAGCTCGCTGAACTGAAAACCGCAAGGGCGGGCAGTGCCAGGCAAAATTTAGAGCAAGCCTGCTAAGTCGAAAATCCACATCGGGCGATTTAGGCAAAAGTAAAGGCAAATCAATCAAACGAGCTCGCTAGACCGAAAACCCAAAAGGGCGGTACTAGGCAAAATTTAGAGCGCAAAAGGAGAGTGTTAATACTCGAGTGAACCCTAGCCAAATTTGTACTTTCGAACTACGTTATGACCTGATTCCTGTAAAAAGGATACGTAGGCATCCTCACCTTGAGGACCGGTCGCCATCTTTTAAAATATCTCTATGAGTTGATATCTAGCCGTCACATGCAAATCTAAATGCAACTCTCATAATTCATCTTTATTCAAATAAACTTCTTGGATTACATGGCTGAGCATGAAACTTTCAAAACACAAAGCAGGTAACATGAATAAAATGCTTGAATAAAACATGAAGTTTAATTATTTCTTGTTTTCAAATTTCAGGATTACCTCTGTCGCAGTAAGAGTAACTGGTGGAGTGAGCATTAAGACAGTATCTCATAAAAGCCTAGAGTTGAGAGCTTCTCTCTCTAAAATTTAGAGAGAGAATGCACTCCTCTTACTTTCTACCAACAAATTTTTATCAATCCACCATTCAATCTGTTTGGTCCACTACAATCTGTCTTCTCAGATTGCTATCCATGATCTAACAAAGGGGTTAAGCTCCTTCTATCATAATTTTACACCAAACAATCTGTCTGATTGGAGACCTCTAAATGGGGCCGAACCAATACGATTTCTTCTTCACACTTTGTGTGAAGTACATCAACCAATATCTACTTGGGATCATCATAGCTGGTCTGGGGTAAAGCTCTTGATCGGACAACTCCAGCTTTGTTTTCTATTACTACTCAAGGCTAGATGGAAGTACAAGGTCTGTTGATGGATCATGTGTTCTACAGCTATCCATGGTTTTGCATCTGGTAAAGATTCAGGTGCTAGCACTACAGATATGAAGGTTAGCTCCTGCACTGCTATTTCTTCCTCTGAGTATCAGTTCACCTTCATTATGTGTCGACGATGTCACGGTGGAGGTGGTAATACCACACGGATTCTGGCTCTACATAGGAATCATTGTGGCTGTTAGGAAGTTGAACTTCACGTCTTATTAGTGCCGGTACACAGCTTTACCCCAAAATTACTGGGTTCATCTCTTGAAGAAGATGAACACTGTTTGGAGGATTCACTCTCTCCCAAAGCAAGTGGGCTTTACTAATTTTACAAAGGGCTGTCGTTTTGATTAATTTCGTGCAAGAGCTTTGTTTAATTTCGTGCTATGCTGAAAATCTGGGGAATCTGAGTTCATGAAGAAGATGAACAGTGGTCTGGAGTAGATGACCCAAGTGGGCCCCATGGTCATAAGTCCCACGCGCTGGGGTTGCACAGAGAAAGGGGTGTTGGGATTTGTCCCACAACCCAACTTGCGCTAGCTGTACCGCAACAGGTCCAAGGGGTGGGCCCTGTGCTCACTTTAAACGGTCAAATAAAAGGGGGCTGCCCCTCTTTTCTTCTGCCACAGCTGTCCACGATGGACTCAAATGAAACTTTAATTAATGGTGCGGTTTTACCGTAATGGGTCATCTCGAGAGCATTACGGTGGGTGGGACCAGCTGGTCTATGGGGACCACCCACTGTACTCGCAATTGATATTTTGTAAAGCTGGGAAATCAGCTGTGCCGAGTACTTTTATCTCGGTTTTGGCAAATGGTTGAAATATTCAAAGGCAACTTGTGGTTCAAGTGCCAGCTACTGGTGGGTGGGACCAGCCGTGGTACTCACCTCACCTCTCTTTATCAATATGCACGGCAAAGTGCACTGCCTTTTTGGCTGAATCTTCAAATCAACAGTGGGTCCAATCATGGACTGCTATTACTCGTACACTCAATGGGAAGTGGTTCCATAGTTCATTTTGACCACATTAGGGCTGTTAGTGGGGCCCTTTGCTGTTTGCTCACAAAATTGTGTCAATCCATGTTTTTATTTACTTACTTATCCCTACACTTGCGGGTTGTGCAAGGGCATTTTATTTTCCCACCCGGCGGGTTGTGCCGGGAGTACGCAATTTTTCTTTTTCTTTTCTTTTTTTGTTTTTGTCCTCCCTGGGGTATGCCCCTTGTAGGCTGTACATCCGCTTAACCTCTTTTAATTTCAAGCTAAATTACCCAAAAAAAAAACTGGTGGAGTGACTTCAGGAACCACCACATACCCCATACTCCCGTTCGGCAACATCACGTCAATCTCTCTCCTCAGAACAGGCAGTACTGGACCCTCCACGGGTGTAGGGGCAGCTAGACGGGTCTCCATATCCAGATTATAAGCCAAGCTACTCACCACATAACCGTCGTAGTCCTCTGAGGGGCTGAAAACCAACTCTGTGTCCAGCACCGTGAACGCCTCTACCTCAGCCAAGGTATACTCCTGCGTCCTCTGAACGAACGGCGGAAGAGGACCCGACACTCTGAAGTGGTCTAAACCCAGGGACTGGCGCGTCACCCTCTCACCCAAGTACCACTGCCACCCATATGGAGACTCCAACAGCACTCTCCCTCGCGTCACCGCCCTGCTCCGAGTCAAGTAAGGAGCACTCAACCTGCCCCACGCATGCCAGTTCACCTGCAAAGAACCATGGGTTACTTTCAAAGTCAACAATGGAATCAAAATGCCTGGAAAAGAAGTCAGAAGGTTTGGTACCATACCGTCTCGCCCCTGGACTGGTCCAAGAAGACGCGAAAGAACCTCAGCTGCCCCTTTTTCCCACCTTTCCCGACATGCCCATTGGTCCACTTCGCTGCCCGCGGAAGCACGCGTTTGTCTGCATGAGAGTTCTCTGGGGCCGGCACTCCAAACACCTCATAAGCCCATACCTGCATTGTTCAAAGAAATGTATCAGTAACAGGAATAAAAACAACAGTTCATGAAGTATCTAAAGCAGGGAGAAATAACTTGACATACCTCTAGGACCCTCCAGTAACCACCAAGAGTGTTCGCCGCTCCGCGAACCACTGAGCCAAGGAAACAGTAAAGAGTGCCCAAGGCAAATCCACCCCAGTCAAACCGATCAGCCGTCCTCAAATCTGCCAAAGCAGGTAACCAACTCAGGTGCACCGAGTTCTGCCTATTCGGAAATAGCGCAGTGCCAAACAAGAAAAGCAAATAGGCTCTCGCCATCTGTGCAGCCTCAGCAGGAGATCCCGGCTCGTGATCCCATATCGCCGGTAAATGGTCACATCTCACCATCGCCTCATCTCCAACCTCCCTCCCCAGAAAGTGGCGCACGGCCGCCCAGTCCAAGTACAAGCCAGAGTCGAAGGGTATCGACTCGCCACCAACTCTCAACCCTGTAGTCGCAGCAAAGTCCAAAGGGGTGATCGTCATCTCCCCGAACCGAAAGTGAAAGCTATTGGTGGTGTCCCACCAATGCTCCATCAGAGCCCTCAGCAACTTCCGGTCCGTCCGAGTGGGCAGTAAAGTACTGATAAACACAGTAAAACCAGCTGCATCCACCAACTCCCTCACACTCGGAGGCAACCTCCTGTACTGAGCCAAGCAATCAGATGGCCCGCCATATCCCAGAAGAGAATGATCCACCTGTTTCAAAAACATTGCACAAATTCAGTCAGTAAAACCTCGCCCAACCGAGGAAACTGCTGCAAGTTCCGTGCCAAGGTCTCGTCAGTAACCCCCTCCAAGGTATCCCCCAAAGTAGCTCCTGGAGCTCATGAAGAACCAACCCGAGAAGTAAACAAAACCGGGTCAGAAGGCTCCCCAGTGTCGGCACTCTCCTCTGGCACCTCGCCCGTGCCAAGTACCCGAGTCAAGCTCCTAAACACACGAGCAACAGGTACAACAAGGGCCACCCCCTCAGCCAGTGCTCTACCAACCTCTACTCTCTCCATCTCTGCTCCCTCAGTCTGTGCTCCCGCGGCACGTGCCTCCTCAGCCTGTCCTCCCTCACCACTAACACCTCCACTATAGAACATCCCATCACCCATCTCCTCATCACTACTACCACTCATCTCCCCAAGATCCTCCATAAAAACATCCCCAGGTCGCACAATGGTGATCGGAACCCTAACAGAAGTATCGTCACCACTAACCGGGTACTCCCTCACCAAAACAGCACTCGCAACATCAGGGAAAACTACACCCTCACCACCTATACTCTCCTCCGCAACCCGCGGGTCAATCAGAACATCAACACCACCAACATTCATTTCAATCTCAGGCAAAGGTACATTTATATCAAGATCAATATGCATCGAACTACTAGAAGCGGTAACGGTACTTACCGGGATATCGGTACTCTCCATAGTCGCCCAAACGTCGTCCATTGCACTATACTGTTCCGCTATTGCCCGAAGAACATCATCTCCATCCCCGGTCTCAACCAGTACCGACCCACCGTGCCCCAGCGGAGGAGTAGCCCCACCATCACCCGCATGGCCTTCCTCATGAACCGCACGGGTCTCTTCTCCACCCACATCAGCCGCCTGAGGTACCTCAGTACCGGATTCGGCCGCGCGGTGCCCCCAACCATAGATGGGTCACTCTCTCTCGGTTCCAACGCCGGAGAATCAACCATGGAGGCTTGAGCCACCGCCTCCTCTGCCGCAGAGATCGCCGCCGACCGATCAACACCGGCACCAACAGGAAGATCTGGGTTTTCATTCATATCGGCCATGACCCGAACGTGACTCTCGATTTTCTCGCAAAATTTCGAACGGGACTTGAGTAAATTGGACGAAAGAGGAGATCTTTGTTCTCTCACAAGATTTTCGGAATCGCCTCTCTAAGTTTTCGAACGAATAAAAGAGGAACCAGACAAGCCCGACGGTTTTGATTTGTGTTAAAACCGCCTAAGTAGCCGTGCGGTTTACCACATAGGCCGTCCGGTGTAATTAATACGCCGCACGGTTCTTCTTCTGCCTTCTACATCGCACGGTTTTATTATTTCAACCGCACGGTTCACCATTACCAGCCGCACGGTTTACCGACGCATGTTCCAGGTATGTATCCCTAAGTCACACTATCGGATCCTTTTATTTCCCATCACGCGCTCTGTGTTTTATATTTTCAACAAGCCCTCAACGGCATTTCCTATATTTCCTATTTTACAAATTAAGTCCTCAACGGCATTTCTATTTTTCCAATTACAATTAAGCCCTCAACGGCATTTCCTATATTTCCTATTTTACAAATTAAGTCCTCAACGGCATTTCTATTTTTCCAATTACAATTAAGTCCTCAACGGCATTTCCTATATTTCCTATTTTACAAATTAAGTCCTCAAACGGCATTTCTATTTTTCCAATTACAATTAAGTCCTCAACGGCATTTCCTATTTTTCCAATTACAATTAAGTCCTCAACGGCATTTCCTATTTTTCTTTTTTTGGGTAAATTAGCTTGAAATTAAAAGAGGTTAAGCGAATATACAGCCTACAAGGGGCATACCCCAGGAAGGACAAAATGAAAAAGAAAGAAAAGAAAATTGTGTGGTCCCCGGCACAACCCGCCGGGGTGGAAAGATAAGTACCAGCACATCCCGCCGGAATAGGTGTAAATAAGCAAAAATGCACTAAACGTAGCAGATAATTGTATTAATGCCATGCACAACCCGCAAGGCTAGGATAATATCAAATTTATGCGCACAAATGGATAACATGTTGTGGGACCAAGATGAGGCCCCACCGTATGAAATGTGAGTTAACCCGTGCTCGCGTCCCATTAGCCTAGCTCTCCCAAAGGAAAGTGCGACATCAGGGACATGAGCACGGGCATGCAGAATAGCCATAACTAAGTAGTAATATATATGGAATAACCAACCCTCAACAGTGGAAACCAACAGTAGCTGAGCAGCCCGGACCAAATGAGATAAGCCTCTAGCAGTTCGGCAAGCAATAAACCCAAGGGAACCCTCCCGAAGAACCCTTTTCACTGAACTCATGCCTAGTTTGCTACTCGCTCCAAACATCCTAGTCTAGGCTCCCAGACATCAGGCTTCCTCTGTTTCCGGTGACTGTCCTTATAGATTGCAAGACAGAATGGCCAACTCTCAACCATTAAGTCCTCAACGGTATTTCCTATTTTTCCAATTACAATTAAGTCATCAACAACATTTCCTATTTTTCCAAAATTACACTTAAGTCCTCAAACGACATTTCACAAATTCATGATAAGCCGACAAAGGTATTTTCCAAGGTATTTTCCAAAGACATTTGTTATATAAGTCCCTCTGAGGCATTAAAACATCTTTATAGCCCTGAACTACGATTGGTCTGATCCCTGCAAATGGGGTACGTAGGAAGCCCCGTGCTCGACCACTTTCTGTTTTATCTGTTTTCTTACACCAAAGAAATCAAAATTGGGACGTCTATATCTTTGACGCAACTTACATCACAGAATGATGATTAATTCTCGTCAAAGAGGGGCAACTGTAGACACCCCAATTTTATCCTCGTGTATCCCCAATGATGAAAGAAATGGTCAGTGGTACCTTGGAACAGCTTGGAACGGCTGCTGAGAACTTCAGAATCTTTGGACAGAAATACCCCTAGTCGTACGGTTCACCATTCAAAAACCGTACGGTTCACGTTTCTATAATCAAGCCGTGCGGTCTACTCCTTTCAACCGTACGGCTAACCACTTCAACCGTACGGTTAAAATCAAGAAAATATTCGTTTTGCCAGCAGGAGCATCTCATCATGAAATGGCAGGGAATCGTACTCATTTTTATTCCTTTCTTCGGCTATAAGAACACCTCGCCTCTCCCGTTCTCAACACACAGAAAATTCCCCTACTCTGACGTTATGCCGGAAAACTCTCCGATCAATTTTTCCGTCTGAAATTCTGTCCAAACTCCCCTGTAAACCTCAAGCCTATCCTATTTCCTTCGTTTAAAACCTCCCAGTGATCCACCCGTACGTATCAA
The DNA here is from genome assembly GCA_016920895.1 of Vaccinium myrtillus. Classification (NCBI taxonomy): domain Eukaryota; kingdom Viridiplantae; phylum Streptophyta; class Magnoliopsida; order Ericales; family Ericaceae; genus Vaccinium; species Vaccinium myrtillus. The sequence goes on from CM029276.1 coordinate 18,891,654, forward strand.
ATCCGTTTTGAATCCATTCTCCAGGAGTTCAAGCCTAAAGTTTCTGAAATTCTTAGCCGTTCGAAAATTTCCAGCAACGTACAACCGTACTTCTAAAATCGGGTTTCGAAAACTTGATTCTTTGAGGGGATCCTCCCGGGTCGAGGGTGACTCCAATAGTCATCACTAGGCTCGGGTGGTTGAATATTTCGTAAAAATTGAGTTTTACAAGCAAAAACAAGTTACTGTTCGAAAAACAAAATTTCGAATTTTTTTCCGAAAAGTGAGCCGTACGGTTCACTTAAGTGAACCGCACGGCCCACTTATACAAGCCGTACGGCTAACCTAAGCAAACACGAAATTTTCCCCTGTTTTCCTCTGTTCGTACCCTGTTTCTCTGGTTTCTTTGCAACTGTTTTTCCTTATTACACCCTTTCCCCTTTATTTTTCTGTTATTATCATTTAGTCCTTTTGTTTAATTTTATTTCCGTTATGGTTCTATTTAATTTCTTTATTTGCTTGTTTATTTGCCAAAGTTTTCAATGAAACATTTTCTAAAATTCCACAAAAATTTAGTAGAGACCGGGAATCCCCTGGGCGAGCGGGGTGCTTTTCAACAAAACCTTGCCCGTTCGTAACCTGACTTCCGAATCCGAGAATCTTTTCGCAAACCAAATCTTTTCTAAGACGGCACGAGAGTCATTCTTTATTTTACAAAACGGTTTCTCTGGTACCAAAAAAAACTTTTCATATAAACCCCGGGTGGCGACTCACATTTTTTTCTGTTTTCATCGAAACGCCCGCGTGGATCTCACCGTCCACATCCACATATACTTCTACCTCCTTGTGGATCATGTCATGCAAAAACGTTTTGGCAGCTCTCTGGTAAGTAGATCCTACATTCTTCAGTCCGAATGGCATAACCCTGTAGCAGTAGGTACCCCATTCCGTGGTAAAGGTAGTCTTTTCACGATCTTCGGGAGCCATGAGAATTTGATCATAACTTGAAAATCCATCCATGAATGACAGCAGTGCGTGCCCCGCGGTGTTATCTACCAATACATCTATGTGGGGCAGAGGAAAATCATCTTTCGGACTTGCTTTGTTCAAATCCCTGAAGTCTACGCAGATCCTGATCTTCCCATTCTTTTTAGGAACCGGCACAATATTTGCGACCCATTGAGGGTACTCGGTGACTATTAGAAACCCAGCGTATATCTGTCTCTGAACTTCTTTCTTGATTTCCAACACCCAATCCGGTCTCATCTTCCTCAGTTTCTGTTTGACAGGCTTCGCGTCAGGGTACAAAGGGATTTGATGCTCCACTATCTCAGGGTCGATATCGGGTATATCTGCGTGTGACCATGCAAAAACATCTTCGTATTCTTTCAGGAGATCCAAGTGAGTTTTGAATTCTTCTGGAGACAGTCCGGAGCCGATTTGAACCATGTGCGGATTACTCTCATCTCTCAAATTTATAGAAACAACTTCTTCTTTTATAGGCTGAGCATGCCTTTCATCTTCCCTTTCGATTAGAGATCGGAGTTCTTTTGGAATTTCTTCCTCAAACTCGATCCCCTCATCATCGGGGTCGACACAATTTATTTCGGACACAGTAAGATAAGCAAAGTCAGTCTTTTGTACCACTTGTCTGGTGTTTCTCTCCTCTCTACTTGATAAGAGAGGAACACCCCGTAGTTAGGATTTTTCTACATTGTTGTACGCTGCCTTATGGCCATCTTTTTTGCACCTTTTCTTTTTTTCTTTTCCTTTTGTCCTCCCTGGGGTATGCCCCTTGTAGGCTGTATATTCTGTTGCCTTCTTTTTTATTTCAAGCTTATTTACCCAAAAAAAAAAAAGATAAGTAAAGTCGATTTCATTTATTTCAAAGGAGGGGGCCCCAGGGGCATGATACATGAGAGTGGACTCAAATTCAAAAGAGAAGTGATGACGTGGAGTGATAGCAGTTTCAAGCTCCGACTCAAAACCAGACTCAATACTAGATGCAATGCTGGACTCAAATTCAAAATCAGTGCCAGTGTAAATGATTCTAGGTACAAAAGTGCAATTTTTATAAGTTCCATTGGCATCCACAATGAGTGTGGTAACATCCTCCAGAGCTTCCTGTCCCAGCATCATCAGCTCCATATCCTTAACAAGCTTTAAATCAAAAAGTGTTGCAGCAGGCTCGTCCTCTCTCATACCTAGTGGACTTTCTTCCCCAAACAGCGATAAAAGATCCCCTGAGTCAAGAACCTCGATCTAGTCAACATGGAGCATCTTAGTTGGTTCCTCCCATTTTTCTGTTTCATCATCACTACCCCAGGTGTTGTCAACAAAGATTTCGAACCCTGACAGCTTGGTTCTTGTTTCCATGTCCCAGAATGGCTCTGGGTCCCCTTGATAAACAGCCTCTGGAGCTTTTGTGAAGTGGATAGGCCCTTTCCCGGCACAAGCTTGTACTTTCCTACCATGACCAGATTCATAACCGAGACCAAAACGGTTGTTGTTTGTCAGAAACTTGGGGAACTCTGCTACCCCTTGATTGTTGCGACCAAGCCCTAGGCCGGGCAAATAATCCATTTTTAGCATCATATCCAGAGCCGTTGATCTTATCGAAAAATCCTCATCCATTTTGATAGTGAATACAACGTCGGAAGTATCAAAGGAAAAACCTCCAAGAGTGATGTCTTCTTCTCCATGAGCAATCTCAAGCAAGGGAGCATTGTCAGGGATATGTGGAAATCCTTGTTCTTAAAACCCAAACAATAAGCTGTACGCAGGGGACAGACATTCAAGGCGGATCCATTGTCCAATAACACAACTGGGACCCACTTTCCCATGCACTTCAAAGTAATGTGCAATGGCTTGTTGTGACCGGCTCCTTCTGGTGGTAGATCCTTTTCAGTGAAAGCTACGACATGCTTCGCGCGGGTTGGTGTGAGCAGAGCTACCATCGTTTCGGGAGGAGTGTCTGGTGGTACCTCCATGTTTGACAGAGCTTTAATTGGTTTCTGACCGTGCTCTCGAGATGAAGAGAGTAACCCCCAAATAGATACTGAGGCCGGGGTTCGTTAGAGCTGTTTCTGAATTGGATCACTTATTACCGGGGGATTCTTTTGTGGTGGCCTAGCAGGCAGGTTCTGCTGGATGATACCTCCTGGATGGTTAGTAACTGTGTCCTCGAGGATAGGGTCATCCCAAACGAAATCTTCTGTCACGGCATGGTTGGAGGGATTCCTACCTTGAAGATGGGCCGGCTGGTGGATTCGACCATTTCTGGTTATTCTGTTGACCGTTTCTTCCCATAACTCCTGATTTTCACCCCAGAAATTCATGTATTCTTCATTGACCTTCCGTTTGCCAGCCCTGATAGCTACCCTTTTCCGCATTGTTTCTTGATCCTCGGCCCAGAAATTCATCAGATCATTTTTGGTCCTGTGTTCCTCCATTTTCACTGCTTCCATCTTTGTCTCGCCTCACCTTGGAGTTTGTCTTTTTTGAGGCGCGGCGTGGTGGGGAATTCCTCCGTTGGTCCCTCCGTGATGGGACGTTTGAATCTCTTTCTCGGGACTTGCCACCCTCGCGGGGGGAGGCTTCTTTGGGGCGCCAGGTGGTTCTCGAGAAGGATCCCTCCCGGCCCCACTCTGTTGCGGCGTACAGAGATCTCTATCGTCCATGGATGATCTCGGTGGGGGGTTTTTAATCTAAATTTCCCACAGACGGCGCCAATTGTAAGAGGGGAAAAACTCACGAAGTTATCTCCTTGCTCTTATGAGATCAAATCCTCTTCTGATGGAGCGATTCTGATCCTGCAGCACGAGCAAACTGTCAGAGCACCCCTGCCACTTGGCGGCAAGGGCCCTCCGATGGCTAAGTTAGTACAGACGAACTGGAGGATGACCGAAACGAGTGTGTAAGTATGAGTGTGGGTCTAAGCATACCTCTAGTATTTAGGAGTCACCTGCTTATATAGGCGATTAATTTGCATTTACATTCCTTGTGGAATTCTTCCCTGTATGGAATCCTTCCAAGCTTAGGATTCCTCCTTTTTGGGCAGCGTAGCCTGCATGATTCTGTATCCTTATTCGATAAGGACTCTTGCCAAGATGGCCGCGTACTGCTCGTTCGGAGCTTTACCCTACATGGGAGTTCTCTCCTTGTTTAGAATGTTGACTGGCTTTCCATCTCTGAGTAAGATTGTGCTTATCTTCGCAAGCTCAACCGATTCTGAGAATATCTCCGAATATTCCCTCCTTTCCTTATCTTCGAGAGGTAAGTCTGTTGCTAGGGTTTATCCCACTTTGGGCCGTTCCTCTTGCGTCATCCGACGAGCGGGCTGACTTGGTTTATTACCACATTGTGGGCATCGTGGTCGTCAGCGTATTACTCCGTATCACTTCCCTCGCGCATGTCGCGTGGTAGCTCTGGACGAGCTATTTTGTTCGTCTACTGTAGTCTTTGGAAAATACCCCACACAAAAAGCTCTACAAATGGGTTGACCAGATCACCGAGCCCAATCAATGGAACAACACTGAAAACCATCCAGGTTGGAAATTTCACATCACGCCAGACAATGGCTCAAATATGCACCCAGACAAGATCACTGTCATGTATGAAGAAAATGATGAAGACTTTTGTCCCATGCCACCGGTCAAGTACATTGACGAAGAAGGCAATCCGGTGTACTACTTTGCTGACCCAGTCACTGGCCACAAGTACTGGGATGAATGCAACTGTGATGGCTGCTACGAAGACTACCTTCGTGATGATGAGGATGTATCCCACCGCCAGCTCAAGAAACAGGAGGAGGAAGAAGCCAAGGCCCGCAAGGGAAAGCAGAAGCTCGGTGAAACCAGTTCACTATCCACCCCGGTCATCCCAACTCATCCCATCACGTGAAGCCACAACCTAAACAAGCTGAAGCACGCACCACAACCAGATCTGATCAAGCCGTCGAGGGCTCTTTTGGAATAAAGTCAACATCAGTTGTCTAAGTTTGAATGCCGAGTCTGTTGTAGTTATTTATCGAGTCTGTCGTTGTTTTCTGTACGGGTTATTTACCGAGTATGTAATAGCATGTACTTTGCTTTCCGAGTCTGTTTTCCGTCTAACGGAACTCCTTTTGTATCACTCCACGCTTGGGTGATCAATGAAAAAAGACATCTTTTAATAAAAATTTGGGAGCCAATTTGCAGCCCCGAACTACGTTACGGTCTGATTCCTCTTCACGGGGATACGTAGGCAACCACGGTCCGGTCGTTGCATTCAGTAAAACTAGAGAAAATTAGGGCAATCTCGCATGATGCATAACACGTCATTCATCCATGTAAATAGATTGCATGTACATCATGATTTATTTTGTTCATACCATCAGTACATAACCATTGGCAAAAACAAGAGCACTCCTGCACCTGGTTGGACTCGAACTCCACTACAACGATTAATTCGGACTAAGTCAAGAGTGGAACAGTCAGCTAGCCTTCCAGTCATGACCAAGAACACAGAACAGACAGAGAAGACCGAGGTTCAGATTCTCAAAGAAGCTTTGGAAGATCAACGAGCCGCTAATAGCAAGCAAATGGCCCAGATGATGATCTTGATCCAGGACATTACTTCCCGATTGCCTTCTGGGGAATCATCAAATAATCACCCAGAAATGGATGCCATGATGGCCAAGGTAGCCAAGCTTGAGGAATCAGTTCAGAAACAAGAAAAGATCGCTGCTATAGGCATTGATATGGAGAAACTATGTCTGTTCCCTGATGCCAAGCTGCCTGACAAGTTCAAGCCAATTGACTGGGACAAGTTTGATGGGAGCGGTGATCCGAAAGCACACCTGCAAACATATGTAGGTACCCTATCCATGTATGATGTGGAGAAGAACGCCATGGTTCAGATGTTCCAGCAAACCCTGACAGGATCTGCACTCCGTTGGTTTCTGAATTTAGACAATTCAAAGAAGAAGACCTGGGAAGACATTGGGGTAGCCTTCGTGGCTCAGTATAACTACAACATCCAGTTGTAAATGACCATTCGCGAGTTAGAATCTACAAAGATGGGAAAGAACGAATCTTTTGCCGACTTTGTCAAACGCTAGAGAGGGAAGGCTTCACAGATGATGGACAGACCCTCGGAGAAAGAGCTGATGAGGATTATCACTCGGAACTTGGAACCAGATTTTGCCAAACACCTGGTGGTCTTTCAAACCTCCGCCGACTTCAAAACCTTTTATGAAGCTGGCCTTGCAGTTGAAGACGCAATCCACACTGGCATATTCGACAAAGGAGAATCTTTTTCTCGACCTAAGCGAGTCTACTCCGGCAACAACAATACCCTTTTCGGACCAAACACTTACAGTCTGGCCCAGGCCAGTTCTTCCAATCCCAAGCCAGTCAAAACTGAATCAGTTAACCAGATAGCCACCCAGTCACCACCTATCCAAAACACTTCCTAGCCAAGAAGAGAATTTTACCAATTCCCTTTCCCTCTTACCACTGTCTACAAAAAGCTCCTTGAGAAAAATGACATCAAGCCTCTTGATCCACCCAAAGAGCTTCTTGCAAACCACAACCCAAATTTCTACTGTGCCTACCACCAAATGCCCGACCATCATACAAATAATTGTATCCGTCTCAAATACATAGTCCAAGACTTTGTTGATGACGGAACCATCCCGATTCCCAAGCAAAAGCCCAATACCATTTCCAATCCCTTGCCTAACTATAAACAAAATATCGAGATCAACCAAATATCCTTCAGCACCACTACAAAAGGCCAAAGCCCTACCCAGTTCAATCCAAGCCTGTACATCGTACCAGTCACTGAACCAAAACCCTTTATCCCAATGACGGAAGACCCGGAGGTCTATGCCATTGGAACTCTTGAACATAAACTCAAATGGGTTGACCTTGTTGAAGAAGGAGAATGGGCCATGAACGACCAGGAATGGGAAGATTCCTAACAAGCATTGTTCGGTTCTTTGCTAATCTCTTGGGACCCGAGCCAGTACATCGTCCCCGAATTTCATGACAAGCCAGTTGTTTACATGCCGGAAGGTCTCACTATCAGCTAAGTTGAAGAGACGAAAATCTGTGCTGATCCTCTGGACGCAGTTTCACTCCCGGTATTATTTCAGCACAACTCTGCAGGTAGTGTGTACGCTCGATTTTTCCGTTGGTTTGCGAAAAAGGTAATTATCCACGGAGTTTTGGTCGTGAAAAAGGGCGATCCGGGAAATGAAGAAAAATTTAGAGTCGCCACCCGGGGTTTAATTCTTAGAGAATGTTGGGTACCCGAGAAACCGTTTTAGAAAATAACGACTCTTGTGCCGCTGAAAAAGGGTTTGATCTGCGAAAATTAGAGATTTGGGTTCGGGAGCCAGGTTACCCGCGGGGAAGGTTTTGTTTAAAAAAATGCACCCCGTGTGCCCGGAATTTTCCGGTCTTTACTAAATTTTTGTGGGATTATTTTGTTTGCAAAGATTTTATGAAAAACTTATGTAACACATAAACAGTATATCGCGAAATAATAAATTTAAAGGAAATCAATAATGATGATAAATTAAACAACACATAACCAAGTATAAAAATGCGAGAAAATTAACTGAGAGGGAACGTAAACGCGAAAATATGAAAGTGGAGGGTGTAAACTACATTTTAACCCTCTGGTTTTACTAAAAAACAGAGCATCGGATTCCAGAAACAGAGCAAGCAAAAATATTTTCCAGTGACACCGTACGGTGTCCAAAGTCATACCGCACGGCGCATGAAGGATGCCCCTTGTAAGCTGTATATTCGCTTAATCCCTTTTAATTTCAAGCAGAATTATCCAAAAAAAAAAATGAAGGATGCCGTACGGTGCCGCTGTGCAGTGTATTTTCCGAAAAATTTATGTTTCTATCCAATTGAAACCAGCTTCTGCTTTTGTGTAAAAACCAACTTATTTGTTGATAAAGATGGGTTTTGGAAAATGATTTTGATGAAAGAATGTACCTCATTTGAAGGACGGTATCCCGTGACAATAGACGGTGTCACGCGAAACTCACCCAAGAGGTTCGAATTTTGTTGAAATCTCTCTGTTTGGGCTCAAGGAAGAGCTACGAAACTCCCCTCAAGCCCGGTGGAGATACCCTCAGAAGATTGTTGTGATTCAAGTGCAGATTTTATACCTTGAAACGAACCGAACGGGTTGAAATGGAACTCGTAATTTTCCGGGTTTGCAGAGCAAAGTGCTTAAGGGGTTTTACTAGGTAAATATGAGTAGGGTGAAGAGGTTTTTGGATGAAAGATGATTGCTCCGGAGATGGTTTTGACAGAGTAACGAGGGACGATGAATTTTGCTTTCTGAGAGAAATTTTTCTGAGAACTGATTAATCTCCCCTTGGCCTCCCCTTCTCACGCCTTTCATAGAGGGGATTTTGGGACGAACTCATCATTCCGATGATTCCCGTACGCCAGCGATTGTAATGATGTGCGAATATCATCATCGCTTCAGAGCTGCTGGGCGAACCCGGGAATCCTGTTGATGGGACAAGGATACCGCACGGTGCCACGGATATACCGTACGGTGCTGATAATGACACCGCACGGTGCAAACAGGTTTTCAAGCCGTACAATTATGGGTTTCGGACCGTACGGTTCAGGTGGGTTTGGGGATTTTTGGTTTGTTTGATCCATCCAACTAAAAGAGCCGTCCCGAGGTATATTTCGCGCATCTTTTCATCATTGGGGATGCATAAGTTTATTCAAAATTGGGGTGTCTACAGTTGCCCCTCTTCGACACGGCTTGGTCACCATCATGTTGGTGCAAGTCGTGCTAGAAGATTCGGACATCCCAATTCAAATAACCATGCAGAAAACAAGTAAGAAAAACAGTAAATTTGGTCGAGCTCGGAGCTTCCTATGTACCTCGTCTGTGAGGATCAGACCAATCGTAGTTCGTCGGGGCCGTCATGAAAAAGTTGATGCCTCATTTTTCAACGAGGGAAAAACGAATGATTTTTGCAAGAAAACAATTTGGAGGCTTTGAAGCCGTTAAAAATATTTTGGGGGCTCTGAAGGCCGTAAAAATCTCGAACAATTGCCATTGAGGACTTAAAAGGTTTCGTGAAAATAAATTGCCTTTGAGGACTTAAATGATTTTCGTAAAAATAGATTGCCTTTGAGGACTTAAATGATTTTCGTAAAAATAGATTGCCTTTGAGGACTTAAATGATTTTCGTAAAAATAGATTGCCTTTGAGGACTTAAATGATTTTGGAAGAAAATTGCCTTTGAGGACTTTATAGAAACTTTGTACTATCGTAGAAAGGTTTAGCAATACCATACCATGGAAGCAAGTGAAAGTGGTCGATCCAGCAGGGGGAAAGTGCAATTTTTTTTTGAAGTGACTGAAAGAAGACGCCGCGGTGTGGGCATTAATACCGCGCGGTGCACACCGGTATGCCGCACGGTGTAAGTGGAATATTTTTGCCGAGAATTGATTCCAAAACCGCCAAAACCTTCCGCCTTCTGCGTATTGTGTTCAAAATACTCGATCGGTCATATCTCATAGCGAAGACCGATTTCTTCTTCACGAGTGAAATCTTCTTCTTCCCAACTATTTCCGATCGAGAGAGAGATAAAAAATTTTGTGACTTCGAGACCATGGCAAGTTCCGGCAACGGTCGATCGTCGTCGTCTGATGAGGAGGGCCGATCATCGGTTCATAGAGGGGAAGACACAGCCACTCAACCGGTTGTGGGTGACCCATTATCGACCGAATTTGATTCGGCTACGACGAGTCCTGGTGGTACCAAGCACCGTGCGGTGCTAATCGGGGATGGAGCACCCCGTACGGTCGAGATTGAGACCCGTACGGTGGAGTCTAGCGGGGAACAGTCTGTGGTGATGCCGAGCGACGGCGGGACGACGATGAGTGATACCCACGGCTTGGCCGGAGGTAGTTTGGACACCATGGTTGCCGATGTACCGCCTAGGAGTGGAATTGCCGATGACCGGCCCATAGGAGTTGATAATGTTGCCATGCAGGGTGGCGAGAGCAGTTCTGGGGCCATGGAGGTTGACGTGCCGGGCACGGGTGCACAGGTTTCAGAGGTGGAGATGGATATTGGGGGTATTCACGTTTTGGTCGAGCAGAGATCCGCCGGGGAGGGTGCTGACACTGGTTCTCAGGAGAGTATGGTACCCAGTGACCTTTTGAGTGCTTCTTTGGTTACAGAGGTGCCCGTTGGAGGAGAAGGGACGTCAGCAGTTGTTGTTCCAGTGTTGAGGAGGGATTTGGGGAAGGAGAAGGTTGTAGTGGAGGAGGCTCGAGACTCGAGCAGTGGGGGCGAGGAGATGGAGGTTGGCGCTTCAGACCCAGTAGTTATTCCTGCTGCAGTTGGTTCTTCTCGGGCTCCTAGTTATACCACGGCTGATACGCTGGAGGGAGCGAGAGATGAGGACTTGGCGCGGACCCTTCAGGAGGATCCAACTTTTGCTGAGGTTATAGCCGAGGAGAGGGTGCCTGAGCACGTTCAGGACATGTTCCTTGAGGAGAGACAGAGAGAGGCTGAGGCCGAGGCTGCAGGAGAGGGTGCTCTTCTGCCCTAGTGGCAGAGGTGGAGAGAGCTCAGAGGGCGAGGCCCCCGTTTGACCCGGAGACTTACGTGCCACGGGTGCACTTCTTTATACCGATGGGGTCTGACGTGTATTCGTTGATACACCTGTTCTATGGTGAGCTGACCTTGCTGAGGGACCCGAAGACTCATATTTCTGCTCGTCCACTGGTATGTGCTTCAATTGTTGCTTTCAACGCTCCTGCTTTGAATTTTTGCATTTGCATGTTTTCCTATTGTTGTTGCCTGAAAAACTTGTATTTGTTTTCTGAAACAGAGAAACGCTTCCTTGTCAGTATACGGAGGTTCGTCAAACTCCCTGGAGTGCTTCAGGAGCTTGCCTGGGGCAGTGAGAGAGGTGATTGAGGGCACGGGCTTCATGGACTTTATACGGCTTCTGGTGTCGACGCGGGCGGACCGCAGGTTGCTGAGAGCTCTGATTGAGCGTTGGTGGGACACCACCAGCACTTTTCACTTGAGGTTCACTGAGATGACTGTGATGCCTTTGGACTTCTCGGCGATCACAGGTTTGAGAGTAGGTGGCGAGCCAGTCCCGTTCGATTCGGGGCTATACAGAGACAGTGTAGCTGTGAGGCACTTTCTGGGGAGAGAGATAGGCGATGGAGAGCCTATGGTGAGGTGCGACCACTTGCTGGCCTTATGGGACCACGAGCCAGGGTCACCGACAGAGGTGGCCCAGATGGCTAGAGCTTACTTGTTGTACTTGTTTGGTGTGTCCCTGTTCCCGAACAGGCGGAGTGAGGTTCACCTGGATTGGCTCCCGGCACTGGCGGACCTGAGCAGAGTGGCGAGCTTGGACTTCGGAGGTGCTACTCTTTGTACCCTCTACTGCTTCTTGGGTGCTGCTAGCCGAGGAGTTGGGATGAGCCTCGGAGGCTTCTAGAGAGTGCTTGAGGTAAAAACTTTACATGTTTGCTTATTGCTTTTCAAGTTCCTGAAATTTTGCCATGTAGATTGTAGCTTGCTGATAATCCCTTTTTAACCATGCAGGTGTGGGCTTATGGGTGCTGGGGATGTTCCCTCCGGCGAACAGCCATGAAAATGAGGAGGTGATTCCCCGAGCAGCGAAGTGGGACCGAGAGCACCGAGGCGGTAGTGTTCATGCAGGGAGAGTCAACGACTTCCGTCGTTTCTTGGACCAGACTGACGGTAGCACGGTAAGATCCTGGATCTTGTGTTGCTTTCAAATTTGAGCATCCTGTTCTGTTTCCAGCTTTTCTGAAGAAATTGAGTTTGCTTGCAGGTGATGTGGCATGCATGGGATGCAGCGACTGATCAGTACTTGGAGCGGAGCAGGGAGCTGACACAGGGGCGGATTCTATTGGAGTCTCCGTACGGTTGGCAGTGGTACTTGGGAGAGAGGGTGCCTCGTCAGTCCCTCAGGTTGGCTCACTTCAGGATACTGGGGCGCATACCCCTGGCGTACCGGATCGACGAGTACACACGGGCAGAGATAGAGAGATACACCGTGCTGGACACTGTGCTTCCCTTTAGTAGTTCTCCAGACTATGAGAGCTTCCTGGTTGGCCACCTGGCCAGTTTCTTGGATATGGAGGCCCGAATAGCAGCCTTGGAGACAGCTTTGCCGGTGTTGAGGAGAGAGATAGAGGTGCAGACTCCCGGAGGGATGATGGGAGTGTTGGAGGTTCCTTGTGTTGCACCTCCGCTAGACCTTGCTTCTGTTCAGGTAACCTGTGAAAGAAAGAAAACATGTTTCGCAATTTATGTTTCCTTGTGCATTTTTTATGATACCTGCAAAATGCTTTGTTTTGCAGATTCCTGCCAGCTGGGCTTCAGAGTCCTATCAGCTGACTTGGACTTGGAGGCTTTAGTGCGCCGTTTGATGATAGGCGACGTTCCAGAGGTGCGCCCCCGAGCTGTGCCGGGAGTGGTTTTCAGAGAGAGCGGTTCTGACAGGGGTGGATCAGGCCGCGGTAGAGGAGCTCGGGGAGCTGGAGGTAGAGCTCGCGGTGGTAGTGCCGGCAGAGGTGCTGATAGAGGTAGCGGTGCCAGAGGTGGAGGTCCCCGGGGGGCTGAGAGAGGTGGCGCTGCTGGAGCCGGTAGTGCAGGCGCAGGCAGAGCTGTGAGAGGTGCTAGTAGAGGGACTGGCGGACCCAGCAGAGGAGGAGGACGTAGAGCTGGTCGTAGTCCTTCTCCTGGCAGAGGGAGCTCTCAGGTATTCTTTGTGTTTTGAGCTCTTGTACTTTCAGATTTTGCATATGATTCTTGTATACTGATGGAATTCCCTTGTTGTTTTCGTGCAGAGCATGTCTCCTCCTTCGAGGACTGAGCACAGGAGGCCGTTGATGAAGCAAGCTGGTTGTGGTCCCACGACTCCTCCTTCCGATAGAATACTTCGAGGGCGTCAGCCTTCTGCTGATAGGTCGGGAGGGAGTGCACCAGGGAGTTCAGCTCCACCGTCACGGTGGTCCTTAAGAGAGGCGGCGAGTAGTGAGGAGGAGGATGCGAGTCCTTCTGAGTCTGAGACGCTTGTGCCTCGACCACGGAAGAGGCCCCGTGCTTGAGTAGGTAGGATAGGCCTGCGTGCCTGCTTTTTGATTTGGGTGCCTGTTTGCCCATTTTTTTCTTTCTTTTCATAGATACGGTCTGCGCGCCGTAGTAGTAGTTTTGATGACTGTTGGGCCCGTTTTGCCCCTGGATAGATGCACATTCTACTTTATGATATGGATATCATTTTGGTTTTCTATGAAATTCGCATTTTCATTTATGTAAAATGGCATACATTAACAAAGACTTGAATCTTAAAAACCAAACCTAGCACTGAGAATACGAGACATTGTGGGGAAATGACACGTACATGAGTTCGAAATGTAAACTGGACACTTTTGGCTTTTTGTGGGAAGAACTGAAAAAATGATGAGAGAGAGAAGTTTTAGAGTGAAAAATGCCCCGAAGCTAGACATTTTGATTTGATCAGTCGATGAATCCCGAAGGTATGCAACAATGCTTGCTTGAACATCCCGAGAATTTGCGAAAAAGTTGCAAAATTTCATCCGAAGCTCTTGTATTCGGGGTCTTTCGGCATACCCGTTCTTTGAGATGTTCTTGAGAACGTGGAACAATTCTTCCATTAAGCCCTTGATGCTCTTTTTGGGTTGTATGTATGAGAAAAATGGCTAAAAGAAGCTTGGAATGTGTCCCGGAGGGCCAAAGTTGGATTTCGGCTGAAAACAGCCAAGTATGCCGCACGGCGTAAAATGTTGTGCCGCACGCTGCCTCCATAATGCCGTGCGGCGTCGGCTTCTGACGGCCCCACTTCTGGCGCTGTATTCTGCTGTAATCTGGGCTCTGATTTTGGCTGCATGTTTTTCAGAAACCTTGAAATGCTGAATGGTAATCTATCTTGGAAAGTTTGCAGAAATTATCTTCACGTTCTTCGACGTGGCACACTTTTCAAATGGCTGTTAGCATATCAGCTTTGGTTCGCCCTTGGCTCGATGAGCACGACGGTCTTGATTAGCTGAACTTTCGAGATCACAGGATGTCGTCTATGCGTTACATTCGGGATGTAACCATACGTCTTGAGTTGCTTCATGCTGCTGTCCGTTTCTGGGATCCGGAAGTGCATGCATTTCGCTTCGGCCTTCAAGAGTTATGCCCCACGGTGGAAGAGTTCCATGCGTACCTTGGAGGTTTTGATCTGGAGACCCCCGTTGTTTCTCTTCAGGGGGTGAATTATGTTGATGTGTTGTCCTCAAAGCTGGGCTTGAGTAGAAATGCGGCAAGGTCTATGATCCAGGGAGGTGTGCTTAACATCCCGCGCTTGATTAATCAGTTTTGACTTGAAGGCTTTGCATTGTGCCTCGTGATTCTTGCAGCGTTCCTGTTTGTTCGTACAGACAATCAGGCAAGTGTGGCACTGGTAGGAGTGGCCAAGCAGATTGAGGAGCGCAAAGATGTGGCTCCGATGGTTCTGGCTGAAACTTTGATGGGTTTGGATAAAATCCATGCTGGGCGGACCAATGTTTTTGAAGGCAGTGCTTTGCTCTTACATGTAGGTTTCTCACTCAGCTCTCCTTTTGCTGGTTTATTCTCTCGTTCGCTTTTTACCTCAACGCTCGGGTTTAGGTTTCCTATGGCTTCTGACTTGTTTTCTCTCTCATGCAGACTTGGCTTTGTGATAAAGCTGCTCTACTGGAGGCAGTGCCGCGGAACAGGGTCCATGAGACACGAGGCTTCATTCAGAGGGAGTATCAGAAGTTTCACAGGAGTGTTTCTGGTTGGGTTCAGGCGCTTTCCCAGCTTAAAGAGGACACGGTCTCTTGGCGTCTGAACTGGATGGATTGCCCGACTATGACGGTGAGCAATATGGGACGCCATAGGGTTGTCCTAGCGGGTCTGTCTGGCTGGACCTTTTACATTCCTTACCGCATTCTCCGCCAGCTAGGCGTTGATCAATTGATACCATCTGTGTACCCTGAAGCCTTTGTCGCGCCAAATTTCAACCATGCAACTATCCATGCTTATCAGCGTTCTTGGAGAGAGCGCGTGGCTGTTGCCAGAGATCAGCATCCCAGCTTTGTGCTTTTGGGGCGTTACAAGAGATGGTTGGCACAAGAAATTGAAGCAAGAGAAAACAGGAACTAAATTTGACATCTGCTTTAGTGTTAATGTACCCGAAATAAATTGCCGACCCATGACATGTTTCATGTGGGCCAATGTTTTTCTTTTGTGTTGTAAAAGATTCATGCTCAGCCATGTAATCGAAGAAATTAGTTTGAATAAAAGTGAATCGTGAAAGTTCTTTGATTTTCATTGATTGTGATTGTAAGCGTAAATGACGGATATGGATCAGCTCAAAAGATGTTACAGAAGGTTGCGACCGGTCCCCAATGTGAGGATGCCTACGTATCCTTAAGAAGGAATCAAGTCATGACGTAGTTCATGAATGCAATTGGCTAGGGTTCACTCGAGTAATTTCGCTCTCCTTTTGTGCTCTGATTTTTGCCTAGTACTGCCCTTTCGGGTTTCCGGTCTAGCGAGCTCTTTTGATTGATTTGTCTTGAATTTTGCTTAAGCCGCCCAATGTGGGTTTTCGGCTTAACAGACTTGCTCTAATTTTTGCCTGGCATTGCCCGCCCTTGCGGTTTTCAATCCAGCGAGCTTCTCTCAGGGGTAGTATCGCTTGAGCTGATCCATGTTGACCAATGTAGAGAATTCGTTGCCGTCGAGATCAATGAGCTGAGTTGCGCTTCCCGACAAGATCTTCTTGATGATGTATGGCCCTGCCCATTTCGGCCGGAACTTCCCTCGTGGATCGAAAACTGGAGCCCGGATCTCCTTTAGAACCATATCTCCTTCCTGCAAATTCCTGGACTTGACTTTCTTGTTGAAAGCGCGCGCGATTCGGCGTTGATATCCTTGAACATGATATAAGGCCTTGAGCCTTCTTTCGTCAAACAACATGAGTTCTTCGAACCTCCCGCTTTGCCATTCAGCTTCCTCGATGTCAGCTTCTATCATGACCCTCAGAGATGGTACCTCAAGTTCGATAGGGAGGACGGCTTCCATACCGTAGACCAAAGAATAGGGTGTTTCCCCTGTCGGAGTACGGATACGGTATCCCCAAAGTGCTAGTGGCAGCTGTTCATGCCAATTTCTCGTAAACTGAGTGGTTCTCTCTAGTATTGACTTAATGGTTTCGTTGGCAGCTTCCACAGCTCCATTGGTTTGTGGCCGATAGACAGTTGACTTGTGGACCTGGATCCCAAAATCTTCGAGAACCTCAGCGGCTCTTCCCTTGAAGTGAACGCCATTGTCAGATACAAATGCATGAGGTACTCCATACCGGTAAATAATGTTCTGCTTGATGAAATGAGCGACTTAAACCGCTGTGAGGGTAGTGTAGGAGGCAGCTTCAACCCACTTGGTGAAGTAATCGATAGCAACTAGGATGAACTTGTTCCCATTTGAAGCGGCTGGGGTGATTTTGCCAATGACGTCAATGCCCCAGGTAGAGAAAGGCCAGGGTGAAGTAATGGAATGCAGTTCCGACGGTGGTATGTGCATGAGATTGGCATGAATTTGACATTTGTGACACCGTCTTGCATACTCAATGCACTCGGTTTCCATGGTGGACCAGTAGTATCCTTGTCGCAAGATCTTCTTGGCGAGCATGGTTCCGTTCATGTGAGGGCCACAGACTCCGTTGTGTACTTCTTCCATGATTCTGGTGGCTTCTTCACCGTTCTCGCATAGCTTGTGCACCCTGCAGTAGGATCTTCTGTACAGCCTGTCCCCGCAAATAATGTAGTGAGAAGCAAGTTTCCGGAGAGCAATCTGGTCCTTCTTGTCAGTTCCAGTCGGGTATTCGTCTTTCTCGATGAAGTTCCAGATGTCGTGATACCAAGGAAGACCATCGTCCAACTCATCAATAGCCATAACGTATTCATAAACGGGCTTGTCCCTTTGTTCAATCAGAATTGGTCGGAGCTTGACTCCATTGGGTATTTCTACCATTGAAGCTAATGTCGCCAAGGCATCGGCAAACCGGTTGTTTAATCTGGGCACATGAGTGAAATTGACGATCTGGAATCGATGGATCAGATTGTCAAGATCTTTATGGTAAGGCTTCAACTTGTCTTCCTTGACCTTCCAGTCGCCGTTTGCTTGTGAAACCACCAAGTTGGAATCTCCGATCACTTCCAATCTTTTGGCGCCGATTTCCAGGGCAGCTTCCATCCCCACAATACACGCTTCGTATTCGGATTGGTTGTTAGTGACCTCGAAGTTCAGCTTGAAAGCGAGAGGGATGTGTGACCCTTCTGGTGAAATAAGCAAGATTCCAATCCCGAATCCTTTCTGGTTAGTAGCCCCGTCAAAATAAAGCAACCACACATCGTTGGTCGTGGTCATGACATTTTCGTCGGGAAATTCAAAACTTGCATCTTCTGGACCTTCTACCGGATGATCGGCCAGAAATTCAGCGACAGCTCTTCCTTTCACGGACTTTCGAGTTACGTACTTGATGTCGAATTCGGCTAACAGGAGCAACCAACGTGCCAGTTTACCTGTGAGTGCTGGTTTCTCGAACAGGTATTTGAGAGGGTCCATCCGAGAAATCAGCCTCACTGAGTAGGCTAACATGTAGTGTCTCAACTTCTTGGAAGCCCATATCAAAGCCCAACAAACTTTCTCCAAGGAGGTGTACCGCTCCTCGCATCCAGCCATCTTCTTGCTAATGTAGTAGACTGCTTTCTCGCTGCCGCCTTCGCCTTCTTGTGCAAGCATGCATCCCATTGCTGATGGGGTAACAGACAAGTACATGATGAGGGGTTTCCCTGGTGTTGGTAGCATCAGCACTGGAGGGCTCTGAAGATACTTCTTGATGTCTTCGAAAGCTTTCTGGCATCCGTCGTCCCATTTGAATGGTACATCCTTCTTGAGTAGTCGAAACATCGGCTCGCAAGTTGAGGTTAACTTGGCGATGAATCTGCTGATAAATTGAATCTTCCCGAGAAAACTTCGTACTTCCTTTTCTGTCCGAGGCGGCTCCATTTCGAGAATAGCCTTGATCTTGGAAGGATCTATTTCAATTCCTCGTGTAGTGATCATGAATCCCAACATTTTTCCTGTTGTGACGCCAAACGTGCATTTCTCCGGATTGAGACGCAACCGATACTTGCGAATCCTCTAGAAGAATTTTCTGAGGGCGGGCAAATGTTCTTCCCTTTCCTTGGCTTTGACAATCATGTCATCCACATAAACCTCAACTTCTTTGTGGATCATGTCATGTAGCAATGTTGTAGCCGCCCTCTGATAGGTTGACCCGGCGTTCTTCAGTCCAAAGGGCATGACCCTGTAACAATAAGTGCCCCACTCTGTGGTGAAAGTAGTTTTCTCGCGGTCTTCGGGAGCCATGAGAATCTGGTTGTATCCTGAGAAACCATCCATGAAAGAAAGAAGTGCATGACCTGCAGTGTTGTCCACAAGTACATCTATGTGCGGCAGTGGGAAATCATCCTTAGGGCTGGCCTTGTTTAGATCTCTGAAGTCTACACAGACTCGAATTTTTCCGTTCTTCTTAGGGACAGGAACGATGTTTGCAACCCACTGGGGGTATTCTGTTACCATTAGGAACCCAGCGTCTATCTGTCTCTGGATTTCCTTCTTGATTTCCAATACCCAGTCAGGTCTCATTTTCCTCAACTTTTGCTTGACAGGCTTTGCATCCGGGTAAAGCGGGATTCGATGCTCCACAATCTCGGGGTCGATACCAGGCATATCTGCGTGCGACCATGCAAAAATGTCCTCGAATTCTTTCAGGAGATCCGAGTGGGCTTGGAACTCTTCTGAAGATAGTCCGGAACCAATTTGAACCATGCGCGGATTGATTTCATTTTTCAATTTTATAGAAATATTTTCTTCTTTTATAGGCTGAGCATGCCTTTCGTCTTCCCTTTTGATTAGAGATCGAAGTTCTTCTGGAATTTCTTCCTCGAACTCAATCTCTTCATCGTCGGGGTCAACACAATTTATTTCAGATACAGCAAGATAGGCAAAGTCTATTTCATTGATAGCAAATGTGGGGGCCCCAGGGGCGTAATACATGAGAGTGGATTCGAATTCAAAAGAAAAGTGATGACGCGGGGGAATGACAGATACATGTTCGGGGTAAGACTCAGACTCAGTGCTAGACTCAGATTCTGACTCAAATTCAGTGCTAATGTAAGTGATTCTAGGTACAAAAGTGCAATTTTTATAAATCCCATTGGCATCCATAATGAGTGTAGTGACATCTCCAAGGGCATCCTGGCTCAGCATCATCAACTCTACCTCCTCGGCAAGCTTCCAATCAGGCTCCAAATCAAACAGCATCGCAGCAGGCTCGCCTTCCTCTTCCACACCTATCAAGCTCTCTTCCCCAAACAGCGATTGGAGATTCCCTGAGTCAAAAGTTTCGATCCAGTCAATTCGGAGTGCCTTAACCAGTTCTTCCCTCTTCTCGGCTTCATCGTCACTGTCCCAAGTGTCGTTTGCAAAGATTTCGAAGCCTGGCAGCTTAGTCTTCGTTTCCATGTCCCAGAATGGTTCCGGTTCCCCATGGTAGGCAGCTTCTGGAGCTTTGACAAATTGAACGGGCTTTTTCTTGGCATCAGCTTGTATCTTCTTTCCCTTTCTTGGTTCGCCGTCAGTTGGCTCATAACCGAGGCCAAAGCGGTGGTTATTTGTTGAGAATTCAGTGAATTCAGTCATTCCTTGATTGTTCAGACCTAACCCTAGGCCGGGCAGGTACTCCATTTTTCTCATCATCTCCAAGGCAGTTGAGCTAACTGAGAAGTCTTCATCCATCTTGACAGTAAGAATTGATCCTGAAGTATCAAAAGAAAAACCACCGAGGGTGACATCTTCTTCTCCGTGCGCGATCTCAAGCAGTGGTGCATTCTCGGGGACATGGGGACGAATCCCTGAATCTCCATGAATGGTTAAAGTTCCTGTGGCCAGGCCGAGTTGAACTTTCTGATGTAGAGAAGAAGGGACTGCCATGATATCTGATCGATGGAGCCAAGGTCTGCCCAGTAGCAGGTTAAAAGATGACGGTATGTCAAGCACATGGAACTCGATATCCGTTTTGAAGTCTTTGATCACTACTTCCATTTGGATTACCCCAACCACATCTCTGCGAGTGTTATCATATGCGCGCACCCCGAGGTTAGAAGGCTGGAAGTCTTTGTTCTTGAAACCCAAACAGTAAGCTGTCCGCAGAGGACAAACGTTCACAGCGGATCTGTTGTCAAGCAGAACAATGGGGACCCATTTTCCCATGCACTTGAGAGTGATGTGCAAAGGTTTGTTGTGACCAGCCCCCTCTGGGGGTAAATCCTTTTCGATAAAGACAACAACGTGTTTTGCGCGAGCTGGAGTGAGTAGTGCCACCATGGTTTCTGGGGGAGTATCCGATGGTACCTCCATGTTGGATAGAGTTTTGATCATCTTCTGACGATGTTCCCGGGAGGAAGAGAGTAAACCCCAAATTGAGACTGATGCTGGAGTTCTTTCGAGTTGTTTCTGAACCAAGTCTTCCGCCGTTGACCGGTTCCTTTCAGGCGGTTGAGTAGTGACTGCCGGCTCGGTCGGAGGTGAATTTTCCTGAACAGGGTCATCCCAGATGAATTCTAGCTGAGCTTGATATGAGACGTTCCTTTGAAGGTTGGTTGGCTGGTAGATTCGGCCGCTTCTTGTCACTCGATTGACTGTATCCTCCCAGAGCTGTTGGTTTTCACCCCAGAAGTCTTCAAATCCTTCACCAACTTTGCGCTTGCCGGCTTTGATAGCTTCCCTTTTCTGATTTTCAGACCACAAGTCTATCAAATCGCCTGAAATTTCCTGACTGCTGATATCAACTGTTTCCAACTTTGTCTTCAAATTTGCTACCTCCGACTCTTGCCAGAAAGATTGGTCGAGCATGGATATGTTGATTGTCCATACTTCATTGCTACCGACTCGGAAGTCGATAACCTCATCTCCGCTCCATGTGGTTGCCTGGGGATCTGTGACTAGAACCGATACATTGGAGGAGTGTGGGAATGGTGCAGATGGCCGCGGGAGAGATTCTCTGATGATGTATGCCTGAGGAAACCAATCATGATCATTGAAGACCGTTTCGATGGCTTGCTGATTCTCTTCTTTGGGAAGTCGAGAGAGTGAATGGCTGCTTGAAGGGTTGTGCTGAAATAAAGCTGGGAGTGAAACTGCGTCCAAAGGGTCAGCATTGACTGTTGCTTCCTCGACTTGGTCGATGTTGAGATCTTCCGGCATGTGAATGATCGGCTTGTCATGAAATTTGGGGATAATGTACTGGCTCGGGTCCCAAGAGATTAGCAAAGAACCAAACAATGCTCGCCAGGAGTCTTCCCATTCCTGATCATTCATGGCCCATTCTCCTTCCTCAGCAAGGTCACCCCACATGAGTTTGTGTCCAAGGGTAGTGATAGCATAGACCTCCGGATTTTCCGGAATTGGGATGAAAGGTTTTGGTTCAGTGACTGGCATGATGTGCAGGCTGGGATTGGACTGGGTAGGACTTTGGCCTTTTGAAGTGGAGTCGAGGGATATTTGGCTGATTTGGATGTTTTGCTTGCGGTTGGGGAAGGGATTGGAAATGGTATTGGGCTTTTGTTTGGGAATAAGGATGGTTCCGTCATCAACCAAGTCTTGGACTACGTGTTTGAGACGCATGCAATTGTTGGTATGATGGCCGGGCATTTGGTGTTAGGCACAGTAGACATTTGGATTGTGATTTACGGGAAGTTCTTTGGGTGGATCAAGAGGCTTGATGGCATTTTTCTCAAGGAGCTTTTTGTGGACAGTGGTAAGAGGGAAAGGGAACTGGTAGAATTCTCTTCTCGGCTGGGAGGTGTTTTGGATGGGTGGAGGCTGGGTAGCTATTTGGTTAATTGGCTCAGCTTTGACTGGTTTCGGATTGAAGGAATTGGCTTGAGCCGGACTGTAAGTGCTTGGTCCGAAAAGGGTGTTGTTGTTACCGGAGTAGACTCACTTAGGTCGGGAAACGGATTCTCCTTTGTCAAATATGCCAATGCGGATTGCGTCTTCAACTGCAAGGCCGGCTTCGTAAAAGGTCTTGAAATCAGCGGAGGTTTGAAAGACCACCAAGTGTTTGGCGAAGTCAGGTTCAGATTCCGAGTGATAAACCTCATTTGTTCTTTCTCCGAGGGCCTGTCCATCATCTGTGATGCTTTCCCTCTCCAGCGTTTGACAAAGTCGGCGAAAGATTCGTTCTTCGCCATCTTCGTGGATTCTAACTCCCGAATGGTCATTTCCAACTGGATGTTGTAGTTGTATTGAGCCACAAAGGCTGCCCCAATGTCTTCCCAGGTCTTTTTCTTTGAATTGTCTAAGTTCAGAAACCAACGGAGTGCGGATCCCTTCAAGGTTTGCTGGAACATTTGAGCCATGGCATTTTTCTCCACATCGTACATAGATAAGGTACCCACGTACGTTTGCAAATGTGCTTTTGGGTCACCGCTTCCGTCAAACTTATCCCAGTCAATGGGCTTGAACTTGTCAGGCAGCTTAGCATAAGGGAATAGGCACAGCTTCTCCATATCAATGCCTATAGCAGCGATCTTTTCCTGCTTCTGAACTGATTCCTCAAGTTTGGCCACCTTGGCCATCATGGTATCCATTTCTGG
This sequence comes from Vaccinium myrtillus, assembly GCA_016920895.1. Lineage (NCBI taxonomy): Eukaryota > Viridiplantae > Streptophyta > Magnoliopsida > Ericales > Ericaceae > Vaccinium > Vaccinium myrtillus. Next base: position 18,914,426 of record CM029276.1, read on the forward strand.
GTGATTGCTTGATGATTCCCCAGAAGGCAATCGGGAAGAAATGTCTTGGATTAAGATCATCATCTGAGCCATTTGCTTGGCATTGGCGGCTTGTTGATCTTCCAAAGCTTCTTTGAGAACCTGAACCTCGGTTTTTTCTATCTGCTCTGTATTCTTGGTCATGACTGGAAGACTAGCTGACTGTTCCTCTCTTGACTCAGTCCGAATTAATCGCTGTTGGGGAGTTCGAGCCCAACCAGGTGCAGGAGTGTTCTTGTTTTTGCCAATGGTTACGTACTGACGGTATGAACAAAATAAATTATGCATGATGTAAGATTGCCCCAATTTTCCCTGATTTTGCTGAACACGACGGCCGGACCGAGGTTGCCTACGTATCCCCGTGAAGAGGAATCAGGCCATAACGTAGTTCGAGACTGCAAATTGGCTCCCAAGTTTTGATAAAAAGATGTCTTTTTTTCATTGATAACCCAAGCAGGGGGTGATGCAAAAGGAGTTCCGCCAGGCGGAGAACAGACTCGATAAGCAAAGTATGGGTTATTACAGACTCGGTAAACAACCCGTACAGAAAACAACAACAGACCCGATAAGCAAACTGCAACAGACTTGATATTCAGACTGGACAACTAATGTTGGCTTTATTCCAAAAAAGCCCTTGACGGCTTGATCAGATCTGGTTATAGTGCATGCTTCAACTTGTTCAGATCGCGGCTTCATGGGATGGGATGAGTTGGGTTGACCGGGGCGGATGGTGAACTGGCTTCACCGAGCTTCTGCTTCCCTTTGCGGGCCTTAGCTTCCTCTTCCTCCTGCTTCTCCTTGACATGCTGTTCCTGAAGTTGATGGGGGGATATGTCTTCATTGTCACGAAGGAAATCCTCGTAGCATCCATCGCAGTTGCATTCATCCCAATATTTGTGGCTAGTGACTGGGTCGGCAAAGTAGTACATCGGATGGCCTTCTTCATCAAAGTACTTGATTAGCGGCATGGGACAGAAGTTTTCATCACCTTCTTCAAATGTGGCAGTGATTTTGTTTGGGAGCAAGTTTGGGCCGTCTTCTGGCGAGACATGGAATTTCCAGCCCGGATGGCTTTCAGTGCTGTCCCATTGATTGGGCTTGGTGACTTGGTCGACCCACTTGTAGAGCTTTTCACCTCCGGGGGTCTTCTCTTCAGGCTTGGGGGACTCGTCTTCTTCCATGATCCAGACGGGAGCGTCGTGGTGAGTGGAGAAGGTAGACGTGAGTCTCTTGTTGCTCGGTTGATCAGCCATTGTTCTTTGAGGGGAGAAGTGCTTGCGACCTTGGATTGTGTCGTAGATGGTGTCGCCCCAAGCGTAGGGCTAGGTCGGTAGTAGCATAATAACCGGTAAGACCGGGTCGAATCCACAGGGACCGAACGCACCCGGCGTGAGAGTTGACTTGCGAATGAAGTTTTTAGCCTTAAAGCGGCAAACTTGGCTTTTGTGATTTGTTGGTGGAATTCACTTAACTTCGTGAACGACTCGGAAGATTAAAAACGGCAAATTAAACTAAGGCGTAGTCTAGGGGATCATAAATACCACAACTAAGGCTAAACCGTTCGACTCTTGATAACCGGCTCGGGACACCGTTAGATGCTCCCGAACGGAAGATTTAGATATTAAAACCATTTGGCTAGAAAATGTGTTTCACAAAGATTAGGATTCTTGTGCCATTTAGACAAACATTTTGATTGACATCGCCCTAAGCATCACACGTGCCAAGTGGTCAAGCCCTTGGCTACGTGAGATCAAAGAGATTAACAAATCCAAATTTTGATACATAAAATTAATCCTAACTCTTTGATCAACAAGAAGTGTTTGCTTTTGAGATGAGAGGAACGGATTAGCCCGAGTCATGGAGTGTTAATCACCCCATGACCAAGCCCAATTAACTACTCACTAATTATGCTTAAGCTAATCCTAATTAGAAATTTGAAAGAAATAAAATTCATGATTAAACTTGATATTGATATTGAACCTAAGCTTCCCTACACTTTTAAGCCTTGAGAAATTAACAAACAACAAATTTAAACTAGTGTTTCTTAAGGAAGAAGATGGAAAACAAGAACAAGATTTAACCGGTAGAAATGCAAATAAACTAGATTTATATGTAGAGCCAACAATTACAAGAACTATTAATGAAGAAGAAAATACAATACAATAAAAGCTTACCAAGGTTCTTGAAGAAAATTACACTAAAAGCTTGAAGACAACAATGGAGGAAAATGACTTAAAATAAAACTAAACTAATGGAGGTCATGAAGAGAGAGGAGAGGGAGAGATATTTATACAAAAACCATCTCTGCCCTCCAAACATCTAGAAGCATGCTCAAAGTAGCAAGTAATTCAAGTGGAAGCCCAACCCAAAATGTAATATCCCAAATTTTCAAAAAATAAATTTGTGATATTTGTAAATATTAATTTTCCTAATTTAATTTTACACAATTTTAAATTTAGTTGACCATTTGCGGGTCTCTTATTTATTTATTTATTTATTTATTTATTTTTCCTTTAGACGAGTTAGTGCTCGAGGTGCACAGAATGATTTCAACCGACTTGTCACCAGTGGGCCCGGACGAACGGCCAGAATAATGTGTGTAATGCGGAGGATGATTTTGAGCTACACAAATGACACTAGCACGACTACTACAGTTGTGGGACTCGAGTTAACCAAATACGCTCACCTGGCGAGCGCATCGTAATGCGTGTTCTACTTTCAAGATTTTTCCAAATGATTCTGAGCACACGGTGACGTTGCCCACGATTTTCCAAGTTCACACGAATAATTTGGTAATTTTCTGACACCGAAACCCGGACAGTTCGGACACTGCTCGGAGTAAATTATACTGCATTATATCATGTCGTGCTTAGCGCCTCACCATTCCCCCACGCCTGATAACCACCACTCATCCCACCTACTCCCACACTCCACCCAACTTGCCACATTTCACTCCTACCTACCACACAACACTCCTACCTACCACCCCATTTCCCTACATAAACCCATCACCCCTTTCCCCTCATAATTTTCGGCAGAGCAAGAGGGAGAGATTGAGAAATTCTGGAAAAGAAGAAGAAAGGAGGAGAAGAAGAGAAAAAGAGGAGAGAGATCACCACCACGTTTTCCAATTCTCGTCCATAACACGCGTCCATTTTCATGGCCAATTTCCTCCTAGGTAAAGTCGTTTTTAGGCTTAAGTTTCTAAACAAAAGTTGTAGAGGGCGTCGAGTACTTCGATTTCGGTATAAGAATCATCCAAATCGGTTGAGTTTTGAGTGAGTTATAGCCTTCCAAAGTTCAGTAAAAATCTCGGGTACATTTTCCAGACAGCTCTCTGCTCTTCCGTAAATCTCCATTTTTCTCCTCGTTAAAGTGGATGTCGGGTTTAGATTCCTTCACGAAGATTGTAGATCACTTCAAGCTCTTCGTTTTAGGTTCAAGAATCACTCTAAACGGTTGAGAAACGACCACGTTATTGCGGCCCGAAATTTCTGGTCTAGTTAGACCGAGCAACTCACTGAACCTTTGCAAATCTTCATTTTTCTCATTTTTGAGTGCGTTTTAGGCTTAGACTTCTTCATCAACGTTGTAGAGAACTTCGAGAGCTTCGTTTTAGACACAAGAATCGCTAGAAACGGACGAGGTTTGAACCCGATATCGCGGCCCAAAGATTCTGTTCGCAATCGAGTTCTTCATTGCCACTCGAAATACCACCGGACTTTACCGTCGAGCTTTTCGTCCGGACCAAAGGTAGAAACCTCTTATCCATTAACCCTAAGTATATTTAGTAGCCTTAGACTTTATATATTGGGGCTTGCAATGAGCCCGAACGAAACGAAACCAAAATGTGAAATGGGTCGAGAAACCCACAAAACCGATTATGGCCGTAAGGCCTAAAGATGGTTAAAGTTGATTTGTTTTAACAAGTGATGATGTGTATGGTTATGTTGTTTGGCTGATTATTCATGTCCATTATGATTTGTTTGGTTGTCATAATCAAAATCTATAATATTGATGTTTGTTTCGATGTACTCCGTCGATTAAATTGTAGAATGTTATGTAATTCATTTAGATTAGTAAAGTGAATCTTTGTTAGTAAACTTGATCATAATCTATTATTGATACGTTAGCTTTGGTAAATTACTAAAATGTCCTTCATTGACGAATTACCAATTTGCCCCGTGCATAGTTTTACCTTACAAAAAGTCCCGAGCCAAATGAAGCTACTAGATTTCGTCTCTACACTTGAATGAAATACGACATCGACCCTATATTTTTATGAATCACATTTATGACCCTTAAACTCTTTTTACTCAAACTCGTGTATTACTCCGATATATGCGTAGTGACGCGGGAACACCATAAGTCGTGTGTTTTGCCATGGATTTATTATGTGGTTATGTGAACCCTTGAAATGTCATTATCGTCTTACTTTTCTTGTTAAGATATTGTTATTGCTTTGCTTCGCTTGTGGTATTATATTATCGGCAAATTGTTGGATTGTTAGAATGGACAACTAGGTTCCCGGGTTGGGTGATCGTGCGCGGATATCACATAGACGATAAGGTTAATGGAAAAGTGAATTGGAATCGATTATTGGGGAGTCACCCCGAGATTTGTTGATTGGCAGTCAGCCAAGTGATGAATTGATTATGGGGAGTCACCCCGAGATTTGTTGAATGGCAGTCAGCCAAGTGATTTCGTTTTGGAGGAATATTTGGCAGCCTGCCAGGAGTTCGAAACCCTAGGATATGACAATCTGTGATTACTTCATTTGAATTCTGAGGCGTTAAAAGGGTGGATGTATTATAGACCGAGTCACGGCTATATACCTACAGGAGCTGACAGTTGTCACTCGTAGCCCAGTGGTACAGTCAGTCCCTGGGAAATTCATCCTTGTGAGGCGGCTGACGGTTGGATTAAGTATGTAACTTATACCTTCCGTCGGGGCTCCCAGTCAGGGCAAGCAAGGGGGGAGTATATCACGGATTGGTCATAGTCCTTAGTGGTTACTTGGGAGGAAAGTTCTCTAGGTTGAGAACTTAGATGAATATGTAAGTTAATGGCTAGTAATGAAATCAGCTATGTGTTTAATTTCTGCTTTACGATTTATTTCCTGTTTATTCCTTTAATTACTGTTTTTCAATCATATATGTTGTACGTGTATGTTAAGCAAGGGTTGGTGGGTAAGAGTTATCTATTGAGTGATTATTCGCTCACGGTGTTACACTTCGTGTGACCCTGGTATAATACCATGATGTTGCTTCGCGACTCGGACGTATTATGCTAGACTGTGATCAAGCAGGTACTGTTGGTGTCGAAGGAGACGGTTATTTCGGAACCGAGGGTTATCCGGCAGACCAGGCTCAGGAGGAGCCGTGGAATCCAGAGTTGAACCTTAATCTGTAGAACCCACCCCTTTATTTTTAATGTTTGATCTGTAATATTAATTTCTCAAACCGTATTAAGTATTTTGTAATGGGTTGCACTTCACGTTTTCCAACGTGTACTCTGATGGAAACTGTATTTTTACATGGTGGAATATTGTTGTAAAACTTTATTATTTCTTTTTAATAAATTTGGCCTACCCAAAAATCCGGGTCGTTACAAGTGGTATCAGAGCTTTAGGTTCAAACCCTCGGCCTTGGGTAGATTGGGTAGATCACCTCTAGAGAGTATAATCTAGATAGATAATATTAAGTTATGTATAATTAAATTATCCGTTTATATCTCTGTAAGTCTAGATATAATTATAATGTTTGATAGATAAAGATTCTTGGACACAATTTTCTTCCTTCTCGTTTGTCTTATTCTCAGTGCCGACGGTTTTCCCTCCCATTACAAAAATTCAAATTTTCAAATTTTCAAATTCTCTCCCTTCCTTCCACACTCTTCTTTCATCTTCCACATACTTCTCTCCTCTCTATAAACTCACCCACATCATCTCCATAATACCATCTCTCGCTCACGGCATTAACCCCCTCAAACCTACTTCTAAATTTCTTACCTTCCAAATGATGTTCACCCGATACAAGTTTAAATCCGAGTCTTGGGATCAATATGTGGAACGCACTAATTTGGAGTCAATTATCCGCTTACTTTGGGTGCTTCTCTATTGTTTCACTGCCGTTTTCGTCTATCTTTCGATGAAAACACCACCACGGTTCGGGTTGAAATGGATACTCATTGTGACTGTCACCCTCGCGGCCATCATCAAAGAGTACGAGAATCAAGACGCTGCTTTTAAAGAAATGTACGGAGTATACCCGTATTGATAACCGGGGAACGGAAACATAGAGAAACCGAACCTTTTTACCCAAGCATCCCATAGTTTATCCTTGTTATTTTCGGTTGCTGACTACTAGCGTTTGTTAGCTCGTGCTTGAGATGGTTTGATAATTGTATCGTATGGTGCATGGTTTAAACAACCGTGTTAGATTTTAATATATCTATGACAGCTTTTATCTTGTTCGCTTTTAATAAACATTTTTATGACATGTGATAAGAGGGAGCATATAAACATCAATCTTTTCACGGTCACGTCTTTCACTAGTACTATGTATAGTTTTCAAGCGTTAGACCTTTGACTTTTAGACCCCCCTCTTAATTGCATATATTTATCATGATTGAGAGGTAATAAGAATAGTTTGGTTTTCTCTGTATTTCTATTTTGCATATGTGTAATTAATTTGAGAAATTTTTGTTTCAATTATTGGAATTAAGATTATTATTTTATTTATTTATTTATTTTCGATTTGAGTGACTAATTTTAGATATTGTTTTGGAACACGTTAGGCGCCGACGTTAGTTCCTGCATTTCAATTCTTCATTTTTCTTTTTACTCTTCTCTGTTATTATCATCTTATTTATATATTCATTTATTTATATTTTACGTTATAGAAGCTTTGGCGATGGAAGTTTTCCTTGTCACGCCCTCAATTTTCAACATAAATAAATAAATATTATCTAGAAAGGCATCTCAAGAAAATTTATATTTTAGTCCAAAATCACCTCACATCATTCTTGTTAACGAGCAAAACAAATACTTAATTGATTTTCGGTCTTGCTACATGTTTACTAATTTCAATTTTTCTTCACTAATATGAGAAGTATGGTTTTGATCTTATTACTTGTCATTAATGTTCTCAATCGAGTAATTACGATTATTTTGCATCTCTTTGGATTTGATTTAATAACTTTCCGTGAGTATTAATTTACAACTTTTGTGAATTTAAGGTACTAAGTTTCAATTTCTTTTTATAGTATTATTTGAAGTTTTGTAACTATGATATACTATAATAAGCACCTTCTGAATTAAGTTCTTTTCTCCTTTTATTATGGGACATTTCTTTTGGTTTTGATGAACCGAGTACTAATTTCCGAAGTTTTCTATTTAATGATTCCAGCATGCTCTAAGATTTCTCAAAAGTTTATTTAAGGGTAAACTCATGAGGGGAAAGTGGTTCCTAGTAGTTGAGGGCTACTGACCACTAGACATCGATAACTTTTTCTTAAACTATGTATATCTCTTGTTATACTTCTATGAATTATGATTATTGATTAAAATGACGTTTTGAGGTTTTAAACTATCAATGTTGCACTTTAGTTACTTTAGTTTCTATCTCGTCGATTTTCCTCTTTCACATCAAATTTCGAGGACGAAATTTTTGTAAGGTGGGTACATTGTAATATCCCAAATTTTCAAAAAATAAAATTTGTGATATTTGTAAATATTAATTTTCCTAATTTAATTTTACACAATTTTAAATTTAGTTGACCATTTGCGGGTCTCTTATTTATTTATTAATTTATTTATTTATTTTTTATTTTATTTATTTATTTTTCCTTAGTGTGCTCGAGGTGCAGAATGATTTCAACCGACTTGTCACCAAAGGTGGCCCGCCTGACGAACGGCCGAATAATGTGTGTAATGCGGAGGATGATTTTGAGCTACACAAATGACACTAGCACGACTACTACTGGGCTTGTGGGACTCGAGTTAACCAAATACGCTCACTTGGCGAGCGCATCGTAATGCGTGTTCTACTTTCAAGATTTTTCCAAATGATTCTCGAGCACACGGTGACGTTGCCCACGATTTTCCAAGTTCACACGAATAATTTGGTAATTTTCGACACCGAAACCCGGATGCTTCGAACACCGCTCGAGTAAATTATACCGCATTATATCATGTCGCGCGCGCCTCACCATTCCCCACGCCCGATAACCACCACTCATCCCACCTACTCCCACACTCCACCCAACTTGCCACATTTCACCCTACCTACCACAACACTCCTACCTACCACCCCATTTCCCCTACATAAACCCATCACCCCTTTCCCCTCATAATTTTCGGCAGAGCAAGAGGGAGAGATTGAGAAATTCTGAAAAAGAAGAACAAAGGAGGAGAAGAAGAGAAAAAGAGGAGAGAGATCACCACCACGTTTTCCAATTCTCGTCCATAACACGCGTCCATTTTCATGGCCAATTTCCTCCTAGGTAAAGTCGTTTTTAGGCTTAAGTTTCTAAACAAAAGTTGTAGAGGGCGTCGAGTACTTCGATTTCGGTATAAGAATCATCCAAATCGGTTGAGTTTTGAGTGAGTTATAGCCTTCCAAAGTTCAGTAAAAATCTCGGGTACATTTTCCAGACAGCTCTCTGCTCTTCCGTAAATCTCCATTTTTCTCCTCGTTAAAGTGGATTTCGGGTTTAGATTCCTTCACGAAGATTGTAGATCACTTCAAGCTCTTCGTTTTAGGTTCAAGAATCACTCTAAACGGTTGAGAAACGACCACGTTATTGCGGCCCGAAATTTCTGGTCTAGTTAGACCGAGCAACTCACTGAACCTTTGCAAATCTTCATTTTTCTCATTTTTGGAGTGCGTTTTAGGCTTAGACTTCTTCATCAACGTTGTAGAGAACTTCGAGAGCTTCGTTTTAGACACAAGAATCGCTAGAAACGGACGAGGTTTGAACCCGATATCGCGCCCAAAGATTCTGTTCGCAATCGAGTTCTTCATTGCCACTCAAATACCACCGGACTTTACCGTCGAGCTTTTCGTCCGGGACCAAAGGTAGAAACCTCTTATCCATTAACCCTAAGTATATTTAGTAGCCTTAGACTTTATATATTGGGGCTTGCAATGAGCCCGAACGAAACGAAACCAAAATGTGAAATGGGTCGAGAAACCCACAAAACCGATTATGGCCATAAGGCCTAAAGATGGTTAAAGTTGATTTGTTTTAACAAGTGATGATGTGTATGGTTATGTTGTTTGGCTGATTATTCATGTCCATTATGATTTGTTTGGTTGTCATAATCAAAATCTATAATATTGATGTTTGTTTCGATGTATCTCCGATTAAATTGTAGAATGTTATGTAATTCATTTAGATTAGTAAAGTGAATCTTTGTTAGTAAACTTGATCATAATCTATTATTGATACGTTAGCTTTGGTAAATTACTAAAATGTCCTTCATTGACGAATTACCAATTTGCCCCGTGCATAGTTTTACCTTACAAAAAGTCCCGAGCCAAATGAAGCTACTAGATTTCGTCTCTACACTTGAATGAAATACGACATCGACCCTATATTTTTATGAATCACATTTATGACCCTTAAACTCTTTTTACTCAAACTCGTGTATTACCTGCGATATGCGTAGTGACGCGGGAACACCATAAGTCGTGTGTTTTGCCATGGATTTATTATGTGGTTATGTGAACCCTTGAAATGTCATTATCGTCTTACTTTTCTTGTTAAGATATTGTTATTGCTTTGCTTCGCTTGTGGTATTATATTATCGGCAAATTGTTGGATTGTTAGAATGGACAACTAGGTTCCCGGTTGGGTGATCGTGCGCGGATATCACATAGACGATAAGGTTAATGGAAAAGTGAATTGAATCGATTATTGGGGAGTCACCCCGAGATTTGTTGATTGGCGATCGACCAAGTGATGAATTGATTATGGGGAGTCACCCCGAGATTTGTTGAATGGCAGTAAGCCAAGTGATTTCGTTTTGGAGGAATATTTGGCAGCCTGCCAGGAGTTCGAAACCCTAGGATATGACAATCTGTGATTACTTCATTTGAATTCTGAGGCGTTAAAAGGGTGGATGTATTATAGACCGAGTCACGGCTATATACCTACAGGAGCTGACATTGTCACTCGTAGCCCAAAGGGTCAAACAGGGAAATTCATCCTTGTGAGGCGGTGACGGTTGGATTAAGTATGTAACTTATACCTTCCGTCGGGGCTCCCGGGCCGTGGCGCAAGGGGGAGTATATCACGGATTGGTCATAGTCCTTAGTGGTTACTTGGGAGGAAAGTTCTCTAGGTTGAGAACTTAGATGAATATGTAAGTTAATGGCTAGTAATGAAATCAGCTATGTGTTTAATTTCTGCTTTACGATTTATTTCCTGTTTATTCCTTTAATTACTGTTTTTCAATCATATATGTTGTACGTGTATGTTAAGCAAGGGTTGGTGGGTAAGAGTTATCTATTGAGTGATTATTCGCTCACGGTGTTACACTTCGTGTGACCCCGGTATAATACCATGATGTTGCTTCGCGACTGGACGTATTATGCTAGACCGTGATCAAGGTGTCTTCCGTTGGTGTCGAAGGAGACGGTTATTTCGAACCGAGGGTTATCCGCACTGTGCTCGGGGGAGCCGTGGAATCCGAGTTGAACCTTAATCAGTAGAACCCACCCCTTTATTTTTAATGTTTGATCTGTAATATTAATTTCTCAAACCGTATTAAGTATTTTGTAATGGGTTGCACTTCACGTTTTCCAACGTGTACTCTGATGGAAACTGTATTTTTACATGGTGGAATATTGTTGTAAAACTTTATTATTTCTTTTTAATAAATTTAACGTACCCAAAAATCCGGGTCGTTACAAGTGGTATCAGAGCTTTAGGTTCAAACCCTCGGCATTGGGTAGATTGGGTAGATCACCTCTAGAGAGTATAATCTAGATAGATAATATTAAGTTATGTATAATTAATTTATCCGTTTATATCTGTAAGTCTAGATATAATTATAATGTTTGATAGATGGTGAATCGAGCACAACAGTCACGGAAAATTTATTGTGTGAGATGAAGACAAATCTTGGACACAATTTTCTTCCTTCTCGTTTGTCTTATTCTGTGCCGACGGTTTTCCCTGCCATTACAAAAATTCAAATTTTCAAATTCTCTCCCTTCCTTCCACACTCTTCTTTCATCTTCCACATACTTCTCTCCTCTCTATAAACTCACCCACATCATCTCCATAATACCATCTCTCTCGCTCACGGCATTAACCCCCTCAAACCTACTTCTAAATTTCTTACCTTCCAAATGATGTTCACCCGATACAAGTTTAAATCCGAGTCTTGGGATCAATATGTGGAACGCACTAATTTGCAGTCAATTATCCGCTTACTTTGGGTGCTTCTCTATTGTTTCACTGCCGTTTTCGTCTATCTTTCGATGAAAACACCACCACGGTTCGGGTTGAAATGGATACTCATTGTGACTGTCACCCTCGCGGCCATCATCAAAGAGTACGAGAATCGAAGACGTCAAGCTTTTAAAGAAATGTACGGAGTATACCCCTATTGATAACCGGGGAACGGAAACATAGAGAAACCGAACCTTTTTACCCAAGCATCCCATAGTTTATCCTTGTTATTTTCGGTTGCTGACTACTAGCGTTTGTTAGCTCGTGCTTGAGATGGTTTGATAATTGTATCGTATGGTGCATGGTTTAAACAACCGTGTTAGATTTTAATATATCTATGACAGCTTTTATCTTGTTCGCTTTTAATAAACATTTTTATGACATGTGATAAGAGGGAGCATATAAACATCAATCTTTTCACGGTCACGTCTTTCACTAGTACTATGTATAGTTTTCAAGCGTTAGACCCTTTGACTTTTAGACCCCCTCTTAATTGCATATATTTATCATGATTGAGAGGTAATAAGAATAGTTTGGTTTTCTCTATTTCTATTTTGCATATGTGTAATTAATTTGAGAAATTTTTGTTTCAATTATTGGAATTAAGATTATTATTTTATTTATTTATTTATTTTCGATTTGAGTGACTAATTTTAGATATTGTTTTGGAACACGTTAGGCGCCGACGTTAGTTCCTGCATTTCAATTCTTCATTTTTCTTTTTACTCTTCTCTGTTATTATCATCTTATTTATATATTCATTTATTTATATTTTACGTTATAGAAGCTTTGGCGATGGAAGTTTTCCTTGTCACGCCCTCAATTTTCAACATAAATAAATAAATATTATCTAGAAAGGCATCTCAAGAAAATTTATATTTTAGTCCAAAATCACCTCACATCATTCTTGTTAACGAGCAAAACAAATACTTAATTGATTTTCGGTCTTGCTACATGTTTACTAATTTCAATTTTTCTTCACTAATATGAGAAGTATGGTTTTGATCTTATTACTTGCTGTTAATGTTCTCAATCGAGTAATTACGATTATTTTGCTGGATTGTATCTCTTTGGATTTGATTTAATAACTTTCCGTGAGTATTAATTTACAACTTTTGTGAATTTAAGGTACTAAGTTTCTGAATTTCTTTTTATAGTATTATTTGAAGTTTTGTAACTATGATATACTATAATAAGCACCTTCTGAATTAAGTTCTTTTCTCCTTTTATTATGGGACATTTCTTTTGGTTTTGATGAACCGAGTATTTGTTTTCTATTTAATGATTCCAAAGATGCTCTAAGATTTCTCAAAAGTTTATTTAAGGGTAAACTCATGAGGGGAAAGTGGTTCCTAAGTTTAAATTTTTTCTTAAACTATGTATATCTCTTTGTTATACTTCTATGAATTATGATTATTGATTAAAATGACGTTTTGAGGTTTTAAACTATCAATGTTGCACTTTAGTTACTTTAGTTTCTATCTCGTCGATTTTCCTCTTTCACATCAAATTTCGAGGACGAAATTTTTGTAAGGTGGGTAGATTGTAATATCCCAAATTTTCAAAAATAAAATTTGTGATATTTGTAAATATTAATTTTCCTAATTTAATTTTACACAATTTTAAATTTAGTTGACATTTGCGGTCTCTTATTTATTTATTAATTTATTTATTTATTTTTTTTCCTTTAGACGAGTTAGTGCTCGAGGTGCATGCACGAATGATTTCAACCGACTTGTCACCAAAGGGGCCCTTAACGAACGGCCAATAATGTGTGTAATGCGGAGGATGATTTTGAGCTACACAAATGACACTAGCACGACTACTACAAATTGTGGGACTCGAGTTAACCAAATACGCTCACTGCGAGCGCATCGTAATGCGTGTTCTACTTTCAAGATTTTTCCAAATGATTCTCGAGCACACACGGTGACGTTGCCCACGATTTTCCAAGTTCACACGAATAATTTGGTAATTTTCTGACACCGAAACCCTGATGGGGCTTCGACACCGCTGAGTAAATTATACCGCATTATATCATGTCGTGCTTAGCGCCTCACCATTCCCCCACGCCCGATAACCACCACTCATCCCACCTACTCCCACACACTCCACCCAACTTGCCACATTTCACTCCTACCTACCACACAACACTCCTACCTACCACCCCATTTCCCTACATAAACCCATCACCCCTTTCCCCTCATAATTTTCGGCAGAGCAAGAGGGAGAGATTGAGAAATTCTGGAAAAGAAGAAGAAAGGAGGAGAAGAAGAGAAAAAGAGGAGAGAGATCACCACCACGTTTTCCAATTCTCGTCCATAACACGCGTCCATTTTCATGGCCAATTTCCTCCTAGGTAAAGTCGTTTTTAGGCTTAAGTTTCTAAACAAAAGTTGTAGAGGGCGTCGAGTACTTCGATTTCGGTATAAGAATCATCCAAATCGGTTGAGTTTTGAGTGAGTTATAGCCTTCCAAAGTTCAGTAAAAATCTCGGGTACATTTTCCAGACAGCTCTCTGCTCTTCCGTAAATCTCCATTTTTCTCCTCGTTAAAGTGGATTTCGGGTTTAGATTCCTTCACGAAGATTGTAGATCACTTCAAGCTCTTCGTTTTAGGTTCAAGAATCACTCTAAACGGTTGAGAAACGACCACGTTATTGCGGCCCGAAATTTCTGGTCTAGTTAGACCGAGCAACTCACTGAACCTTTGCAAATCTTCATTTTTCTCATTTTTGGAGTGCGTTTTAGGCTTAGACTTCTTCATCAACGTTGTAGAGAACTTCGAGAGCTTCGTTTTAGACACAAGAATCGCTGAAACGGACGAGGTTTGAACCCGATATCGCGGCCCAAAGATTCTGTTCGCAATCGAGTTCTTCATTGCCACTCAAATACCACCGGACTTTACCGTCGAGCTTTTCGTCCGACCAAAGGTAGAAACCTCTTATCCATTAACCCTAAGTATATTTAGTAGCCTTAGACTTTATATATTGGGGCTTGCAATGAGCCCGAACGAAACGAAACCAAAATGTGAAATGGGTCGAGAAACCCACAAAAACCGATTATGGCCGTAAGGCCTAAAGATGGTTAAAGTTGATTTGTTTTAACAAGTGATGATGTGTATGGTTATGTTGTTTGGCTGATTATTCATGTCCATTATGATTTGTTTGGTTGTCATAATCAAAATCTATAATATTGATGTTTGTTTCGATGTACTCCGTCGATTAAATTGTAGAATGTTATGTAATTCATTTAGATTAGTAAAGTGAATCTTTGTTAGTAAACTTGATCATAATCTATTATTGATACGTTAGCTTTGGTAAATTACTAAAATGTCCTTCATTGACGAATTACCAATTTGCCCTCGTGCATAGTTTTACCTTACAAAAAGTCCCGAGCCAAATGAAGCTACTAGATTTCGTCTCTACACTTGAATGAAATACGACATCGACCCTATATTTTTATGAATCACATTTATGACCCTTAAACTCTTTTTACTCAAACTCGTGTATTACCTTCGATATGCGTAGTGACGCGGGAACACCATAAGTCGTGTGTTTTGCCATGGATTTATTATGTGGTTATGTGAACCCTTGAAATGTCATTATCGTCTTACTTTTCTTGTTAAGATATTGTTATTGCTTTGCTTCGCTTGTGGTATTATATTATCGGCAAATTGTTGGATTGTTAGAATGGACAACTAGGTTCCCGGGTTGGGTGATCGTGCGCGGATATCACATAGACGATAAGGTTAATGGAAAAGTGAATTGAATCGATTATTGGGGAGTCACCCCGAGATTTGTTGATTGGCAAAATCACCAAGTGATGAATTGATTATGGGAGTCACCCCGAGATTTGTTGAATGGCAATCACCAAGTGATTTCGTTTTGGAGGAATATTTGGCACTGCCAGAGTTCAAAACCCTAGGATATGACAATCATGATTACTTCATTTGAATTCCGAGGCGTTAAAAGGGTGGATGTATTATAGACCGAGTCACTGCTATATACCTACAGAGCCGACAGCTTGTCACTCGTAGCCCAAAGGGTACAAATCCCCCTGGGAAATTCATCCTTGTGAGGCGGCCGACGGTTGGATTAAGTATGTAACTTATACCTTCCGTCGGGGCTCCCAGTTAGGGCAAGCAAGGGGGGAGTATATCACGGATTGGTCATAGTCCTTAGTGGTTATTTGGGAGGAAAGTTCTCTAGGTTGAGAACTTAGATGAATATGTAAGTTAATGGCTAGTAATGAAATCAGCTATGTGTTTAATTTGTGCTTTACGATTTATTTCGTTTATTCCTTTAATTATCATTTTTCAATCATATGTGTTGTACGTGTATGTTAAGCAAGGGTTGGTGGGTAAGAGTTATCTATTGAGTGATTATTCGCTCACGGTGTTACACTTCGTGTGACCCTGGTATAATACCATGATGTTGCTTCGCGACTGGACGTATTATGCTAGACTCGTGATCAAGCAGTACATTGGTGTCGAAGGAGACGGTTATTTCGAACCGAGGGTTATCCTAAGCACTGTGCTCGGGAGGAGCCGTGGAATCCAGAGTTGAACCTTAATCAGAACCCACCCCTTTATTTTTAATGTTTGATCTGTAATATTAATTTCTCAAACCGTATTAAGTATTTTGTAATGGGTTGCACTTCACGTTTTCCAACGTGTACTCTGATGGAAACTGTATTTTTACATGGTGGAATATTGTTGTAAAACTTTA
The DNA here is from genome assembly GCA_016920895.1 of Vaccinium myrtillus. Classification (NCBI taxonomy): domain Eukaryota; kingdom Viridiplantae; phylum Streptophyta; class Magnoliopsida; order Ericales; family Ericaceae; genus Vaccinium; species Vaccinium myrtillus. Next base: position 18,930,636 of record CM029276.1, read on the forward strand.
TTATTTCTTTTTAATAAATTTAACGTACCCAAAAATCCGGGTCGTTACAAGTGGTATCAGAGCTTTAGGTTCAAACCCTCGGCATTGGGTAGATTGGGTAGATCACCTCTAGAGAGTATAATCTAGATAGATAATATTAAGTTATGTATAATTAATTTATCCGTTTATATCTGTAAGTCTAGATATAATTATAATGTTTGATAGATGGTGAATCGAGCACAACAGTCACGGAAAATTTATTGTGTGAGATGAAGACAAATCTTGGACACAATTTTCTTCCTTCTCATTTGTCTTATTCTGTGCCGACGGTTTTCCCTCCCATTACAAAAATTCAAAAATTCAAATTTTCAAATTCTCTCCCTTCCTTCCACACTCTTCTTTCATCTTCCACATACTTCTCTCCTCTCTATAAACTCACCCACATCATCTCCATAATACCATCTCTCTCGCTCACGGCATTAACCCCCTCAAACCTACTTCTAAATTTCTTACCTTCCAAATGATGTTCACCCGATACAAGTTTAAATCCGAGTCTTGGGATCAATATGTGGAACGCACTAATTTGGAGTCAATTATCCGCTTACTTTGGGTGCTTCTCTATTGTTTCACTGCCGTTTTCGTCTATCTTTCGATGAAAACACCACCACGGTTCGGGTTGAAATGGATACTCATTGTGACTGTCACCCTCGCGGCCATCATCAAAGAGTACGAGAATCGAAGACGTCAAGCTTTTAAAGAAATGTACGGAGTATACCCCTATTGATAACCGGGGAACGGAAACATAGAGAAACCGAACCTTTTTACCCAAGCATCCCATAGTTTATCCTTGTTATTTTCGGTTGCTGACTACTAGCGTTTGTTAGCTCGTGCTTGAGATGGTTTGATAATTGTATCGTATGGTGCATGGTTTAAACAACCGTGTTAGATTTTAATATATCTATGACAAATTTTTATCTTGTTCGCTTTTAATAAACATTTTTATGACATGTGATAAGAGGGAGCATATAAACATCAATCTTTTCACGGTCACGTCTTTCACTAGTACTATGTATAGTTTTCAAGCGTTAGACCCTTTGACTTTTAGACCCCCTCTTAATTGCATATATTTATCATGATTGAGAGGTAATAAGAATAGTTTGGTTTTCTCTGTATTTCTATTTTGCATATGTGTAATTAATTTGAGAAATTTTTGTTTCAATTATTGGAATTAAGATTATTATTTTATTTATTTATTTATTTTCGATTTGAGTGACTAATTTTAGATATTGTTTTGGAACACGTTAGGCGCCGACGTTAGTTCCTGCATTTCAATTCTTCATTTTTCTTTTTACTCTTCTCTGTTATTATCATCTTATTTATATATTCATTTATTTATATTTTACATTATAGAAGCTTTGGCGATGGAAGTTTTCCTTGTCACGCCCTCAATTTTCAACATAAATAAATAAATATTATCTAGAAAGGCATCTCAAGAAAATTTATATTTTAGTCCAAAATCACCTCACATCATTCTTGTTAACGAGCAAAACAAATACTTAATTGATTTTCGGTCTTGCTACATGTTTACTAATTTAAATTTTTCTTCACTAATATGAGAAGTAAGGTTTTGATCTTATTACTTGCTGTTAATGTTCTCAATCGAGTAATTACGATTATTTTGCTGGATTGTATCTCTTTGGATTTGATTTAATAACTTTCCGTGAGTATTAATTTACAACTTTTGTGAATTTAAGGTACTAAGTTTCTGAATTTCTTTTTATAGTATTATTTGAAGTTTTGTAACTATGATATACTATAATAAGCACCTTCTAAATTAAGTTCTTTTCTCCTTTTATTATGGGACATTTCTTTTGGTTTTGATGAACCGAGTACTAATTTCCGAAGTTTTCTATTTAATGATTCCAGCATGCTCTAAGATTTCTCAAAAGTTTATTTAAGGGTAAACTCATGAGGGGAAAGTGGTTCCTAGTAGTTGAGGGCTACTGACCACTAGACATCGATAACTTTTTCTTAAACTATGTATATCTCTTGTTATACTTCTATGAATTATGATTATTGATTAAAATGACGTTTTGAGGTTTTAAACTATCAATGTTGCACTTTAGTTACTTTAGTTTCTATCTCGTCGATTTTCCTCTTTCACATCAAATTTCGAGGACGAAATTTTTGTAAGGTGGGTAGATTGTAATATCCCAAATTTTCAAAAAATAAAATTTGTGATATTTGTAAATATTAATTTTCCTAATTTAATTTTACACAATTTTAAATTTAGTTGACCATTTGCGGGTCTCTTATTTATTTATTTAGTTATTTATTTATTTATTTATTTATTTATTTTTCCTTTAGACGAGTTAGTGCTCGAGGTGCACAGAATGATTTCAACCGACTTGTCACCAGTGGGCCCGGACGAACGGCCAGAATAATGTGTGTAATGCGGAGGATGATTTTGAGCTACACAAATGACACTAGCACGACTACTACAGTTGTGGGACTCGAGTTAACCAAATACGCTCACCTGGCGAGCGCATCGTAATGCGTGTTCTACTTTCAAGATTTTTCCAAATGATTCTGAGCACACGGTGACGTTGCCCACGATTTTCCAAGTTCACACGAATAATTTGGTAATTTTCTGACACCGAAACCCGGACAGTTCGGACACTGCTCGGAGTAAATTATACTGCATTATATCATGTCGTGCTTAGCGCCTCACCATTCCCCCACGCCTGATAACCACCACTCATCCCACCTACTCCCACACTCCACCCAACTTGCCACATTTCACTCCTACCTACCACACAACACTCCTACCTACCACCCCATTTCCCTACATAAACCCATCACCCCTTTCCCCTCATAATTTTCGGCAGAGCAAGAGGGAGAGATTGAGAAATTCTGGAAAAGAAGAAGAAAGGAGGAGAAGAAGAGAAAAAGAGGAGAGAGATCACCACCACGTTTTCCAATTCTCGTCCATAACACGCGTCCATTTTCATGGCCAATTTCCTCCTAGGTAAAGTCGTTTTTAGGCTTAAGTTTCTAAACAAAAGTTGTAGAGGGCGTCGAGTACTTCGATTTCGGTATAAGAATCATCCAAATCGGTTGAGTTTTGAGTGAGTTATAGCCTTCCAAAGTTCAGTAAAAATCTCGGGTACATTTTCCAGACAGCTCTCTGCTCTTCCGTAAATCTCCATTTTTTTTCTCCTCGTTAAAGTGGATTTCGGGTTTAGATTCCTTCACGAAGATTGTAGATCACTTCAAGCTCTTCGTTTTAGGTTCAAGAATCACTCTAAACGGTTGAGAAACGACCACGTTATTGCGGCCCGAAATTTCTGGTCTAGTTAGACCGAGCAACTCACTGAACCTTTGCAAATCTTCATTTTTCTCATTTTTGGAGTGCGTTTTAGGCTTAGACTTCTTCATCAACGTTGTAGAGAACTTCGAGAGCTTCGTTTTAGACACAAGAATCGCTAGAAACGGACGAGGTTTGAACCCGATATCGCGGCCCAAAGATTCTGTTCGCAATCGAGTTCTTCATTGCCACTCGAAATACCACCGGACTTTACCGTCGAGCTTTTCGTCCGGACCAAAGGTAGAAACCTCTTATCCATTAACCCTAAGTATATTTAGTAGCCTTAGACTTTATATATTGGGGCTTGCAATGAGCCCGAACGAAACGAAACCAAAATGTGAAATGGGTCGAGAAACCCACAAAACCGATTATGGCCGTAAGGCCTAAAGATGGTTAAAGTTGATTTGTTTTAACAAGTGATGATGTGTATGGTTATGTTGTTTGGCTGATTATTCATGTCCATTATGATTTGTTTGGTTGTCATAATCAAAATCTATAATATTGATGTTTGTTTCGATGTACTCCGTCGATTAAATTGTAAATGTTATGTAATTCATTTAGATTAGTAAAGTGAATCTTTGTTAGTAAACTTGATCATAATCTATTATTGATACGTTAGCTTTGGTAAATTACTAAAATGTCCTTCATTGACGAATTACCAATTTGCCCCCGTGCATAGTTTTACCTTACAAAAAGTCCCGAGCCAAATGAAGCTACTAGATTTCGTCTCTACACTTGAATGAAATACGACATCGACCCTATATTTTTATGAATCACATTTATGACCCTTAAACTCTTTTTACTCAAACTCGTGTATTACCTGCGATATGCGTAGTGACGCGGGAACACCATAAGTCGTGTGTTTTGCCATGGATTTATTATGTGGTTATGTGAACCCTTGAAATGTCATTATCGTCTTACTTTTCTTGTTAAGATATTGTTATTGCTTTGCTTCGCTTGTGGTATTATATTATCGGCAAATTGTTGGATTGTTAGAATGGACAACTAGGTTCCCGGGTTGGGTGATCGTGCGCGGATATCACATAGACGATAAGGTTAATGGAAAAGTGAATTGGAATCGATTATTGGGGAGTCACCCCGAGATTTGTTGATTGGCAGTCAGCCAAGTGATGAATTGATTATGGGGAGTCACCCCGAGATTTGTTGAATGGCAACAATACCAAGTGATTTCGTTTTGGAGGAATATTTGGCACCTGCGCCAGAGTTCAAACCCTAGGATATGACAATCTGTGATTACTTCATTTGAATTCCGAGGCGTTAAAAGGGTGGATGTATTATAGACCGAGTCACGGCTATATACCTACGGAGGTGAGCCGACAGCTTGTCACTCGAGCCCAAAGGGTACGTCGGTCCTCGGGAAATTCATCCTTGTGAGGCGGCCGACGGTTGGATTAAGTATGTAACTTATACCTTCCGTCGGGGCTCCCGATCGGGGGCAAGCAAGGGGGGAGTATATCACGGATTGGTCATAGTCCTTAGTGGTTACTTGGGAGGAAAGTTCTCTAGGTTGAGAACTTAGATGAATATGTAAGTTAATGGCTAGTAATGAAATCACTATGTGTTTAATTTCGCTTTACGATTTATTTCCTGTTTATTCCTTTAATTACTGTTTTTCAATCATATGTGTTGTACGTGTATGTTAAGCAAGGGTTGGTGGGTAAGAGTTATCTATTGAGTGATTATTCGCTCACGGTGTTACACTTCGTGTGACCCTGGTATAATACCATGATGTTGCTTCGCGACTCGGACGTATTATGCTAGACTGTGATCAAGCAGGTACTGTTGGTGTCGAAGGAGACGGTTATTTCGGAACCGAGGGTTATCCGGCAGACCAGGCTCAGGAGGAGCCGTGGAATCCAGAGTTGAACCTTAATCTGTAGAACCCACCCCTTTATTTTTAATGTTTGATCTGTAATATTAATTTCTCAAACCGTATTAAGTATTTTGTAATGGGTTGCACTTCACGTTTTCCAACGTGTACTCTGATGGAAACTGTATTTTTACATGGTGGAATATTGTTGTAAAACTTTATTATTTCTTTTTAATAAATTTAACGTACCCAAAAATCCGGGTCGTTACACAAAACACCTTTATGTGCTGTCAAAAATTCGCCCGGACACCACCATGGATCGATCCATAAACACCTTGGATCGATCCAAGGTCTAATTTTTGGCCATTTTTCTTCATTGGATCGATCCATCATCACCTTGGATCGATCTAAGGGCTTCTGTTGGGAATTTTTGAAGCTTGGATCGATCCGTGGAAAGTGATGGATCGATCCATCAGCATCTGTTCAGACAGATTTTTGCCCCAACTTCGCGGGCACGCCCCGGCTTCGTCCGAACTCGGAATGAGGTGATTCTTGAACCGTTGGAAAGCTCTATGAGTCTACTTTCAAACCCAATTGACTTCATGTTCATAGAATTTGTATCTTGAGAGATATGAGTCTTTTTCTATCAGTGGGTCAGATTTTCTCAAAGTTCGAAGCTCCAGATTTCTTTTCCTTTGTTCCGGCCTTCCTTGAACCTTCCAAAGCTCCTTGAGACTCGTTAGTGGGGTGCCATGGTGTACTTGGCCCTTGGATCCTTGAGATGCTTTCCAATGTGCTCTAAAACGCACTTATTAGCTCGGTTGTATGTCAAACCTACAAAAACACACCTTGCACAATATCAAAGATATAAAAGCACTAAAACGCATGCATGTGTGACCTAAATGAGCTAGATGAGCCCGGATATGTACAATATTAGGGCCTCATCACACCCCCCAACTTGAACTTTGCTCGTCCCGAGCAAACTAAACATATGCAACTAACGGAAAGAAACTAAAATGGATACGTCTTTTAAAACCCCGGCGGCCCCGATAGGACGAGTGAAGTCTCGTGAGGATTTTCAGCAGTGAACACCCACAAAACACAAAGGAATCGAATACTTTAAATGTGACTCATGCCCAACCGACAACCTCACATAGTACCACAATGTACGCCATGCAAGTCAATGGCAAGATACTTCATTCATAGAAAGAATTAAGCAAGTGAACTTCATATCTAAATTTAGCACACAAATAATCCTCTCACCTACGGTCGGATAGAGAATTCTCACGTGGCATGCGTGTGAAAAGAAACCTTACAAAGAAATTCACCAATCTTGAAAACAGTTCTCACACCATTGATAGCTCGGTATTTCTTTAAGCACACCCCTTCCCTTTATTCGAATGAATCTTTTTTTTGTTTTTTATAAATGCGGTCGTGCAATGCCCGGACCTCTCGGGCTTTCTAGTTGACCCCTTTAGCGAGCGTTAGGTCGGCCATCCCCAAGCCAAATGGCCTTAGGGCGCCAGGCTTTGAGAGACCCCTCAGACTTAATTTTTTTTTTTTTTTTTTTTGGGTAATTCAGCTTGAAAATAAAAGGGATTAAGCGAATATACAGCCTACAAGGGGCATACCCCAGGGAGGACAAAACGAAAATAAAGAAAAGAAAGAAAAAAGTGCGTGTTCCCCGGCACAACCCGCCGAGGTGGGAAAATAAAGGTCCTAGCACAACCCGCCAGGGTAGGGTAAATTGTGGTCCACTTGTCGACCCACTTTGCTTAAAAGGCACAAAGGCCAATTGATTTTCTACTGACACAAAGCCACAGCACTTTCAAATTTACAATTAAATTATGCAACTAGTTAGTCGGCAGATTTAAACCCATTTGTTGTCACCTATTAATGTTCTTGAATTGACCAAAGGAGGTTTGACACTTTGACTGATGGACCAAAAACTTGCCCCCATCAGATGCAATACCTTTTGAACACTTTTACTAGCACACCAGCATGACGCCAGATTTGAATTTCTCGAAAGTTGAAAGTTGATTGAGTGGCCTACATGGTTGAAATTTCCCACCGAAAAGTGTGGCCACAACGTGGCTGTGGACCCCAAGGTGAGTAACCCCAACTTTCGGACAGTAGTTGAGGAGTGACCCCAACTTTTGGACAGCTGTGAACCATTTTACAAACAAATACACGCAAGGTGGGCTCTCTTTCCCACCATGTAATACTTTGCCTTTTGTCAAAAGCATATGCTTTGATCAGTGGGAAAAACCCCTCTACAGCTGTACGCTGCCCACTTGCAAAGGAAAATTTGACACCGTGGGACCCACTTGGGTCATCTTCACCAGAACAGCATTGATCTTCAACATGAACCCAAATATCCAGATGTTCCAAATTTACACGGATCAGCCTAGAACTTACAGAACAAAATCTGAAATAACTTGAAATAAAAAAGAGAAAGCTCATGCTTTCGATTTGGATAACATTTTCAATGGCAGATGATAAGACTCCCTCACCGTTGTCAACCAGAAGCTCCTACAACCACGAAGACCATCCTCTATGAGGGCACACCAAGCAAAACCAGAACCAATATGGTATAACCCCTACCGCCGTGACACCAAGACACCTAACGGAGAGAACTGAAACGCATAGGACGGCCAGAGCAGAAGTTGGACCTCAGATCTAAAAAGCTTCTGGGAGGAACTTACCCGGAAAAGGAGCTCTAACTGGCGTAAACTCCACGGCTGGAACTTGTACGCCTGAGGGAGATGAACCCCCATTTGGTTTTGTGCTTGTTCATCCAAAAGGACGAATCCTAGATGGTATTTACCTCGACTGGTTGTGGGTCTTGTTCTTGAAACAAACCCATGAACCGCTGTATATGGTGGGAGACTTTGTGAACTCCATCAGTGGAAGATGGGATTTGGGAACCGAAATCCCTATTGATAACCTTCACAGCGTGAAGTAAAATGATTTTTGTCCAGCCCATAGAGGAACTGGATGTTGATTGGAACTGCTGTGATAGTGGAAATTAGCCTTCAATCAGTTGATTGAGGCAGATCTGAAAAAATTTTGGGTAAGGGGAGAGCATTCTCTCTCTAGAATCTAGAGAGAGAAGCTCTCAACCCAAATCTAGAGAGAGAAGCTCTCTAACTAACAGAGGAAATATTCATCAGCCTCGGGCAAAAGTTCAAGGGACATCCCTCAGACTTAATTGCTCGAGTCAAAAAGGCTTTATAGTGAGGTCCAAGCTAACCACATTCGACAATGCCTTCACAAGGTCTATCCATCTTTTGACGCGAACAATACGGTGGGAGCAAACCCCGATTGCCCGGTTACTCAATGAACGCCCGGATAAACATTAACAATAAAGTATGCATCATCTTTTTTTTTCTTTTTTTTTCAAAGAAAGGGGCTCCAAATATTTCACAGACAAGTTAATTCACACCGAGGGATCAATGACACGGGAACCAATTTCGAAGCCAGTGAATGCTCAAGTGGGACAGTGCGCGTGCGAAAGCATGAATTCAAGTGATCATACGCTATCCAACTATAGGTAATACGGCTTAACCAAGTGTTTCCCTTCAACGTCATGTTCACAAGCTTAAGTCTATCCATGAAATCGTATCAAGACTCCGTCTCACACAACAAACATCATAGTATAAATTAGAAGCCATCAATTAAGAGCAAGCACACACAAGTATCCTACTTCCTTGATTCACCAATTTTTTTCAATTTTTTTCAATTTTCTCTTTTTTTTTTTTTTTTTAAGACTCTTAATATAAACAAAGCAACAAAACACGAAGTAAACCCTCCCCCTAACTTAAAATGTGCTATGTCCTCATAGCACGAAGACAATATGAAAATGAAGAACTAGGAGGGATAAAAATGTACCGACGGGGTGGAATGTCGACCACCTTATACCTCGACCAAATGAGAGGCTTTTTCATCACCGAAGAATCTTCACGCGATTGCACGGGTACTACTTTTCTCCCCATCTCCCACTCAAAGTGTCGTAGAACAAGTCACACAACACTCCAAGCTAAAGATGGGTGGCTATACCAGACCATCAAAAGCCGTTCGAAAACCGCGAATACCGAATGCTTGATTGAAATTAAAAGAAAAAGGACAAGCAAGACAAACTACATAAAGCTAAAAACACAATAAGTAGAGTAAGAAAACTAACAAAACATGATTAGTTTATCCACATTCAAATGTAACTCTCGCTTACTTTGAAGAGCTCCCATAATGCACAAATCACTCCACTCTAAGCTCTTCGACAAGAATTGAACGCGACCGTACCACAAGATAAGATACTTAGAGTATTGTGATCGCCGAAATTGCTTTACAAAATTAAGTTCCACCAAGTGTATAATGCGAACCAAATTCATTTTCAAGGTGTTGACAAGATTTAGTAAAAGTGGATTGTAAACACAATCATAATTATCAACACCTAGAAAATCAATTAGTTCGACTCTTTCAAGTTCTTGTGGTGGAGCAAACTCAATGGAAGTGCTAGTGGCATGAGCCTCAAAAGTTTTTTCATGAAAAGGCATATCAAGTGTACAACTAGAATCCTCTTGGGGAGCATAATCAAAATCTGGCTCATCATCCCATTTAACCTCTAGTTCCGTTGGCATATCAAGTGTACAACCAAAATCAGGCTCGTCATCCCATTTAACCTCCGAGGTTTCTTTCAAAGCTAAAATAACCCCTTCATTAATGAACAGTGGTTCTATTTCAATTTCAGTCTCGCAAAAATGGGACTTTTGGGCTAATTCATCAAGGTAGTCCCAGCCCTCTTCGGCATTTTTACTCAGGAATTCTTCATCGGATAACAAGTCAAATTGACATGTCGTAGGATTTAAACCTCGGCAGAAGATAGCCAAAAGATCCCCAAGCTTATAAATATAAATTGCCCAAGAGAATATGGAACATTTAAATCGCCCCCAATACTGCTGAAAAGACTCATCATCTTGTTGATAGAAATTGGTGATGTCTAGAAAAAGCCCTTCATTGCAACTTCCAAAATCGGTCATTTTTTTTTTTTTTTTTTTTTAGGATTTTTAGGACTAGCAAAATGGAGGGGTTATGCAACCGCCTCACCACAAGAACAGTTCCGAGGGGCTAGTCCGCCGCCTCGTTAATAAAACAAGTAATGTACATAAAATAAGAAAAACTATACAAAAGAGTGGGATACTTACAGTGGAGCAAGGAAAAACTCACGCTAGATGGACCATTGGGTCCCCGGCAACGGCGCCAAAAATGCTTGCGACCTTGGATTGTGTCGTAGATGGTGTCGCCCCAAGCGTAGGGCTAGGTCGGTAGTAGCATAATAACCGGTAAGACCGGGTCGAATCCACAGGGACCGAACGCACCCGGCGTGAGAGTTGACTTGCGAATGAAGTTTTTAGCCTTAAAGCGGCAAACTTGGCTTTTGTGATTTGTTGGTGGAATTCACTTAACTTCAAGAACGACTCGGAAGATTAAAAACGGCAAATTAAACTAAGGCGTAGTCTAGGGGATCATAAATACCACAACTAAGGCTAAACCGTTCGACTCTTGATAACCGGCTCGGGACACCGTTAGATGCTCCCGAACGGAAGATTTAGATATTAAAACCATTTGGCTAGAAAATGTGTTTCACAAAGATTAGGATTCTTGTGCCATTTAGACAAACATTTTGATTGACATCGCCCTAAGCATCACACGTGCCAAGTGGTCAAGCCCTTGGCTACGTGAGATCAAAGAGATTAACAAATCCAAATTTTGATACATAAAATTAATCCTAACT